>CM042382.1:24551961-25751961 GCA_023634145.1 Thymallus thymallus | reverse complement strand
TCATCACAATTTTTCTATTTATTCACCATTCATTTAAGAAAGAGAGCGAGGAAGCTTCTCATCATATTTTAACCCGTTTTTAAGTGACTGAATGTTTGATTATGATGTGAAAATAACTCTTAACAATTATCCTTTCCACCAAGGTCTATGAAACAATAATGTATGTTTTCTCTCACCTAATTCTATATTCTATACTTCTACACATTGTACCTTTGTATAACTGCATTTCTATAAACTAGACTTAACAAAGGTATTGCTTAATGGAAAATGAAATTGTTCAAATTCACAGCTAACCAGGATAATGGGCTTTAGTCTATTTATTCATTTATTTTCATAGACAACACTTTCAAGGACATAAGCTTGGATACAAAGTAATGTGTCTCTAGGAACATGTCCAACTGCACTTTCAAATTCTCAGCAGCATCAGCTAATATCCCAGTCTATAGATGGAAATCAGATTCAGTGTTTACCTCTCTGGGATTCTTGAAATCCACCATACATACATACATACATACATACATACATACATACATACATACATACATACATACATACATACATACATACATACATACATACATACATACATACATACATACATACATACATACATACATACAGTGCATTCTGAAACTATTCAGACCCCTTGACTTTTTACCGATTTTGTTAAGTCACAGCCTTATTCTAAAATTCATTAAATACATGTTTTTCCTCACCAGTTTACACACATTACCCCATAATGACAAAGCAAAAAAAAGGTTTTTCTAAATTTGTAAATTAATTAAAAGAAACAACAACAGACATACCTTATTTACATAAGTATTCAGACCCTTTGCTATGAGACTCGAAATTGAGCTCAGGTGCATCCTGTTTCCGTTGATCATCCTTGAGATGTTTTTACAACTTGATTGGAGTTCACCTGTGGTAAACTCAATTGATTGGACATGATTTGGAAATGCACACACCTGTCTGTATAAGGTCCCACAGTTGACAGTGCATGTCAGAGCAAAAACCAAGCCATGAGGTCGAAAGAATTGTCCATAGAGCTCCGAGACAGGATAGTGTAAGGCACAGATCTGGGGAAGGGTAACAAAACATTTCTGCGGCATTGAAGGTCCCCAAGAACACAGTGGCTTCCATCATTCTTAAATGGAAGAAGTTTGGAACCACCAAGACTCTTCCTAGAGCTGGCTGCCCAGCCAAACAGAGCAATCAGGTCGTTCTGTCCCTGAACAAGGCAGTTAACCCACTGTTCCTAGGCTGTCATTGTAAATAAGAATTTGTTCTTAACTGACTTGCCTAGTTAAATAGAAAAATATATAATAAATACATGTGAGTAAGTTTGTTCTCTCTGTATCTTGGTGTAGATGAATGTTCTAAATGTACAAGTTGGGCTAGTAGCAGCCAAGTAAAATGATGGTTTAAAATGTCAAATAATCATACTTATTAAGTCCTGCTGTGAAGTGTACAGCACCAATTAAAAGTGACATGGACAGTACCTTAGCTTGTGTCTGTGACCTACTCTTTGAAGATAGCAATTGGTATTAGATTTCGAAGAATAGAGAGAAGATTTTGCTCAAAGCATCACTGTCCTATGACAGTAAGGTGACATGACCCTTTGTGTCTCCAAAGGCCCCTCAAGTCAACACATCATTATCAAACACAATGGGCGTCATCTTCCTCAAAGTCAGTTGTCTCCTGTGAACCTCCCTAGTTTGGGAAGAATGTTGTTGTTTTTGTTTAAGCTGCTGCTGCCTGTCTGTCTTTGTTCCCCAACAATGTCTGATCTTCTTTGTTAGGTGTTTGTTTGGGAGGAAATCAGAGCGACACAAATTATGTGATATGATCAAAACCAGCATGTACCCAGGAGCAGCTTTGCGTTGCCTCATGAATCAAATCAAATCAAATGTTATTTGTCACATGCGCCGAATGCAACAGGTGTAGACCTTACAGTGAAATGTGTCAAGCCCTTAACCAACAATACAGTTTAATGAAAAATAAGTGTTAAGTAAGAAATAGATAAGTAAAAAATAAAAATAAAAAATAATTAAAGAGCATCAGTAAAATAACAGTAGCGAGGCTATATACAGGAAGTACCGGTACAGAGTCAATATGCGGAGGTACAGGTTAGTCGAGGTAATTGAGGTAATATGTACATCTAGGTAGAGCTAACGTGAATATGCATAGATAATAAACAGAGAGTAGCAGCAGCATAAGACTTGGCGCTCTAGTGCCGCTTGTCGTGCAGTAGCAGAGAGAACAGTCTAGGACCCATGCCAAATCTTTTCAGTCTCCTGAAGGGGAATAGGCTTTGTCGTGCCACTCTTCACGACTGTCTTGGTGTGTTTGGTAGTTTGTTGGTGATGTGGACACCACTTGAAGCTCTCAACCTGCTCCACTACAGCCCCATCGATGAGAATGGGGGTGTGCTCAGTCCTCTTTTTCCTGTAGTCCACAATCATCTCCTTTGTCTTGATCACGTTGAGGGAGAGGTTATCCTGGCACCAGGTCTCTGAACTCCTCCCTATAGGCTGTCTCATCGTTGTCAGTGATCAAGCCTACCACTGTTGTGTCGTCGGCAAACTTAATGATGGTGTTGGAGTCGTGCCTGGCTATGCAGTCATGGGTGAACAGGGAGTACAGGAGGGGACTAAGCACGCACCCCTGAGGGGCCCCCGTGTTGAGGATCAGCGTGGCAGATGTGTTGTTACCTACCTTTACCACCTGGGGCCTGCCCGTCAGAAAGTCCAGCCTGAAGTCTTAATAGTGGAGGGTTGGTAGGGGGTTGTTGTTTGTTGCTAACTTAGTTGGGTTTTGTTTTGACACTGTTCTACGGTAATACCAGGGCCAGGACAGCCAATCATAAGTAGGAGGAAGTTTAGTTTAATAACTATGTTGTCTCCTTTGACACCCACAGACATTCACAGTGTCACTGGTTAAATGTCAGCCAATTACGGACTGGACAAACACATGTAGAGATAGCTAGACGTAGATCCACATTCTCTAGATGAATGTTCTGTTCCATCAGTGAAAGCACTTTGAAGACTAACATTTCTGCACCAGACACCCCGCTGAGTTTATTCACATGGCAATACGTACTTTTCTTCCTGTAGAAAATAACTGCTAGAGATGCCAAGCTGTCATTTTCTACCAATGTAAATTATAACAGGTAAAACAAAACAAAAACGGTGTTTCTCGCTGGCTTGTTATCTGTAGAGCTGAATTCCTGAAACAAATAGCTTACAGTCTATCTCTCGCTCTGTCTCTGGCCTTGTACACGTTTACCGTGTAGGGAAAGTTGTTTCCAATTATTTTTCCAATTCTTCCAATTACACGCATGCTGTCAACGTAAGTGGGGGTTGCTTCATTTTAAATGGCAATAATCGAAAACCATTTGAAAAATGTTTTTATCTTTGATCCTCTCTTTCTTGTCCTTTGTTTATGCAGTGCTAGAGATACCACACATGGGATAAAAAATTCAGATATCAGATCAAGTGACGACTTAAACATTGACGTAGACCATACGTCTACATGGAAGAATGTTTTTTGTATATATTTATCTTTTTTTTTGTTTGTTTGTTTGTTTTGTTTAATGTAGTGTTACATTAAACCATTCATACTTTAGCAATATTTTTCCTGTCATTAAAAGACATTGGGCAGACCACCTTGGATTCCCTCACATGTGGCCTGATTTACGATACTATAGGAGTCATGAATTCTTTGTCCAGTAGTTTTTGCTGTGGGTGAAACCAAGGCAGAATGGCGGCCGACCTTCTTGGCAGGAATAATAGAGCTCTTCAGAAATTGTGCTCTGACCTTGCCATGTATGATTACAACTGCAGCAATGGAGAACTCTCGCCGGCCCTTGTTTGGCTTGAATAGACAATGCAGGGCAAGAGTCTCAGGTGAGACCTGTCACTGATAAGGAATCTGAGACCACATTCAGTCTTGGGATGATTCCGACAAAGAGTGCAACGCCACACTGTGAATCAAGTAGCTAGTCTGCGCTGTGGAATACCTCATTGGGCATTGCTATGGAAAATCTTTAATGAGCAGATATGGAGAAAGATACAGAGAGAAGTGTTGATGTGGGATCCTCACTAAAGGAGTGTGTGTGGTTTCAATTAGAAAACTCTCTTTTTCAGTTCGATTTGTGACAATTGTTGTGACCTCCTGCCGAATCTGACGACAGACAGACAGATTGTTGACATATTAACAGAAGAGTAGGTGCACAGGGGAAGATAAACAACTATTGCAGGTTTCAGAGCAGTTATTTTTAACATTGAACATCACTTAATTTGGATATGTTTATATTTACACTGAGTTTACAAAACATTGTATTGAGTTGCAGCCCCCCCTTTTCCACAGGGATGCTGGCCCATGTTGACTCCAATGCTTTTCACAATTGCGTCAACTTGGCTGGATGTTCTTTGGATGGTGGACCATTCTTGATACACACAGGAAACTTGACACACTCAACACGGTGCGCCTGGCACCTACTACCATACCCTGTTCAAAGGCACTTAAATAGTTTGTCTTGCCCATTCACCCTCTGAAAGGCACACAAACACAATCCATGTCTCAATTGTCTCAAGGCTTAAAAATCCTTCTTTAACCTGTCTCCTAATGTTTTGTACACTCAGTGTACATCTCATATTCCCCACAGGCAAGAGATGTACTGTATTAGACTAATTAAAAAATTCCCATCGATCAGCTCAGTGCTTCACAATACCATTATAGAGTTCACGGGTCAATGACCTCTACCTATCTGGCTCTCTCTCTGTGTGTGTGTGTGTGTGTGTGTGTGTGTGTGTGTGTGTGTGTGTGTGTGTGCCTTAATGCGTATGTGTGTGTGCCTGTGCGGCTACGTGGCTGTGTAATCATTTCCACGTAGAAACCCTGGTGACCTGTCATACTTTAAGGAGAATCACGTTGACAACAAAGCAGCCAAATTATGGTCATGCAATTGAAAAGCTAATAATTCTATAGAAATTATAATATCTTGATGTGCTATCATAATGGCTGGAGGAAGGGATGTTTCCACAGAGATAATCATTGGTGGGATATTCATGGAGAATGCATGAGGAGCAATTATGGTGAATGTAAGATGGTAGAGATGGCTTGTCACACTTGGTTGGCCACCATAAGATGTACAGGTAAACGTGAGGGAATTTTGTTAGAGTTTTTGTTTATTTTCTCTCTTTTTTTTAAATCTACATCTGACGGTTTTCACCTCGTTCTCCTCTCATCACATCGAACAAGTTAAAGGAATATCGACCAAGTCGACCTCACAGCACTAAGCAACAGATCCATGATCCGTCCAAACACAAAAGTTTATAAACCTTTATAAAGCAAACAAAAACGTCATCATATGTCAGGATACTGATGCTTGATGAAGCCTTTACAGAGTATTGGTCCAATCTAGTTGAAAACAGCTGGTCATGATGAATGAGATATGTATCTTCCTGTTCCCATGGTGTTGATCTGATGTCATTGATCATTTGGTCAGATCATTAAGTCAGCTGTCTGACTGCAGGGTGAGGAACAGACTGAAGACAATACCCTTAAAATAAAGTCACACCGACAGTCAAATTAAATGTTCACCATAAGTGTTGGTTCAATAAGATGACAGTTTGTGTGTGTCCTATGTGTACCTAGCAGTTAGAGCAGCAGGTAGCCTAGTGGTTAGAGCGTTGGGACAATAACCGAAAGGTCGCTGGTTCAAATAACTGAGCTGACAAGGTGAAAAAAACATGTCGATGTGTCCTTGAGCAAGGCACTTAACCCTAATTTGCTCCAGGGGCTGACCCTGTAGGTAGGCTGTCATTGTAAATAAGAATTTGTTTTTAACTGACTTGCCTTGTTAAATGGTTAAATAAAACCTGCAACTATGGACAAGGCTCGAGTTAGGGTTGAGCTGGGGTGTCGACTTGAAGCTAGGGTTAGGGTTGAAACAGAATGTAGACATGAATGGTTAGGATTAGGTTCCAGGTAGAAGTGACAGTGTGGATCTAGGTTCAGCCTCTTGTAGTGACTTTCTCCTACTCTGGCTATCTGACCAGGAGAAGGTCTTCCAGGCCAACCCACTCCTGACTCAATTACTTTCCAGATAATCCGTACCTGTTTACCTGTGAGGTTATTACCTGAGTGGTCAATCGCAATCTCAATCCCACTAGATAATCCCAGCTGTCTGGATTAACCTGGATGCTCAGTGACAAGGTAAATATGGAATACAGCAGAGGACAACACTTTAATTACAGAAAGCAGGCAATCTATTGAGATCAGACCAATGACAAAGCATCACAATGGCTGTAGTATTTTAATCACCTTGTCAAAGAGTGTGTTCCAGCTTTTAGAGTCCAGGAAAAGATGATGAATGGTGGAGGGCTGAACGCTGCGTCTCCCATGCAGCTGGCGTCAACGGTGGGATTGCTTTGATACCTCTGTGGAAAAGACCGATTAGGGGCATATGGGGGGATGATTAATTGATGTAAACACATTTCCATTTAACGGCTGTTTGATCAATTATTGAAGTGCAGATTCCACAAACCCCAACCTACCCAACCACTATCCTCACCTACCCTCATCCCTCATTTTATTATGCTGTGCTTCAATTAACAGCCTTTCTACTCTGTCTGGCAGTTTCCTCATCTCACCTGGTGAACGACCAACCATGTGCTAATCCTAATACAACACGGATGAGGTCAAAGGTAAAAGAAACAGCTATATACAGTGTACTCATCCAGCTTGAATTTTTTCACATTTCCTTTTGCTACAAAGTGTGATTTAAATGGATTTAATTGTGATTTTTCTGTCACTGATCTACAGAAAACACTCCATAATGTGTAAATGTTTACAAATGAATAAAAGACAAAGAAAAAATGTCCTGGTTAAATAAGTACCATTTGTTATGGCACGCTTAATGTGATTAACAAATCACATAATAAGTTGCATGGACAATAATAGGGGTAAACATGATTTTTGAACAACTACCTCTTTCTTTACCCCACACATACAATTATCTGTAAGGTCCCTCAGTCAAATCAAATCAAATCACATTGTATTGATCACATACGTGTTTAGCAGATGTTATTGCAGGTGTAGCGAAATGCTTGTGTTTCTAGCTCTGACAGTGCAGTAATATCTAACAAGCAATATCTAACAATTTGGCATATACCAAATACACGCAAATCTAAGTAAGGAATGGAATTAAGAATATATACATACAGTATATGGACAAGCAATGTCAGAGCGGCATGGTATCTGTACTTTACTTCACTATTTATATTTTTTACAACTTTTACTTCACGACATTCCTAAAGAAAATTATCTACTTTTTACTCCATACATTTTACCTGACACCCAAAAGTACTTGTTACATTTTGAATGCTTATCAGGACAGGAAAAGGGTCCAATTCACACATTTACCAAGATAAAATCCCTGGTCATCCTACTGCCTCTAATCTGGCAGACTCACTAAACACAAATGATTTGTTTGTGTTGGAGTGTGCCCCTGGCTTTCCGTAAATTAAAAAAACAAGAAAATGGTGCCGTCTGGTTTGCTTCATAATATATAAGGAATTTGAAATTATTTGTACTTTTACTTTTGATACATAAGTATATTTTAGCAGTTACATTTACTTAAGTATATTTAAAATCCAAGACTTTTACAGAAGTAGTATTTTACTGGGTGACTTTCACTTTTACTTGAGTCATTTTCTATTAAGGTATCTTTACTTTTACTCAAGTATAACAATTGGGTTCTTTTTCCACCACTGCACATTATGTCTCTCTGTAAAGTCTCCCTCAGTGTTTTATGAGTCCAGGTTTTCCAAAACCTCTTAATTTCTGCTCCGAATTAACAGAAAAAATGGGGTGTCAGCTATGACATGACATATTGACTTTGAAAAGGAATTGTGGTAACAGAATGTCATGGGTCCCTGATCTGTACTACACATAAATGCATAATTATGGATATGAATGTCATTCTCTTCATGGTGATGTATCCTGAATAGGTACATAAAGGTAGAAATATACAATATCTCCCTTTGCATATTTGGGTATTATTTTACACACTGGCTATTATTTTAATGAGCTCTGCACCCAAATAAGACCGAATTTGGTTGGTCCAGACAGGCCGAATCTGAACCAATCATAGACGTCTAAGTTTCACAAGTTTGGACCTGAAAGTACAGTAGAGCTCAGTATAGTACAGTAAAGTACAGCACAGCACAGAACAGTAGAGTAGAGTAGAGTTCAGTTCAGTTCAGTTAAGTTCAGTACAGTAGAGTATAGTAGAGTAGAGTTCAGTTCAGTACAGTACAGTAGAGTATAGTAGGGTACAGTAGAGTTCAGTATAGCATAATACAGTAATTACAGTACACTATAGTGTGCTATACTGGGTACTGTACAGAACTCTACTCTACAGTACAGTACTACTGAACTTTTTTCCCTGAATACAAAGTGTTATGTTTGGAACAAATCCAACACAACACATCACTGAGTACCACTCTTCATATGTTTTATCATGGTAGTGGCTACATCATGCTATGGGTATGCTTGTTATGACTGGGGAGTATTTTAGGATAAAAAGAAACAGAATGGAGCTAACAACATGTCAAGTCCTAGAGGAAAACCTGGTTCAGTGTGCTTTACACCAGACACTGGGAGATGAATTCACCAGGAAAATAACTTAAAAGTTTTGGCCCCTCAAACTCAACTCTGGACCTCGAAGCCAGTTCCCCTGCATTTTTTCATTGTTCCCCTCTATCCCGGGACTGATTGAGACCTGGGACACCAGGTGTGTGCAATTAATTATTAGACAGAAAAGAAAACCAGCAGGCTTTGGACATCGTGGGGTAAGAGTTGAGTACCCCTGCTCTTGGCAAAATCTTTATTGGAGTTGTTTAGCAACAAGACAGTGAGTGTTCTGGTTACAGTCATGTCTTAAATCTGCTTGAAAATCTATGGCAAGACTTGAAAATGGCTATCTAGCAATGATTAACAACCAACTTGACAGAGCTTGAAGAATTTGCACAAACCAGGTGTGCAAAGCTCTTAGAGACAAAAAAAAATTAACCCCTCCACAACCCACCCTCAAATATTTTTTTGTATGATTTTTTTTTATGTTGTTTTTTGCAGCTTTTCTTCTATATATACGCACATTTTATGTATACATTTTACATCTACAGTTTACCAACATGGTACTTCTATATAAAGCAGTCACATAACAACAATACATCAAGAGATTTTGTCTCTTCACAGCAAAATCTACAGAGATTGTTGTATGCCCCATATTTATAAGAATTTTGTATAATAATTTTAATTGAAAAACTCAAAGTGTTGAATCAAGTGTTGTTTTTATGTACCAGTTCATAAATCATGTGCCATGGAATCGGTACATCGAAAATCTCTTCCCATTTATTTTGCAACCTGTATGGTGCAGCTGTCAATATTTTTGTCCTCAAATGAAACTGGTATATTTTTCTATTTATGCCAATTCCTTTGGCAGACAAACCAATTCCCGACCTTCTCCCTTGTCCACTTGCCTCCTCCATTTCTGTGGTAATGCTGAAATCAGTTGGTTGTAAGTTTGGATTGAGCAGACATTCACATATATTTTCGATAGCTGCGTATGTGACATAACGCATCCATTTCTCTTCATAATATCATGATTAAATATAATAACATTTTTAAACAGTGTTTCCATAAATGTTTTTTTATAAATCAGTATATTTGAGTTTAACCAAAACATTTGTTGTAATATTTGTTCTACCTTTTCTTGAGGATAAAACTGAAATTGTAACCAGCTTTGTATGACTTAAAGAAAGGGCAATACTTTTAACAAAACTTCATTTTCAAATAGTCTGAAATGGGAAGTTGTAATCTGTATAAAGGCAAAAAGGCCATTTTTGAACAAAGGATGAGCTTTTCTTAATAATCTACTGGAGAACCATTTTGGTTTTAAGTATAATTTATGTATGAGTGAAGCTTTTAGTGAAAGGTTTAAAGCTTTAATATTTAATAATTTTAGCCATGCAAACTCATATTCATTATATAAATAGGCACGTTTAATTTTGTCTGGCTTAGCATTCCAAATAAAATGAAATATTTTTTGCTCATACGATTTAAAAAACGAGTCGTCTGGAGTAGGCAGTGCCAATAGCAAGTAAGTAAACTGTGATAGGACCAAAGAGTTAATCAATGTGATTATTCCATAAATAGACACGTTTTTACCTCTCCATGGTTGCAGAATCTTATCTATTTTTGCTAACTTTCTATTGAAATTGATTGTGGTAAATTCATTTATATTTGAGATGTGAATACCAAGTATATCTACTTCACCATCCGCCCATTTTATTGGTAAACTACAAGGTAGTGTAAACACTGTGTCTTTTATCGATCCAAAACGTAATATGGTACACTTGTAATAATTAGGTTTTAGTCCAGAGAGGCTAGAAAAGTGATCAAGATCTTCAATGAGACTGTGCAGCGAGCTCTTAGAGACTTACCCAAACTCACAACTGTAATCGCTGCCAAAAGTGTGTCTAACATGTCTTGACTCAGGGGGTGAATCAAGATACATTAGTGGTTTATTTTCATTAATCTAAAACAATATATATATGAAACATTTCCTTCCACTTTGACATGAGAGTATTTTGTGTAGATCGTTGTTAAAAAAAATGGCAATTCAATACATTTTAATCCCACTTTGTAACACGTAAAATGTGAAAGAAATCCAAGGGGGTGAATACTTGATAGCACTGTACAGTATCTATATATCACACATTGTAGATTCATTGTGCATGGTATGCAGCAAGGTGTTAGCTACACTGAATAATAAAAGGGTTTGCTGTGCTCAGATGGTGACTTGGTAAGTAATCTGAAAGCATTCACTCTATGCATGGTGTGAGAGAGAAAAGGAAATGATTGCTCTTTCACATAGGTCTCAAGGGACATTCTCTGGAGGTGATGGCTTCTCCTCCGAATTCATGAAATGCACAGAAACTCTTTTCCCCCATTTCAAGCCAGTCATTTTCGATAGTCCTTTAGAAGTTGTCAATTGGAGTGGAGATTGCTCTGTGGACATTAAAGTGGAACTGACTTTGTTTTAACTACTTTGCAGATATAAAACAAACAGAAAATCATAATATATCAAATTCCTAGTTTAAGCTAGAAAACCAACTTTCTAAGAGGTTTTAAAAATAGGTTATATTTGACAAAATATTCCATGACGTACAGTAAGGGTCAGATCAACATTTACTGAGGGGGGAGGCTGGTCCAACTCAATGTGTCATAAAATAAAATGCACCCAGCTCCCCAATATTAATTTATTTTTCACATGATTCTCCCCTTGTACTGTAAAAAGAAACTTGAACACCCTCCCCACTCATAGAATTAACTCCCCTGCCTGTTTCATTACGTCAAGAGCTGGCTGCAGATAATGAGCCAAGTTGTCCCAAGACAACACAGGAGTTGCTTTGGGACAAGTCTCTGAATGTCCTTGAGTGGCCCAGCCAGAGCCCGGACTTGAACCCGATCTAATATCTCTGGATAAACCTGAAAAAAATAATTAATTAAGCAGCTATTGCATTACAAGCACATGAAGAAAAATATATACAGTGCCTTCAGAAAATATTCATACACCTTGACTTATTCCACATTTTGTTACAGCCTGGATTAAAACAAAATGTCTCACCCTTCTACACACAATACCCCATAATGAAAAAGTTCAAACTTGTTTTAACATTTTTGCTAAGTTATTGAAAATGAAATCCAGAAATATCTAATTTACATAAGTATTCACACCCTTGAGTCAATACTCATGTTTGGCAGCGATTACAGAGTCTTTCTGGGTAAGTCTTTAGGAGCTTTGCACACCTGGATTTGTCAGAATGCGGAGTAATGGGACGATAAACAGAGCGCTGGTGGAGCGTCATTCCTTTATTATTTAGGAGGTGTTCTCACGAAGCACTTAAATACAGAAAGGAGATGACTGACACTAACGAAACTAAACTACAAAACACTAATAAGGCAAAGTAACTCACGTGCTGTATACACAAGGCAGACACGAACAAACGAACACAGTGACTTACTTTGTGGCTGCAGGCAGTGCAGACAAACACAAGGAACAATGATCCACACACAGGTGGATTTGGGTAGATCTTAAATACTATCCCCAATCAGAGACAACGCTAGACAGCTGTCTCTGATTGGGGATGATAATCTCCCTAATAGGAGTGTGAGAACTTGGTTGTGTGCCTCTCTCCTCCCCAAGGTGGGAGTAAGAGGCCTTACCACAACCAAGCCCTCACAGGATTGTAGAATATTTGCACATTATTCATTTTAAAATTCTTCAAGCTCCGTCAAGTTGGTTGTTGATCATTGTTAGACAGACATTTTCAAGTCTTGCCATAGATTTCCAAGCCGATTTAAGTCAAAACTGTAACTAGGCCACTCAGGAACATTCAATATTGTCTTGGTAAGCAACTCCAGGGTCTATTTGGCCCTGTGTTTTAATGTGTTGTCTTGCTGAAAGGTGAATTTGTCTCACAGTGTCTGTTGGAAAGCAGACTGATCCAGGTTTTCCTCTAGGATTTTGCCTGTGCTTAGCTCTATTTTGTTTCTTTTTATCCCCCAAATAATCCCTAGTCCTTGCCGATGACATGCATACCCACAGCGTGTGACGTTATCCACTCTGTTATCGCGAGGTTACAGACAGCGCATCCCAGTGCTTTCTTTGCCTTTTCGGGGGATTTTAACCATGCATCTCTCTCTTCAACGCTGCCCACGTTTAAACAGTTTGTGAAGTGCCCAACCAGGAATAATACAACTCTGGACTTGTTATATGCTAATGTGAAGGACGCATACAACTCCACTGCACTCCCTCCCCTCGGTAGATCGGATCACAACCTTGTCCACCTCACTCCACTCTACAGGCCTTTGGTCCAACAGCATCCAGCGACCACTAGGACCATTAGGAGATGGTCCCCGGAGGCGAATGAGGCCCTACAGGACTGCTTTGAAACAACAGACTGGGATGTGCTCTGTGAGGCTCATGGGGAGGACATCGATGGACTTACTGACTGCATAACGGACTATATCAATTTTTGTGTAGACAACACTGTACCCACCAGGAAGGTACGCTGTTTTCCAAATAATAAACCCTGGGTCACCAGCAACCTGAAGGCCCTGCTGAATGAGAAGAAGAGGGCCTTCAAGGAGAGGGACAAGGACAAATTGAAATGCGTCCAGAGGGAGCTGAAGTTGCGGATTGCTGAGGGGAAGAGAGGGTATAAGAAGAAGATGGAGGACAAGCTGAGGCAGAGCCAGGTGAGAGAGGTGTGGAAGGGTATGAGAAATATCACTGGCTTCAAAAAGTCAAACAGTGGGCAGACAGAGGGGACCCAGGACAGAGCCAATGAGCTGAACCAATTTTTTAACAGGGTCGATACTGGCCCTGTCCACCTCCTTTCCAGCTCCCCAGGCCACACACCCTCACGGCTGTCCCACCCCCACTTTGCTCACAACACCTCTGAGACAATCAGCGACCCCACCTCCACCCCTGCTCCCTCTGGACTGATCCTCAACACCCCCCTTCCCCCCACCTCCCCACCTGGGCTGGCTTTCACCACCAATCAAGTGAAGAGAGAGCTGGAGAGACTACATCAGTGGAAAGCGGCGGGCCCTGAAGGCATCAGCCCAAGGGTGCTTAGGGTCTGTGCTGACCAACTGTGTGGAATACTCCAGCGTCGCTTCAACCTTAGCCTGAGCCTATAAAGGGTCCCTGTGCTGTGGAAAACATAGTGCCTCGTCCCAGTGCCTAAGAAGGCACACCCCACTGTCCTGAATGACTTCAGACCTGTAGCGCTAACATCCCACATCATGAAGACCCTGGAAAGGTTAGTCCTCGCACACCTCAGACCCCCGGTATTCAAGATCGCATCTCCTTCCACATGTGAAGTAAACACTGCTGAGGTAACCGCAAATGATTCCCCCAACGTTGACAAGCCGTCTCCGCCTGACAAAGACCTGTACAATATCGCTGAACCATATCCTGGTTTCCATGCACAGGTACTACAACTACTGTCTGAGGCAGATGCACTTGTCAATGACATTGAAGGCAATCAATTGCAGTGAGATCTGCTCAACAAACTCGCTGGACTGTGGAGTTACGGGTATTCATGTGGTGCGTATTCCTATGCCACCCGGTGCAGACCCTACCTTCTTGAGACAATACAAAATTCAGCTTGCTGTGTACGCGGCAGTACAAGAAATCATCGACTCCCTATTCGCTAAACGGATAATCAGGGAATGTAACAGTACGTACAACGCCCCCTGTGTGGCCTGTTTTGAAACCAACAGGCAAATGGCATCTTACCGTTGACTATAAACAACTCAACAAGCTGTCTCGTTGGCCAATGAAAGAGCTCGACCAAGAGTTGTCTAAAGTGGCAAATGCAAAGTACTTCTCCACCGTTGACGTGGCGAATGGTTTCTGGACAATGCCCGTCGACACCCGTTGACCAACACAAGTTGGCCTTCTCTTTCTTGAATAAGCTCTTCACATTCAATCGTTGCCCTTTCGGATATGCGAACTCTCCCGCAGAGTTCAACAAGGCAATGCCAGATGCAGCCTCCAGGAGGACGATAATCTATGTGGACGATGTTCTCATGAGGAGCGAGACTTGATCACGAGATGGACCACGTTCTCATCCAACTTGGGGTGGCAGGGGCTAAGTTGGCCATCATGAAAGGACAATGGTGCAGGACCAAGGTAAACTACGTTGGACTTCTGGTGGGTGCTGAAGGCATCCTGCCACAGTCTAACAGAATCCAAGCAGTCCACAACAACAAAATGCCTACAAACCTTCATGAGCTTCTTGGGAGTATGCAATTACTCCCGTCAGTTCATTGAACATTATGCAGACTTGTCAAAACCTTTGACACGCCTTCTTCAGAAGGACACACCGTTCGTGTGGGATGGCTTCCTTGAAAAACCTGTTTTGTGAGGCACCTTGCCTGATGTACCCCAACAAAGACAAGACATTATTTTTGGAAGTCGGTTTCTCAGAGCACTGTCTTAGTGCTGGGTTGTACCAAAAAATACAACCAAGACAGACGTGTGGTTGCTTACTCAAGCAAAACACTCAACCCCGCTGAACACAAGTACACAGACTGCGAAAAAGCACTGCTGTCGACAATCTGGGCCGTAAAGCACCAGTTATGTCGGTGGGCAAAAGGTGATCATTGAAACTCGTCACCAGCCGGTGACTTTCCTGAAAAGCCAGCGAATCTGTGAAGGAGCTGTACACATCAGCAGGATAGCGGCTTGGCTAATGACACTTCAGAGCCATGATGTGGTAGTTAACTACTCAAAAGCGAGTAGTTGGGTGGTGCTTTGGCAGTGTGTCAACATTGTTTTGATGATGACATTGACTCCGCACCGCACCTACCTACCTACCTACCTAAACCCAACCACCCACCCACCCACCTACCCACACTGCCTGCCTCCAGTTGGAGAGGGAGGTGTTTAGTCCCAGGGTCCATAGCTTAGTGATGAGCTATGAGGGCACCAAGATCAAAGGGATATTCAATGTCTGCTTTTTTTTTTTACCCAACTACCAATAGGTGCCCTTATTTGCGAGGTATTGGAACATCTCCTTGGCCTTTGTGGTTTAATCTGTGTTTGAAATTCATTGATCGACTGAGGGACCTTTTAGATAATTGTATGTGTGGGGTACAGAGATGAGGTAATTAAAAATCATGTTAAATACTAATATTGCAAACAGAGTGCATGCAACTTATTATGTGATTAACGCTTAACGCGGTTCAAGAGTAATTTTTACTCTTGAACCTATTAAGGCTTTCCATAACAAAGGGGCCGAATACTTAATTACTCAAGACATTTCAGCTTCTCATATTTTATTAATATTAAAACCAAATGACACTTTGACATTATCCAGTATTGTATGTAGGCCAGTGACACACAATCTCAGGCTATAACTCAACAAAATGTGAAAAAGTTCAAGGAGTGTGAATACTTTTAGGCACTGTAGTATATTGCCTTGTGATCTGGGAGGAGGGCCAAAGGATACATCAGACACAATTATAGGGGAAGGAGAGATAAATTCCCCCTATACACACTGCTGCTAAGGCCCTTGTCCCTTTGGTTCTCTGGGCTCCGGGCTATCTCTCTGATTTAGCTTCTCCTGCTACGGTGCTGCCAGTTCAGTGTGGACAGGGCATTAACACACACAGACACACCACTGGGGGTTGAAAGTGACCCTCTGCTCTCACCAGGCACTCAGCGACCAGAAGATCCACTAGGGTTAAGACAGGGTTCTCCTACCTATCTTAATTGCTCAGTGAACCTGGCTCAGCCTCAGCTAGTCGTTGAGCTGAGCTGCCGGCCTGTCTCACACTGGTCCCCTGAGGGTGTATTACGAGTGCACCCTTCACCTAATCGCCTGCTGTGTCCTCTATTCTTTCCTCACTGCACAGTTTGTCCACACACAGTGACAGCAAGCCCAGGCACTGAACCACTGTCATCTCTGTCCTGCTCATCTCTGTCTCGCTGAAGCTCCTCTTCAGAAACACCTCAAGACATGACCATGCTATCTTATTGGGTTGTCAGTGCACAAACAGAGGGTAGATAGTGTACATACAGATGTAGGAACTTAATTTGAGCCAGTTTGCTACAGCAGGAAAATAATAATTCAGCAAGAGGAAATGTGAATTATTATGTGGATTACAATTAATAGACATTTGTATAGGGGTTGATTCATTTTTCGTTAGGGCCAAGCAAGTCTGACATTTTAAAGTGGAAATTACATTTGCATGTCCTCCTGTGCAGGTAAGTTCTCAGCAACAAATGGGTGATCAAATTAAGATCCTACATCTGTACATACTGCATGCATGTATGAACCAATATCTAGAAACGGATTGTAATATTGAGATACAGATTGTACACATGCAATGTAGATCTTTGTTTTCATCCGACACTGTAAATCTCCATGATCTTTCATCTGGTGCCTCAAAGAGTCTATATTAATGGAATGAATGGCTATTGACAGTAGGCCTACATTGACTCATCTACCCTATAGAATTCCTTGGAAGGGAACCATAAAAGGATCATGTTCATAGACACACAATATGCCCAAGATAAATGTACTGTACATAATATTTTTTTGAAACTTACAATGGGTATTAACCTTTGTGCCTAAGTAAATAATATAATATTATAGAATTTACAAAGATCACTAAGGGTCAAACTTTCTTTGTGAGAAGCAAAGCTATTATTAAAAGAAAAAATTAAATTAAAACACAATCGTTTACATCTCTGGCAAATGCAAAGCGTGCTGGCCAGAGACATTAAAGAAAGACATTACAGTGAATGCCATCAATTTGACCAATGAATAATCATTCACTCCAATGAAATGAAAGACAGCTCATATGTCCAAGAAATATGAAAAATGTGAGGTTAAAACTCATTGGCCCCTATTGTCACATATAGTAATCGGCTCCATTTGTTTTAGATAAATATCAATAAAAGCTGATTCTGTAATGCAAGCCATGACTTGACATGAATCAACACAAACATGGCGCTCGATGAAATCACAAGCAGCTCAGGAACCACCTCAATTAACTCTACAATGATGAGAAAGTGGCTGTTGCCTGCAAGCAGAAACATAGGTCAACAAAGGTCAACAGTCACAGTAATGCAGCTATATAGCGGCCTCAACAAGGGTATTCATTCTCTTGCCATGTAACCAGGAGGAATAATGAACGTGCCAATGAAGGTGCTTGCACTGCATGGAAAGATATCTGACTGTAACTGGTGTAATTACCCAAAGGTAATTATCAGATGGTGTCACAATATAACGTACTTTCTTCGAGGTAGGAGTATCTGTCAAAAGGATGTACACGGGATATTATATGTTATTGCACATAATAGTAAGCTATTTTCAACAGCATATCCAAGTTGAGTCTCTATATCTTTCTCTTTCCTTTCCCTCTCTTACTAAACCAACTTAAGGGCCGTCACATGTCATCTTTTTCACAGGCCAGTGGCTCTCCTCGCAGAGGCTGAGAGGAAAAATAAATAATCTCAGCTATGTCAGTGCTGAGGCAGAGCAAGTGCCTGCACTAACAGCAGAAATGGAGTCATCCAATTATTTTTTATTTTTTTGCCTTCCGTGATTTTTTTCATATTACTTTTTTCTCACTAGCTCTGACTTTGCTGAGAGCTACTTTATTGAGGAAAAATGGTACTTGCTATGACTGTGATATGCGGTTGTCCCACCTAACTATCTTAAGATGAATGCACTAACGGTAAGTCGCTCTGGATAAAAGCGTCTGCTAAATGACTAAAATGTCAATCTAAAATTTGAGTTAGAGTGTCAGGCGCAACTTGTAATTTCAGACTTGCAGCTGAGCTTCAGTCAAGCCTGTCCGCCCACCTTGTATAGGCTTCAGATCTTGTCGCGGCTGTACAGTTGTGTCCATGGCAACATTGTGTCATGTTGTGCTGATTCTATTGAAGGCTGCTGATGATTTGAGCCTTATATGATGTCCCTGTACTACTGTGGAAAAGTAACTGAAAGGCAACACATGTCCCCATGGACAACCTTGAAAAAAGATGTGCATCAAATAAAGTACCCAAGGCGCTCTCTTTGTCAAATACATACTGTGTGAGTTATAGAAGGATGAAGAGTATACAAGGATTTAACAAAATCAGTTTTTGCTCAGGAATGAACTTTTCCAATAAATGTTCTAACCACTTCAAAATCCTCAGAAAAAAATAACATTTTATCATTACAAATAATACTCAAACGATAACTTCCTGTAAACAGTTGCCAGAGGAGGATTGTGGTTGAATATTTGCTCTGGAGATCAAAGGCTTTGCATTACTGGAAACAGGGAATAACCCTGCCCTGACCTCTAGCAGTAACAGATGTGGCCTTTGGTGTGGTCACCCCGGATATGCTGTGGTTTCATTAGCGATTCTAGAGAACATCTGGACTTCTATCACTCCTTCATCTAAGCAGTAGTTGGGACAGGGAGATCTCTGCTCTCAAAGGAAGGTGGGTACTTCTAGGTGGGTAGTACTAATGATGAGGAGATAATGAAGGAGCTGTGCGTAGGTTTTGAGGATACATTCAAAATGGATCAGTGACCAGATGGTTCAGAGCATGAATTGAGCTGGAAAGCTCTCTCTGTCCCTTACGCTTGTCTATGTCTTTATCTTTCTTTCATGCTCTCCTTCTGTCTCTCTCTCTCTTTCTGTCTCTCTCTCTCTCTCTCTCTCTCTCTCTCTCTCTCTCTCTCTCTCTCTCTCTCTCACTCTCTCTCTCTCTCTCTCTCTCTCACTCTCTACCTCACTCTCCTTTACTCTAACGAAAGGCATCACAACATGTTGTTTCTCCATTAGCGTGGGTGAAGCTCAGTCAGGAAAGATCCCCGGTTCTAATGCAGAATTTTATCTAAAGAACAAGTGCCATAGTTTGGCTACATAAATACATTATTATCTGTCCAGAGTGTCAGCCCATTAAGTTAATCCTTTGAGTTGTGAGGGAGAGAAAGAGATCAGGACAGACAGGGAGATTAAGGACATATTTTAAAGAGGTGAAGGGGATGAAATGAAGCCCCTCTACATACAGTACATACTGCTCCACGTCTCTCTCTCTCTATATATATATATATCTCTCTCTCTCTCTCTCTCTCTCTCTCTCTCTCTCTCTCTCTCTCTCTCTCTCTCTCACTCTCTCTCTCACTCTCTCACCCTCACTAATGTAATATGAATATGTTTATGGTGGTAACTGGTCATGAAAAATATACCTGTTCTATTATTTGCTGGGCATATTTTGGTATCTCTCCCCAACACACACCAGAGCACTTAGTATTCCTAGGCTCATGGCGATAATTTACATGGATAGCAGTGTCAACACATTAAGTAGGAGGTTCTGAGAAAAAACGGCTCTTCCAGCACATCAAAAGCGCTTAGCGCACTCTGTGACTGTGATTTGGTTTGGATCAGCGCTGCACCTCCGGTCATCACCTGTAGAGGGCAGCAGAGCACAGACCTAGAAGATCATGAGGGGCTTCTAATCCAATTTAAACAAAACTAGCTGATGTTGTGATGTTTTCCGTTCAAATATCACAATGAATTGACATAACTGAATAATAATCATATTTGGTTATGCAATATTTCCACTTTAATGGTGAGGGTGTGGTTTTCTTAGACGTTACACTGACTCAAATATAGGGTATAATGAGCAGCTCAAACATGAAAAAGCCTCACATGGTAAATCTATAGAGTCTTCCTCAAACACAACAAGCCAGCCAGACAGGCTAGCGTATCCCTCTATATCTGCATCTCTCTCTGCTTATTTTCTGTCAGTCGATATATAATTAGGCTACAGCCTCTCTACTTTAACTTCAGTCAGTTGCAGAAAGAAATGGAGGTAGGACATCATACTTCTCCTCTTGACACTTGTGTTAATAACACTAGTATAACGGTTCATTGTTAATTGTACATTTGTATGGCTGGGTGGTCTATGCAGAGGTACCATGCTAGTGATAATGCTCTAACAGCAAACCCAGCATAATGAACAGTAGAAGACAGCTCAGCTTGTAGCCTGGAGCCTCCATAGGGAGTCTGTCTCTTCACTTCTCCTCAGCAAACTGTTTGTAAAGGAAATGAGAGACATTGATCCACATAGAGCAGTGTAGTTGCTCATCATGGTTCTTCTGATGGACAGTGAACTGAGGAATGGAGGCACTGAAGCAGCCAGAGAGATGGTCCTGCCTGCTCCCCCAGACGGCACCCTATTTCCTATATAGTGAACTACGTTTGACCAGAGCCCTATAAGGGGATAGGGTGCCATTTGGGACACAGCCGGAGAGATGGATATGGTGCAGAGATGAGAGAAGTCAATCACTAGACTAGTATCTTATCAATGTGGTCCCTGAGTCCTGTGAGGTCAGTCTGTTAGAGGAGATATGGATGGATCACTGCCAGACAGTAAGTAACGTTAACAGTCTCAGTCCTGCCTGACTGCCACCATGAGAGGGCCGGGAGGCCAAGGTTATGGATCGTGATATTCTGTGGACATGTTCAGTGCCTCACCTGAAACTAAACTAACATGCAAGCCCTACGGAATATGTAAAAAATACACGTGAAAAAATAAAATGATGCCTGAAAAGTAATTCACTGTAATGGGACGCAATTACACCAAAATGATATTGTGTCTGACTGACGGAGAGAGTGAGGATGAATAGAGATCTGATTGAAATAGGCGCTCATCACAATCACCATATCTCTTTGCCTGGGCTGACATCGTCCTTTACTACGGTGCCTTTAGTGTCACTCATTCTACTGCTACCCAGGCTGGGGAGTAGCTGACATTTCCATAATCTTACAAGAATGGCGGAACCGCCCTCATGTCATTTAAACCAAAGTACAGCTCTGTGCTGAAAAGGCTCCTATCTCCACTGTGGTTGAGTTCATAAAGGGTGAAACACATTCAACTGCCTTTCACGTGGATGATGAAGGCACCATCACTTGATATCCCCAATTAAATGTCATTCATTCATTTGTTTGTGTCCTTTTGAACACCAATCAGATCGCAAACAGTTCTGTATGTTATTATGAGGTGACTAGGGTTTATGATTTTCATAATGAGCACCAAAGCTATTCATCCACCGGTGGGTTTGACCGTTGCAAGTGGCTCATTATCAAAAGGAAAAATGCTTATAATGTCGTGCGTATCATCACTAATTGGATGTGAGGATCCAGTTCCACAGTCATAGGACTGAACTGTGACCCTGCATTGCATTTGCAAACGGACAACCCGTGAAACCCATTCCAGAACCTTTCAGTGTGAATGTTGCAGAGGTTTAAAGTGTCAGTGGGTCTTGAACAGTGTGGCCAGGCGGGGACCAGGGGTAACGCTGAACCCCCCCATCCCTGACTGATATAACACAGCTAAATTATTCAGTTGAAGTAGATAATAGTCTTTTTGATGAAATATTCATTATTCTGTAATGAGGGATGTATTGATTTAAATAGCAGCACTTTGTGCAAAGCTGCAAAGCTTTTGGCCTCCTTTGTAGGAAAGTAAGGGAACACTGGGAGATCAAGAATGATGCGGAGGAGAGTTGATTTTATCAGGAGATTTGTAGTATTGAGGGATGTAACAGACATATTGCCTTTCGACAGGACTGTGTTCTTAAGGAATTGTGAAGTTGAAAGAACATGAAGCAATAGCCGTCTTCATTACTAATTGCTCACTAAAAAAACAAAAAAACATTTGGAAATAATACAAACCTTCCCTAAACTTTAGTCAGTGTCATCTCCTGATAATGAGACTTACAATTGTGTCTTGTGTGTCCACCAAGACAAAACAAGGCAAAACAAGACAAAACAAGACAAAACAAGACAAAACAAGACAAAACAAGACAAAACAAGACAAAACAAGACAAAACAAGACAAAACAAATAGGGACAATATTCTCAGTTCACACCATCCTGCAGAAGCAGGCTCATTAAATCTGTATTGATTCTGATAGTAATACATTTCTGTAGGAGCTAGTAGGCTACACCCATCTCCTACTGACATGTGCCAAACATTCCTTTCTTTTCTCTCAGAGGGAATGTGGATCAACTCTACGAACTGTATTACCCGTTACTGCCTTGAGACTCAACTAAGTTTCAAACTTTGCTATTTCCATATCAGTAGAAACAGTGTGATTCTCAGCTAAGGCAGTCTTTTTCTTTTTTAAACATCTTTGTTGAAGTAATCATTTGTATTGTATTGGCAACATGTAAAAAAGCATTCCGACGCTTGTGAATACATATGGGGTTTGCCCCTGTACCTAAAAAAGAATCAGACAGCCTTCCTTTGAATTCACAGAAGCATTTTGACTCAAGAAATTAAATATTAAGAGAAGTGCAACACCATTGGTTAAGCTCATTATGAAGACTTCACAACTGCAGTACATATCCACAGCAAAAAAAAGGAAAACGGCTGTTTGAAATCACAGTTCAAATCCTATCCAGTCTCTTGAGGTCTATATTACATTTCAAAATGACTGTCAATGTAGTTGACACAATAAGCAAATTACCATCAAAAATCATTTTAACAAATCAGGGAATGATCCTGAATTGGCTCTATGAAAAAATGTAATAGTTGTCTGGCATTCAGTCTGACTCCCCATCTTTCCATGTATACTTTATTATGATGTCAGTCCAGAACTAACACGGCCTCTTGTCCAAACTACTACTACTAGCCTTGTGCATATTGATGAAGCTCTCACTGCTGCAGGGTGAACTGGAGTTTGTGTCTCTACAGCATTTATGTCCATGCAGATGTTCGCCTGTCGAGAATCCTGACAAATGGAAAGGCATTTTAAATAAAAGAAGCAACGTTGTCAGAATGGGCTTAAAGTGCTCTGGAGAAGCTGGGAACTCAAATGACAGGAGGGGTAGAGGAGAATAGAGAAGGAGAGGAGAGGAGAGGAGAGGAGAGGAGAGGAGAGGAGAGGAGAGGAGAGGAGAGGAGAGGAGAGGAAAGGAGAGGAGAGGAGAGGAGAGGAGAGGAGAGGAGAGGAGAGGAGAGGAGAGGAGAGGAGAGGAGAGGAGAGGAGAGGAGAGGAGAGGAGAGGAGAGGAGAGGAGAGGAGAGGAGAGGAGAGGAGAGGAGAGGAGAGGAGAGGAGAGGTTTACTGGAAGAGATGAAACACAAAAACACAAAAAATATCAAATACTTAGGATGCTTAATAAGTGACGACAAACAACAAATATACAAAACATTAACCCCCTCCCCCAACCCCCCTTCTGCCCTCAGAACAGCCTCGTAGGGGCTTGGACTCCACAAGGTGTCGAAAGCGCTCCACAGGGATGCTTGCCCATGATGATTCCAATGCTTCCCACAGTTGTGTTAAGTTGGCTGGATGTCCTTTGGATGGTGGACCATTCTTGATACACACGAGGAACTGTTGAGCGCGAAAAACCCAGCAGCGTTGCAGTTCTTGACACCCTCAAGCCGGTGCACCTGGCACCTACTACCATACCCTGTTCAAAAAATATTTTGTACCCTCTGAATGGCACACATACACAATCAATGTCTCAATTGTCTCAAGGCTTAAAAATCATTAACCTGTCTCCTCCCCTTCATCTACTCTGATTGAAGTGGATATAACAAGTGACATCAATAAGGGATCATAGCTTTTACCAGGATTCACCTAGTCAGTCTATGTCCTAATGTTCTGCACAGTCAGTGTATACACATAACTATCCCATTACTCAACAATATGAAAGCAGATCTATTTACATAGAACAACTTCCTATAAATTTTACAGGCAGAATAAACCTCTTCAGAATGCCATGGCTCCTAAAGTTTTATATTTATTCTCGGTGATACCAATTAACCCACCGAAGACATTCTTTAAAAAAGTATACACGGCCATGGCAGACCTTATATGGGCAAATAACACTCAGAAAAAGAAGCAGTCCTTGGATAGCTTTTCAGAAATCACTGATGAATTGGTTCACATGGAAAACTAAAGGCATCGAAATCTTTAACATCAGAGAAATCTTGATGGAATCCTATTTGAGTCAGAAAAGTATATATATATATATATATATATATATATATATATATATATATATATATATATATATATATATATATATTTGATAGGTAAGACACTGTATACAAAAACTTTCAGAGAGCATATCCAACTGACAACCTCTAGTCAGCTAAGGTATTCGAAACCAGCAACCTTCGGGTTACAGGCCTAACGCTCTAACCGCTAGGCTACCTGCCAGCATATATAACTGTTTGTTACATGCAATATTTGCTTTCCAGATGTTGCTGTCTGGTTTTGTGATGAAACAAACATATATGTAGTTTAATTAAATCCGTCACGGCCTTATTGTATATCATGGTGGCTTATGAACGAACGTGTTATAGAGCAAACAATAGAATTATCACAACATAGGTTGTAATATGGCTTTTTCACTGGCTTGGCTTCCCCAGTGATTTTACCCACACACTTCTACTGCAGAGAGTAGTGTAGGCACTGGAGATAAGGGTGAGAACAGGTGGGTCTGGGCAGGTGTGATGTCATTGATGTTTGTGTGCGTCTGTATCTTATCTTTTGTATGTTTATGTTTTGTATTGTAAAAATAATAATAATATTATTAATAATAATAATAGTACAATCTTCTTGTGAACCTTGGCACATTTAACTATGCAATCACTGATTCTTCAGTGTTAAAATAAATCAAAATCAGTTGACCAGACAGAAACAATGTGTTATGCTTGTTTCAGGTATTCTTCCTGTCAAAAATAAAATCTCTGATGTGTCACGTTTGTTGTCCTTTGATGTGCAAAATGTATTTATTTAATAAAATCATTAACATATATACCCACATGTGTGACAGGTACTTTATTTAAACGGGCATATGATACTGTTATTATAAATGTATATGGTTATTAGACAGTTTCATGAATTCCTTTACTCAGCCATGCAATCTATTCATGAGATTTGAGTTTATTTACTGTTTGAAAGTACTTTAAAATTAATTAATGGCTTACAAGAGTTCCATTTTATTTATTTTTTATTTTTTTTTACCTTTATTTAACTAGGCAAGTCAGTAAAGAACAAATTCTTATTTACAATGACGGCCTACACCAGCCAAACCCGGCCCTGTGGGACTCCCAATCATGGTCGGTTGTGATACAGCCTGGGTGTCTGTAGTGACGCCTCTAGCACTGAGATGCAGTGCCTTAGACGCTGCACCACTGGGATTGGTTAACCAACAGTATTTAAATGTCTCTCTTTTTAAACACAAAGGCTGAACTTCTTTATACACCAATTAGTGTGCTACTGCAAAATAAATACAAGTTTACGGTGAAGTAAAAACATTTGATAGTAACTCTTTATTGGTTACGGAATATGGCTGTCATAGCAAGTCCTGTCACCAAGCGGGTGTTTGTGTGAAACATAGAATCAGGCAGATTGTACTTCACTTTACCCCTGAAAACAAAAGGCTTGACACAAATGTTTACAGTGGTAGAAAATATGTCAGCATGGTCTCAAGTGCCATTCCATCCACGCAGGAAGGATGAAGTTAAACATGCTCCCTTTGCCTTAGGTGAGCACCGTGCTGCCTCTTTATACGGATGTAATCTGCTGATTAAACATTACATTCTAAGGGGGTTGGACAGGGACTTTGAAAATGACGGCAACATTATGAGTAGTGGAGAAAAGCCATCACCCATACCCACAGGCTTTAACTAACTAAGATACCAAAACCTGCCTCTTGTCTGCTCTTAGTTAGTCGAATAGCTGCTGAATCGTCTAAAAGAAAACAATGAAATAAAAACTAATTGCAGGCCATTACATCTTTTGATAGGAAGGATGATGAAACCCTAGGGTTTGATAAGATAATAATACCCTGTCTAAATGTTGACTTGGCATTTGACTTAAAATCAACCTTTGACTCTCTTAGGTACATGTTGTATTGCATTTCTATACAAACATGCTGAGCCAACTCCAGATAATATTATGTTCATTTGTCATTAAGCGGCTGAGTTATTAACTCTTGACAGAGTTATTAACTTTATATTCTGTTCTTAACTGATATACTCTAGCGCAGTGGTTCTCAATCCTGGTCCTGGGGACCCAAAGGGGTGCACATTTTTTATTTTGCCCGAGCACTACACAGCTGATTAAAATGATCAACTCATCATCAAGCTTTGATGATTTGAATCAGGTGTGTAGTGCTAGGGCAAAAAACAAAATGTGCACCCCTTTGGGTCCCCAGGACCAGGATTGAGAACCACTGCGCTAGAGTATGCAAGGGACATTTAGATAGATAGATAGATAGATAGATAGATAGATAGATAGATAGATAGATAGATAGATAGATAGATAGATAGATAGATAGATAGATAGATAGATAGATAGATAGATAGATAGATAGATAGATAGATAGATAGATAGATAGATAGATAGATAGATAGATAGATAGATAGATAGATAGATAGATAGATAGATAGATAGATAGATAGATAGATAGATAGATAGATAGATAGATAGATAGATAGATAGATAGATAGATAGATAGATAGATAGATAGATAGATAGGTACTTTATTCAGTACCTATCTATCTATCTATGTAAATGTCCCTTGCATACTCTAGCGCAGTGGTTCTCAATCCTGGTCCAGGTAGGCAATGCCAACGGATCCGCTTGGCAATGCCAACATAACAGTGAATGAGGCATGCTTTGCGGTAAGAACACATAGAAGCTGTTCCATTATTCTGTGTTCCAAAGATGGAGTGGGTGAGAGTTGAATAAACTTGTTTCTCTCCTTGCACCACCTATTGAATGTAATTGCCATCCTCTCTAAAAGTGCTACCTGCCTTCCCCGGGAATGGCTGCTAGGATACAGAAGTCAGGAAATCACTCACAGGTCTGTGAACTGCAATGCACAACATAATAATGACAGAGCAATGAAATATATGTTAGTGGCTACATTGCGTACCTACTGACTCCTCTCCGGGAGGTGGGGGACAGTACACTTCATACGGGTGTGTCTGTTTTCTTCGGACGGGGGAGACATGAAGACTTTGTTGTGTGTATTTGTGAAAGGCTCCCATACACATATTCATCTTAAGGCAGGGGTCTTTGAGAGAGACGGAGGATCTTTAAGAGTTGTATTCTGGTCAAGGACAATTAGGTCACCACTGCTGTTATGATTATGATTTCGTTTTTGGCATATTTTATTCAAATCTTCCTATGCAACTTGCATATATTCTCAAAAGAAAACAATACATTTATTCAACCATCTAATGCTTTACATTCCCCTCTAAAAACTCTTTCTGATTTCTAATACTGTACAATCAATCGTATTTATTTCACAGTTTATTAAATGTTTCACCATTTGAGAGTCATAATCTCCCTCCCTGAAGCAGCTGTAGTTCTGAAACAGCCTCTAGTCCACTTTGAACTGTACAGTACTGCAGTGGTTGTCCATTAATCAGTCATGTTAATGTGTCATCTGGTCAGTCCAGACACACTGGTTATAACTATGGATGGCAAAGGTGATGCAGACAGCCATACTCTAAACCCTCAAAGTCACTTTTCTGAATGAGGGAATTCATGAAGGGACATTTGTTTACGCTGGTCATAATAACAAAGGGAAAAGGTGAACATCAGAGTGCTTTAAGTTCACAAAGATCACAAAACATAGTCATAACAAAGCATAGGGAATTGTCAAGCCGAGAGAGTATTGAAATAACGACCTTATACTGCAATGTACCGTATAGCATTATGAGTTACCATTGAATAAAAAAAAAAGAAGAAACAGGATGTTGCCTACCAATGGTCAAGCCCAGAAAGGCTCACTCATTTCCGTTCTTTTACTATTTTTAAAGATAGCATCTCGGTAATAGTTCTCCATTGGGTGGTTGTAGGGCATTTCCATGTAAAATGACCCATGTGTGCTAACATGTGAAGTTCATAGGAGCATGTCAAATTGGGTGTCAATTGACAAATAAGAGCTAAAGGTCTATATTTTTGAGAAATTAAGGCATACATTGCCTTTGAAAGTTTTCCCCCCTTGACTTTTTCCACATGCTATATAAATATTACATCCTGTTTGCAAAAAGGCACTAAAGTAAAACTGCAAAAAAGGTGGCAAATAAATGAACTTTATGTTGTGAATATGAAGCGTTATGTTTGGGGCAAATCCAACACAACACATCACTGAGTACCACTCTTCATATTTTCAAGCATGGTGGTGGCTGCATCATGTTATGGGTATGCTTGTCATCGACAAGGACTAGGAGGGTTTTTTTTTTTATAAAAATAAATGGAATAGAGCTAAGCACAGGCAAAATCCTTGTTTCAGTCTGCTTTCCAACAGACACTGGGAGACAAATTCACCTTTCAGCAGGACAATAACCTAAAACAAGACGACATTGAATGTTCCTGAGTGGCCTAGTTACACTTCTGACTCAAATCGGCTTGAAAATGGCTGTCTATTGCAAGGCTTGAAAATGGCTGTCTAGCAATGGTCAACAACCAACTTGAAAGACCTTGAAGAATTTTTCAAAGAATAATGTGAAAATATTGTACAATCCAGGTGTGCAAAGCACTTAGAGACTTACCCAGAAATTGGGGTGTGAATACTTATGTAAATAAGATATTTATGTATTTGATTTACATTTCTAAAAACATGTTTTCACTTTGTCATTATGGGGTATTGCGTGTTGATGGGTGAGTAAAAAAATATTTAATCCATGATGTTATTATCCGGTGTCTTGTGTGAATTTAAGTATGCTCCCTCTAATTCTCTCTCTCTCCCACTCTACCTCCTCTCCCGGAGGACCTGAGCCTTAGGACCATGCTTCAGGACCACCTGCCCTGATGACTCATAGCTGTCCCCAGTCTACCTGGTCATGCTGCTGCACCGGTTTCAACTCTTCTGCCTGCGGTTATGGAACCCTGACCTGTTCATTGGATGTGCCACCTTGTCCCAGACCTGCTGTTTTCATCTCGCTCTCTCTCTACCGCACATGCGCTCTATCGCACCGTACCTGCGCTCTCTACCGCATTTAAATTCCTGGCTATGAAAATCCAAGTGACATTTACTCCTGATGTATTTACCTGTTGCAACCTCTACAACTACTATGATTATTATTTGACCCTGCTGGTCATCTACGAACATTTGAACATCTTGGAGAAAGAACTGGCCTTACTGGCTATGAATTGTTATAATCTCCACCCGACACAGCCAGAAGAGGACAGGCCACCCCTCAGAGCCTGGTTCCTCTCTAGGTTTCTTCCTAGGTTTTGCCTTTCTAGGGAGTTTTTCCTAGCCACTGTGCTTCTTCATCTGCATTGCTTGCTGTTTGGGGTTTTAGGCTGGGTTTCTGAATAGCACTTTGTGACATCGGCTGATGTAAAAAGGGCTTTATAAATACATTTGATTGATTGATTGTTTGATTTTGAATTCAGGCTGTAACACAACAAAATGTGGTCTAAGTCAAGGGGTATGAATACTTTCTGAAGGAAATATTCATACATTTTCCATCCAACAAATATGGAATAAGTACAGGCTTTGATTTCTGGTCAAACAGATGGAAAAGGGGTCTTAGAAAACATCTGTACAGTAAAGTAGAGTTCATTACAGTACACAGTAGAGCACACTAGAGTTGAGTACACTATAATGTACTGTATGGTTATCGTATTGTACTGAACTCTACTATACTCTACTGTTCTGTACTCTACTATACTCTACTGTTCTGTACTCTACTATACTCTACTGTTCTGTGCTGTACTGCACTGTGATGACTTAACTTGTGAAACATAGACGTCTATAATTGGTTTATATTTGGTCCTGTCCAGACCAATTAAATTTGGTCTTATTTGGGGGCAGAGCTCATAAAAATAATAGCCAGTGTGTAGAATAATACTCAAATATGCAAAGGAGAATATTACATATTTATACCTTTGTCTAGCTATTTAGAATACATAACCATGAAGATAATTACATTAATATCCATAATTATGCATTTCTTTATAGTACAGATCAGGGACCCATGATGAAATTCTGTTACTACAATTCCGTTACCGTGTGTGAATTCAACTTACTTTAGTTCAATAATCAAAAGCGATTTTTTTTTCAAAGTCACTGTGTCATGTCACACCTGACACCCAATTGTTTCTGCAGACATTATTAAATCAGTTTTTGGAAAATGTGAACACAAAAAAACTGAGGGAGATTTTATCGAAAACCTTTCTGTGTAAATTGTTAAAAGTAGTCCTTATGCATAGAGTTGTATGGCTTGTAAAACTTTGAAATTCAGTGCATTCTGAAAATGTTCAGACCCCTTTTTCCACAGCCTTATTCAGGTTTTCATCAAGGATCTCTCTGTACTTTGCTCTGTTCATCTTCCCCTAGATCCTTACTAGTCTACCAGTCACTGCTGCTGAAAAACATCCCCATTGCATGATGCTGCCACCACCATGCTTCACCGTAGCGATGGTGCCAGGTTTCCTCTAGACGTGACACTTGGCATTCAGGCCAAAGAGTTCCATCTTTTTTCTCATGGTCTGAGAGTCCTTCATGTGCCTTTTACTGATGTGTGGCTTCTGTCTGGCCACTCTACAATAAAGGCCTGATTGGTGGAGTGCTGCAGAGATGGTTGTCCTTCTGGAAGGTTCTCCCATCTCCACAGAGGAACTCTAGAGCTCTGGCAGAGTGACCATCTGGTTCTTGGTCACCTCCCTGACCAAGGCCCTTCTCCCCCAATTGCTCAGTTTAGCCGAGCAGCCAGCTCTAGGAATGGTATTGGTGGTTCCAAACTTCTTCCATTTAAGAATGATGGAGGCCACTGTGTTCTTAGGGACCTTCAATGCTACAGAAATGTTTTGGTACCCTTCCCCAGATCTGTGCCTTGACACAATCCTGTCTCGGAGCTCTATGGAAAGTTGACAGTGCATGCTCTGACATACAGTTGAAGTCGGAAGTTTACATACACTTAGGTTGAAGTCATTAAAACACCTTTTTCAACCACTCCACAGATTTCAAGTTAACAAACTATAGTTTTGGCAAGTCGGTTACGACATCTACTTTCTGCATGACACAAGTAATTCTTCCAACAATTGTTTACATACAGATTATTTCACTTATAATTCACTATATCACAATTCCAGTGGGTCAGAAGTTTACATACACTAAGTTGACTGTGTCTTTAAACAGCTTGGAAAATTCCAGAAAATGATGTCATGGCTTTAGAAGCTCCTGATAGGCTAATTGACATAATTTGAGTCAATTGGAGGTGTACCTGTGGATGTATTTCAAGGCCTACCTTCAAACTCAGGCCTACCTTCGAACTTTGCTCAACATCATGGGAAAATCAGCCAAGACCTCAGAAAATAAATTGTAGACTTCCACAAATCTGGTTCATCCTTGCGAGCAATTTCCAAACGCCTGAAGGTACCATGTTCATCTATACAAACAATAGTATGCAAGTATAAACACCATGGGACCACGCAGCCGTCATACCGTTCAGGAAGGAGACACGTTCTGTTTCCTAGAGATGAACGTACTTTGGTGCGAAAAGTGCAAATCAATCCCAGAACAACAGCAAAGAACCTTGTGAAGATGCTGGAGGAAACAGGTACAAAAGTATCTATATCCACGATAAAACAATCCTATATCGACATAGAAGGCATCATGAGGAAGGAAAATTATGTGGATATATTGAAGCAACATCTCAAGACATCAGTCAAGAAGTTAAAGCTTGGTCAAAAATGGGTCTTCCAAATGGACAATGACCCCAAGCATACTTCCAAAGTTGTGGCAAAATGGCTTAAGGACAACAAAGTCAAGGTATTGGAGTGGCCATCACAAAGCCCTGACCTCAATCCTATAGAAAGTTTGTGGGCAGAACTGAAAAAGCGTTTGCGAGCAAGGCGGCCTACAAACATGACTCAGTTACACCAGTTCTTTCAGGAGGAATGGGCCAAAATTCACCCAACTTATTGTGGGAAGCTTGTGGAAGGCTACCCGAAACGTTTGACCCAAGTTAAACAATTTATAGGCAATGCTACCAAATACTAATTGAGTGTATGTAAACTTCTGACCCACTAGGAATGTGATGAAAGAAGTAAAAGCTGAAATAAATCATTCTCTCTACCATTATTCTGACATTTCACATTCTTAAAATAAAGTGGTGATCCTAACTGACCTAAGACATGGACTTTTTACTAGAATTAAATGTCAGGAATTGTGAAAAACTGAGTTTAAATGTATTTGGCTAAGGTGTATGTAAACTTCCGACTTCAACTGTACATGCTCTCCAAATCATGTCCAATCAATTGAATTTACCACAGGTGGACTCCAATCAAGTTGTAAAAACATCTCAAGAATGATCAATCGGAAACAGGATGCACCTGAGCTCAATTTCGAGTCTCATAGAAAAGGTTCTGAATACTTATGTAAATGTGATATTTCAGTTTTGAAAAAATTCTATAGACCTGTTTTTGCTTTGTCATTATGGGATATTGTGTGTAGATTGATGAGGGGGAAAAACGATTTAACCCATTTTAGAATAAGGCTGTAACGTAACAAAATGTGGAAAAAGTCAAGGTGTCTGAATCCTTTCCGAATGCACTGTTTATACTTACTTACATATTTTTTTAACTCTCTCCTTTCTTTAAACATTGCAGACAAAAGATCTTGGCTCGATCAATGCAATGCACTCTAGGTAGATAAAACATTATCTTCCCTCAGAGCCTCTTAGCCTCTCTCACAGGACCTTCATTTAGGAGGGGGGTTAGCTCAGCTAAAATAACTCCTCCATAGAAGCAGGGCTGTTCAACGCCTCGATAGGAGGGTCCGGTGGGAGATGCTCCCACTCTCTCCCCAAACCTGCCTAGTCTCTCTGCTTAGTTTTAATAACGCAGGGTTCAAAGGCTCTGTTTTCTAGAATTAACCATGAGGTCAAAAGAGTGTATTTGGTTGTTTTGTCGCTGCTGTGTTTTTGCCATTATATCTGAGTGTTTATGTGTGGTAGGAGAACACGTTTGGCCTCTGTCTACACCTACGCCCTCATATTCACACTCATTGCACAGAGCAGCAGTAATTAAAAGGGGGAGCAGAATGGCAGTGAGAATGAAAGGATAAAAAGTGTTAGAAAAGATGTGTTGGAAAAAAATTATACACCTTCTCTCTCACTTCTGCTTTCTAGTCCCAAGGAGAACCATACAGTAATTACAATACCTGCTTTACAGGAAAAAAATATTCTGCTGGGGAAAAAAATAAAATTCGATCTAAATTCGATCTGCTGTCACCTACATTATGTTCAAACGTTTGCTGTATATCTTCAATGACAATGACTAAACTCGAGCCCAGTAACTTTGCTCACCGCATCCTCCTTCGATTGTCTCGTCTGGCTGCCACGAAAAGCCCCCAATTTAGAGAGAGTCAATCACATCATTGTGGAGCTGCGAAGTGTGTGGCTTGCCACTGGCGATGTACTTTGCTGGACATGCTAGCTGCTCTTGGCGGCGCATCATCACTTCAAACGCATTCCGTAGTGGTGTTATCGGTTGGCCTACTACTACTGTTAGTACCGGTAAAATGTTATGAATCGCAAATCACGATACAACTGACACACTTCGATTTCTTCAATAATTTTGACTTCAATTTTGTTGTCCAAAATACTATCAGCTTGCACTGCATCTTTGCTGATGAATGCCTTGATCTCTGGTCAAATTACATTGTTGTTTATTAATCCCTTCTAATAGATCTGAAAATGATGCAATAACCATGAAGTTAAGCGACTGTTTGTTTATAATGAGGGACGTCCCAGGTTTAACCTGGACACATACATAGTAGGAATTTGCACTGGCTTCAGCCATGATGGCATGAGAGAGAAATGAAACATCTGCGCGTCGCCTGCAGGTGCGAGCGTGTGTTTCACTGTCCAATCCGAGGCTTGAATATGATCTGAGGCTGTTTGGTCTCTTGGGCATCAACTTGGGAAAGCCTCAAGGGTGAGAGGACAGTGCATTATAAACAAAGTGCCTCATATATTGCCCAAAAAATAACACTACAGTTAAACAGTAATTCAGTCTTAGCTGTCTCTCAGTGCTCCGCTCCCCCCTGCTTGATTGGCTGCTGCTCGTGCTCCGCTGCCACTTCCAAACGTTGGTGTCTGTTGTAACAGTATTGTGAACATAAGCAAGACACAGACAGGCAGTCAAAATAGGGATTTAATTATTTTCTCATCATCGCTGTAAACATTAGGCAAGATCATTTCACAGCAACTCTCGCTACGATATAGCAGCATAACTATGAAGATTATCAACACAAATAGTAAGCAGTCTAAAGCAATAGTTGACCAACAACGTAAGGAATAATGGCGCCATCTGGCTAGTTTTTAGGCAGATTTAGCTTCAATAGGATGGTCATTGAGAGGCGAAATAGCAGTTATAGGGCCTGTGTGTGTTTAAAACGCAGATAGAAATAGCAGTTATAGGGCCTGTGTTTGGTTAAAACGCAGCCAGTGTTTTGCCCCAATGCAAAACTGAAGTGGGGAGTTACTTGCAGCTATCTAGACAGCCTATCAAACACAAGCAAGTCACAGATACGCAGTCTTATTAGCAATGTAATGTTATTTTTTCATCATTGCAAACATTGGCTATAGCAGAACGGAGACAGGCAGTAGTGTTCTTTTTCAGCAACTCTGGCTAGTGGCTTCGATATGGCAGCATCTATAAAGATTAGCCTACATCACCACACAAGACGCGGATTGTTTTTGCTTCAATGCAATGTGTAGGGACTGCGTCCTGCTTGAGCAACTGCAATATCCGTTACAACAGACACATAAGGTTGCAGCCTTCAAAATGTAGATATATACAGTGGGTGAAATAAGTATTGAACACGTCACCCTTTTTCTCAGTAAATATATTTCCCAAGGTGCTATTGACATGAAATCGTCACCAGATGTTGGTAACAACCCAAGTAATCCATACATACAAAGAAACCAAAACAAATAAGTTCAGAAATTAAGTTATGTGTAATAATATGAAATGACACAGGGAAAAAGTATTGAACACACTTACTGATATTTATTTAATACTTTGTACAAAAGCCTTTGTTGGTAATGATAGCTTCAAGACGCCTCCTGTATGGAGAAACTAGTCGCATGCATTGCTCTGGTGTGATTTTGGCCCATTCTTCCACACAAACAGAATCTTGATCTTCAGTTCTTTCCATAGATTTTCAATGGGATTTAAGTCAGGTGATTGGCTGGGCCATTCTAGCAGCTTTATTTTCTTTCTTTGAAACCAATTGAGAGTTTCCTTGGCTGTGTGTTTGGGATCATTGTCTTGCTGAAATGTCCACCCTCGTTTCATCTTCATCATCCTGGTAGATGGCTGCAGATTTTTGTCAAGAATGTCTCGGTAAATTTGCCCATTCATCCTTCCTTCAATTATGTGAAGTTTGCCAGTACCATTTGCTGAAAAGCAGCCCCACACCATGATGTTCCCACCTCCAAACTTCACTGTTGGTATGGTGTTTTTAGGGTGATGTGCAGTGCCATTTCTCTCCTCCAAACATGGTGTGTATTATGACATCCAAACAGTTCAATTTTGCTCTCATCTGACCACACTATATTCTCCCAGTATTTCACTGGCTTTCCAAATGTTGTGCAGCAAACTTTAAACGAGCTTCAACTCTTACTGTTTTCTTTGAGACAACAGTACCTGCTAATTGCAGGTCTTTTTGAAGCTCTCCACAAGTGGTCCTTGGCTCTTGGACAACTCTTCTGATTATTCTTTTCACTCCTCTGTCAGAAATCTTGCGAGGAGTACCTTGTCGAGGCAGATTTATGGTGAAATGATTGTCTTTCCACTTCCGTATTAGTGCCCCAACAGTGCTCACTGGAACATTCAGAAGCTTAGAAATGCGCCAATAACCAATGCCATCATTATGTTTTGCAACAATTAGGTTGCGAAGGTCTTGAGACAGCTCTTTGCTTTTACCCATCATGAGATGTGTCTTGTGTGACACCTTGGCAATGAGACCTTTTTTTAGGCCATCAGTTGGGACTGAACCAGCTGATATACATTTTTACTGACAGGGGGCTGGATTGCTTTTTAATTACTGATAGTTTTCAGCTGTTGTCTTGGCTTTCCATGCCTTTTTGCACCTCCCTTTCTTCATGTGTTCAATACTTTTTCCCTGTGTCATTTCACATTATTACACATAACTTAATTTCTGAACTTATTTGTTTTGGTTTCTTTGTATGTATGGATTACTTGGGTTGTTACCAACATCTGGTGAAACTTTCATGTCAATAGCACCTTTGGAAAAATATTTACTGAGAAAAATGGTGACGTGTTCAATACTTATTTCACCCGCTGTATGTTTGGTAATGTTCGTTCAAATCCCAGCAGGATTTTTATTTCAGCTGTTTAGAAATATGAGGCAGAGACATCGGCAGGGGCGCCGTAGGGGTGGGGGGGGGGTAGTTAGGACGATTCCCCAAAAAATTATTTGAACATTAGGTAAATGGACATCGGCTACATCATCACGTTTCAGAAGAGGGTGAATAAAGAGAGAAACGTGAAGGGAGGGGGGAGTGTGAGCAGCATCTACGTAGAAAATATGTTTGCGTAAAATAACAGGTGTTAGAACGTGTTCTGAAACATGAGCTATATAAATATGTAATATGTAACTGTATGACAATATCAAGAGGTTGGACTCAATAACAGCGGCAGGATACTGGCCCAATGATAATTGGGTAAAATTAGGAGCGTGTGTGACATATGATTGACAACAAGCAATTCTAATGAGACAGGGAAAGAATATTTGGTTGTCAAATTGAATCTACTGTTAGCAAGCATACTCCTCTCGGTGAGGAAGATTGGATGCCATCAGAAAAATACATCTAGCAGGAAACATGATCATTTATGCAGTGAGTGTGAATGGGATGTTCAGTATGTTCAGTGATGTGGGTGTGTTTCAAATATTGTTCCCGTGTATTTTCGCTGGTCGGACGTGATGTTCCTATATCTATGCTGGTGGAGCAGAACCATCATGGGCCAAACTTTCAATGCATTCCATTAAGGCTTGTGATGTTCGTCTGAATGCTCCAATCATGTATTACAGACAGACTGTCAAAGGCAAGCCACAATCACTACCAGTCCTTCTGCTTCATCCAGAAGAAACCGACTGGATGGAGAAAAGAGAGGGACCGGGTGTACAGATAAGAACATCTACAATATATCCCACAGTACAGAAAATAACCTCACAAGCCCAAAATAAGTCTCTTTTCCAAAGCAAAATCTCTCTTCAAAACAGCTCCTCCCCGGTAACAATCTGAGGGTAGAGTTACACACACACCGAACAGAACAGAAAAGGACAGAAGTGCACTGCACAATAACATTCCGAGCCATCTAAATACTTGGTGGAAACCATTGTGTTACGGTATAGCCTAATGAAAGTCAGGCAGAAACACCATGCATTACCCCTGGTGAGTCCATCCTGTGAACAGTGTCATAACAACCCAGCTCCTGTTTTCTGGGCTGCTGCTACACCGTCCAACACCCCTCCCGTTCATAATAAATTAAACAGGCTTCAATGACAAGCCTATTACCAACTCCAGACTCCCAGCTGAACAGAGAATTAGATAAGAGGATACCTGGACACTTCTTCAGAGGAGATGCCAATCATATTAGCTATAGGACTGTATCTGTATCTTTCTCTTGATTTTCTAATAAAAGACACTGAGATACTATAGACTATACAATCTTCCCTGGGAGGATACTTGAGGTTCTGTTTTACTGTTTTCATTTCCTTCCCAGGTTACGTTGCAGATCTGGTATCGACCAGGAGGAGGGGTATTATATATTCTTCTGTGCTGTTTGCAATCTAAACCAGGCTTTACTGCAAGATCAAATCATTTCCTCAATAACGGCGAACACAGAGATTGAGAAAACACGAGAAAGCAGAGACGACGCAACACCTTGTATGAAGATACTGTGAAATTGAATTGGAAGGCAATGGAATAACACTGAGACATCGGACCTAATTTCAACTCAAACTACCACAAAGTCTGGTATTCTTCTTATAGAACCTGATTACTATCTTAACTGGTGCACTGATCATCTCTGAAGGCTGGACTCAGCAGGACCACGGGGCAGTGGGAGATGTTTGAGATTTATGGAAATGCTCTTGCCTTAAGTCTCTTATCTGTCAGTGGGCCCACTCTGTGAATACCCTAGATGTATGGTAAAAGGAGACATGGCTGAAAATGATGTTTTAAATATTCACTTTTCATTGAGTCTGATTGAACTGTCTCATTACAGAGTAAAGTTATAAGTACAGAGATAGAGATATATAGAGAGAGCGAGAGAGAGAGAACAAGAGAGAGAGAGAGAGAGAGGTAAGGAGGACCTGCAAATGAGGATGATCACTGTGACTTAGAGATGACTCCCTCATCAGGGGCACAGCAGGGTTATCAGCACCTATAGAGAGTCAGAGAGACATATTAAACCACTGAGAAATGACTAGAGCTCAGCAAAGCCAACATGAGAAGGAGGAGAGTACAAAAGTACCTTATCAATACAGAATTCACGAGGGAGTAGAGAGAGGGAAAGAGAAAGGAGAGAGATAGAGAAAGGAAGAGAGTGTGAGAGAGGGAGAGGGAGCAGAAGGAAGGACAGAGAGAGGGAGGCCGCTCTGTTGTTCTAAATACAATGCCCCCTAGCCTCCACACATTAACTTACGTTGGGGCAAATTGTCTCCTAGGAGATTTAAGGCTTGATATTGCAATAAATTGGCTTTGTAGAAATGTCACAAGGGTTGGCTGATTAGGCTTCCTATATTGATCCCTAATCCTACCTCCTCCTCCTCTCCTCCCGATCCAGTCCTCCTCTCCCCCTTTCCCTCCTCTCCTCCGCAGCAGTGTTCTCTACTGCCACTGCCGGCAGCTTAGTAAAGATCCTTCTTTAATGCTTTATAACCCTGTCGTCATCTCCAGGCAACTCAAAGGCTGTTGAGCTCAATAAGGCTCCCTTTATTCCCCTGAAGAATTCATACAGAGAAGAAGCTGACTTCCTTTAAGAATCAATGCCCTCCCTCCCTCCCTCCTTCCATCCCCTCTGCTTATACTGTATACTGTATTCTCCTCAACTGAGGGAGCTGACATGATCATATAAACCCTGTATGAGTACATCTGCCTGACAACCAGTGTAGTCAAAACGTGATTTTCCTGTGTTTTATATATATTTCCACACTATGAGGTTGGAATAATACTGTGAAATTGTGAACATTTTAAAAATTCCCTTTTAGTGTAAGAGCTTTTTGAAAAGCAATTTCAGCCTGTCTCCCTGGCGACATCACTGGGCAGTAAATTAGTTACTAGACCAATAAGAAATAGCATTCCAAACCTCTCTGCCAATAACAGCTAGTTTTCAGTTTTCCCCTCCCCACTCAGACCACTCCCAGAAAGTCTTAGCAAAATTCTTGCTTGAGAAATTGCTCTTTGTTGAAAAGCTTGTTTTTGTTCCTTTTTGATCATTTTAATTTAAAACAATCTCAGTAAGATACTTAATTGTTACCCAGCAATGATTTGATATTGAAATAAAAATGGCTGCATTGGACCTTTAAGCACATTTAATAATCAGAGTTAACTTGAGTTGAATATGGGCTTTGTGCTGGCAGTGGACATAGATAGACTTAAGGCCACAGAATTAAAATTCATTGGATACTACTTTATTTAAAGCCAAGGCAGAGACTGTGAGAGGAGACCTTGAGAGAAGGATGGTCCTAGGAGATGCTAATCTAATCAGCTTCTATCCTACCCTGGCCATAAGACTTAAATGGCTAACAACTACAGCTCCCAATCACCTACTCTGCTGCTAAAATGATCATTGATTGGATTTATTACTACCACTACGCTGCTGTTCATTGATCATTGATTGGATTTATTACTACCACTACGCTGCTGTTCATTGATCATTGATTGGATTTATTGCTACCACTACGCTGCTGTTCATTGATTGTTGATTTCCAATACCATTAGTATCTTTATAGTTATGCTGCTACTGGTCACTATTAATCCTGATTACGTGTACATATTACCATTAGTATATTAACATAAGTATTTGTATATTCCTGCTACCAGTCACTTTTTAGCCTTGTTTACATGTACACTACATGACCAAAAGTATGTGGAAATAAATGTTTGCAGTTTTAAAGCTATTTCCTGCAATTCTGAGTGAGAATTACTAACAAAATCAATCGGGACCCCCTGGAGGTCAGGGCCCTTGGCATGTGCCGTGCGCGCCCAGTCGGTATTTGGCCATGATTACATGTTAAGATAGCAGGCTAAACTAATGTTCAATCTGCAGTTGGCGTTCCAATTCATCCCAAAGGTGTTCGTTGGGGCAGGTAACGTTCTCCTGGCATCTGGCAAAAACCATGATTCGTTCGACGGGTTGCCAGATGATGAAGCGTGATTCATCACTCCAGAGAACGCGTTTCCACTGCTCCAGAGTCCAATGGCGGCAAGCTTTGACATTTGGCACTGCGTATGGTGATCTTAGGCTTGTCCATGATAACCCATTTCATGAAGCTCTCGACGAACAGTTCTTGTGCTGACATTGCTTCCAGAGGCAGTTTGGAACTCATTAGTGAGTGTTTCAACCAAGGCCAGACAATTTTTACGCGCTTTGCGCTTCAGCACTTGACGGTCCTGTTCTGTGAGCTTGTGGGGCCTACCAATTCATGGCTGAGCTGTTGTTGCTCCTAACGTTTCCACTTGACAATAACAACACTTACAGTTGACCGGGGCAACTCTAGCAGGGCAGAGATTTGACGAACTGACTTGTTGGAAGGTGGCATCCTATGACGGTGCCACGTTGAAAGTCACAGAGCTCTTCAGTAAGGCATTCTACTGCCAATTGGCTATGGAGACTGCATGGCTGTGTAATTAATTGTATACACCTGTCAGCAACGGGTGTGGCTGAAATTGCCAAACCCACTCATTTGAAGGGGTGTCCACATATTATTGTATATATAGTGTACTGTGCATTCGGAAAGTATTCAGACCCCTTTACTTTTTCCACATTCTGTTACGTTACAGCCTTATTCTAAAATGTATTCAATTGTTTTTTTTTCTCATCAGTCTACACACAATACCCCATAAGCACAAAGAAAAAACTGTTTTTTAGACATTTCTGTAAATTTATATAAAACATTTTTTTTTAAATATCACATTTACATAAGTATTCAGACCCTTTACTCAGTACTTGAAGCCCCTTTGGCAGTGATTACAACCTTGAGTCTTCTTTGGTATGATGCTACAAGCTTGGCTAACCTGTATTTGGGAAGTTTCCCCCGTTCTTCTCTGCAGATCCTCTCAAGCTCTGTCAGGTTGGATGGGGAGCGTTGCTGCACAGCTATTTTCATGTCTTTCCAGATATGTTCAATCTGGTTCAAGTCCGGGCTCTGGCTGGGCCACTCAAGGACATTCAGAGACTTGTCCCGAAGCCACTCCTGCGTTGTCTTGGCTGTGTGCTTAGGGTTGTCCTGTTGGAACCTTTGCTCCAGTCTGAGGTCCTGAGCGTTCTGGAGCAAGAACCTCTTCATCAAGGATCTCTTTGTACTTTTCTCCGTTCATCTTTCCCCCGATCCTGACTAGTTTTCCAGTAACTGCCGCTTTAAAAAATTCCCACAGCATGATTCTGCCACCACCATGCTTCACCGTAGGGATGGTGCCAGGTTTCCTCCGTATGTGACACTTGGCATTCAGGCCAAAGAGTTCAAACTTGGTTTCATCAGTCCAGAGAATCTTGTTTGAGAGTCATTAGGTGCCTTTTAGCAAACTCCAAGAGGGCTGTCATGTGCCTTTTATTGAGGAGTATATTCCGTCAGGCCACTCTACCATAAAGGCCTAATTGGTGAAGTGCTGCAGAGATGGTTGTCCTTCTGGAAGGTTCTACTATCTCCACAGAGGAACTCTGTTCATCTCCCTGACCAAGGCCCTTCTCCTCCGATTGCACAGTTTGGCCGTGCAGCCAGCTCTAGGAAGAGTCTTGGTGGTTCCAAACATCTTTCATTTAAGAATGATGGAGGCCACTGTGTTCTTGGGGACCTTCAATGCTGCAGGCATTTTTTGGTACCATTCCCCAGATCTGTGCCTCCAATTCCTTCGACCTCATGGCTTGGTTTTTGCTCTGACATGCACTGTCAACTGTGGGACCTTATATAGAGAGGTGTGTGCCTTTCCAAATCATGTCCAATCAAATGAATTTACCACAGGTGGACTCCAATCAAGTTGTAGAAACATCTCAAGGATGATCAATGGAAACAGGATTCACCTGAGGTCAATTTAGAGTCTCATAGCAAAGGGTCTGAATACTTATGTAAATAAGGTATCTGTTTTTTATTATGACACATTTGCTAAAATTTCAAAAAAAGCTGTTTTTGGGGGTTTTGTGTGTAGATTGATGAGGAGGGGTCTGAATACTTTCCAAATGCACTGTGCTTATCTATCACGCCTACACTGACACTCTTGCACACACACACACACACACAAACACACACACACACACACACCACTTATGCTGCTGGCATACTTTATATTATTATTATGATTTATCCTACTACCAGTCACTTTCTCGTATATGTGCATACTCAAATACTCCATTATCCCTGCACATTGTGCATTTGGTACTGGCACTGACCCTGAATAGCTTCCTCTTTTATTTCTTATATTCTATTTATAATTACTTATTTATATACGATTTTTATATAGAATACTGCACTGCTTGCAAGTTAAGCATTTCACTGTGCTTGTGCATATGACAAATAAAACTTGAAACTTGAAGCCACTCAAAGAGGAGGAAAAGGGCATTGGAAGAACCCTACTTCCGACTGCCTCTTATCTCTAGTTGAAGGATGACTTCTCCACTCATTTCTAAGGATACTTGATGTCTGCCATTTTCCCCCAGAAGAATGACAGATGGCGTCAGGACTGTTTTAGAACCACACCAAATTTCTCAGAATGACATTTGAGGAACATACGTTTCTAAAGTTTAGTTGGGCACTGATAGCTCTCAGAGGACTGGAGACTTGAGATTAATCATGGCATTTGGTGGGATTGGAGTTGGATTTAGCATACTAGCGAGGAGAAGAGAGCATCTTAAAACACAGATGAAATAAAATATATAAAGGAGGCAGGGGAGAAGAGAAGCATTGGGCATTTATTAGTCATGCACACTGATACTTTGATGCGGTATTGATCCTCAGGGTATTCATAACAATGGGAAATGGTATATCGTTAGTTATTATTTGTAATGAAAACTAAGTGAAAGGGTGATTTTAACATGAAACAAAGAAATAACTACCATTTCAATTACACATCTACATGGATGGAAATGTTTTACTCATTCTTTGAATGATACAGTAGAAGTTCTGGGCAGTACATATTCTCAATATTCTTATTCATGGGGAATTAAAACCTAATTCTAACTTTTACTATAATTATGGAGAGACTTGTTTATTTTTGTGATTGGTTTCCAACTAACTCCATGTCTGTCAGCTTTAAATAAATAATGGACTGAAAATAATTATGATTTAAGAAGTATGTAAACGATGAGCACTCCCTGTCCATCAAATCTCACTGTTGCTGTCACAGCATAAAGAGAGATAAACAAAAATATAAAACGCAACATGAAACAATTTTATTGAGTTACAGTTCATATAAGTAAATCAGTCAATTTTTCACATGACTGGGAATACAGATATGCATATTTTGGTCACTGATACCTTTTAAAAAAGGTATGGGTGTGGATCAGAAACCCAGTCAGTATCTGGTGTGACCACCATTTGCCTCATGGAGCATGACACATCTCCTTCGCCTAGAAGTGGTCTGTGAAATGTTGTCCCACTCCTTTTTAATGGCTGTGCAAAGTAGCTGGATATTGGCGGGAATTGGAACACGCGGTCGCATCCCAAATATGCTCAGTGGGTGACATGTCTGGTGAGTATGCAGGCTGAAAACTGGGACATTTTAAGATTCCAGGAATTGTGAACAGATCCTTGCGACATGGTGGCGTGCATTGTCATAAAAATGCTGAAACATGAGCTGATGGCGGCGGATGAATGGCACGACGATGGGTCTCAGGATCTCGTCACGGTATCTGTGCATTCAAATTGCCATTGATAAAATGTAATTGTGTTCGTTGTCCATAGCTTATGCCTGCCCATACCATAATCTCACCACCACCATGGGGCACTCTGTTCACAACATTGACATTAGCAAACCGTCCACACACATGACTCCATACAAGCTGTCTGCCATCTCCCCGGTACAGTTGAAAACTACAGAAGTTCTTCGTCTGTACAAACCCACAGTTTCATCAGCTGTCCGGGTGGCTGGTCTCAGACGATCCTGCAGATGAAGAAGCCGGATGTGGAGATCCTGGGCTGGCATGGTTACACAGGGTCTGTGGTTGTGAGGCCGGTTGGACATACTGCTAATTCTCTAAAACAACGTTGGAGGCGGCTTATGGTAGAGAAATTAGCATTACATTATCTGGCAACAGCTCCTGTGGAAATTCCTGCAGTCAGCATGCCAATTGCACGCTACATCAAAACTTGAGACATCTGTGGCATTGTGTTGTGACAATTTTAGAGTGGCCTTTTATTGTCCCCAGCACAAGGTGCACCTGTGTAATGATCATGCTGTTTAATCAGCTTCTTGATATGCTACACCTGTCAGGTAGATGGATTATCTTGGCAAAGGAGAAATGCTCACTAACAGGGATCTAAACAAATTTGTGCAAAACATTTTAGAGAAATTGTCTTTTTGTGCATATGGGACATTATTGGGATCTTTTATTTCAGCTCATGAAACATGGGACAAACACTTAACATGTTGTGTTTATGTTTTTTTTCTGTGAATAAACATGAAAATTAAAAACATGAAAATCCACCCGGCACATTTCAACCCTTCATGTCGGTCTGTATCCATTGACAGTTGGGAGTTGAAGAGGCAGATTAGGTTGACGCAGCCCCCCTGCCACAAGGAGATTGGCACATTAATTAGCTGTGTTGAACATGGCGGGGCAGACCCGAGAATTTATTTGAATCATTTATTGATCGCTATCTGTCTGGAGTGGAGCTCAATTAATGTTGGATGACCCTCCTCTGTCATCTCTCAGTCATCCTCATCTGCATCAGCTCTGCACACACATGCATATGCATATAAACGCACACACACACACATTATTTGAATTCTAAGCAGCTATGGAACGTCTAGTGTCAAGTCGGCGTCGTCCTACTGTTTAGAATAAAGCTCTCAGTAAAGAGTAGAAATAGGGTGTCTAACTAAACACCCATGTTTTTCTCTCAGCAACATGCAAAACGGTCCCGATCAAAGAGACAACAAGAAAATGGTACAATAACTGAATAATATTCAGGAGTGTTCTGTGATACTGTACCTCATTTGGAAAATCAAGTATTTCTGTGGGATTCTGTACCATCAGTATTAGGCCTAGCCAGTCTCTTGTAAAACCTACTTATTTGATGCCTTTTAGTGATATGCACTGTCTCTAAAACTAAGAGCGTTGTATTTGGTACAAATCATTCCCTAAGTTCTAGACCTCAGCTGAATCTGGTATTGAATGGTGTGGCTGTTGAAGAAGTTGAGGAGAATACATTACTTCGTGTTACCTTAGATTGTAAACTGTCATGGTCAAAACATATAGATTCAATGGTTGTAAAGATGGAGAGAGGTCTGTCCGTAATAAAGAGATGCTCTGATTTTTGGACACCACACTCCACAAAGCAAGTCCTGCAGGCTCTAGTTTTGTCTTATCTTGATTATTGTCGAGTCATATGGTCAAATGCTTCAAGGAAATAACTAGTTAAGCTGCAGCTGGCCCAGAACAGAGCAGCCTGTTTTGCTCTTCATTGTAATCAGAGGGCTGATATAAATACTATTCATGCCAGTCTCTCTTGGCTAAGTGTTGACGAGAGACAGACTGTCACTTCTTGTTTTTATAAGAAACATTAATGTTTTGGAAATTCAAAATTGTTTGCATAGTCAACTTACACACAGCACTGATACACACACTTACCCCACCAGACATTTTCACAATCCTCCAGAACAAATTCAAGGAAGTGTACAGTATTATACAGAGCCATGAGTGCATGGAACTCCCTTCCATCTTACATAGCGCAAGTGAACAGCAAACCTAGTTTCAAGCAACACCTCAGGGCAAAAAGCCTCTCCCACATGTGACCTACTTGTTATGTGTATGTACAGACATGTACGTGTACTGATAGATGCACACACACACACACACACACACATACACACACACACACACACACACACACACACACACACAAACACACACACACACACACTACATGTTAATGTTTTTAAGTGTACAGTATACAGTATGTAAATTGTTAAGTATTTTGTCTGGAATGTCTTTATCGTTATGTGTTAGACCCCAGTAAGAGTAGCTGTCACCATTGGCGTCGGCTAATGTGGATCCTTATAAATCCCCTAATATATACAGCCCTGGTCAAAAGTTTGGAATATTACTCATTCAAGGGTTTTTCTTTATTTGCACTATTTTTTACAATATAGAATAAAAGTGAAGACATCAAAATTATGACATAACACATATGTGTCACGGATTGTAGAGACGGAACGATAAGCAGAGCGTTGGTGGAGCGACATTCCTTTTATTTTATGTTTAACACACTAACACACTAAAACACAAAACAACAAAGGAGATAATGCAACCGTGAACTGGCGTGTAACATAACCCCGATGTACAACACACACAAGAACCCACACCCAGGTGACAAACAAAGGAACTTAAACACGAGACAGCTGTCTCTAATTGGGGATAGAAATTAACACACCCCAACAACACCCAGTGCCCTGTCAAGCTCTAACCGCGGTCCTCCAACTCCCCCACTAGAGGGAGCCAGAGACCTAACCACAGTCAGAACCTGACAATATGGAATCATGTAGTAACCAAGAAAGTGTTAAACAAATCAAAATATATTTGATATTTGAGATTCTTCAAATAGCCATCCTTGATGCAGCTTTGCAAGCTCACGCTCATGGCAAATACACCTGTATTTGGGGAATTTCTCTCATTCTTCTCTGCAGATCCTCTCAAGCTCTGTCAGGTTGGATGGGGAGAGTCGCTGCACAGATATTTTCAGGTCTCTCTAGAGATGTCCGGGCTCTGGCTGGGCCACTCAAGGACATTCAGAGACTTGTCCTGAAACCACTCCTGCGTTGTCTTGGCTGTGTGCTTGGAGTCATTGTCCTGTTGGAAGGTGAACGTTTGCACCAGTCTGAGGTCCTGAACGCTGCACAGCTATTTTCAGGTCTCTCTAGAGATGTCTGGGCTCTGGCTGGGCCACTCAAGGACATTCAGAGACTTGTCCTGAAACCACTCCTGCGTTGTCTTGGCTGTGTGCTTGGAGTCGTTGTCCTGTTGGAAGGTGAACGTTTGCCCCAGTCTGAGGTCCTGAACGCTCTGGAGCAGATTCTCATCTGGATTAGATTCTCATCTGGAGCAGATTCTCTGGAGCTGATCTCCATCATTCTCTGGAGCAGATCTCCATATACATTATAAAAAGTATAATAAATCCATATAATATAGCCTACACCTTCACAATAAATCCATTATTTATTTTAGACAAGTCTCAAGAAACATGATATGAAGAAAATGTAGTCTATTTCAGTAGCAAAGAATAGCATACTCTGAGTTGTCCTTATGTTAGGTCCTGATCTGGCTATGCCATATGGCTGTGGGCTACGCTAGTTCATTTAGCAGAAAAGATTTGGTTAGAATTCCTTGGCAATATTTTATATGTTTTTATAGTATGAAGAATACAATTAAACAAGAAAGGATATTTTCTCCAAACGATTTGAGGGAGTGCGCCCATGCGGCTTTTCTGTGTTGAGTGGTTAACTAAAGTAATAGGTACTTCTATATGCTTAATTTAGAGTTATTTATGTAACTTTAGTTGTGATACAAATGTTTGGCTATATGTTTAGATGTTTAATACATTGCAAGGCTGCATGATGCGACTCTAATGATGAGTTTTTTTAAAGTCTCTTGAAAGGCATGAGCTCTGCTTAGTTTTTTGCGCAGGCTGTACACACTTCATCAGTCTCTCATTCACAATTTGACAAGCACTTGATAATGCCTCGAATTTCCCAGTGGCATCCCCTTTGTGTGGTCGTAATGCACCCTAAAAAAATCCATGTCTTTTGCAGCCAGTGGCCATTGTTCCATTCTCCCTGAGTGGTGCACCCCCTTGTAACGCAGATTAATTAGATTAATTTTAAGAAGTTATTTGTCCACTTTAGTTGTGATACAAACCTTATCAAACATATAGGCCCATGGACTAGGCAACATGAGGTGTGCGACTATGATTTGAAAAAAGTCACAAGTGATAATATATAATTCACAAGTGCTTATATTGTCACCCATCAGACTATTCTTGATTTAATCTTGTCTTTACATACACTAAATAATATATGTATGACATTTGTTTTGATTTAGAATGGACCATTATCATGCACCTGTCTCAAAACAGGGGCAGGGAAAAATGACATGTCGTCTATGCACTTAAATAGTACATTTTATTTTCATGCCAGCCAGGTAGGCTATACTCCTGTTGTAAAGAAAAGCAATGTGCTTAATATTAGGAAAGTTGAGAATAAAATATAGAAAGCTTATGGGATCCTCCTTTTTTTAGAAGAGGCCATCACTCTGTTTTCTCATGCAATTGCATAGCCTATAGAAATGTTGTTTGATTTGATTTTTATTACATTTGCAGCGATGTCAGATTGATTAGAGGGACAATAGAGTTCTAAGTATCAGGCCGTTAGCAAGTTTGGTAGGCTACTAATGACCATCAGCAGCATCAGAGCTTGGAGAAGCCTAATTACCGTGACTAAACGGTTACGTGGAATTTGACTGCCTTCATGACTCATGACCGCCGGTGTGGCGGTAATATGGTCACCGAAACAGCCCTACTCCAGACGTGATGCTTGGCATTCAGGCCAAAGGGTTCAATCTTGGTTTCATCAGACCAGAGAATCTTGTTTTAGCCTTTTGGCAAAAAGGTTCTCCCATCTCCACAGAGTTACTCTGGAGCTCTGTCATCGGGTTCTTGGTCACCTCCCTGACCAAGGCCCTTCTCCCCAGATTGCACAGTTTGGCCGGGCGGCCAGCTCTAGGAAGAGTCTTGGTGGTTCCAAACTTCTTCCATTTAACAATGATGGAGGTATCCTTCCCCACACCTGTGCCTCGACACAATCCTGAGCTCTACAGACAATTCCTTTGGCCTCATAGCTTGGTTGTTGCTCTGACATACACTGTCAACTATGGGACCTTATTTAGACAGGTGAGTGCCTTTCCATGTCCAATCAATTGAATTTACCACAGGTGGACTCCAATCAAGTTGTAGAATAAGGTATTTTCAAAAATGTCAACAAAAATCTAAAAACCTTTTTGCTTTGTCATTTTGGGGTATTGTGTGTACATTGATCAGAAAAAAGATTTATTTAATCTATTTTAGAATAAGGCTGTAACGTAACAAAATGTGGAAAAAGTTGAGGGGTCTGAATACTTTCCGAATGCACTGTAGACTGATCAAGTGAATCCAGGTGAAAGCTATGATCCCTTAGTGATTTCACTTTCCAAATCCACTTCAATCAGAGTAGATGAAGGTGAGGAGACAGGTTAAAGAAGGATTACTAAGCCTTGAGATAATTGAAATGTAATGTGTATGTGTGCCATTGCGAGGGTGAATAGGCAAGACAAAAGATTTGTGTCTTTGAACGGAGTATGGTAATAGGTGCCAGGCTCACCGGTTGGTGTCAAGAACTGCAATGCTGCTGGGTTTTTCAAGCTCAACAGTCTCCTGTGTATATCAAAAATGGCCCACCAACCAAAGGACATCCAGCCAACTTGGCACAACTGTAGGAAGCGTTGTAGTCAACATGGGCCAGAATCCCTGTGGAACACTTTGTAGAGTCCTTGCCCCGCAACTTGATATTAGGAAGGTGTTCTTAATGTTTTGTACACTCAATGTATATTGATGCAAGTTTGACATTTTTATTTACCTAGTCCTTCATATTGCAAATGCACCAAGCTGTCTTGAGAGTACTTCTGCTTGTGCAGTGATTGCAGCAAGTCTGAAACTTGTGTCAGGCATCAAATGTTTCCGTACAGTTTGACAGCTCTGATGACAAACAATTATTTCTAGATCACTCAGATCAGAGAAGTGTGAGTGGCATTACTATTATATATATATATATATATATATATATATATATATATATATATATATATATATATATGTATATAAGAGAGGCCGAGACTGACTGCCTTTGCTGTGGCTGTCTGTTTCCCCTGCATTGCATGCACGTTGTTCTGCATTTCAATCTGAGAAACAAGCCCTTAGTCAGAGCCAATTGACTTGAGCTGTCAAATTCAAGAAGATCTATGGCAGTGATGGAAAGAGAGAATACACACAGCTATTCCCTACAGAGGTTAGATGGGGGAGAAGTAATCAATGGCATGCCTTCTCCTTATGGCCTGGCTGGCAGAGAGTATATGATGTGTCTGATATTCTATCTTTCGAGACTAAATAGCAGTCATTGAGCCATAGAGAATGTTGTCTGCTGCACACATAGTGGTGTGTTGTTCCATTCCCCAATACCTTCCAATACTCATCTTTATGCTGCTTGTTACACTAGTGTATTAACCCTTCCCACTGGGCACACCACGTCATTTCAACGTGGAAATGTGGGTATTATTTGGTTGAGACTTTTTAGTATTTATTAGGATCCCCAATTGCTACACTTCATGGGGTCTAAACAGGAAACAAGACAACAAATAAAATACATAATATACATAAATATACATACATAGCACTACATTTACATTACAATTTAGCCATTCAGCACACACTCCCATCCAGAGCGATCCACAGCTAGCGCATTCATCTTAAGGTAGCCTGGCAAGACAACCACATATGAAAGTCTTTTACCAATCCCATATTACAAACATAATACAATACATAAAAATGTCTGTGTTTCTCTTCACAGTCCCCATCCTGCCATAAGGTGTTCTTTTATCAGTTTTTATTTTACTTGTTTTTATTGCTAATTGAGTTCTATTTAATACTGTTGAGTGTCCAAACTGCTAGAACAGACAGTTCGGCACCTTCAAAAATGTTACACAATGTGCTGTTGTGGTTGCATAAGTTTTGTTAAATATTTCTACTGTACATATTGTATGTTAAAAAGTTTTATTGAGCTCGCTAGCTAGGGTACCTATTGTAACCTGTGGGTACTTGGGACAGTGTTTGAGTGAGTTCCCATGTGCTCGTGCAGGTGCCTGAGAGCTGTGACTGCACCAAGGGCTAACATCTTGTACGTTGTATCTTCGTGCGCAGCTCGCACAAAGACCAATAGTGATGTCATTGGCATTCGCCCTCCGTGTACCACAGAAGGCTGCTGAGGGGAGGACAGCTTGTAATAATGTCTTGAACGGAGCAAATGGAATAGCATCAAACACATGGAAACCATGGAAACCATGTGTTTAATTAGTTCAATGACATTCCACTTATTCAGTTCCAGCCTTTACTATGAGCCCATCCTCCCCAATTAAGGTGTCACCAACCTCCTGTGCCGTGTACATCTAAGTGCAATATGTGTTACTCTTTATTGGATCAACTGCAATTTGCCTATGTCCTTCTTTGCCGCACCTGACCACTCAACTGGACAGTAGTCCGGTCAACTGAGGCAGAGCAACGCCCTATCATGGACAGACCTCTTCCCATTTTAGTCTATATGTTTTGACGATGATAACTCGCTATCTTGGGTAACACTCAGAAAGTTTGTCTCTTAATATTGCTCAGTAGGCACATTATTCAAGAATACTGTAGATCCAGATGAGGTTTAGGGTTGAGCGAGTGATTTGCCCCAAAAAGTATAGTTTTAGTTTTTTGAATATTTAGCACCAACCTATTGCTAGTTACCCATTCTAAAACTGACTGGAGCTCTATGTTAAGGGTGTCAGTTATTTATTTGACTGTTGCAGCCGACGTGTATACTGTTGAGTCGTCAGCGTACATGGACACACAGGCTATATTCAAGGTCAATGGAAGGTCATTAGTAAACACAAAAAACAGTAATGGTCCAAGCCGGCTGCCCTGCGGTACACCACACTCAACCGAATTTGCATTAGAGATGCTTCCATTAAAGAAAACCCTCTCTGTTCTATTGGATGGGTAACTGTCCATCCATGATAAGGCAAGGATATTAATCCATAACACCTACGTTTTTTCAGCACTATGTTATGATCAATTATATGCACTGAAGTGTAACAGCTCCCACAATCCTCTTATTATGAATTTCTGTCAGCCAATCATCAGTCATTTCTGTCAGTGCCGAGCATGTTGAGTGCCCTTTCCTACAAGCATGCTGAAAGTCTGTTGTTAATTAATTTTCTGTGAAATAACATTGTATTTGGTCGAACATGGTCTTAGTGGTGCATGTGAGGCAGATGTCTCTGGTCTCTCTCTCTATTCTGGCATTCCATAGATAGGATGTGGGGTGGTGGTAACTGGGATAGAGAGAAGTAGAAGAAAGGCCTAATGGTTCTTAGACATCCTGGCATATGGTAAATGAGGCCAGAGTCGGGGGTTAAGATAACGCCAGCTGCAGATAACGACAAGATGGATCTAAAGGGTTTTATTATACCTCTTGGTTTGAACCAGCAATGACTCAGCATTTACTGGTCAGCTCTATATATGAAACAGCATTGCCAAAGAAGGTTAGACTCTCAGTCCAACAGCTAAGACTGTTGGACTGACCAGCCTCATTATTGCAATAATTAAATCAATATTAAATAAAGATGATTGTTTGAAGAAAGGACAAAGTCTCTCAGTACTGAAATTTCCACAACATTTTCCATGGCCGAGCATACAATGACATTCTAGACGATTCTGTGCTTCCAACTTTGTGGCAACAGTTTGGGGAAGGCACTTTCCTGTGTCAGCATGACAATGCCCCCGTGAACAAAGCGAATTCCATACAGAAATGGTTTGTCGAGATCGATGTGGAAGAACATGACTGGCCTCCACAGAGCCCTGACCCCAGCCCCATGACACCCCTTTGGGATGAATTGGAATGCCATATGCTAGCCGGGCCTAATTGCCCAACATCATGCCCGACTCACTAATGCTCTTGTGGCTGAACGGAAGCAAGTCCCTGCAGCAATGTTCCAACATCTAATGGAAGGCCTTCCCAGAAGAGTGGAGACTGTTATAGCAGCAAAGAGGGGACCAAGTCCATATTAATGCCCATGATTTTGGAATGAGATGTTCGACAAGCAGGTGTCCACATACTTTCGCCCCAATTGATTTAACTTGGCATACGTCATTACCAAATGTGTACTGTAGAATTGCAGGAAATTATCTTTAAAACTGCAAAAGTGTCTCTCCACCCCATGGCAAAATGGGTAGGATTGCATGAAATTAGCTGTACATTTGCATTTTTCTTCTTTACCCTCCATGGCAAAATGAGTAGAATTGCATGAAATTTGTTAACAAATTGCAGTTTTCTCTACGCCCCATGGCAAAATGTGCAGAATTGCAGAAAACGTGCTTTACCAGTCCAAAGCAGCCGATTTGATCTCAATATCAAATCATTTCTGGGTATCAATTAAGTACCTCACTGTGAATGTTTTCAACTCAAATTGTCAAAAAGAAACAAAAATAGTATTCATGTCTTACTGGAAGTCAAGCGTGTCTCTAACTAAAAGCCAAAGCGTCCCACACACACCGAGCCAACAATTGCTAGCTCGTATGTCCCGTGTGTCCTACCCCCGTCTACGCTCCCCTCCGCCGCCATCGTATCGTTCCTGCCATTGCTGCGCAGGCCTGTCATGTTGAGCTTGAACAGCTGACAGCTGCTTGCTGATTCTAAGCCGTGGCTTATTTACTCTGTCCGTCTGTTTTGATGTACGCGTTCACTTGGATCAGTGGCAGACTGGGGGCTCGTCAGTGTTTTACTGCTTCAGGGTCTTCTAGATGAGAAGACAGCCAGGCCAGGGCAGCACACCACCAACATGTAGAGTGAGCACACACACACTTTGTGTCTGTGTGTCTGACCTGTCAGGGTTCAGGTCTAGGGTAATCATGAGCAGTCCTGGTCCTGTCTGGGACATGAGTTGTTTTAATGTGTGGGTGAGAGGCTCTCCAGGCGTTTGACTATGAAATAAAGGCTGTTTCCATTTTGGAAAGGTGTTATAGACTATTACATGTGGAAAAATGTGGGAGAGTATGTTCTTATCTGGACTGTCTGTTTTCTCATGTCTGTCTCACCAGCTCTATGGGAACAAAGAACATCGAATTGTGAAAAGGCCTGCAGCATATGATCACAACTTTGAATTTCTGACAGCAAAACATGGCGGTGTGGCCTCTACGGCTGGGTGATTTGTTATTTTGCCCTTTTCATTGACGGCTCGGTTTAAGTAATGCTTAGACTTAGGCATGACAGCAGAGAGATTTATTATCTTTAGCAAATTCTATTCCACTTTCACTGCTGGTTCTGGTTCCCACTTTTCTTTCAAATAAAGCTGAGATGGCAGAGATAGATATATATAAACACCCTTGCAACATCTTTGTAAGGCAAAGTATATAGAGACTAAAGACCCAGGGTATTCACAAAAATGCAATGTTTGTGAACCTCAAGTTATTATCAATATTCCACATCCAATAGTGACATGCAGAAGGCTACACTTGAAGACAATCCGAGTCTCAGATCTCTGCTTTGTTGTTGAAAGATGAAAAGACGCCCCTTTTTACGCTCTGGGCAAAGAGAGGAGGCAGAATAGGAATACTGTTGTTAAGAGTTAAGATATTCTTCCATTGTCCAGAGTCTAGCAGAAAGTTCAACCGTGACTGCCAAGTGAACAGTTTCACATTGCAAAGAGCAGATATGTGTATAACCATGATCAGCAGGAGTCTCATTCATTAGCAACTATGATTGTCATGCTAGCTGAGTTGCTGCTTCTTCCCGCATTTAGAAACAGTAAGTAATTAATAAGTCAAGTTTCCATTTTGTTATGATGTTATTATGCATTGTTTTAAAGCAGAAAAGGGCACTCGTCTGTTTGATAAGAAATGATTGGGTGGGTAGGCTCCCTGGTATTGGTGGTTGTGGAAATAGCTTGTAGAGCTGGTTTTGGCGGACGGGAAAAGGCTTATGAAGTTGGCTTTGGTGGTTGGGAAACAGCTTTTAGAGCAGGTTTGGTTTTGAGTGCAGTTCTCCCACCACCTCAGGGCAAAGGGCCTTAATGGCAACACTGGGGTTTATCTGGATCACCAATTACACAGCTTCCTCTCCTCTTGATTTCCCTTACAAGTACATTCTGTATTATAGTGGGTCCAGCCCGGGGTTCATTTTTACTACACATATCTTGACTATCTAATGAAATGGACGAGCACCATGAAAAAAAAGATAAATAAACAAATAACCTATGATGATTGAGGAGCTAGTTATAGACCTTTAACATGCTATGAAACCATCTCATATTCCATTCAGCTGAGATATCATCTAATTCTGAGAGGTTTTTATTTTTATTTCACAAAAACAATTGAATTGTTTCATTTGATGAAATTGTTAGGTTAAGGTTTATCATTACGGAAAAATGGCTGTTAGAGTAATTATAATACTATCCCACATTTTAAATAGCCAGTTACACCGTTGTAGTGGTGGAGATTTGTGGTGAGAAAACAACGTTTCATGAATCATGAATAGGTTTGAATAAATGTGTTGTTGACTGGGGAGGAAACAAAAAACATTAATTTTGTATTTTTCTGACATCTCGGCAAAGGCCTAGTTAAATGAAACAGAACATGACCTGTCTACCTCAATAAACACAGCTAGTTTGTCTTCCACCTTTGATGTCCTGATGTCCTGGACAGGAAGAGAAGAAGAAAGGTGCAATTATTCTCAGCCAACTGACAACATTACAGCGCTAGATTCAGAGAGACTGTCATCCTGCTGTCTCTCTAGTCATATTCAATCAGTCATTCAATCAAACTCCACTGCGGTTTTGACACCACTATAGCTTGGAATTCCAGGTCCATATTCACACGTAGTTAAGATAGAGAATGTTAAGTACTGACAGAGGCTTTCCTGCATGTCTTTTAGACTCTGAGTACCTTTCGTGTTGTAGAGCAATGTCCACCAGAAATCACTAATACTGTCGCCGTATTCACTGTGTTAAAACAGTGAATATGCATTTAGCATTTGTGGAATTATTTTGATGTGATGTGAAAGTAGAGGGATTCATGTTTCTAGAACCGTACCACAATTGAGAATCGTTTAAATGGAGTATGTTTTGGCTTCCAGAGCCAAATTCGCCCTTTAAATAGAACATGTAAGGTCCTTGGACTAAGAATTAACGTTAGGCTCCTTTAGTCCAATATTGGGCTAGACTGAACTGAGACTGAGCCTTTACCTTAGAGTTGATTTTGGGGGTATTTTGGTATTTGTTATTCTGTATGCCAGCTGATTCCATTGTGTATACACATCATTATTTTCATGACATTCGTGCCCTCTGTTATCTTTCCAACACCAGCACTGGGTTTAGTGCTAACTGACTGTTATAAGTGTATTGATGTAGTAGTATAATGTTAGCTAATCACTGTCTACTGTGTGTTCTACACACTAATACCGCTGCTGATGACGATGACCTTGACACCACCTTTAGTAGTACAGAGCCTCTAGACGCATTGGATGAAAGCTTTCAGCCTGGAATAAGCTCAAGCTCAACATCTGAAACATCTGAAACAAACTTGTCACAAATTTGTTAACAGCCCATCTCAATGCCCCATTATTGAGTCTGAGTGAAACAAAGCACATACCAGTCTACTGTACCCTTTTCTGTTTACAGATGAGCATGGTTTATTGTATGGTTACACATCCTCATGATCAGTCTTCATATTCTTTCCAGGAGACAAACAAATCTTCTGCAAGAGGTCAAAACAGTGGGTCGTAAAGAAAGTGTATGAGAGACTTGCCTGTGGAGTGCAGAACCAGACGGTTGTCTACAAGGAGCCAGAGTCACAGCTACCTAAACCCAACATCCCTACCAACATCACCACAGCGCCAAAGCTTGCCCAACCAGCTGCCATTACCCAACACAAGAAGAGGTTCACCAGCTGAACATTCTGGAACCTGCACTCTTTGAAAAAAAGGTTATATTCGACTGTCCCCATAGGAGAACCCTTTGAAGAACCCTTTTAGATTCCAGATTGAGCCCTTTTGGGTTACATGTAGAATCCTTTCCACGGAGGGTTCTACATAGACTAGGCCTTGTAGAAAGAGGGTCAATCAAGTTACAGTAGGTCTAACAAATTAATTTAGCATTGAAAAAAATTTATGAATCCAGCCATAGAGTATAACCTATCATCATCAAAATAAAAAATGTTGTTTATAACATGCACAGTTAGAAGTATCAATCTATATAGACCAAGCGTGACTAAATTCGAGCCCAGTAATTTGGATTGTCTCGTCTGGCTGCCACGAAAAGCCCCCACCTGCTGATCTGCACGAAGTGTGTGGCTTTCCACTGGCGATGTACTTTGCTGGACATGCTAGCTGCTCTTGGCGGCGCATCATCACTTCAAACACATTCCGTTGTGGTGTTATCGGTTGGTCTACTACTACTGTTAGTACCGGTAAAATGTAAGTTATGAATCGCAAATCGCAAATCACAATACAGTTGACACATTTCGATTTCATCAACAATTTTGATTTCAATTTGGTTGTCCAAAATATTATCAGCTTGCACTGCATCTTTGCTGATGAATGCCTTGATCTCTGGTTCAATGACATTGTTGTTTCGTCTATTAATCACTTCTAATAGATCTGAAAATGATGCAATAACCATGAAGTTAACCGACTGTTTGTTTATAATGAGGGACGTCCCAGGTTTAACCTGGACACATACATAGTAGGAATTTGCACTGGCTTCAGCCATGACGGCATAAGAGAGAAATGAAACATCTGCGCTTTGCCTGCAGGTGCGAGCGTGTGTTTCACTGTCCAATCCGAGGTGTTGATCTCAATATCATGAACATGATCTGAGCGTGTGATCTGAGGCTGTTTGGTCTCTTGGGCATCAACTTGGGAAAGCCTCAAGGGAGAGAGGACAGCGCATTATAAACAAAGAGCCGTATATATTGGCCAAAAAAATGAAACATGTTTTTTTTCGGGTTTGGAGGAAAGTGAGGCGGGGCATCCGTTAAACAGTAATTAAACGTTGTCCGGCCTCACTGTACATTGTTTTAACCAGATTTATCACAGTTTCAGCCAACAGTATTTTTCAGTGACAACACGTTTCTGGCGGCCTTCTTCCGTTACACACGTGTTCGGAGCATGCTAGATAGCTAATTAGCACAGGGGGTCCCTCTGTCTTCCTTAAACATGTGCTGTAACATGGAGATATGGCCGTGTGGGAACACTAATCCTAACCCTATAACAGTGTGTATAATTTCGTAATTTGAAAATAATTTCTCACCTATATGAAAGATAAGGTCCTTATGCTTCCAAAACTGTACCACAAGCGATGCGTGTTAATGTTCAGATTGAGCATTGTGGATCTTAACAAAAATCTAAATAATCCAGCAGCAAAACAAAATAAAGATAGATTTTACCAGTTCAGTTGTTAGTCTCTGTAATAATCCGAAGGAAATAGGTTTTCTAGGCGAAAACCTCTAAATATTATGTAGGTCTTAGAAATAGCCTTCCACACTTAAATTCTTGGAAGTCAATAGTCCACACAAAGGGAACTTCTCTTGATCATGAACAGAATATTGTTCACAAGTCTTTGAGACAGTTCTCACTTGTATAGAGTGAGAAAATGATCCTTTGAAACTATAAACAGTTTATTAGTTAAGAAACTTTTCACATTTCAAAATGCAGACAATATTCTTTGGTCCTTACTGACAATCCCACTTCCAATTTCACTTAAACCTCGGGTGTGTTCAACTTCAGTTACATTTTTATGTTTGCTACATTGCGTGACGGTCTGTACTGAATGTCACATTTCCCCAAAACGTTCTTAAACGTTCTTGAACAGATTATGAGGTACGTTTGCTCCATTTGGTGGATGTGGCGGTGTGTGGCTTGAAGCAGTATGTGACGTATTTAAAGAGCAGCGGTGCATTTTGAATCCTCCCAACTGGTCATTCAGAACAGCACTGTTTTTGAACTGGTCATTCAGAACAGCACTGTTTTTGAACTGGTCATTCAGAACAGCACTGTTTTTGAACTGGTCATTCAGAACAGCACTGTTTTTGAACTGGTCATTCAGAACAGCACTGTTTTTGAACTGGTCATTCAGAACAGCACTGTTTTTGAACTGGTCATTCAGAACAGCACTGTTTTTGAACTGGTCATTCAGAACAGCACTGTTTTTGAACTGGTCATTCAGAACAGCACTGTTTTTGTTTAATTGAATGCTGCACACCGTTTTGTTGTACTGAATGTAGGCCAGGAAGTCATAGCGGCCTTTTCTCAATATAATTTGCTCAACTCCTGTGTCCACTCTCCTCCGTCCTCTCTCGCCGCCTTTCCTCGGTTACGTTTTTCAAAAGGAGGCGAGAGAGGACGGAGGAGAGAGGAGAGGGAACGTGGACGAAAATGCACTTTCAATTAAATGATATTCGCAAATTACATATACAGGGGTGGATCCCAAAATAAATGTGTAAAGTGATTAAAACAAATTAAGATAGTTGTGCAAGACATTTTATAGATAAAATTATAAGTAGAATGTTCTTTTTAAACTTGTGCATGCTTTTCTTCTCCGAAAAACTAAAAGCTGATTCAAAGGGAGTGTGGCAGATTTCAAAACTCTTCTGCAAAGGACACACATGACTATCCTTGATGAAAGGTGGCTATCGAGGAGGCAAAGACACTCTTCCATTTGCCTACTAACTAATTGACATTTCCTTGACCACTCAACCATTTATCGGTTTCCTGGTCATGGAGGAGAGAGGGTGGAGGACTGACTTTTGCCCAAATGAGAAAAGGACTATGGGTGTGGCAAGGGAGTGACCGGGGAGGAGCCCACAGCCTATACACGTCTCAAGGAAACATAGAACCTTATGGGTTACAAATGGAATTGGGGAAATATTTTTGACTTTTCAAAAAGAGGAGAAATATTCTCTGCTGTCAAAGAGATAATGTTCTGAGGATCGGTGCAATATTTTAATTTCAACCACCATTATTTACCACATATACCTTTTTTTCCCTGAACTACATTTTCCCATTTGGTTTCTTATTTGTCTCATGCTAAGTCACACTGAATATATGAATAGCTGATAGATTACTGGAGTGAGAAACAAAACTACACTTGCAAATGAGATGTTTTCACCAAGCCGTCCCCCGTTCACGACGGGCGGGAGCGTCGCCTCCTATTAACACATGTCACTGTGATGTTGTGTTTGTTAGGGTAGTTATGCGGGAAACTGTCACATATCACCTCTCTGCTGCAGAAACACACGTCCACCAAGACTCGGCTGTTAACTATCATGTTGTGGAATGGATCACCATAAGAATTCATTGGCCCCTAAATGCAGCACATAGGGTTGAACTGATAACAGCGTATTATTGTGGAAATTACAAACCTTAGAAGCCTGAATACACTACAGGTTTGCATCTCCTGCTGTGCAGATCCTACATCTGTAGCAACAGAAAACAGAAGAATGAAACATAAATAAATGACGCTCAACTTATTTTCTCTTACACAGCAACCTGCCCATGAAGAGAAAGAGTGAGAGGTCAGAGACTACAGAGGGATGAAGGCAGATGGCCTGCCCTGCATGCCGTGCAGCGCGGCTCAGAAGATTGCTTTTGATTTCAGTTCTCTCACTAACTGAGGAATTATCTGGCTTTTGCAGTTCTTTGATGAGTCAGCCTGACCATACAGGTACGAACAGACCAAGAGAAATGCAAGGGATATTAAAAAAGAATGTGTTACACGGACACAAAGACAGACATCTCCTTTTTTTTTCTAATGTTGTTCCTTGTGTGGCTTTGAGAGAGTTTGGTCAAGAGGGAGAAAAATATGGCAGGTAGTGACTTAACAATGACTACAATAAAAAGGACATTACATGTGTGTCCATAATAGAATAAAACATGCAATCTTTCTTCTATGTTTGCATGGGAACCTTTTCCAAATTAACTTTTTCCCAAAAGCACTAGCAATAAACTAGTCATTGCTAATGTCTCTCCAGCAACATATTTAAATTTGTCTCCATAGCAGGAGAAGACAGAGCATGGCATGTTAATTTTAAGTACATCGAAATGAGAGAAGACAGGCGGTGTACGCTGTTACTTAGCGTTTAACCTCAATTGAGTCCATTTGCACCACAATAGTCTCATAAATCTTGTCGCATTGTAGCTCCTCATCCTAGAATATGGCTATTAATTAATTGTTTCATGTCACAAAGCATGTATAATGTTTTCCGAGGTACAGTATGTGTCAAGACTCCTTCCGAAGTCGTCCCCTCTCCTTGTTCGGGCAGCGTTCGGCGTTCGACATCACAGGCCTTCTAGCCACTGCCGCTCCACTTATCATGTTCCATTTGTTTTGTCTTGTCCCCTTCACTGGTTTAAATTCCCTCATCATTGTCTGTATTTATATACTCTCTGTTCCCCCATGTCCTTTGTGTGTGATTGTTTCATGTCGGAGTCGTGTATTATATACAGTTGAAGTCGGAAGTTTACATACACTTTAGCCAAATACATTTAAACTCAGTTGTTCACAATTCCTAACATTTAATCCTAGTAAAAATGTCCTGTCTTAGGACATGTCAGAATAATAGTAGAGAGAATAATTTATTTAAGCTTTTATTTCTTTCATCACATTCCCAGTGGGTCAGAAGTTTACGTACACTCAATTAGTATTTGGTAGCATTGCCTTTAAATTGTTTAACTTGGGTCAAAAGTATCGGGTAGCCTTCCACAAGCTTCCCACAGTTGGGTGAATGTTGGCCCATTCCTCCTGACAGAACTGGGTCAGGTTTGTAGGCCTCCTTGCTCGCACACACTTTTTCAGTTCTGCCCACAAATATTCTATAGGATTGAGGTCAGGGCTTTGTGATGGCCACTCCAATACCTTGACTTTGTTGTCCTTAAGCCATTTTGCCACAACTTTGGAAGTATGCTTGGTGTAATTGTCCATTTGAAAGACCCATTTGCGACCAAGCTTTAACTTCCTGACTGATGTCTTGAGATGTTGCTTCAATATATCCACAACATTTTCCTTTCTCATGATGCCATCTATTTTGTGAAGTGCACCAGTACCTCCTGCAGCAAAGCACCCCCACAACATTCTGCCACCCACGTGCTTCATCGTTGGGATGGTGTTCTTCGGCTTGCAAGCCTCCCCCTTTTTCCTCCAAACATAACGATGGTCGTTATTGCCAAACAGTTCTATTTTTGTTCCATCAGACCAGAGGACATTTCTCAAAAAAGTACGATCTTTGTCCCCATGTGTAGTTGCAAACCGTAGTCTGTCTTTTTTATGGCAGTTTTGGAGCAGTGGCTTCTTCCTTGCTGAGCGGCCTTTCAGGTTATGTTGAAATAGAACTCATTTTACTGTGGATATAGATACTTTTGTACCTGTTTCCTCCAGCATCTTCACAAGGTCCTTTGCTGTTATTCTGGGATTGATTTGCACTTTTCGCACCAAAGTACGTTAATCTTTAGAAGACAGAACGCGTCTCCTTCCCGAGCAGTATGATGGCTGCGTGGTCCCGTGGTGTTTATACTTGTGTACTATTGTTTGTACAGATGAACGTGGTAGCTTCAGGTGTTCTCCCAAGGATGATCCAGACTTGTGGAGGTCTACACATTTGTTTTGGAGGTCTTGGCTGATTTCTTTTGATTTTCCCATGATGTTGTGCAAAGAGGCACTGAGTTTGAAGGTAGGCCTTGAAATCCATCCACAGTTACACCTCCAATTGACTCAAATTATGTCAATTAGCCTATTAGAAGCTTCTAAAGCCATGACATAACATTCTGGAATTTTCCAAGCTGTTTAAAGGCACAGTCAACTTAGTGTATGTAAACGTCTGACCCACTGGAATTGTGATATAGTGAATAGTGAAAGTGAAATAATCTGTCTGTAAATAATTGTTGGAAGAATTACTTGTGTCATGCACAAAGTGGATGTCCTTACCGACTTGCAAAAACTATAGTTTGTTAACATGAAATCTGTGGAGTGGTTGAAAAATGAATTTTAATGACTTCAACCTAAGTGTATGTAAATGTCCGACTTCAACTGTATACATCGTTGGTATCCGGGTTTTGTACACCCGTGTTCTTTTCCAGGCCGCTATTTGCCTGTGTATTCGTGTATATTCGCCTGACGTATTCCGGGTAGTTTTTACACAGTGTTCTTTTCCCAGGCCTCTTTTTGATGCCTATTGTATAGGCTATTGTCGCCTCACGCTTGTGTGTTTTGCTCTCATTAAACTACACTCCGGTTGGAACCACTCTCCTGCGCCTGACTCATTCACACCCATCACACCTGACAGAATCACACACCCACTATGAAGTCAGCAGGAGCGAGTTCCCCAGCCGTGCGAGTAGAGGAACACGTCCAGGAGCACACCGCGATGCTTCACCATCTCTGCACGCCGATGGACAGAGTCCTCCTGACCATGGACCGACTGGAGAGGTAGGGAGCCAACCCAGCATCCCCACCAGTGCGCCAGGAGCCTCTAGCACCTGAACCACCTGCACCAGGCCCCAGTGGGATTCGTCTCGCCCTCCCCAGAGAGTATGATGAAGCGGCAGCCCGCTGCCAGGGGTTCCTGCTACAACTGGACCTCTACCTGGCTACCGTCCACCCGACACCATCGGACCGGGAGAAGGTGTCCGCCCTCATCTCGTGCCTCTCAGGGAAAGCCCTGGAGTGGGCCAACACGGTCTGGATCGAGGGAGTCGCGTTGGACAACTTTAGGGAGTTCGCTCGCCGCTTTCGGGCTGTTTTTGACCATCCACCCGAGGGAAGAGAGGCGGGCGAGAGCCTATTCCACCTGAGGCAGAGGACGAGGAGCACGCAGGATTTCGCTATGGGCTTCCAGACCCTGGCAGCGGGAGCAGGTTGGAACGACAGGGCCCTGATAGACCATAAACGCTGCAGTCTGCGCGAGGATGTCCGTCGGGAGCTGGCCTGCAGAGACACCACCCTTAATTTCAACCAGCTGGTGGACATGTGTTCTTTTGATGCCTATTGTATAGGCTATTGTCGCCTCACGCTTGTGTGTTTTGCTCTCATTAAACTACACTCCGGTTGGAACCACTCTCCTGCGCCTGACTCATTCACACCTATCACACCTGACAGTATGTTGTCATGTAACCTACGGTCTTGCTGTATGGCTAATGTGTTTTCAGTGAGATCACTGCTCTCTCTGTCTGTAGCTGGGCCATTGTGGCTCTGAGTGTTTTACATTGGCAGCCTTCCTTCTGTTCTGAGATCCTTTAACCACAATCCTTTGTGCAATATTCATGGTAATGACATTAAAGTCACTGCAGCACAGGCCGAACAGTGTGTAGAAGTGATTGGTTTAAAATTAAGACACAAAGCCTGAGAGAGATGGGGCGAAAGGTTAACACGTCATTATTGAGATGATGACATTTTCAACTTTGATAGGCGGGAGGCTATGAAGGCAATAAGGCACAAAGGTATTTATTCTAAGGCCAATATTCTTGACTTTCGCCTGAGCTAAAGCTATTGTATAAATTGAATAGGTTGTATTTAAAGTATACAACCTAGTTCCATATATGGTCAGTTCCAGTGACGATTTTAGCATGTAAATCTTGGTAAAAACATGTATAATTTGTAGATGCATTCCAGCAAAGCCACTACACAACACAACAATAAAAAATACATTAATTGCTCTATAACGGAGACAAACGGTGCCCACAAACTGTTAGGGCCTACATAAAGCTGTCCCAACAGCAGACCTTTCTTTTCAGCTAGCTAAGATTTTGAAAGTATGATGTTGACATGATCAGTCCAAATCAAAGCTACGGTAGATATAACGTGATTTGACGTCCTTTTATCTGTGTCCAATGACCTTGAGCCTTCTTGGATGGGCACTTCTCTATGGCAGAACCCAAGGGGCTTGAATTTTCGAGCTCTCACAAAAGATTTTGCGGTGACTTAGTGTCCCCATGAGTGACAGAACACTGAGCCAATCACGGCACAACTAGACAACATTACCAGCCCCTAAGCTCTGTATTTTCCTCTGGCTGCCCCACCACCACAGAAAGCGCTGAGCTAGGCTGAAACACCTGAATTTTGTAGCTGCCTTACTCAAGAAGGCTTTATTAATTCAATATTTGTTTTGACATTGTTTGCAAACTGATACGTGACACTTATTGATGCCAAAATAACATGCAAAACAGGCAACAAAACAGGTGGGGCTCAAAACAGGTGCTCTGCTCCACCTGCCCTGAATGACAGGTCGCCACTGGTCAGTTCTATCATTACCAAAATGGATACTCCTAACTATAATAGTAGAATGGGTCACATTAATATTCTTAGTTCTGGTAGGAGGGTCGTGCTGTAGTGTGGTGGTTCAGTGTGGAAGAGCACAGCAGCAGTACAGAACCAACCAGGAATAATTGTTATTCGAACAGCAGCTTGGTCCACTCGGCTTCTGAGGTGTGCCAGGCCAAGAGGGAGTTATGTGCCATAAAACATTTGGCTCTAAGCACAGTTAGCTCAGCTCATGTCTCTTTAAGATGATTCATAGTGGGTCAGAGAGCTAGCATTGTTCGACACTCGCCAAGCCTTATCGATTCATTATGTTCTATTCAAAACAGTGTTTTCCATATAATTACTAATTAAAATGTAACCATTAACCGATGCCGGAGGTAGGGTTAAAAGGTAATGGTGTGTATGTATACATGACAGTCAGAGAGCAACAGGATGCATGCCAATTGATTTTACAGTAATATATATATATATATACACACACTCAAAATAAAGGTCAAGTGGGAAGGGAGGCGAATATGTATATATGTATATATTCTCCATTACAGAGGGGGGATTGTGAATTGAACACTTCCCAGCGGTAGTGTGTGTGTGTGTGTGTGTGTGCGTGTATCTGTGTGTGTGTGTGTGTGTGTGCGTGTATCTGTGTGTGTGTGTTGCTAATTGCTTTTGATTGTTGCCCCAAGGACTCTACATGCCTCTCACTTGAGAATTGACGCAGCTATTTCCCGGCACCATCACATCAGATCATACACTGACTGTATCAGTGACTATTTGCAGCAGTACATTACGTTTAGAGACCAGACAGCTGTTTTGAGCGAGTGATACATTCCCTCTGGGGAGAGTGGAGAGTAGAGGAAAGCCATGACTCATTTATTTATTTTTCCTTCTCGTAAATACAGTACACTACCCTGTATCGCAGCATGGGGGGGGGGGGGGGAATAGACTCCATTATGGCTAAACATAATTTGGCTCCAGTCAGCGGGGGGTGAACCTGCACAGGGCAGGGGTGTGGGTGTGACCCTAATATCCGAAACAAGCACAATCACTGTGATGACACTCCTTGGCTCCAGACAATAGGAAACCATGCTGAATGCACACAGAACACAGTTTCCTACCACAGGGCTGTCCAAACTGTCCGTTGTGTGCCATGGCAACCTGTCTGTTTGCTTTGTACCTGATTCGCCAGCTCCTCTCAACTCCTCACACACTCCAAAAGTTGTTGAGTTACTTCAAGAGAGACTGAGAGGAGAATTGGTTTCTGAATTGAAGAGAAGCTTTACAGGATCATGTGTGTTTGTGAGGAGTGTGTGTGTGTGTGTGTGTGTGTGTGTGTGTGTGTGTGTGTGTGTGTGTGTGTGTGTGTGTGTGTGTGTGTGTGTGTGTGTGTGTGTGTGTGTGTGTGTGTGTGTGTGTGTGTGTGTGTGTGTATTTTCCATATAATTACTAATTAAAATGTAACCATTAACCGGGGGTAGGGTTAAAAGGTAATGGTGTGTATGTATACATGACAGTCAGAGAGCAACAGGATGCATGCCCATTGATTTTACAGTAATATATATATATATATATACACACTCAGTGGGAACACTCAAAATACAGGTCAGAGATGGGAGGCGATTTATAGAATGTTCTATTGAATTGAACACTTCCTAGAGGTAGAGTGTGCGTGCGTGCGTGCGTTCGTTCGTGTGCGTGTGTTTGTGTCTGTGTGCATGCGGCAAAGCAAATCAGGCTAATTTAGTTTAAATTCTGTGTCTTTGCAATCTGAGTCAGTTGCATTATGAGTGGGGTGATAGGCTCTTTATCTGCGTCTCCACACATATTCCTCTATTGCGTTTTGCATTGTTGTGTTAATTAGTAAACCAAGTCATATGCTGCCTCATTTCACGCTATCTGCAAAACACGTTTGAACACAGTATAGCTTTAAGAGTCTGTCATATTGTTGTTCTCTGATAAAGAAAGAGCAAGTACAGCTTCCTGTGTCAAACTTGCCAACTTCTTGACAGCATTTTTATATTTAAGCATTAAGGCCCGAGAGGATGTGGTATATGGCAATATACCACGGCTAAGGGCTGTTTTTAAGCACAACGCAACGCGGAGTGCTTGTATACAGCCCTTAGCCGTGGTATATTGGCCATATACCACAAACCCCCAAGGTGCCTTATTGCTATTATAAACTGGTTACCAACGTAATTAGAGCAGTTAAAATAAAGGTTTTGTCATACCCGTGCTATACTGTCTGATATACCACAGCTTTCAGCCAATCAGCATTCAGAGCTTGAACCACCCAGTTTAAAATGTATGATATATCAAGTAGATTATAATTTTTTACATATATATATCACCTGTTGTGCATTTGACAGTAAACAGATCATGAAGGGTAGCTATTCTATTGTGCCAAACGCTGATGTTCTGCCGTGCAGGGAGAGCCATAAAGCCAGAAGCTGCTACCAAACTCAGTCACAACCATGTCCGGCCTTAGCAGATAACTGCGGTACAACATCCACAGATGACCAACAAATTTTCACAGCTACTGACTTTCATTGCAAATGGCACTGGGTCTTTAAGTGTAACGGCAATGGGTTTACAACTTCAATTTTACTGTAAGAAATGTTCCCTCAGGGATAAATAAAGTATCTATCTATCTATCTATCTATCTATCTATCTATCTATCTATCTATCTATCTATCTATCTATCTATCTATCTATCTATCTATCTATCTATCTATCTATCTATCTATCTATCTATCTATCTATCTATCTTTCTTAACACAAATTGTGTGTGTGTGTGTGTGTGTGTGTGTGTGTGTGTGTGTGTGTGTGTGTGTGTATTTTGTAAACATACTGTATAGCTAACTGGTTTTTATGGTGCATACAAAGTTGGGCTTATTCCTGCAGGGACAGATGGACGAGACTGCAGGGACAGGTGGACGAGACTGCAGGGACAGGTGGACGAGACTGCAGTGACAGGTAGACGAGACTACAGGGACAGGTGGATGACACTGTATTTCTCTCCTTGGATAAGGAATGCAAGCGCTATGTGAAAAACTGCACAAAAGGGAAGTTGAAGAGGTAATGGTGAGATAGGGAACTTGAGAGGCAGGGATGATCATTCCTGATTTCACAGGTGTTATTCTGGCAGCCATTTAAAAAACACGCATCACCTCTCCTGGCGAAGAGTGGAAAAGGGTAGAGAAGTAGAGAAGTGACTAAAGGCTTCAAGGTTAAGGACTCTGCAAGGTTAAGGACTCTGCAAGGTTAAGGACTCTGCAAGGTTAAGGACTATGCAAGGTTAAGGACTCTGCAAGGTTAAGGACTCTTCAAGGTTAAGGACTCTGCAAGGTTAAGGACTCTGCAAGGTTAAGGACTCTGCAAGGTTAAGGACTCTGCAAGGTTAAGGAATCTTCAAGGTTAAGGACTCTGCAAGGTTAAGGACTCTGCAAGGTTAAGGACTCTGCAAGGTTAAGGACTCTTCAAGGTTAAGGACTCTTCGAGGTTAAGGACTCTGCAAGGTTAAGGACTCTGCAAGGTTAAGGACTCTGCAAGGTTAAGGACTCTTCAAGGTTAAGGACTCTGCAAGGTTAAGGACTCTTCAAGGTTAAGGACTCTGCAAGATTAAGGACTCTGCAAGGTTAAGGACTCCGCAAGGTTAAGGACTCTGCAAGGTTAAGGACTCTGCAAGGTTAAGGACTCTTCAAGGTTAAGGACTCTGCAAGGTTAAGGACTCTGCAAGGTTAAGGACTCTGCAAGGTTAAGGACTCTTCAAGGTTAAGGACTCTGCAAGGTTAAGGACTCTGCAAGGTTAAGGACTCTGCAAGGTTAAGGACTATGCAAGGTTAAGGACTCTTCAAGGTTAAGGACTCTTCAAGGTTAAGTAATCTTCAAGGTTAAGGACTCTTCAAGGTTAAGGACTCTTCAAGGTTAAGGACTCTGCAAGGTTAAGGACTCTGCAAGGTTAAGGACTCTGCAAGTTTAAGGAATCTTCAAGGTTAAGGACTCTGCAAGGTTAAGGACTCTTCAAGGTTAAGGACTCTGCAAAAAAGGTCTGACAGCCGAATTTGTTGTAGTTTCCAGAGGATTCAGCGGTGGTGGTGTCAAATATGATTATTTTTGGAGAGAAATGGAGTGACCATGTGGAAAATTCCCCGGAAGGGTATCTCTGCGCATTAAGTAACCTACACTACCATTCAAAAGTTTGGGGTCACTTAGAAATATCCTTGTTTTTTAAAGAAAATCACAAATGATCAGAAATAGTGTTAATGTCTATTGTAGATGGAAACAGCTGATTTTTTATGGAATATTTACATAGGTGTACAGAGACCCATTATCAGCAACCATCACTCTTGTGTTTATTTACATTTTAAGCAACCTACATTTAGTTAATGCATACATGTTCATTCTTTTTTTGTACTGGTCCCCTGTGGGACCAGTACAAAGCAGCATGCTCTATCATCTGAGCTACACGGGACTACTACTACAACAGCATGTTGTGTTAGCTAATCCAAGTTTATCATTTTAAAAGGCTAATGGCCAGAAACAAAGAACTTTCTTCTGAAACTTGTCAGTCTATTCTTGTTCTGAGAAATGAAGGCTATTCCATGCGAGAAATTGCCAAGAAACTGAAGATCTCGTACAATGCTGTGTACTACTCCCTTCACAGAACACCGCAAACTGGCTATAACCAGAATAGAAAGAGGAGTGGGAGGCCCTGGTGCACAACTGATCAAGAGGACAAGTACATTCGAGTGTCTAGTTTGAGAAACAGACGCCTCACAAGTCAACTCAACTGGCAGCTTCATTAAATAGTACCTGCAAAACACCAGTCTCAACGTCAACAGTGAAGAGGCGACTCCGGGATGCTGGCCTGCTAGGCAGAGTTGCAAAGAAAAAGCCATATCTCAGGCTGGCCAATAAAAATAAAAGATTAAGATGGGCAAAAAAACACAGACACTGGATAGACGAAGATATGGCTTTTTCTCTGATCAATTTTATGTGATTTTAATGGACAAAAAATGTGCTTTTCTTTAAAAAACAAGGACATTTCTAAGTGACCTTTTTGAACGGTAGCGTATATAATGTATAAACCATGTTTGACAGGTCATTATTTTAGACAATAAAAGGGAGATGGAAATATGCCTCAGAGCGTAATTCAGCCTTGATAAGAGCCCAACCATGCCTGCAGCCAGTGTGTTTTAACCCTCACAATGACATACGCCGTTATTTAAAATACATTTCATCTTTGCACATTTCATCTTTATTTCAACACTGGGGCCACTCTTATCTGTTCAAATATACTTTGCATTCAGAGCAGTGTGTGTGTGTGTGTGTGCCAAGTGAAAGCCCAGATCTATCTTGTATAATTGTCATATGCACGAGTCGAGTGTGGACAGAGTGAAACATGATCACCATGCCTGTAAATCAACTGCAACGAGAACATTCTCATTAACAAAAATGATAGACTGAAGTAAATACAGTGAAAAGGTGGACACATCAAATGTCTCTAACACAACACAGGTCTGTCCGTCTTCTGTCTATATATTCACATCCTTCTGGTCTGCCTGTCCATAACGTCTATCTAAACTATATACTCTATTTACCATTGATTTAGATATAGAATGAATTATAGGTTCTCTATGGTAGTTACAATATTCTGCTCTGCCCATCCTTACTAATGTCCCCGTATTTCCTGATGTAAGACTGTGTATATGTTGTGCTGGATGCTATCCTGGGGTGGCGGTGTGTTAATAGGATTCTCTAGTCACAGATGTGTGTGACAGACAGATGACCTGGGCTGTTCCGGGTGCTCAGTAGAAGTGCTCTCCTGGGTGAAAGGCTGTCACATTCACTCACTTTGGGGACCATTTCACAGCTCCCTAAAAAATAACACTCCCCCTTCTCTTTCTATCTCTCTCTCTCTCTCCCTCTCTCTCTCTCTCTCTCTCTCTCTCTCTCTCTCTCTCTCTCTCTCTCTCTCTCTCTCTCTTTCCCTCCCCTTTCTCTCTCACACTCTATTTATGTTTCTGTTTCTCTCACAGTCTCTCTCTCTCACTGACTCGTGCAAGCTCTCTCTCTCTCTCTCTCTCTCTCTCTCTCTCTCTCTCTCTCTCTCTCCACTCTCTCTCTCCCCCGCTATAACTCTTTGTCTGTCTGACATTCATACAATAACAGTCTCCAACATGGTCTCACTATTTCTCTACTCTCACTCCTGGTTCTTTTTTCAATTGTATACACCACACAAACTTCCCCACACTGATACATTCACAAGGGAACCCCTCTCTGGAGAGGGGCAGAGCTGGAACGATTAACTGAGAAATAGGTGACACAGATTGAGTAGGAGTGTGTGTGTGTGTGTGTGTGTGTGTGTGTGTGTTGGGGGGGGGGGGGGTAATCTGTAGAGGATTATGTGCTTCCACACACACACACACTCACACACAACCTCTTATTTTCAAACCACAGCACCTCCCTCTTTTAAAGATAATGCCTCTGTAACTACCTTTGTCTTGTCATGCATAATTATTTCAAGCAGTACTCATTTGTTAAATGTGAATCTCATAATGTTATTCACTCATCTATATAAATCGGTAATGAGACAACTTCCATGTGTATTTTTTAGAGCTATTTGTTAGATTAGAATAAATATGATTGATTTGTAAAGACAAACAGAATGCTACTGGTGTCTCTCTGCATGCTGTGAAAATTGGCCCTTCACTTGAGGTTAGGACAAAATGTGCAGCAATTATTTATTCTAAAGACTGAGGAGAGTATGGTAATGAAACCTCAAAGGTGTCTGCGTTACAAAGCACGCTGGCGCCATCCTGAGGTCATTCATTGCAACTAAATCATACCAGCAGAAAAGGCAGGAAGTTAAATGCTGTATTTTTATGCTCTATGCTTTTAGAGAATAACAAGTGAGAAACAATATTTCATTCTGAGACGTGAGTAATCAACCGAAAACATAAAGGCAAATAGCCCTTCTAATAATTCAATCAATATTTTTGGTTTGAATGCAAATAGCAGTCTAAAGCATTCAACTGGGTTAGCGTTCTGTTTTGAACAACATTGAAAAAACTGCTAAATTCTACAATCTGTTCATCCTCTTTTGATCTAGAATCTTTAATATTTTCCAAATAATATAATGTATTATACACATATGCCACTAGGTGGCTATAGGCTCTTACAAAATTAATTCAGGCTCTTTTGCCTTTTCCATTATCCAATTGTTCTCAACTGTTAAACTACAGACTGTCAGTGTATGAGGTCCTTAACCTGGGCAGCCAATGTCTCCATAGGCCTACGCTTGCAGAATATACATACTGTAGGTCTACTGTACTTGCCTTGAGGTGGTTTCAGGGTACAACCACTCAGTGCAGTGTTGGAGAAGATGTTGTATGAGGGTGATTCTATAAATGCAACACTGTTCCCTGACCGTGCATCTACAATGCTAAGCACTGACTCAAATATAAGGAGATGATGCCTTTGTGTATCAATGTCATTATCCATCAACAGTGACACATTATCAGTCTATGCACAGAGGCAAACAGTCTTTAATTGGTTTACTGACTGTTCTGGAGAACTCTAACAATAACGCTGTGTGCCTGTCTTGTTACAGTACATTCATCTTGTTTGCTGCAATCACCTCCCCAGTTACACCTAAAGTCAGCCTCACCCCCACGGGGTCCACAGCTGCACCCCGTTCCTAAATGACATCTAATAGCTGTCATAGCAGAAGGGGTCTGTCTGTTCCTCTCTTACCAAGAAGGTTATCTTTACCCTGGGGGCGCATCATACCCCACTTTTCCCCACTGAGTGTTCAACAGGGTACAGCAGGGTGGGCTGTGGGGTGTGGATGACTGAGACGAGGTGTTTGGCTGCACTTGGTTGGCAGGCAGGGGGAGAGCCCCGGTAACGTGAGACCCAGGCTGGCATGCCAGGGTCGTCTCTGGATGGGGCAGGAGAGGTTATTGCTGGGTGAGTTAAGGCAAGAGGGGAGACTACCCACTGGGCAAAGATGTCAGATGATTAACATCTACATTTGGATTGATGTTTGGTTGAGTTGTCAACCAACATACATTCAATTTGAAATTCAGCTGAACCTTGAAACCCTGCTGTGCATTTAGTTGGGCAAAAAAAACTGATATTATGGGTAAAACAGTGTACTTTGGTGACGTGAGGGGAGTCCTTTTAAGCACAGTGTAAACGATAAGCAGTACTGTGTTTATCCCAAGGCCCCTATCACTTTAGTCTTCCTTGCAGTGGTATTTGCGTCATTAGTATTGATAACGAGTATATCTTCAGCTCTATGGAGCATCTCTGACTGACGGGCTGGCCTTGGAGTACACAAACAAATCTATAGCAATGCTCATGGTCAGCATGCAGCTCAGTCATAATACCAAACCCCATATTGATCACATTGGGAATATGGCAATAATGAATCTCTGAATTTGTAGAGGCGACTCACAGAGTGTGAATACATTACAGCTACATTAAGCCCTCGTCTCATATCACACCCTCTGCTATTCCCTGTGCTATGGGAGATGAAGATGATGCTTTGCTGCGGCTGCACCAGACTCCTGAAGGGAGAGCAGCCTGACAGCATGTCTCTATGAAGGATTGGTAATGAGACAGTGTTTTCAATGCCTACATGTGTCAGGCAGGGCCCACTGATGTTGCTCTTTTATTTTCTAGAGCCTGTGTGATCGCTGTAGTTTTCCATTATCACTGCCTGAAATGTAAACAGTAGCTAGAAGAGCAGTTACAACACAGACATCACATCTACTCTAGCTATTTCACTTCTGGTTACAGTCTGGAAATTATCAGTTTTCCTAATCTGTACAGGAATCTATTGTGAGTTGTTTTTATTTTACGTACAATAATGCTGTCTAGTTTTTATACACACTACACTTTAGATATGTTGGAAAATGATGCCTGTCAACCAGGGTGGTAGGTAGCCTAGTGGTTAGATTGTTGGGCCAGTAACCGAAAGGACGCTGGGTTGAATACCTGAGCCGACAAGGTGAAAAACCTGTCTATGTGTCCTTGAGCAAGGCACTTAACCCTAATTTGTTCCAGGGGCTGACCCTGTAGGTAGGCCGTCATTGTAAATAAGAATTTGTTCTAAACTGACTTGCCTTGTTAAATAAAGTTTTTTTTTTTTTATGACTTGTGGTGTGGAGAGGTTTAACCAGGTAGTCACATGCCTTGAGGTGTGCAGGTTCAAATCCCAGGAAATCTATAAAGCCACAGAAGTAAACCTCTGAATCTCCTGCTGCCTACTGATGCTCACTATCAGGACTACATTAACTAAATAATGATACGCTGCAACTACAAGACACTATGAAGCATGAACTAAACCATCTGTTTGGGTAACATGTTTGATCTTGTGCTGTGTATCTCCCAGTGGTTTGTCTCTGTGTCCCAGTGCAGCCTAACAGGCAGATTTTAATCAAACCATGCTACTCAGAGAACATAAGACTAATTGCCTCAGTTAGTGTGTGCATGTGTGAGTGTGCCTGTGTGCGTGTGCGTGGTAGGCAGGTAGTGATTAAAAGAGTTTTGGAAATAAATCATTCTCTCTACTATTATTCTGACATTTCACATTCTTAAAATAAAGTGGTGACCCTAACTGACCTAAGACAGGGAGTTTTTACTAGGATTAAATGACAGGAATTGTGAAAAACTGAGTTTAAATGTATTTGGCTAAGGTGTATGTAAACTTACGACTTCAACTGTATATATTTTGGTTTGGGTCAGTAACCGAAAGGCCGCCTGATTCGAATCCCTGAGCCGACTAGGTGGAAAATCTGTCAATTTACCTTTGAGCAGTGGGCTAAATCACGGTTACACAGAGTGTTTATTGGTTGTCTTAAATAAATCTCTTTGAAACAAAAGTATACACCTCACACACATGGTTAGAAGACACCTCTACCATGTCAGATATAGAATTGAAATGTATTCAGTTTTGAGTTTGCATCACAATATTAGACTTCATATACATCACAGAAGACTGAAATATAACAAAACCGTTTGACCTGCCGGAGTTTCGGCAGGTTTAAAAAAATAATGTTTATTAATTATGAAATTATGAAAAATTAACAACATTCCCCCCATGAGGCCACTAGAGGGCGATTTGGTAAGTGCTCCTGTAAATCGCTATACATAAGAGCATCTGCTGAATTACTAAAATATAAGTGTGTGTGTGTGTGAGTGTGCGTGCGTGCGTGTGTGTCCCCAAGGGTAAACTGTTGCTTAGGAACAACTAAGTTAATTGAGTGATTGGTTGTGACCACAGTTTTAGGGGTCATGCCCTGAATCATGGTATGGCTCAGAGCCTCTGGAGGCTAGGCGCTGTGGTGCAGCCTTCTTGGGAGAACATGGTTAAGTGAGTAAATGGTTAGCCAATGTTTTCATCTTCATTGTGGTTCATAAACAACTCAATCAATACAGTCAGGGATACAGTCTAAAAGCCAAAATATGCCCAGAGTGAACCATTTATCCACCTCTAATGTGTTTGTCCTGAACCCGAATGAGACATGGAAAGACAAACAAATTCCCTGTATCTCTGTTAGCTACAATAAAGGAGAGATATTTACTTACAGAGTGGTGAATTACATTCATCACTCAGAAGAACCGAGCCATGCATGGTGGCACTAGAATTTCTCAGAACCGAGAGGGCAGCAAATAAAACCCTTGACTCTTAGATGACGTATACCCCTCACTAAAGACATAAAATATGGGTTGCCTTGATGGAGTCTGTTTACTGACTGCTCTTTAGTCTACTAGAGAGGGAGCTACCGGTCCAATGTATGGGGTTGGTTAGCCGAAAAGGACATTTTAGATACTACATTGAAAACTTTCTCTCTGACAATATTGGTTCTACCTGATGAGGTACAATATTGGGTTTACCTGATGAAGTACGATGTATGTGCAAACCGAGACACCATGACTGGTCTTTAGAAGGGACTAATGGAATGTGTGTAGAGTGAGCGTACGTGCTTGGGTGCACGTGTGCGTACGGAGCGTGTGTGTGTGTATTGGTGGCGGCGGAGGGGGAATAGATGGACCACAGCTGCAATCATTAATGGTGAGACTGCCGTGCCCGTTTGCAATATTACAAGAACAAAGAAGTTACTGTTAACAACAAGCACAGTTTTTTTTCCCCCTCTGACATCATCGTGCGCATGATAGAAGAGCAAAATATGCACTGCTGCTCAGCAACAAAAACAATAACCACGGTGATGGGGCGGCCAGTGGCGCTGTTTCGTTGTTTTCACCGATCTCAGCTTTAAATCCCCAGCAGATGATGCTACTTATGATGATGAGGAGATTTTCTCTGAGCTGCCCAGTGTGATTGTGACCACGGGAGGAGATCTGCCAGTTGAATACACATCCCTTTAACTATACAAACAATGAATGATTTCCAAGATTACATAGCCTGGAGGTAATCACAGGTTAAAGAATTGCTTAAATGTGGTGCGACATACTATATAAATCTATCAGTGACCGGTTATCTTACTACAAATGTTTACAGGTGGATAATAAACGTAGTTGCAATTTGTGTTTCCACCAATGACAGATCAGATATGAAGTAAAGTGTGATAAAGCTGTCCATAAATACATCATAATCAACATATTTCTGGTTGGGAATTCCTTCCCGTTTGAATTACCCATTGGCTGGATGTGCTCCATAAGGAGAGTCGTGCTCATGAACCCCCGTGAGAGGAGGCCACGCTCACCAGAAGGCTGAATGGGATTAATGAAGCTTTATGGAATGTGCCCTCTCGTCTCTCTCTCTCTGCCCTCGAAAACATTGGGATCTTGTCAAGTTGTTTTTGTCTGACAGCACACTAATCCCAACTGCTTCCGAGTGTGTAAATGTGAGTATCCATAGTATGTGCGTGCATGTGTGTGCATGTGTGTGTGTGTATATACATATCTGTGTGTACAGTGGTAGCTCGTTTAAAAGTGTGTGCGCGTGCATGTATTTCTATGTGTTCGTATCTGTTAATTTGGATCCCCATTAGCTTTTGCAGAAGTATCTACTCTTCCTGGGGTCCACAGAAAACACAAAACATGACAATCTGGAATTTTTACCACAGTAATATTTCTCATAAAAACTAGAAGAGAAGCATTTAATCTCTCGTCAACGCTCAACCAGGAAAGGTTGGCATGCATGTTGTTTATGTTAATTCTGTATGTGCAGTTAAGGGAAAGGAGTGCTGCTCTGTTTTGAGACAGCTGCAGCTTTGCTAGGTCTTTCTTTGCTGCACTTGACCAGAGCCTTAACAATACAGTTTTTTTGTCTAAACGCAGAACATATTTTTTGATAAAAGACACCCCTCCCTACCTTCACAACAACTGAGAAGCAGGTACAGGGAGTAAACATTTAATGATGAGAAGCAGGTACAGGGAGTAAACATTTAATGATGAGAAGCAGGTACAGGGAGTAAACATTTAATGATGAGAAGCAGGTACAGGGAGTGAACATTTAATGATGAGAAGCAGGTACAGGGAGTGAACATTTAATGATGAGAAGCAGGTACAGGGAGTAAACATTTAATGATGAGAAGCAGGTACAGGGAGTGAATATTTAATGATGAGAAACAGGTACAGGGAGTAAACGTTTAATGATGAGAAGCAGGTACAGGGAGTAAACATTTAATGATGAGAAGCAGGTACAGGGAGTGAACATTTAATGATGAGAAGCAGGTACAGGGAGCGAACATTTAATGATGAGAAGCAGGTACAGGGAGTGAACATTTAATGATGAGAAACAGGTACAGGGCGTGAACATTTAATGATGAGAAGCAGGTACAGGGAGTGAACATTTAATGATGAGAAACAGGTACAGGGAGTGAATATTTAATGATGAGAAGCAGGTACAGGGAGTGAATATTTAATGGTGAGAAGCAGGTACAGGGAGTGAACATTTAATGGTGAGAAGCAGGTACAGGGAGTGAACATTTAATGGTGAGAAGCAGGTACAGGGAGTGAACATTTAATGGTGAGAAGCAGGTACAGGGAGTGAACATTTAATGGTGAGAAGCAGGTACAGGGAGTGAACATTTAATGAAAACGGACATCAAACAGGACAGGAACAGCGTCTGGACAGGGGAACAAAACGACATACGACAATCAATGCTGAAGCGGGGAACAGAGCTGAGGAACAGACAGATATAGGGGAGGTAATAAACAGGTGATTGAGTTCAGGTGAGTCCAATAATCGCTGATGCGCGTGACGAGGGGAACAGGTGTGCGTAATGATGGTGGTAGGATTGCGTAGTGATGGGCAGGCTGGCGCCCTCGAGCGCCAGGGAGGGAGAGCGGGAGCAGGCGTGACAGTAACTCCTTATTTACAATTTCCGTGAGCTGGAGTCATATGCATACATAGTCATTCTAGCTTTGTGTAAGACCAGTGGCAAATCATTTGAAAAATAGAGATTGACGGTCTAAAGCAACTGAGGGACTGTACTGTACATTGGATAAATAACTCAACCATGTGATGGCAGGTGATGTAAATGTGAGTTTATTCAATAACAATTTCTGATCAATAACATCAAATGCTGCTATGAAATCTAACAATAAAGCTCCAACGATCACCTTATTATCCATTTCTTTGAACCAATCATCTGTCATCTGAGTCAGTGCAGTACAAGTTGAGTGACCTACTCTACATGCATGCTGAAAGTCAGTAGTTAACTTGTTCTCTGAAAAATAGCATTGCATTTGGTCAAACACAATTCTCTCCATCAGTTTACTATGACCAGTTAGAAAACTGGTTGGGCGGCTGTTAGAGACGGCAAAGGGTGCTTTACTATTTTACTATTTTTATCCAGTGGAAATACTTTAACTTCCTTCCACACCTGTGGACACACACACTCCTTTATGCTTTGGTTAAAGACATAGCAAATAGGGGTTGGAATACAGTCTGCTACCATTCTCAATAGTTTCCCATCAAGGTTGTCTATACCTAGTCATCTGTAATAATGATTCACAGACAGTGCGGATGTCATCTTGCATGGACTTACAGTTTGTTGTCATCTTGCTGCAAGTGTCTTTCAGGACATCCACCTCTCCCTAGGAGAAATGCAAACTGTGCAAACTGCAAACTTAAGTTCTTGGACCTCTCTAGTCAGATCGTCCATTCTTTTGTTTGTTGAGTCCACCAGTATTTAGACAAAGCTCTTGAAGCTATTTTCCTGTTACTTTAACAATTGGTTGTAGACATATTTTTGTTGATTTAAAAGATCACACACCTGTGATAGTGAAACACTATCCTCTCCATCACTCCAACCTTCTTTATCTTTGGGCGGCATGATGGTAGCACATTAGGCTAACGCTGGTACTGAACGCAATTCCAGCTAGCACAGCTTGCAGGGACAATGGGAAACAGCAACAAACAGCTGGGATTTAAACAGCCACAAGCCCGGGACAATCCGCGCTCCCAGCCTCAAGGGCTAACTGCGTCGAAGGGCTGTGTTCAAACCTGACTAGTTTGATAGCGCCTAGCCAAGCAGCAGCTCTACAGACTTTAGGGTTTGGCAGTGTCCCGGGACAGATAGTAACGGTCACAGCAACTGAGGCTAACTGCATGGTGGGATCAAAATTAAACAGGTAGGCTAGTAAACAAACCTTTGCCATGAAAATCTTCTTCAGAAACGTTCAAAACAAACCAAGCTCTCTTTTGTTCCACATATAGCATGCATCACGCACATGTTTGCATCAGTGGAGGGCAGCTGGAATGGAATTAACCACATCTAACACATGCCATTCCATTGACTCCATTCAAGACATAATTTTTATTTAAACTTTATTTAACTAGGCAATTCAGTTAAGAACTAATTCTTATTTACAATGACAGCCTAGGAAGAGTGCCTTGTTCAGGGGCAGAATGACAGATTTTTACCAGCTCAGGGATTCAATCTAGCAACCTTTCGGTGATAGGCCCAACACTCTAACCACCCTGCCACCACATTACTATGAGCCGTCCTCCTCTCAGCAGCCTCCACTGACGTGCATATGTACATGCAAGTGCGTGTGTTAGCTGTCTTCATGTGCACCTGCGTGCATGTGTAAGTGTGTGCATAAGTTAGCTGTCTTATCATGTGCCTGCATGATGACCAGATCTGACAATTAACGGTCTGTTTTGGTCCCTGTGCCAATTAATGAATGTGGGACTCGTAAAAGCAGACAGTCACATTTCATTCATTTTCTTCAATAAGAATCAACCCCGGGGCTCTCTTTCAAGTCCTGTCTTTCAAGAGGAGGCCAATGATTTGGCCCTGTGTCAGACCTATAGATTATGTAACCTTTGTTGGGGTGAAGAGACTGTTTGCCATGTGAGAAAAATGGCTGTGTGCAGTTGAACAAAGGGGATAGATGCTGCCCAGCGAAGCGTGGTGTTATTATTCAGCAGGACAACATGGTCCTGATCAAAACTGTTCAGCTTTCAACATCAATTAATTCATATGATTCAAAGGCCTAATAGCCATAATACACACTTGAGGACATACCAGTTTATGCATTTTCCCTTTAAGTGATCAGGAAAAATGTACAATGCAGAGGTAACGATTTTGCACACAAAAATGTAAAATGTAAAAAAATAAATAATTGAAGTTGAAACTAAACTAACACCTCTGGAGGGTGCTTCTGAAATCAAACAGAGTCCTAGTTTTATTATCAACAGAGATTAGTTGACTCCACTATAAAGTAGACAAATGCAAATATTAAGAATGAACACTGAAAGCTTTTAATTAGTTAATGAGAGATGCCTCTGATGTGTGTTGAGCCTGGAGGAACAAATTAAACTTGGAGCAGCCAGGAAGAGACTTAATGATAATACTAATGAGTTACTCTATTATCCCTATTATTACTAGAACTCATAAATATTCAGGCTTAAATATACCATGGGTTTCATCTTCATACATACTATGAGTTTTCCTTGAAGTCACATTGAACGTGGAAGAAAAACTATTTCACTCAGTATAGGTAATGTTTTATAGCAATCTGGAAATCACTGGACTCTACCCCAATAGATATCAAGGACTGTAAAACTAAAGTCTGGGTGGCATCCTGTTTAGCTTAGCTTTGTTTAGCTTTTCAAACTTTAAATGCTCAACTGAGTTATTTTTTCAAAAACCGCTTTCCTTAGATTTGGTTTTAGAACAGTAAATATTGATCCAATATCAGGCATAATGCCACTCAATACTGAGACAATGACAAACTGTTTCTATACCATTTCTGATTTATTGAAAATGAAATACAGAAATATCTAATTTACATAAGTATTCCCTTCCCTGAGTCAATACATGTTAGAATCACCTTTAGCAGCGATTACAGCTGTGAGTCTTTCTGGGTAAGTCTCTAAGAGCTTTGCACACCTGGAAAGTACAATATTTGCACATTATACATTTTTTAATTCTTCAAGCTCTGTCAAGTTGGTTGTTGATCATTGCTAGACAGACATGTTCAAGTCTTGCCATAGACTTTCAAGCTGACTTAAGTTAAAACTGTAACTAGGCCACTCAGGAACATTCAATGTTGTCTATTGGCCTTGTGTTTTAGGTTATTGTCCTGCTGAAAGGTGAATTCATCTCCCAGTGTCTGTAGGAAAGCAGACTGAGCCAGGTTTTCCTCTAGGATTTTTCCTATGCTTAGTTCTATTCCCTTTCTTTTTATCCTAAAAAACTCCCTAGTCCTTGCCGATGACAAGCATACCCATAACATGATGCAGCCACCACCATGCTTGAAAATATGAAGAGTGGTACTCAGTGATGTGTTGTGTTGGATTTGTTCCAAACATAACACTTTGTATTCAGGACATAAAGTTCATTTATTTGCCAAATGTTTTGCAGTTTTACTTTAGTGCCTTTTTGCAAACAGGATGCATGTTTTGGAATATTGTTTTGTTCTGTACAGGCTTCATTCTTTTCACTCTGTCATTTAGGTTAATATTGTGGAGTAACTATAATGTTGTTGATTCATCCTCAGTTTTCTCCTATCACAGCCATTAAACTCTGTAACTGTTTTAAAGTCACCATTGGCCTCATGGTGAAATCCCTGAGCGGTTTCTTTCCTCTCCGGCAAGTATAATTAATAACTTCACCATGCTCAAAGGGATATTCAATGTCTGTTGTTTTTTTACCCATCTACCAATAGGTCCCATTCTTTGCGAGGCTTTGGAAAACCTCCCTGGTCTTTGTGGTTGAATCTGTGCTTAAAATGCACTGCCTGACTGAGGGACCTTACAGATAATTGTATGTGTGGCGTACAGAGATGAGATAGTCATTAAAAAATCATGTTAAAAACTTTTATTTTACACAGAGTGAGGGGTTGAATAGTTATTGACTTAAGATATTTCCGATTTTCATTTTTAATTAATTTGTAAAAAAAATCGAAAAACATATTTCCATGTTTTGGGGGAAAAGTCAAGGGGTGTGAATACTTTCTGAAGGCACTCAAGTATATTCACCTTCAGGCACATCCTTAAGGGATATGCACTGCTTTGAGAATATAAATAGATTTACGGCCGATATGCATAGACGTCTACTCTTCAATGGCTCTGTCACGGGACCAATGCTGTCCATGTCCTCATAAGACTCTGTCCTCACAAGACTGTCCTCACAAGACTCTGAAATATCAGACAGGAATGTCTACGATGTAGCAGCCTATTCCCTGTGAAAAACATATTGTTCAACTTTACCTCACATGTATGCCTGCTGTGCAATTAATAAATCATCCATTCAGACATTCAGATTATAATCTTTAATTTCATCACGGATACTCTGACCATTTACTAATGCTGCTGCCAACATGGCTGCATGTTTCCATTAATCTGATTACTTTTAAGCCCGAAAAGCAAGCAAATGTATGTTAGGTAGTCGGCAGTCCCTTCTGTACTAAATGTACTGATGAGTAATCCAGTACACACAATGGTACCAACTCCCTCTAGGCTAATGAAACCCACTTGTGAAAGTAGTGAGGAAAATCGACTATCTGCACCAACTGAATTCAAGTCTTAACCTCTCATTGAAGGTTATCCCTAGCTGGCCAATGTCCAATTCTGTTTTGGGTTGTATGCCTACAGGGCAGGCTGAGGTAAGTGGTCATGTTACCTGGCAAGACAAGCACCCACACACGTCACTGGAAATATAAAAGTGATACGACAACTCAACCAACAGCTAATATTTGATGAAACAACACTAGTAGTAGTCATTATGCTTCCAAACTCAAATACGTTTCAATGTCTTTAAGAATATCTGAATATCTGTAGTCTTGCAAACATGCTTTCCCCTTGACAACATTTTCCATGACCCTAAGAGAGTATGACTTGTTACAGCACTAAGGATCATGTGTGACAATCATGATTAACCAGAGCATGCACCCCAAACCATTTTACCGCACATTTAACTGTTCCAAGCTGCCATTGAACATTACAAGGAGCTGCCAATGAACAATAATAAACTTGTCTTACATCTGTGTTTGTGTGATTCTTTGTTGTTGTTTTTTAATTGTCAACCCCAAACCACAGAATACTTCACTGTCATTACAATTGGAAAGTGGCTGATTAATCAAATAACAGGATGTACAGTACTGGCATGCATGTTCCATACAGTGAATCAGTGTTGAAAAAAGTACTCAATTGTCATACTTACTTAAAAGTCAATATAGCTTAATGGCTAAAGTAAAAGTAAAATATTTCTTGAGTAAAAGTATTTGGTTTAAAATATACTTAAGTATCAAAAGTAAATGGAATTGTTAAAATGTACTTAAGTATCAAAAGTAAAAGTAAGTATAAACCATTTCAAATTCCTTATATTAAGCAAACCAGATGGCATCATTTTATTTGGGGTTTTTTGGACCGATAGCCAGGGTCACACTCCAACACTCAGACATAATTTACAAACAAAGCATTTCTGTTTAGTGAGTCCGCCAAATCAGAGGCAGTAGGGTTGACCAGGATGTTCTCCTGATCAGTGTATGAACATTTTTCCTGTCAAAATGTAGCTTACTTTTGGGTGTCAGAGAAAAGGCATAGAGTAAAAAGTACATAATTTTCTTTAGGAATGTAGTGAAAGTAAATGTAAAAGTTGTCAAAAATATAAATAGTAAAGTAAAGTACAGATACCCTAAAAAACGACTTAAGTAGTACTTTAAAGTATTTTTACTTAAGTAGTTTACACCACTGCAGGGAAATGAATGTACCAAGAAAACTGCTTTAGTTTTTTTTTGCTGGTCTGCAAAATCCTAGAAAAAATGTAAAGACTCACACTTTCACTGCAGGACACCCTAAGGTTGCAGTCAAATTCTGATAGTTCTGACCAATCACATCAGATCTTTAAACATTAGAGGTTTTTCAGAGCTGATCTGATTGGTCAAAAGACCAATTAGTAAAAAAAATCAAAAATCAAAATTGTGCTGCCTATGTGTTTCTGCTGGACCACATCCACTGACGAAGGCTTCATGACAATAGGGGGCACAAGGGCACATGTGCCCTCAGATATTTCCTGTTTAAAAAAATAAAAATAAAAATGTAAATATGTTTTTGTTGTTGTTTCTCTGTAATGCTACTATGAAGCTAGCTTTAGCTAGTTCCCAATCTCCCAACTCTATAACTAGCTACCAATAAACCATGTCAGGCTAACCTGTCTAACTACAGGTAACTGCCAAAATAAAAGAAACAGTAAGATAAAGTGTCTTAATAGGGTGTTGGGCCACCATGAGCCAAAATAGCTTCAATGCACCTTGGCATAGAATCTACAAGTGTCTGGAACTCTATTGGAGGGATGCGACACCATTCTTCCATGAGAAATTCCATAATTTGGTGTTTTGTTGATGGTGGTAGTGGAAAACGCTATCTCAGGCGCCGTTCCAGAATCTCCCATAAGTGTTCAATTGGGTTGAGATCTGGTGTCTGAAACCGCCATTGCTGACATCGATGTCATGCTCATCAAACCATTCAGTGACCACTCGTGCCCTGATAACAAAGAGTGAAAGTCAGAGGTGTGGATGGAAGGCCATTGGCCTCACCTAATCGCTAATAACTGAATGATATTGCTCATACCTGTGAATCTCATCAGACAGCACTAGCGTTGTAACACAAGCTGTGAGTTGGGTATACTCCATTATATAGGGGTTAGAATAAACATTGAGGTATGTCCACTTGTCCACATTCACACATTTGTGATTGGAAAGGTATTTGGAATTTTGGACATTTCTAGACTTTTGACGAAAATAAAAAACATACAGAATTACTGAGCATGGTGCTCGTAACACCAGAATAGTGGTTCGATTCCCTGGACCAAGCGAACATAAAATGTATGCACACATGGTTGTAAGTCTCTTTGCATAAAACACCTGCTAAATGGCATGTATTATATTAGCTTTTACTAGACTTTGACCACTACTTATGGCAAGAATAGAATCTTGAGACAGGTCAATTGAGTTAAGAATAGGTATTATGGCTTTAAACAAATGGGGTTTATCAAGAGCTTGTAGACATGATGGTGTCTATGCATAGATATTCAATGCATGGGACATTGGCTATGTCATGTGTCTCCATTAATCAATCATGTACCCTCCATCAGACATTAATCTATGACCATCAAAGATGGTAGACAGCCGATAACGAAGAGGGAAAGTGACGAGTGAAAGTGACGAGTGAATGGATGGCCATCAGCTACAACTAATCGCTGATTAACTAATGATATCACATTCATATCAGTGATTCTCATCCCATAGCACTAGTGTGGTTACACAAGCTGAGTTGTGTATAACCTACTTACAGTATTATGAAGGGGTAAGAGACATTTTGAAGTAGGTCCATTTGGTCCACATTCAAACACTTAGTTTGGACAGGTATTTGGACATTCTATGGACAGAATAGGACAAATTTAGCAAAATGAGAAACATTTAAAATGTCTGACTGACAATGACCTTTGACTTTGACCACTACTTATGACAGGAACAAAATCTTGAGTCAATGGAGTTAAGAACCGGTTTTATGGTTTTAAAAGAACTTAGCACACCAACATACAACCAAGCCTTTAATGTTGCATTTGATCATTATGTAAACAGCTAAGTACCTGAGCCTGATAAGGCCTGGATGAGGAATCTTATCTGGTCCCACCTAATCAGTAGTCATGTTTTTTATGGTTTTCAGTCTGGCATACAACCAGTAAGCAAAATGACATTGAAAATACGACTTTTCCAGATGTTGAAAATACGTATTTTCAGGACGTTGAAATCAGGTGCGTTTTAGGTGCTGAATAAAAGGAGAAAATACATATATTCCGAACCACAAAAACACATATTTTCCAGACGTTGAGAAGACGTAATTTACAGATGTTGAAAATTCATCTTTTTTTGTTAATTGATTAAAATGCACATACATTCTCAATGAAGTAAGCATTCTATCACAATAATACTTTTTCAAACCTATTAATATAGGAAAGAGGAGCCAATTGAAGATTGCAAAAGAATATTTGTTACTGCTCCTATCTATCACATGTTTGGCAGCAATAAAGTTTAAAGTAGTCCAATTTGGAGAATAAAACAATTTACCTACAATAATATTCTCAGTAACGGGTATAGATAATATTGTTGCTATGACAGTGTTATGTTGTTGTTTATCTACCTTAGTTGAATGCATTGACGGTAAGTCACTCTGGATAAGAGTGTCTGCTGAATTAAAACATTTAAATATAAAAACAACACTTGCAAAGCATGCTGGGTATTGTTATAATGAGCTTCTGCCCCCAACCAAGTACACATTTGGTCACTGCGGACCAGATTCAAATCTGAATTAATCATAGATGTCTAGAATATGTTTCACAAGTTTGGACATCACATTATAGTACGGCACAGTTTAGCACAATAGAGCACAGTAGAGTACTGTAAAGTACAGGACAGTCAAGTTTTATTCAGTAGAGTAAAGTATAGTAGAGTACAGTTTAATTCAGTAGAGTATGGTACAGTTTAGTACATTGGAGTAAAGTAGGGTACAATACAGTACGCTATACTTTACTTTTCTTTACTGTTCTTTGTGCTGTACTTTATTGTACTGTACCCTACTGTGCTGTACTGTAATGTTTAAACATATGAACAATAGATCTGGACTGGACCCAATCTGAACCAATTATAGACGTCTTTGTATTGGCCAAATCAAGGCCGATCTGGACCTGACTAAATCTGAACCAATTGTAGACATCTACAGTATGTTTGGACCAAATAAATACCGGACAAAAAATAAATGTCCTTGAAGGTTGAAATCAAGTCCGGTCTGCACAAAATAAAGAAATGAAAAAAGGACAGCCGTTCCGGGCTGTACCAAAAAAAGACGTCCAAAAGACATCGCCATCTGTAAATGCTTAGTTAAACCATCAGCTCATTTGGGTTGATGCCACCAATAGCACAATAGAGTTAGTTAACCATCACCTCTTTACTTTGATGGAGTAATCCTTGCAATCATCTTGTGTCTGACTCTGAGCATATAAATTCTTCATACTCAAATAATCTTGAGGCAATATGGCTATATTGCTATATGGCTATAATATAGCTATATTGATAATCCAAGGTGGCTAACAGCCAGTCCCCGTCTTGGGTTCTCAGCTGAAGGTAAGGAGGACAGCTGGCTACAATCCCGAAGCTCTGTTTTAATGTTTAGAAACTTTATTAATCCAAACCTTTGGAACGTAACTTTCACATAAGCAAGAAAGAATCGTTCAAATACAAAAGATATACGTACTGCGTGCAGTATAGCAAAGTTACACCTGACTGTTTCCACACACCGCCTCGGCTATGACACAGCCTCTCACCTTGTGCTCGCAATTCCATTGGATCATTCCATTCCACATTTCCGGCTGGATTGCATGTGTTTCTCAAAATAGAAATTCTGTGTCTAATTACAAAATGCCAGTGAGTTTGTTGGACTAATTGTAAATTCATGTTTGTGGTTTTGTTTGGAGAATGGGGCATTAACAGGCCTACTTGAAATCACACATCCAAATGAGCTTTTTTCACCTAGCAGGACACACAGAACTGTGGGAAAACAGGCGGGGGCGTACGGCTAGCTAGCTACCGATGTCGTCCCCGCCCCTTCTTCTATGGGGTTTATCAGCGGCTGGCATCCAAGGTTATTTGCATCCACCTACTGCCTGTCCTAACATGTATAAATAGGAGTTCCTGCACATGCAGGAATGCCCCATGCAGGAACGCCCACATGCAGGAACGCCCACATGCAGGAACGCCCACATGCATGAACCCCCACATGCAGGAACGCCCACATGCATGAATGCCCACATGCAGAAATGCCCACATGCAGGAACGTCCACATGCAGGAATGCCCACATGCAGGAACGCCCACATGAAGAAACGCCCAGAATTGCGGCAGCAATTGCACCCTTCTCTTACATTTGGCAAAATAATTAGTTTGTTTCAGCATGTTTACAATTCTGATAAGAATTCTGAGTAGGCTATGATGACAAAACAATATTGCCCTTGGTCGGGTGACTCCATCACTATATGCAAGTTTTCTGCAAGAGTTATCTCATGGGCGGGAACTGATCTGCCCTTGCACTGAAGTCTCCTCCTCCTCCTCTGCAAGCTCCTTGCTTAATTCTCATGGGGGTTTTGCCCCGTTAACGTAATAAAGCTCCTGGATGCGATCCCAGGCACAATGCATGGATCATTTTCATCCGACAGACCCACTACTACTTTGTCCTCCCCTCTCGCACTGTGTCATTACCAGCCAACTGCTGCCTGTCTGTAAGTAGACATTTTGGGAATGTTTGTTTGATTTCTTTATTGTGCAGTACAGAGAACAGTGAGACATTTCTCTCATTCAATCGGATTGTTGCAGAATGAGTGAAGAGAAAGCACAAGTAATAGAGGAGCGTGGGAGATCTTGTATTTATACATGGTAAGTTTTAAATGGAGTTAGGGAAATTATTATTTATTAGTAGGGAAATAATACCTGGGTAGAACACAATGCAAACCAGTTATTTGCCGTGCTAATGCATATTGTTTTAACCCTCAAAGCAATGAAATACTGAATACAAGATGTGAGTTGTGAGTGAGTTGATATTATATCCTCAGATGATGCATAACCTATTTATAAACCATGGAAACATTTTCCACACTTTTATCCATGTAACAAATGTATGTTATTTATGACATATTTAAATTGTTAGACTTAAATCTGCTGTAGTCTGATATATAATATTAACTGAATAAGTCATGAAAGTCAAATATGAGTTCTGGTCAAGCATTGGGTCACTGGGGTTAGGTTGTCTAGGTGTCATGAGTGTGACATATTGTAGCTTCCAAGAGAGTCACCTGTTTACTTGACAACCCCCCCCCCCTCCACCCACCTTCTCTCTCTCTCTCTCTTTTCTCGTTGAACCTAGTCCATTATTAGAGTCAAAGTGTACCCACAATTTGAAAGTAGCCTACTATAAACTAATTGATTGCAAAATGGCATATTGCATCCCTCTGTGCTGCCTGGCACAGTGTGCATTGGAAAGTGTTGTAAATGTTGTGTCCAGGGGCAAGTTCCCTTCAAGTTCCTTTTCCTGGAAGGGTTAAGTGAATTTCCAGGCACACAGACAGATGGAAGATATCTAACTGGGGATAATCATTTCATTAATTAATTTATTATTACTTTGCCAGGAGCTGCCTGTCGGCGTGTAACCAGCATCCCATCATGGTGGCGTTCAAAGGAATCTGGACCAAGGACTTCTGGAGGGCTGTGTCAGCCGAGTACCTAGCCACCATGATATTCGTCTTCCTCAGCCTGGGCTCCACCATCAATTGGGAGGCCGAATCAGACAACCCTCCCCCTGCAGACCTGGTCCTCATCTCGCTTTGCTTCGGCCTGGCCATCGCCACCATGGTGCAGTGCTTCGGTCACATCAGCGGCGGCCACATCAACCCAGCAGTCACCGCAGCCATGGTGGTGACCCGGAAGTTGAGCCTAGCCAAGGGTGTGTTCTACCTGGCTGCCCAGTGCCTGGGGGCGATCACTGGGGCAGGGCTCCTCTACCTGGTGACACCAGTGTCTGTCAGAGGGGGCCTGGGAGTGACTTTGGTAAAACATACAGATCAGCCTGGTATCACATAATCTGTATTATAGCCAAACAAGTATAGCAACAGAGTTGACACTATGGCTAAGATTATTTTTATATATCTTTGCTCTTTTGGGACTATTCCATCAAACAAGCTCAATCAAGCACAGATGAGTATTAGAAAATATTTTAAATGCTATTTGGACCAAGGTCTGGGATGGATTGATGCCATGAAAAGTATTGTTCATTCACAGAGGAAGACGAACTGACAGTTGCTATCTCTTACTCTTGTTTCCCAGGTGAACCCTAAGCTCAACGTGGGCTGTGGCCTGTTGGTGGAGCTCCTGATCACCTTTGAGCTGGTCTTCACAGTGTTCGCCACCTGCGACCCCAAGCGCTCTGACCTTAATGGCTCGGCTGGCCTCGCCATCGGATTTGCTGTAGCCATCGGTCATCTGTTCGCTGTGAGTGTGATTTTATCTCTCACTTATTAGTACTAGAATTACAGCAAACCTGAAGGCCTCAAGAGTCAGACATTACATTTAATTCAATACCATCTATAGAACAAAATGAATAGTGCATTGATGATGTAGTTTGTACTTTAATCATTATAATGGTAAAATAGTACAACAGGTATACCATAGAACATTAGTTCACAGTACAGTACAGTAGAGTACACTAATGTCTCTCAGACCTGCTCTCACAAACACAACCTCAATGGGTACCGCTGTTCCACCTCCATGGCAACCGATCACTAGGGAACTATCTAAACCACACTGAGCAAATTAATGCTCCTGAAAACGACATGCTACCTACCTCTCTTCACAGCACAGCTTGATTTCAACGTGCTGCCTACATGCCACTAGATTATCCCTGCTAAACTAGTACCTTGTATATCTATGGAATACCTGCATCTTGAACTACAATTCCCACAATTATATAGGTGTCATTTGATAATTATCTACTTTATGGATTCAAATGGAACAGTACACTACTGTAGGTGTTGTGTCAGTTTGTTTTAGCTCTGGCTTAGCATGTTAGCATCTCTATGCCTTGCTTTGTTCTAGATCCCCTACACAGGAGCCAGTATGAACCCCGCTCGCTCCTTTGGGCCTGCAGTCGCCACCATGAACTTTGAGAACCACTGGGTAAGAAAGAAACGTCTGCAGCCTTCTTACACTCAAAGTGACATCCAAGATAGCACATTTGGTTCCTTGGAAGTTGTGGAAACATACTTTTTTGGTTTCCCATTGGTTCTGAGAACAGAAGTAAAAATGTTGCCTGTTCTGGGAACATTTTTATATTGCAGGGAGGTTCTGAGAACGTTTTACTATAGTTACCTGAAAGTTTTCTTGGAAGGTTTTATTTAACTGAGAAAGGAAATTATATGGTTATTTGGAAGTTTTTGAATAACTTCCTTAAAACTTTCATTGAATGTTTCAATAAGACATTTAATAACACTGCTAGATTTGTTTGGGTTAACTATTTTGAACTCCAAGTACAGATAGGACACAAGGAAATGTATTTGCCTAGGCATTAATCATGCAAACACATTTATTTTTTAATTGGAGTACAGCATCAGTGAGATTCAAACCTATGATGTTCTGTTCTCTATCCATGGAATTAGTCCAGTGTGTCACCAGGATGGAGCTAGCCTGCCATGTTTCTTTGTCTCATACAAAGCTGTTAATTTTACTCTATTCAAACAGACCCCATTTCAAAGGAAACAAGCTCTCATTAAAGGGATAATCCACCCCAAACCACTAATTCATATGATTGTTAAACAGTGTTAAATAACACTAATATGTGAAAACAATATTTTGTAGCAACGTGAAAACCATTGTGGAAATATGTTGCAGCTCAAGTCGACCACAAAACCCACAATGCAATGCTCTCTCTCTGGGCTGGCAAGCGAAGCAACATACAATAATACAAAAGTCAAAATCAGCATGTGAAGTGGCTAGCTAGCTGTAAAATCGCCTGAACAAACTGCAATATCAATTTAGGAGTCTATCTCACAGAGTTCAACTTCCATTTCCCCTCTGCCCAGAATGAGTGCTGAGTATGTTGCTATGGCAACAACAGCCCTTTCCCACAGACACACAGGGCGCATTGTGAGATGGTATTTGAAGGATAAACTATATGGTTTCAAATAACATTCTTAGAATGCTCTTTGAACTACTAAAGTTTTCTTGTGGTTTTTATGGAACTTTTTTTTAATGTTCTGAGTACATGAACACGAGGATACCTACAAAAAATGTTATGCTGAAGTACTGAAATTCCCAAAGAGAGATGTTTCTTATCGTTCTCAGAACAATTTGAGAACATGACTTTAAATAGAACCATGAGGAAACCTGTAGGAAACGTTATGCTGAAGTACTGAAATTCTCACAGATGAACGTTTAATATTCTCTGAACAATTTGAGAACCTTCCCAATGTCAAACCAGTTGGAGAACGTTCCTAGAACATTACCAAAAATGTAATTAAATGTAACCATGTTTGAACTTTTAGGAAACATTCTCTTAGAGTAATGAAATACCAAGAAAATACCAAGAAAAGAAAGTTGCTTAAATGTGCTGAGAACGTTCCATGTGCTAGCTGGGATACTCATACACAGTTGTGGGTGAAGGGCAGGGATTACATTGGGCTGGGGTCTGCAGGCACCTATGAGCCAAGTGAGAGCTAGGCATGGTTTAGGTTTTGCGAATTTTGCCTACTACAATATATAATGAAAATCAAATCCCCCCGTGTCGTCAAGTCATAAGAGACTCTTAACGCTTGCCTTTCACGTTGAGTTTAGCGCTTGCCTTTCACGTTGACCGGGGCCAAATGTAACATGGGTTAAGTGAAACAGGTAGGCCTGCATTGTATTTTTGGGACATTCAAGACATCAATATGATGCTAACTAGCAACAAGGTAATGTGTAGAGTTTGTGAGCTAGCTAATGATTAGCCCAAGGGGTAAATGCAGATGGGTATCCACACTCTTCAGCCTATTTATTAGCCTCTATGCCAGCCAGGTGATTTTGAAACTTAATAAGGTCACAGTGCATATCACCATGCCAGAGCAGCTAAGAAGGATCCCATTTAGTGTTGATCAAGGACATATTTACCCCCCATAGAGGGCATGAGTGCTACAGACTGACATCAGTAATCCATAGAAACACAGAGGTCTTCATAGGTTGAGAAACATGTCATCCATAGTTCACTTGACCCTTGCTACTAGGTATAGATTAATTCATTTCAGCCTCCTATTTCAGAATAAAATGAAAAGCACATGAGTAGTATAGACAACTAAAAACAGGTGTTCTGGACATTACCCACAGCATGTGTTTCTTTAATTAAGTATGCAGGGCAATTATTGTCACAGAGGTGTTCATAGTAGCTATCTTTACTGACTCAGCATGGTGTGTTTGTGTGTGTGTGTGTGTTTCTGGGTCTTGGTTATAATTAGGAAAGGTCCTCAGTACTGAGAGTGGTGTCATATTATCTGACAGGTGCTTTCTCTCTCTCCGTAATAAATGCTTGACTTGGCAGAACCTTAAGGTATCTGGCTCCACTGCGGATGCCCGTAAACGATGATTGCTGCCCCTTTACAGACATGACATGACATCTGGTCTAATAATGCATGACAGCTCTGTCAGAAGGCAGTATCCTCTAGCTCTGCCTGTAGTTATAGGTTCATATTTGTCTGAACTGGGTTTTACCTTACCTGTCTTGCAGGTGTACTGGGTTGGTCCAATCCTGGGTGGCATCATGGCGGCTGCCCTCTATGAATACCTGTTCTGCCCTGACCCTGAGTTGAAGAAGATGCTCCGGGAAGTCTTCCAGAAGGATCCGTCTTCGGGAAAGTACAGGGATGTGGAGGGCGGTATGTACCAGGGGGAACCAGACGACATGACCATCAAGCCAGGCTCCATCCACCACATCGACCTGGAGAAGGGGGAGAAGGACCCTTTCCTGGACTCAACGGGTGAGGTGCTGTCCTCTGTATGACTACCACGGGCACTGGAGAGGGAGACCAACCTGTAGAGCAGGGGAGAGAGCCAGAGAGAGATCATTTGATTCTGGGTCCTCCACCCCCTGTACCCATACCATAAGCCCCATACCACCAAGCCCCATGTCTCCATACCTAAACCCACACAGACTCACTTCTCAGGCAGAATATGATTGCTGCATTTCCTCTCAATTCAGGTGTATTATTGTATAGAGAGGTGAGCCTCCCTCAACATGTGTGATAATATAACTTTGCACACTGCCCACATTAGCCAATTACCCATCACGTGAAATCTATTGATCTCTGTAATCTTGTCCCGTCATCATCTGTCCCAGATCTGTTTGCTTGTGGCACTGCTACACTGCAGAGTGATAACAATAGACTACATTTCAGAAAGAAATGTCCAGGTCAACCAATTACATGGGGTCATCACACTATTTAACCAGAGAGGAAACATCAAGCTTATTATTTTTGGATTAGTGTCACATATTGGAATACGTATATGATGGCATAAGAGATCTTATCTATATATGGTCGTTAAGCACATTATAGATCTCATGTTATGAAGGAAAAGTTATACCGAACATTTACAATCTTCAGCCCACTCCTATATTGTTAGTGTTTATTCTCCATTTTCAGTGCACATTGGTCAGGGAAGAAACGATGAAACTTTACCTATTTATTTCTTTGTATAAACATATTTGTCTTAAAACAGATTTTAATTGCCTAGCAACAGATCATAGGCAAACCATCAGATATCATTTATAGATATAGATTTTCATAACTATAAGCAGAAAATAGAATCAGCTCTTTTGATACATTTGGAATGATAGCATTATTATAATTGACTGTATTTTCATACTGAAATTATTCTTGTACTTCCTTATAATTTACTGTATTTTCATACTGAAATTATTCTTGTACTTCCTTATTTATAAAGTGGTCTGCCTGCTTACATTGCTTGGTCTTTAAAACCAAGGACCGATGAGGGAAATGCTTTCCTCCATACACACCACTCTGGATTTGAGTATTGTATAGATTTGAATGTTAGAATTTAATACTTGAAAACTGCCACCATGCTCCAGTTTCTGTGTTGATTTTGAATTTCATGAAATAAATGTGGATTTCCACGTCTTTAGCGTGAACAACTTTGCTATTACACTGTAAGTACATGCAAGCCTTGGTTTGGCTTCTGTTTGTACCTCTCAAAACACAATACCCTAATAGTGTACGATATACCAAATAGATACAAAAATGTATTTCTGTTTCTGACATATACTGTAGCACTTCTCATAACACAGCTTTCAACAAATGTTACAGTTTAAAGCCAGAGACTGGGTGGAGAATTGCTCCTGAAGAGTTGTATCAGCTCACTTAAGAAGGCAGTAGCAGATTACCGTAGCAGTACGACAGAAGCCCATCTATGATGCATAGCCTTCTCTCCCCTTCTAGATAGCGTCTCCTCATAGGCAGACATATGGGGGTGATGTGTGTTCTCTTTGAGTTAAGTCTGAGACTACAGCTCATAATCTCATTCCATCAGTGAAACACCACAGGAAACGCTGGGCCACTTTGCTATATAGAATAGAGGTCATCTGTCACAATCTCATTTTATTTCCTTTGGAAAAAGGACGGACAATTTCATGTGGAGAGAAGCCAAGTGAACTGCATATAATGCTAGCTATGTGATGAAAAACTGGTTGATTTAGGTTGACTGATTGTGCCACTGTTAATATTATTTTATATATTTTTTCACTTTGGCTATATTTTCATACGTATGTGGTACATTTTCACAACTCAGTACAAAACTCCAAACTGGTCACATTTGTAACACAGCCAGTCTTTCATTCACAACTTGTCATTGTGCATTAATTTGGATTGTAAACATCTCTCACCACACAGCCATTGATTCAAAATATATGTTAATTGTGAAATGTATTGAGAACCTTGGTTTAATCACCAAAACACAACATAATGATATCCTTTCAATTTAGTTGTTTTAACTACCCGTTAATGCAATAGAAAACAATGCAAGGTACGTGTTTCAAATCACCTTTAAAACTGATGAAAGTAATATGCTACAGTACTGTAAATTACACAATTTTTACATTAGGCAATACACTTACATTACCCCACATAATTGACTGAAAATCTATAATTTCCATAATATCTATCCAATGTGCAATCAAAGGTGGGATAAATGAAGAATATTACTCATTCAAGGGTTAGACCGGTGGAAATTTGTCCTTTGGTCTGGAGTCCAAATTTGAGATTTTTGGTTCTAACCACAACCAAATTTAGATGGTTTGGGATGAGACGGGCTGCAGTGAAGGAAAAGCAGCCAACAAGTGCTCAGAATATGTGGGAACTCCTTCAAGACTGATGGAAAAGCATCCAGGTGAAGCTGGTTGAGAGAATGCCAAGATTGTGCAAAACTGTCATCAAGGCAAAGGGTGGTTATTTGAATAATGTCAAATATATAAATATTTGTTTAACACTTTTTTGGTTACTACATGATTCCATATGTGTTATTTCATAGTTTTGATGTCTCTTCTCTTTTATTCTACAATGTAAAAAAATGTGCAGTATGAGTAATATTCCAAACTTTTGGCCCCCAGTGCATATTTTTCATATATAATTGCAACATAGGTATACTGTCTGTAATCAAATGTAAGAAATTAAATGAAACAAATGAAAATAATGAAAATAAAACATAGCGTTTAGCATGTATTAATTTGCATCAAGCCTATCTTGAGCATTTGGCCATAAATTCTCATCCACATCACAGTGAATGTCTTCATTGTCTTCATGCACTGTGGGAAAAACCTTTAGGCATGGGGAAATCAAGCTTGCTTCATCTATGGCCAGAATGAGCGTGGCTCGCTCATGGGGATGGCGATCGTACACCTTCCACCTCCATGCTAAAAATAAATCCTCAATAGGGTTGAGGAAAGTATGGGGGCAGGTATAGGGTCACGAACCATGCCTGAACCACCTCTGCATGGTGGAACCTGACATTGTCCCACACAATGGCATAGATTACCTTTTCACCTTGACAGGCCTGCTCAATTTCATTGAGAAACACATAAGGTGTGCAGCGTTGTAGGATCCAAGTAATGGCCTACGTCCTACCACACCATCTTCAGAGATAGCTGTGCACATGGAGATGTTTCCCCTAACGTTGTCCAGGCACTTGGCCGGTTGCCCATTGGCCGATGAGGTTCCGCCCAGAGCGTCGAGTTTCGGCCAGGTTGAAACCCGCTTCATCATCAAAGATATACTTAGGATGGTTCACAGCAGCATCAAACACCATCACCCTCTAAAAATCTATTTTGGTGAGTTATTTTTACAGAATAGTTCCAATATGGTATTGTGAAGTAGCATGTGCATCAAATAGTAACAGTAATACAGTATATAGTGCTGTACCTGAACATACTCAGCCTGCAGTTGTTTCACCCGGTCATTGTTTCTCTCAAAAGGCACCAGGCAAATATGTTTCATAGATACCTGATGTCTCTTCATAAGGCGCGTGATTGTTGGTAGGCTGATGGATGCCACATTGGCAAAGGTGTCATCGTTCTCCTTAATGGCCTGCTTTTTTTCGGACAGCAGTATGTAATTCCTGGGCCTTACCATTTCCACCAACACCCACTACTACTGGTCAGTAAGCACACAGCTCCCAAGTGGCGCAGTGATCTAAGGCACTGCATCTCAGTGCTAGACGTGTCACTACAGACAACCTTGTTCAAATCCAGGCTGTATCACAACCGGCTGTGATTTGGAGTCCCATAGGGCAGTGCTCAATTGGCCTAGCGTCGTCCCAGTTTGGCCGGCGTAGGCCGTCATTGTAAACAAGAATTTGTTCTTAACTGACTTGCCTAGTTAATTAAAAAGCCACCATGGGGTGTTCTGTCAATTCTGAGGGTAGAAGTAAGAATACTGTAACATGTTTTGTGAATTTACAACATGTAATTTCCGGTAAATGTAATGGTAAAGCATAGTGCATTTCCTGAAGACTTACTGGTTTTCTTGGCAAAATGTTCTCATGATCGAATGTCAAGTTGATCTTTTCAGATTGGGGTGAACTAATCTGCCAGCCTCTGCCATGGTAAGGCCTCTGATTACCACATGGTCAATGACGATGGCCCTGACTTCATTAGACACAACAGTTCCCTGCCATCTGCCTCCCTCTCTCAGATGTCCACCTCTCTAACGGGTCTCCTTGTCCACAAACTCTTTGATTTCTTCCTCTCCCTTGCTGTCTGTCCTGCTCCTTGTTGAAAGAAAATGCAAGTGTTCACACAGACCCTTTTACAGCGGGTGAAATAAGTATTGAACACGTCACCATTTTTCTCAGTAAATATATTTCCAAAGGTGCTATTGACATGAAATGTTCACCAGATGTTGGTAACAACCCAAGTAACCCATACATACCAAGAAACCAAAACAAATAAGTTCAGAAATTAAGTTATGTGTAATAATGTGAAATGACACAGGGAAAAAGTATTGAACACATGAAGAAAGGGAGGTGCAAAAAGGCATGGAAAGCCAAGACAACAGCTGAAAACTATCAGTAATTAAAAAGCAATCCAGACCCCTGTCAGTGCAAATGAATATCAGCTGGTTCAGTCCCAACTGATGGCCTACAAAAAGGTCTCATTGCCAAGGTGTCACACAAGACACATCTCATGATGGGTAAAAGCAAAGAGCTTTCTCAAGACCTTCGCAACCTAATTGTTGCAAAACATAATGATGGCATTGGTTATAGGCGCATTTCTAAGCTTCTGAATGTTCCAGTGAGCACTGTTGGGGCCATAATACGGAAGTGGAAAGACAATCATTTCACCATAAATTTGCCTTGACCAGGTGCTCCTCGCAAGATTTCTGACAGAGGAGTGAAAAGAATAATCAGAAGAGTTGTCCAAGAGCCAAGGACCACTTGTGGAGAGCTTCAAAAAGACCTGCAATTACCAGGTACTGTTGTCTCAAAGAAAACAGTAAGTAATGCACTCCACCGCCATGGCCTGTATGCACGCTCACCACGCAAGACTCCATTGCTGAAAAAAAAGCATGTTGAAGCTTGTTTAAAGTTTGCTGAACAACATTTGGAAAAGCCAGTGAAATACTGGGAGAATATAGTGTGGTCAGATGAGAGCAAAATTGAACTGTTTGGATGTCATAATACACACCATGTTTGGAGGAGAAATGGCACTGCACATCACCCTAAAAACACCATACCAACAGTGAAGTTTGGAGGTGGGAACATCATGGTGTGGGGCTGCTTTTCAGCAAATGGTACTGGCAAACTTCACATAATTGAAGGAAGGATGAATGGGCAAATTTAACGAGACATTCTTGACAAAAATCTGCTGCCATCTACCAGGATGATGAAGATGAAACGAGGGTGGACATTTCAGCAAGACAATGATCCCAAACACACAGCCAAGGAAATTCTCAATTGGTTTCAAAGAAAGAAAATAAAGCTCCTAGAATGGCCCAGCCAATCATCTGACTTAAATCCCATTGAAAATCTATGTAAAGAACTGAAGATCAAGATTCATAGAAGAGGCCCACGGAACCTTCAAGATTTGAAGACTGTTTGTGTGGAAGAATGGGCCAAAATCACACCAGAGCAATGCATGCGACTAGTTTCTCCATACAGGAGGCGTCTTGAAGCTGTCTTTACCAACAAAGGCTTTTGTACAAAGTATTCAATAAATATCAGTAAGTGTGTTCAATACTTTTTCCCTGTGTCATTTCACATTATTACACATAACTTAATTTCTGAACTTATTTGTTTTGGTTTCTTGGTATGTATGGATTACTTGGGTTGTTACCAACATCTGGTGAAAATGTCATGTCAATAGCACCTTTGGAAATATATTTACTGAGAAAAATGGTGACGTGTTCAATACTTATTTCACCCGCTGTATATGGTGACCAATTGTGGTTACCACTATGTGGAATCAAATAGCAATAATGAGTAGTCATTATGTATGGTTATCAAGTATCATATATAACCAGTAGTCATTATGTATGGTTATCAAGTATCATATATAACCAGTAGTCATTATTTATGATTATCAAGTATCATATATAACCAGTAGTCATTATGTATGGTTATCATGTATCATATATAACCAGTAGTCATTATGTATGGTTATCATGTATCATATATAACCAGTAGTCATTATGTATGGTTATCATGTATCATATATAACCAGTAGTCATTATGTATGGTTATCATGTATCATATATAACCAGTAGTCATTATGTATGGTTATCAAGTATCATATATAACCTGTAGTCATTATGTATGGTTATCATGTATCTTATATAACCAGTAGTCATTATGTATGGTTATCATGTATCATATATAACCAGCAGTCATTATGTATGGTTATCATGTATCATACATGCCATTTAGATGTTTATACTTTACAAACACACATTTTATTTCTGTAGTTCTCCTAATCCATATATAGCTGACAAACCAGTTTAAAATCTATAGGTTTACCAAACGGTTAACTGATTAACCAAGAATCATATGAAAAGTATTGTGAGCATTGCATTGTGAAAGGCAATTACTTCATATGAAAGGTATTTCTAGATGAAACACTGATTAGGTTTGGTGAAACGTTTACTGTGTGATTTTGTGTGTTGTGCTTAAAGTTGAGGAAGAACAGCCTTTTTGATGATCTGTTTTGAGTTTTGTACTAAGAGTTGTGAAATTTTACCTCATACTTGTGAAAATAGTACAAAAGTGATTAAAAAAAAATACAGAAAAGGTCAAGATAGAAAGCTAAACTCTCACAATATTACAATAAGCACAATTATTTTGTTTTCAGTCACCCTACCTCCCTCCCCAACTCACTATAAGATATTTACACATGCCAACAGCGCCACCGCCTGGGCACCATTGTTTAGTGGCGAAAGTAAGGTATTGTATGATTGGTCTCAGAGAGTGACAGGTAGCCTACCGGTTAAGAGTGTAGGGCCAGTAACTGAAAGGTTGCTGGTTCGAATCCCCAAGCTAATTAGTTGAAAAATCTGTAGATAAGCCCTTGAGCAAATCACTTAATCCTAATTATTACTGTAAATTGCACCTCCCTGATTTAGCAGGCCACTGATTTAAAAACAGTATTTTAAAGGAACGTTAAGTCCAACTTTCAATTTTTTCTTGAAAGTTGTAATAGTAGAATGCACAAGGTGCAATTTTGAAATTGTGTAGTGCATCATCAGTTTTCATTCTTGTCATGTCAGTCATTGCATACCTTAGAGAGCTATTTCTAACTTGTCAGAAATGTCCAGATCAATTACCCTATGTCAGCTAACAGTTTGTTAGCCCATAGGTTTGGTTGTAATATTTGAGTCACTCAAATATCATATGAACACACATTAGACGCAGGATGTTCCCTAATGATGGAAGGGGAGCCTGGGTAAAAACGTTTGGGAACCCCTGTGCTAAATGACCAAAATGTAAATGTATCTTCTATTAGACTGTTAACCAGAGGAGGGCAGTCACAAGCCTTACAATTGACTGTCAGGTCTAAGGAGGTGAGGTGAAAACAAAGGATCGTCCTCTCTCCTCCGTGATCCAAAAAACCGATAAGTGGTCGAGGGGGTCAAGGAGAGTGTCAATTAATCAAGGAAATTCATGTGTATCCTACCTGAGTTCATCGCGGAAGAGTTTTGAGATCCGCTACACCCCCCTTTGAATCAGCTGTTGTCATCCTTTTATCTATTAAAGTAGTTACATTTGTTTTGATCACTTTATTTATTTTGGGATCCAACCCTGTAAAAGCGCATTTGTTTCCACATTTCCTTTTCTCGATTACCTTTGAACTTTTATCAAAAGGAGACAAGGAGAGTACAGAGAACGTAGGAGTTAGCAAACACTAATTGAGAATCTCCCAAGGCAACTTGATTCCAATGCCTGTTCAAGAATTGATTCCTGTTGTAAATGGTGATGTTCTAGCAAAAAAAAGCTGAAAATAACATTGGATCCCACCTTACACTTGTACAACTACCATAAGTGGCCTAATGACAGTACAGATTTGAAAAGGATCTGAAAGCTGTGCTCGGATAGATATTGGACCCCAAGCAGCTGGACAGGTCATAATACTACAACCCCCATTCCTCCTCCACTCCTCTCTCTCCCAGCCTATGGGCGTCCCTCCAGAGCCTTAAGGCCACAGTCCAACACTCTCAGTTCGCCCTATATCATCTTTATGGCCCAAATAAATTAGCATCTGAGGGCGTCCATCGACTACTTCCTCATGTAATAGGGTACAGCTCTGTCTACCACAAGTTCTGAATTACAGATCTAGCTCATCATAGGACCAGGCCGAAAGGAAGGGAGTGGACAGGTTCATTCAGATCAGGCACTAATATAATGAGTAACTACAGGTTAATATACAGTAGATAAGAATCACACTTTATTGCACTAAGGAACAGTATTGCATTGTTCATGTTTGGGAGTGCAATGCATGATGACCTATGTTTTATTCAGCCGTGGAATAATTTGATTCCACTGCAGGGTTTTGTATGCAATCACATTTCCACACGCAGTTACTGTAGATAGAAACATGTCCCTGTATTCCTTCTCCTGCCATTGCTGCTGTGTTACATACACTGTTTGATGTTCCAGACTGACACCAAGCTTGCGCCAGACACCAACAGTATTTCAGGACCAAGTAAATACAAAGTGACACTGAATAATGGGTTCATGCTTCTTCTGTTCAGCTGCTCGGGTGATGAAATGCTTAATGAGCCACCAGCAAGATTTCATTCAAGGTGACGTTTCTTACACAAAAAATGTAGTCGTAGGTTTGGCAAAATAACTGTATTTATTTTTTACGTTGATGCCTATTTGATAAAGCAAGGATGGCCTGAACAAGGCTTAACTTTACTTGACAATAAGGCTATAGGCATTGATCAAATGTAATAAACAAAGTTAAAATTGTTGTTTATATTTGTGAAAATTCACAAAAAAGTGTCCTAATAGTACACCCGACTGAAAGAGAAGTTGATTTCTGCTATACCTAACCAATAACCACATCATGCATATTATACAGAAGGAAACGCATTATCTAATTCCCTCATCTAACATTCAACACATTTACCGTATGAAGCATTGTCCAAACTTAAAGCTTGTGATGCAAAATGACTCTCAGCAGCCGATACAGCTTGGGGGGGGAGGGGGCACAAAGATAAAACACACACCTTAAAGATCATTAGCAATTAATATTTGGGGATTCATGAAGAAAAACAGCGTTAAACACTTGTTTAATAATTCATACTATAAACAAGAAAGTCTCCCACTTCCTTAATAATTTAGACGTAAGCTAATGTTGATTTATTCAGGAAGGTCTCTGCCACCAGCGCTGCCTGGAGTGCCCAAATTTGAATTAAAGTAGGACAGTAGCAGGCAAGTCTGTAATAACATTTGTATAATTTTATTATTGCTCTGGGCTCAGTTCATTTCCTCCTCCAGTAGCTGCGTGAAATTGTTTGATTCTGGAAACCGCCTTGAGTCTGCAGCTCTGGGGTTGGAGGGTGGTACAGGAACAGGAAGGAATGCGACACACTCGATCTCTCTCCTTCTCTCTCTCCAACTCTCTTTCTCTACCTCTTTCTGTCTGATTCTCTGTCTGACACATATACATACATGCCACACACACAGATAAATAACCCTTTGTTATTCAGTGCTTCATAATACTGTTACAGTGGCTCACTTAATAACTAAATAAGTCTGGAGAATGTGATTGATATCCTCACTCACCTTGTCACTTCTAATAAATATTGTGCTATATTTGCACGAGAGAGCTGGGAGACTGAGTACATTTGGCATTTATCATTTTTATCAAATAACACTGAAATTAGGTTTTGGTTTGTGCACTATTTGAACACACACTTTGCCATTTTCAGTTAACATTGGCCCCAGAATTGATCAAGTTCAACCAGTCATTCTAGGATACAGCTTTCTATAATAGACTCCTAGGATAGAGTACACCTCACATGTTTAGGATACAGAGTACACCTCACATGTTTAGGATACAGAGTACACCTCACATGTCTAGGATAGAGAGGTCACCTCACATGTCTCGGATACAGAGTACACCTCACATGTCTAGGATAGAGAGGTCACCTTCGCAGTCACGGGTGAAGTAAGTGTGCTTTTGGTTACGTTAAAACTATTGTGTGTTGTTTTAACGTAACGTTGTTAATTCATGTTTTGGTTTCGTTTTGTAGTTCGTCATTTGTGTTTCTTTATTACATTGAAAAAGAAAACATATTACATAGTAAAATAAAGAATGTCGAACTATACCTGCGCTGCGCCTTGGTCTCTCTCTGCACCTTCCCGTGACAGAACGACCCACCACACTGAGACCAAGCAGCGCAACTGGGGAGAGACTAACTCGGAGGAATTAGTACCCATTCCCACATGGCCTAGGGTGAAGCCGGAGGACCGGGGTAGTTTCATGAAACAATGGAGGAGGACGGAGAAGGCAAGGTCTGTCATTGCGGTGAGCACCACACCATCGGGGCGCGGCCAGAGCCCGGAGAGGCTGAAGAAGGGGAGTCGCACGCCACTTCGTATGCCCACAGATCTGGATCGGGAGCGGCCAGAGGGGTTCGATGAATACCCGGAGGAGGAGCGGAGGAGCGGAGGAGCGGCCAGAGGAGTTCTATGAATACCCGGAGGAGGAGCGGACGAGGTGGTGGAGAGCCTGGAATGCTCTTCCTCTGGAGACGCAGATGGATCCGCTGGTCGTACAGGCGTTGGTGGACTTCAAGCGCCAGATGACTCTCGTGGCGAGGCATATGGTTGGACCGGAACCTCCAGCGAAGGTCAGCAGCCCTGCACCTCCAGCGAAGGTCAGCGTCCCGCACCTCCAGCGGGGGTCAGCGTCCCGCCACCTCCAGCGAAGGTCAGCGTCCCGCCTCCTCCAGCGGGGGTCAGCGTCCCGCCTCCTCCAGCGGGGGTCAGCGTCCCGCCACCTCCAGCGGGGGTCAGCGTCCCGCCACCTCCAGCGGGGTTCAGCGTCCCGCCACCTCCAGCGAAGGTCAGCGTCCCGCCACCTCCAGCGAAGGTCAGCGTCCCGCCACCTCCAGCGAAGGTCAGCGTCCCGCCACCTCCAGCGAAGGTCAGCGTCCCGCCACCTCCAGCGGGGGTCAGCGTCCCGCCACCTCCAGCGAAGGTCAGCGTCCCGCCACCTCCAGCGAAGGTCAGCGTCCCGCCACCTCCAGCGAAGGTCAGCGTCCCGCCACCTCCAGCGATGGTCAGCGTCCCGCCACCTCCAGCGGGGGTCAGCGTCCCGCCACCTCCAGCGGGGGTCAGCGTCCCGCCACCTCCAGCGGGGGTCAGCGTCCCGCCTCCTCCAGCGAAGGTCAGCGTCCCGCCTCCTCCAGCGAAGGTCAGCGTCCCGCCTACTCCAGCGAAGGTCAGCGTCCCGCCTCCTCCAGCGAAGGTCAGCGTCCCGCCTCCTCCAGCGAAGGTCAGCGTCCCGCCTCCTCCAGCGAAGGTCAGCGTCCCGCCTCCTCCAGCGAAGGTCAGCGTCCCGCCACCCCCAGCGAAGGTCAGCGTCCCGCCACCTCCAGCGAAGGTCAGCGTCCCGCCACCTCCAGCGAAGGTCAGCGTCCCGCCACCTCCAGCGAAGGTCAGCGTCCCGCCACCTCTAGCGAAGGTCAGCGCCCCCGAACCTCCGCCTCAGTGCCTGAGCAGTCCGCTCCACCGGAGCCCATTCCGGGTCCAGCCGTCTGCTCCGCCTCAGTGCCTGAGCAGTCCGCTCCACCGGAGCCCATTCCGGGTCCAGCCGCCTGCTCCGCCGCAGTGCCGGAGCAGTCCGCCCCACCGGTACCCAGTCCGGGTCCAGCCGCCTGCTCCGCCACAGGGCCGGAGCAGTCCGCTCCACCGGTACCCAGTCCGGGTCCAGCCGCCTGCTCCGCCTCAGTGCCGGAGCAGTCCGCTCCACCGGTACCCAATCCGGGTCCAGCCGTCTGCTCCACTTCAGAGCCGGAGCAGTCCGCCCCACCGGTGCCCAGTCCGGGCCCGGTTGTTTTCCCAGCTCCATGGCCGGAGCCGTTTACCCCACCGGTGCCCAGTCCGGGCCCGGTTGGTTTCCCTGCTCCATGGCCGGAGCCGTTGGCCCCACCGGTGCCCAGTCCGGGCCCGGATTATTGTCCAGATCCATGGCCGGAGCCGTTTGCCCCACCGGTGCCCAGTCCGGGCCCGGTTGTTTTCCCCGCTCCATGGCCGGAGCCGTTTACCCCACCGGTGCCCAGTCCGGGCCCGGTTGGTTTCCCCGCTCCATGGTCGGAGCCGTTTACCCCACCGGTGCCCAGTCCGGGCCCGGTTGGTTTCCCCGCTCCATGGCCGGAGCCGTTTACCCCACCGGTGCCCAGTCCGGGCCTGGTTGTTTTCCCCGCTCCATGGCCGGAGCCGTTTACCCCACCGGTGCCCAGTCCGGGCCCGGTTGGTTTCCCCGCTCCATGGCAGGAGCCGTTTACCCCACCGGTGCCCAGTCCGGGCCCGGTTGTTTTCCCCGCTCCATGGCCGGAGCCGTTTACCCCACCGGTGCCCAGTCCGGGCCCGGTTGTTTTCCCCGCTCCATGGCCGGAGCCTTTTGCCCCACCGGTACACAGCCCGGGACCGGTGATAAGGAAGGGGCACGGGACAAAACTGTCCACGTCGCCGGAGCCGCCCCCGATGGACTAGTTTTCCCTCCCATTTACCCCCCCCCCCGTGTTTTGTGTGTGTTTTTTTTGTTTGTTTAGGCGTCCGGGAGTCCGCGCCTTTGGGGGGGGTACTGTCAGGCTCTGGCCATAGAGAAGCCTAACTGCTTCTCTATGTAGTTATCGTATGTTGTTTTAACGTAACGTTGTTAATTCATGTTTTGGTTTCGTTTTGTAGTTCGTCATTTGTGTTTCTTTATTACATTGAAAAAGAAAACATATTACATAGTAAAATAAAGAATGTCGAACTATACCTGCGCTGCGCCTTGGTCTCTCTCTGCACCTTCCCGTGACAACACCTCACATGTCTAGGATAGAGAGTACACCTCACATGTTTAGGATAGAGAGGTCACCTCACATGTCTAGAATACAGAGTACACCTCACATGTTTAGGATAGAGAATACACCTCACATGTCTAGGATACAGAGTACACCTCACATGTCTAGGATACAGAGTACACCTCACGTCTAGGATAGAGAGGACACCTCACGTCTAGGATAGAGAGTACACCTCACATGTTTAGGATAGAGAGTACACCTCACATGTCTAGGATAGAGAGGTCACCACACATGTCTAGGATAGAGAGTACTAGGGATGGACTCTGACAGAAATTCAACCCTGGCATTTTAGCCACACCAGCCCATTTTAACCAGTTAATGTTTAAGACAAATACAACATGTAAAAACACCAATGGTGATACATCACACCACTGTAACTGTGCCTCTGTTGCCTCCCTGTTGTGCAGTCTGTCTCTGCATCTTCTCTGCTGTCACTCTGTCTGTGCTTTTCCTTGAACTCCTTTGTTGTCTGTCTGTCTGTCACTCATAAGTGTTAATTGCTATTACATATAGAGCCAATAAATTATGGAACTGGCAGTACATCCGTGTCTCTGTTTTCTTCCTACCTCCACTGTACTCACCTCTGAGCTGTCTCTGCTAAGCCTAGTATCCTTTCCAACAGCACTGATACAAGAAGACCAGGGGACCACACAGCCTTTGCTGGGTCCAGCAACATCCTAGTTGTGAATGAATAAACATATTTATTAGATCAAACAGAAAAAATACTGAATAAATGCCTAATAGATTACCATTAGCTCATAATACCTTATAAAAGCCTAACTACTTATATTGCAAATATAAGTGCCTGGATTTCATATCCTAAGGGTTAATTACCCAGTTCACAAGGGATCGCTCCTACAGACAGTGAGTCACGTGGCCGTGGCTTGCTATATAAAGCAGGCAGACAGGCATCAAGGCATTCAGTTGCTGTTCGATTGAACGTTAGAGCAGGCAAGACGAGTGAGCTAAGCGACTTTGAGCATCATCAGTGCCAGGCACGCCGGATCCAGTATCTTAGAAACGGCCGTCCTCCTAGGCTTTTCACGCACGACTTTCTAGGGTGTACCGAGAATGGTACGACAAACAAAAAACATCCAGTCAGCGGCAGTCCTGTGGGCGAAAACAGCTTGTTGATGACAGAGGTCGAAGGAGAATGGCAAGAATCGTGCAAGCCACAAACAGACAAATAACGGCGCAGTACAACAGTGGTGTTCAGAACGACATCTCTGAACAAACAACTCGTCGATCACAAATGGGCCATTGCAGCAGATGACCACACCGGGTTCCACAACTATTAGCTAAAAATAAGAAGAAGCAGGTCCAGTGGGCACGCGATCACCAACACTGGACAATTGAGGACTGGGAAAAAATCTCCTGGAACATGGCAGCGAGTTCAGTTTACTTGAGTGGCCTGAACAGTCCCCAGACCTCAACCCAATAGAGCATCTTTAGGATAAGATGGAATGGGCTGTTCGCAGCGTGAATGTTCCACCATCCAATCTGCAGCAACTGTGTGATGCCATCACGTCAGCATGGACCAACTTCCCTGTGGAACGTTTCCGACACCTTGTAGAATTCCCCGAAGAATTCAGGCTGTTCTGGAGACAAAGGGGGATCTGATGTACCTAATAAACTCATTTTATTTCTAATTAGTGCATGCCATGTGTTCCCCATGCCCACTTAGCTAAGTGTTTAAATATTAGGCTACATATAATGAAAACAGAAGAAAACAGAGAGAGAGAATAAGAGAGAGAGAGACGGTCAGTTCCTTAATGTTTTGGCTGTAAAATACAGCCAACGGCTACATTAAGGAACTGGCCGTCTCTCTCTCTCCCTCTTTCTCTGTTTTCTTTCATTGAATTACATATAAAACCTTCTGTGTTTGTCATTGAACGATGCCGGGACTAGTTTATGTGGATGTGGATAGATTTCCAGCGTTGTGCTTCGTTTGACAATATGCGTATCTTGCTGCAGAGAAGTGACGGGCCTTTCAGCAAATGAAATAGGCAGGAAATTGGCGGGACTTTCCAGCCTCCAGTGGCGGTGGCTATGTAATGTACCAGGGTCACTCATTACTACAGCTCATGAACTAAGAGCCACTCGCTGGCTGAAGAGGCTGAGATTCAGAAGTGAATAAAGGTTGATAAAACAATTAAAATACACAGATAGCTTTTGTGTTTTAAAAGCCAATCTAACAACTTTTTAGGCTACTGGAAGTTAGCGCCGGTCATATGTGTTCCCCCGAATTCCGTAATTAGACCGTATTAATTTGCCTACTATTTCATACAATATCCAGACAGAATAATAACTGACAGAAGTAGGCTAAATCTGTGTCACTAGCTAGGTTTCTATCCAATTGGCGACAGATTTTCATGCAAATATTCTAAAATCCACATTAAGAAAATAAGCAAATTTTTCTATCAGTGGTGTGTTTCCACCAAAATGCGTGATGAAGTAGTCTACACAAAACACTTTTTCGGGATTCTTTGCTGATGCACGTTTGACTTTGAATGTGAATTTTTGCGTGACCTCAGCTCAGACTCAGATCAGAAAACCGGGCTGGCCCATCTTGGTAGGGGGGGACAGAGAAATTGTGCATTTGTTATTTTTTTAATTTCAATGAGCCCATCTGGCATTCTAGGATACAGAGTACACCTCACATGTCTAGGATACAGAGTACACCTCACATGTCTAGGATAGAGAGTACACCTCACATGTCTAGGATAGAGAGTACACCTCACATGTCTAGGATAGAGAGTACACCTCACATGTCTAGGATAGAGAGTACACCTCACATGTCTAGGATAGAGAGTACACCTCACATGTCTAGGATAGAGAGTACACCTCACATGTCTAGGATACAGAGTACACCTCACATGTCTAGGATAGAGAGTACACCTCACATGTCTAGGATAGAGAGGTCACCTCACATATCTAGGATAGAGAGGTCACCTCACATGTCAAGGATAGAGAGGTCACCTCACATGTCAAGGATAGAGACTACACCTCACATGTCTAGGATACAGAGTACACCTCACATGTCTAGGATAGAGAGTACACCTCACATGTCTAGGATAGAGAGGTCACCTCACATGTCTAGGATAGAGAGGTCACCTCACATGTCTAGGATAGAGAGGTCACCTCACATGTCTAGGATAGAGAGTACACCTCACATGTCTAGGATAGAGAGTACACCTCACATGTCTAGGATAGAGAGTACACCTCACATGTCTAGGATAGAGAGTACACCTCACATGTCTAGGATAGAGAGGTCACCTCACATGTCTAGGATAGAGTACACCTCACATGTCTAGGATAGAGAGTACACCTCACATGTCTAGGATAGAGAGGTCACCTCACATGTCTAGGATAGAGAGGTCACCTCACATGTCTAGGATAGAGAGGTCACCTCACATGTCTAGGATAGAGAGGTCACCTCACATGTCTAGGATAGAGACTACACCTCACATGTCTAGGATAGAGACTACACCTCACATGTCTAGGATACAGAGTACACCTCACATGTCTAGGATAGAGAGTACACCTCACATGTCTAGGATAGAGAGTACACCTCACATGTCTAGGATAGAGAGGTCACCTCACATGTCTAGGATAGAGAGTACACCTCACATGTCTAGGATAGAGAGGTCACCTCACATGTCTAGGATAGAGAGTACACCTCACATGTCTAGGATAGAGAGTACACCTCACATGTCTAGGATACAGAGTACACCTCACATGTCTAGGATAGAGAGTACACCTCACATGTCTAGGATAGAGACTACACCTCACATGTCTAGGATAGAGAGGTCACCTCACATGTCTAGGATACAGAGTACACCTCACATGTCTATGATAGAGACTACACCTCACATGTCTAGGATACAGAGTACATCTCATGTTTATCCTGTAACTCATACAGCAACTTACAGAATGATCATAACAAGAGTTGGTATCCGTATCCTTGGACAGTTTGGCTACAGTTATTATCCTTGTTGTTGTTGTCTTGTTGTACCGCTCTCGCATTGCAATTTTGTTGATTTGTCAGTGATTGGACTTTGATTTTACAAAATGGTAATTTACAAAACCCAGACTACACTAACACACAAACAATTAAGTTTAAGCACTATTAGCCTGTGTAGTGCACACCTGAGACCCTGGTGGCTTAGCGACAGGAAGAGGGTGGAGAAGCTCTGATTGGTTTCCTCAGGGCTTGGTTTCTCTCAGTTCCCACCTCCACATTCCCTCACTCCGTCTCTCCCTCAGCCCTTCCTCCTTCATCCCCCATTCCCTCTATGCAGAACAGCCCAAACTCTAGTTTGATGAAACACATTTGTTTGGCTTAACTCTTCCATTGCCATCACGACAGCCAAATCTCGGGAGGCCTCGGAGGTGAACCGTGGCCCATCAGCCATTTTGCTAATGAGACTATATATGTAGGACTATGGGACTTCACCGGAGGACCTGTTTTCCATTTGGGTCTGGCCTGCACTGCCGTGTTATTAGGGAAACCTTTATTATTGTTGCCCTCTAGTGGGAACCATATAATAGGATTACATTTTATTGAAGCCTCCCAGCATTACCCAACCAGCCTCCCTTCTCCTCGTCTCTCCTCTCTTCCTCTTATTGCAGTGTCATTACGTCTTCTGTCCACTGTGGGTGGGGTGGTTGTATGGCTGGGTTTGGGATGGGAAGGAACAGATGTATGGATGTAGTTGTGATAAGATAAGAGTATTTTGTGACGATAGGAGTGGTTCTATCTCCACGAAGTTGTTCCGTCTGCCTGAGCAGTGAGCACCTGCCTAGCATCTACCTGAGGGCTACCTCATTGTATGCTGCTATGTGTATTATTTGACTATGATATATCTTGTATATTCCACTATCATAATGAGGGCTAAACAAAAGAGAACATTTTCATACAGATGCAAGTCATAAAGTTATTTCATTTGTTCTTCATTATAGGTATTACCCTTGATGGTACCAATCCCAACATAAGCCAACTGCACAGTTCGCCTTACCAAAACAAGCTAGCTGCTACAGAGCCTTCCTTCAAAAGTTATATATCCCAGTGCCAAAAATACTATGTGATGATCAACTGCAGGCAGCCCTAAACTATACATGGCCTTAGGGTAGATTGAGTCAGATTCTGGAACAATCGCAAGCCTCTCACTATCCAGCCCACTCCCTTACATTACCACGGGCCATTACAAGGGTGTGGTGTGCACAGCAAGAGTAATTAACGTGGTCCGAGGCAACATAACAGCAAGATCTCTCGGTATGTTCTGAATGAGGATAACTGTAGCCACTGTGTGATTGAGTTAATTAGAACTATGGGGAGACCAGGCATTTAACAGAGAGACTGACCCTAATCATAGGTCATAGAATGATAGAGCCATGGACATATTGACTGAGAGAAATGGATATCAAGCCACCACTACTCAGTACACACTAGTCTGAACTGAAGACGCAAGAAGAAGCACAAATTAACTTCTCACTGATGACACAGAAGCTATGAGTAATTCACCTATAGTAAAACCTCTCAAAGTTTAGAGAGGATAAATTAATCTCAGGAAGAACCAGAACAATGAAAAGAGAGCCATCCTTCTCAAACAGGGAACAACCGATAAATATATATTAATTGTGAGATACAATGAATATACAGACCTGAAGAAACCATGGCTTTGTATAACTGTGGCTCAGTTGAATCCTGTTTTCCAGAGAGTTGGAAAGTAACTCAAACCTCCATACAGCGTATGCATGTATAATAACCACAGGCATGATGTCATCAGGCACTGTCGCCTGGCTGGGTCTGTTTGGGGCGAAATCACATCTGCAAGCCATTTCACTAATTTGCCCACCAAAATATATCTCTGACAGAGCTCTCCTGCTGTTGCTGCTGTAGCAGCTAGGTTCCTTTCCAAGTTAAACACACCCCACAACCACAGTATTAGAAAAAGGGACTTGTTTTTGGCCCCCGAACACCAAGAAAGAGTATTCAAAAATCAACACCGGCTAGCTGGTTTTTGTTTCTACATCTAATGCATATCTTGAATACTGAATCGGGAGGGCCCCATTACGACTTGGCTCCATTTGTGTGGAAAATGGGGAACGTATAAGATTTTGAGGCCTGGGGTGATCTCAGTTTTGCTACAGTTTTTCAGCCTGATGGCAAAGATTAAAAAAATAAATAAATAAATTGCAGGAGGACGGGGAAAATAGAAAATGCAAGGCTTGGTGTTTGTGCGGCAGCCGGCAACCTCCGGGGCAAATTACTCCATCGTAACACTTTAATCCTGTGTTTGTTTTCCCCTGGGATACGATGGTCAAACAGTGGAAAGTTAAAAAGGCCCCTGTGCTCTGGATGGGCTAAGGATAGCAGGCCCTGGCCCTTCCTCAAAAGCAATCTCTGGTGATGATCTCTGTAGGATGCAATGGGAAGAAGTGTCTTGTTTGATCTACAATACCGTTCAAAAGTTTGGGGTCACTTAGAAATGTCCTTGTTTTTTAAAGAAAAGCTAATTTTTTTGTCCATTAAAATAACATACAATTGATCAGAAATAAAATCAGGCCTTCTTTAGACTAGTTGAGTATCTGGAGCATCAGCATTTGTGGGTTCGATTACAGGCTCAAAATGGCCAGAAACAAATAATTTTCTTCTGAAACTTGTCAGTCTATTCTTGAAATGAAGGCTATTCCATGCGAGAAATTGCCAAGAAACTGAAGATCTCGTACAACGCTGTGTACTACTCCCTTCACAGAACAGCGCAAACGGGCTCTACCCAGAATAGAAAGAGGAGTGGGAGGCCCCGGTGCACAACTGAGCAACAACATGACATCCACCATCAATCTGAGATGGTGGATGTCAAATGCTATTTTTTGTGCTTTTGAGGTGGAAGAACCTCACATCTAGCATTTTTGAGTACATGGAAAACTTTTACTGAAATGGTACCAGCTTTAACAGAAATATATCTATATCTATCTTCAAGCAGTACTATTCTTATGACTTTCAGCCATGATGTGTCAAGCACTAGTTACACAGCTGTATTCATCCTTTCTTCTTATTAGAGTTTTGAATAGCTTCGTTCAGGAAGGACAGACACAGCAGATGAACATCAATATCAGTTGACATTTCTGCTGCGGTTATGGAGCAATTAACGCATAGTATTCTGAAACCTATGATGATGAATATATTTGCATAGATGTGAGATCCTTGTATTCCCTATTCAGAGCAACTAGTGCTTTTAACAGCAGGGGGCGAGAGAGAGAATGGAAGAATTTATATTTTATTATTGTGCTTATTTGTAAACGGGTGGGGGGTGTTCAACAGCAGTAGATGGGGTTCAAATAAACAAACATAGTTCTCTCATTCTAATATGTAGGGTGAATAAGTTATATCTGGCACGTGCCTCTGTTATAGGGAAAAGCCATGTAAAAGATAAAGATATCACTTAAATTATTGTACATCCAGGTAACATAAAAATGTAATGTTCTGCATTATATACAAATCAATGAAAGGAAGAACTCCACTCAGATGGCACATTGCCCTTTGCTGTCAATATCCCGCAGTTTGAAACTAAAAGCTTAAGAGCCTCAATCTTCCTGAAATTATGCATGGTTGAACGTTTGAAATGAGCTCGTGCATCAGCCCCAGGCGCTGATTCAGACTTGATTGGGGCAAAGCAGGCTGCAAGTGCTTATTTATATAACTACGTAATTTGGGAGGTTGGCCAAAGAAAGAATAATTTAAAAAAAGGTAGTGTCGATTCGCCATTAGAATTCATCAATTTAAAAAAAGTTGATTGTTCAACTACTTGTGTGATGCACATGCTGTGGCCATTTATGTTAGAGCTCCAGATCTTAAAAGACACGTTTGGAAGAAAAATAAATTAAAAAGACTCAACCAACAATCTATATAATTATCATCATCTGCTGCTTTTTCTCCCTGGCAAAGAAACACTCCATCCATTTGCAGAAATCGCCCGCGGGAATGTTACATCAAAACTAATCATAACGATTAAAATCTGCTTTTCTGTGCGAGAGGAAGGCAATAGGCAAGTTGTATGCAGGCGTGAGGATGTTGCATGCCGAAAAAATAGCAAGATATCTTTCTACGATTTTATGAAGAAATATTTTTAAAAATCCCGAAAGGCCGACGCACTGCTGTAAGTGATCTGCTCTTTAGCTCTGAGTTTTATTGTGGAGATTGGTTTAGACTGGGGGGAGAGACATGAGCTAATTGTATCCTGATCTTTGCCTTGAGGGGTTTCGGAGCCCTGGAGCAAGTACTCTGTATTTTGTTCTGTCTACCTTAGCCAAGCTATTGCATTTCTCACCGGTGTAGGAAGGGAAGCAGCTCGCAGGCGAAATCGGAGGGAAAAGGTTCTCAAAAAGATACTTTATGCCCATCCATGTTTCAGGTAAGCGGAGATTTATTTGGTTTGCTAATATTTCCGAGGCTGGGACATTCAAGGCGCAGCCGCTTTTACGCATGTGCCAGGCGATGAGCACCATAGTTCTAACAAAAAACATTTAACCACTTCCTGGATATTGTTCGGTGTTTAACAACTGTATGTTTGTTAAAGTGCCGACGACTGGCTTCAAATGCGTATTTGTATTTTCACCGAATTGTACGACCTTCGTTGAGTAAACACCGTAGCTATCCGCCCGTGTGAATTCGCTCCTGGCGCATTAACCTACTTCAGCCCCAAACACATTATCGTCTCTGTTTTCCCCGTCGGACTTCTTGTCACACACTCTTATTACAAAAAGAGTTTAGGCATTTCGATACAGGCTGTTCCTATATTCGTTTGTCCTAAACCAGTTTCATTTCCTGAGTGCCCCAGATCTGGCTAATGAAAGACGCCATTGTGGAGTAATTTTGCCGGAGGGGTTTTCTTATTTTGTAAGACAGGACGTACCTATTCAACATACGTCAATGCAGATTCTGTGAATAATCTCTTTGTATTCGCCGTCATTTTGTAACGAGATCCCTATCTATGTAAACCAAGAGAAAATGTAGGCTACAGTATTTTCCTTTTGCTTCCCATATAGATCTCTTGCGGGGCTGACCTATACCCGTGCGCAGGGAATTCCACGGTACAGACGCGCCACTGCAAATAATTAAACTCCCGGGCGGAAGTCTGGATCTATGTTTGCATCTTTGTAGCTGTGATGTTATGGAGACAAAACATGATATATATGGTTAGTATTATCAGTGTACAAATTCACATTTTACATTGTTTGTGTAATAAATTAGCCTACTAGTATGATCTATGCTTGCGCATCAGGATGTGGTCACATTGCATATGGACACAATTGACACAATATGCAACTTTTTCCACTTCTGCTTGCCATTTGCCAATCTAAATTCAACTGTATACAGGCTGCTGGTAACAGATTTGTACGGCTATCCTACAAGTTTACACGGATGCTAATGTGCTTTTTTACGACATCCACCATGTCATTATTGAATTCTAACCAAGGCACACTAGTGCAATGCATGTGATTACGTGCCAAAATAATATATTCTCCACATTTTAATGCCAGAAAGTAAAACGCGCGCAGATGTTGGGTCAGTGAACTAATCCTATTCCTTACTTTTGAGTAAAATGCGTGGCTGTAGGAGCGTTCACTAGAGGGCGCTGTTATGACAAGAGCAACATTGGCATCTGTGCTTAAAAGGGCACCATGTCTCGCATTGCATTTTATAGTGTCTACTTATTTACATAATTTAGTCGTCAACAGACATGGTTATGATTTGGATCCCCAATTAGAACTATATCAATAAGTAATGTTATTATACAGTATTTTTCCTTTCATAGTAAGTGCAATATATTTCTAAGCAGTTACTACTTGAGTAATGTGCTTCTCACTACTTGTCACACCCGAGAGCAGCTCCAGATGTACAATGGGCACCTTTTTAAAAAATGGCCAGAGGCCAGGTGGACAAAACTGCCATACTGATTCTGTAAACACTGACTAGTGACTACCTGTGACTGAAATGCCAAGTGTATAAAGTGTTCCAAATTACAAGGTACAGTTGCACTATGGGAAATTAAGGGCTTCTTAGAGTGCTGATGCTACACCCATTATTGGATCATTACATGTTTAAAATTTTTAGGACTTGATTGGGGGAGGTAAAATATTCCCCTGATATTCCTTCTTGTGCATGTAGCCTTATTACATTGTTAACAATGTTTGTTCCACACACACCATGTCAGGTATTTGTTGAAAACTAAACACTGAAACCGAGTCCAATCCAACAACAAAAGCTTTGATCCATTGTGCCAACTCCAGCTTTGTTTGAATAGGTTGGAGTGTGGATGTGGTCAACACAATTACACCAGACTAGGGTAAACAAGCAATTCACTTGAGACAGAAACATTTTACATTTGTTTAGCTGTGTTCTTGTAGTATAAATGTAGGAACTTGTGTAGCAAGGGAACATTGAACCACTAACAAATGGTAAAGCATGTGTTTTGCATACACATAGCTATTTGGTAGGCCTACATTATTCAAAATAAAATGGCCACAGGTGGGAAGACTGACTGCAGCAGTTCTGAAAGGAAACTGGATGAAGGGAATGGGTGTAGTGTGTCAGGCCACACATAGCATTGCGCCGTCATGGAGTCCATGCTCTTGCGGTGCGTTGCAGTGTGTTCGTCAGGTTCTACTGATGATCTTACCACCTCAGTGTTCTGGGTCATAGCTACGCATAATACTACTGGTGGTCCGTGCCACAGTAGACATGTAGTCCCGTGTAGCTCAGATGGTAGATGATGGCGCTTGCAACGGCAGGGTTGTGGGTTCAATTCCCACGGGGGACCAGTACGAAAAAAGTATGACCATGTATGCACTAACTAAGTCGCTCTGGGTAAGCTAAATGACAAAAATATAGACATGAGTTTTAGATTTGTACTGTATGGGTTGAAGGGTTCTCCTGCTGTTTTGAAGGTAGGAGTAGTCAACCTGAAAAATAATCCACAGGACATGGTTTTAATTTGAGTTGGGAAGAAGTGGTTGTGCTACAAGTACTCAATCCCATGCTCCCTTTCTATCTCCCTCACTTCAAGGCGCGCTCACACACACGTTCAAGATTCCTAGCAGATTCTCCACTCCATCCACTTTCATGATGACAAGGCTTTGAGGAAAGCCAATTTCAGCAAGCTGGTTTACAGGACCTACTTTCTCCACACACACCATCTCGCACAAATTAGTCAGGGAACAAATTACCTGCATTCTGAGTTTGATCCCACGCACTTTGCTGGCTGCCTTACACAGGTCCCCCTTTTGAAGAGCGGCCGTGTGATTTCTTCTTCTTTGTTCACCCCGCGGGCCCTTCTGCGAGAGGGATTCTGGACGTGAATTTTAAAACTATGCATGGCGGCTGGCTGCCTGCGCTTATCAGCTCGTGCACAAACGAACTGCATGCAAATCAGTGTAGGATCACACACCACAGTGGAGGCCTGCACTCAAAGGCAGGCTTAATTGCTAATTGGGTATCTAGGTGTGAAACCCACACTGCCAAAACAAAGAAGTAAAAACATGGATGTTTTAATGCCAGTTGCGGGTGGTTTTTGGGTTTTTTTTTTTGTTAAAATTGAATAAATTAATTAATTTAAAATGAGTGGATTGGATTCCCTGAATTTTTTTGGGAAAATAAGCCAGGAGAGTGTAGTAGTAAACGCCAGTACATCCAACTTGAATCTAACATGCATGTTGTTTTTGGGGGATTCTGTTTGGTTACAATAAGAGGTCTGATGTTGTGGATTCAAAGGTATCATATTATGATCTGTTGTAATCTTTGAAAGAGAAATAATCATTGCCTGTGGCTCTCTGATTGGCCATTAGATTAAATCTAGAAGTGACTTTGAAGTCTGCATATTTCTGGTATAGACCATAATGCTTTACACAGGAAGCTGTTTTTTGGGCTGTGTGAGAATGACTTGCAAGAAGGGCACATGCACAAGTATTCATGAGGTGAAGACTAAATAAAAGCCCATTACAGACACTACATTGTGAAACAAAGTAGAAATGAATCCACAACAGTGACACATCAGGATCCTGCTAGTTTATGTAAAATGGGTAGAGGGGTCACTGTTTTCATCTGCTCTTAAAATCTCCACCACAATCTTAACAGCCCTCCTCAATATGGCCCATTGTTCTGGGAGAATACTATGTGTCTGCTTTATGTGAGTAAACAGGTCTTGAGATGGTGTGCTACAGAGACTTAAAGGGTCTGTGGAAAGGTCAAGTGTTCATCCAGGGTTGCCAACACCCTGGGGGCTAGTGTGTGTGTGTGTGTGCCTGTTTTTAGATAAAACGTTTTTTTGTTTATCTAGAACAAAAAAAGCCCGTATCTGCTGTGTTTTGATGTCGTTTGGTTAGTCACTGAAAACTCTGCACTGTCAGTGTTACTGTGAGCTTTGTATTTTCACCAAGGACTTGTTGCCAGACGTTTGGACAAGGTTTACTTTCTGATTCAGGCTAGATGGAAAAGTAATGTTCAGCCTATGTTGGTGCTTGAGACGCAGCTGGAACAAATTATAACTGGAGGAAATGGAGGGCGAGGAATAGAAATGGCAAAGGCGAGGGCGCAAATATTGGTGTGCGTCGTGGATATACTGTAGGTGCGCTTTTGGAGTGGTCCAATGTTGCATCTGGTGTCCGATTTATATACTATGCTACACCTTTTAGCAGACATGCAGTAAATGCGACAATACCTGTATTTTATAACAGCGACAACCCTATAAACCCCGAGGCACTAGAATGCTGCTAATGTTGTCCGGGGCTTTGACTTATCCATACAACCATTGCAAAAGCGGCAGTGACTGCCACAGCGTCGCTCTTGTGTCTTCTGCTGCCACCCACTCACGCATCTCCTGAGTCTGCAGGTGGAAACAGACAGCATCTCCAACTTGAAGCCTGTTTTTCGTGCGCCAGGTTTGATAATGGACACAACGGATATCATGGATTTAACGCATCAGAAAACGAGAAAGCGTCCGCGTCCAATCAGTTCTGTGGATGAGTCCGTAGTACACGCGTCCGTGAAACGAATCTCAATGCGAACGGCGGAATGCGGGGACGCTCCGTTCATGTACTCAAGAGGCGACCCCTTACCTGCAGCTTCACTGAAGCAGAATGATCGTTCTGTGTCTTCCTCGCCAGCCACAGTTTTGTCAGCGCAGGTAGGCTAATGGAGATTTAGTCCAATTCGTTTAAGCAAACTACGGTTGTCAAGTTAACATGGTTACACTTCATTGTAGGGGCTTTGTTTGATGTCGAGTGCCTACCCATCAACAGTGGAAGTTGTTGGATATTTATTTGATGTGAATATCATCAATGCCAAATTGTTTTGTATGCTTTTTCCCACATTGATTATATTGGTTCATCAGAGCAAATTTCATTTTAGATTGAATCCCGATTTTTCCATTAAGGTTTTGCACTTCCCTGTGTGATTACTACTTAGTAAACAATTATAACATGACATTTCTCCCTCTAATGACGGTGTTTTCATATTATTGTGTAGAGATGGACCTGTTTTCTTTTCTTATTGGCTCAGAGGTATTGAACTTGTGATTGAAAAACTCAATTTGTTCTGTGTGCCATTAGAGAAATTGCCAGCTAATTGTGTTTTTAGGTTAGCAGGGAACATTTCTTCTGAATCTTATTACATTATTCAAATCTAGACTGATTATTGCTCTTTTACAGTATGTATGAAATTGCTGTTCCAAATTAATTTGGAAGATGATTATGCTCTAACAGATATGGAGGGTTGTGGTTGGTAACATTCAAGTCAAGGTCAGGAAATACAATGCTAGTGTAACTCAGAGACATCTATTCTCTGTCTGACAGAACAGAAGAGTTGGACCATATCCAACTATTTGACCATAACTTTTTCAAAATGATGAGTATAGTGTCTGGCCAATCGGAGTCCTGCAATGTTTTTAACTGGTGCACATTTACCAATGGGAAAAAGAAACATTTACATCCATAATATGAATATATATTTTTCATGTCTTGTCTATTCAATCTGTACTGTCCACCATATTGATAATCATTAATATGATTTGTCTACTTGTTTGTGACAGGATAACCGTTCCAGCATGTCCAGGCCCATGATCACCAGATCACCAGCATCCCCCTTGAGTAACCAGGGCATCCCGACGGCCGCCCAGCTCACCAAGTCCAATGCCCCTGTGCACATTGACGTGGGCGGACACATGTACACTAGCAGTCTGGCCACGTTAACCAAGTATCCAGAGTCCAGGTAAGCGCATGTGACCACTCTCCTTTTGATGCATTTCCTCAATTGCAATTTACTAAAACATGTCTTTTGTTTTGGTACCTTTTCAAGTACACAACGCCACAGTGTTTTCATCTATGACCTTCGTATGTGGATCTAGAGGGGGTTTGGGATGATTCAGAGGTTGAAAGGGAGATGATGATGTAGCCTAGCCCATCATGTCAGCTGTGTTTATCTGGATAAGCTCTCTGACTGCCTAATGTCATAATTTGACAGCTCAGAAAATAAAAGTTTCAAAGTTCATCCAATCACAGCGGTTCAGCACAAAGGTGGGAAAGATTGGATTTGAACACAGGGCTTGATATTACCTTTTTCTTTCACATTCAAACTCAATTTATGATTATTGAGGCTATTCTACAATACCCTGATTACAATTACTATCCATCATCCCAGTATTTCCACACAATACCAAATACAAAATGGCCTCCTCTTTTCAAGCCCGCCCCAGAGTTATTTTGAGCAGTAAACATTTGCAGGGCTCAAAAGTCAAAACTGCAGACAAAAGCATCTCAGTTATTCTGACAGATGTCCCAGCAGCAGTAAAGGGCCAAAGGGCATGGGGCCATCTGGAGGCAGGAGGGCCACTCTGCAGCCTGAGGCCGGGCCCCCAGGGCACCATCCTGCCTCGGGCACCTCTATACCAGCTGGCCCTGACCCCTCCATCAGACCAGACCACAGCACAGCTCTCCTCTCATCTCATCCATGCTGCTTCATTTCTCTATTTATTCCTCCCATTCTCTTTCCCTCTTATTCTCTCCTTCTGTTTGTCTCTGTCTGTCTGTTTCTTTCGCTGTCTCTCACTCTCTGTCTCACTCTCTCCCTCCCTATATCTCTCCCACTCTCTTTCTCTGTGCATGGAGCAGAGTAATGTGTGCATCACTCAACAAAGGTGTGAAAGAAATCAAACACTCCTGAGCTCACCCACATCCAGTGAGTCATAGAATCTGCACATGAGCCACTGTCCTGTAGCCATATTAGGTGATATTTTCCTTTGCTCAAAACCACACCTGGTGTACTGTCAATTCAAATGTACAGCTCAACAGCTCAACTCAAGTGTAGCAGTAGTTTGTTTGGCCCTATAATAAAAATATATATTGAAGGAAAACCAGTATCAATTGTAAATAAGAATTTGTTCTTAACTGACTTGCCTATTTAAATAAAATAAAATAAAATCTACACATTGTTGTATGCATATTGACAAAAAGGTCTTCGTCAGGCGAGATTACCGACCGAGAATGTCATCAAGCTTTTGGCTCCAGGTCAGACATCTTTATCTCTCTCCACCTTCTAACTGGCTCCACCTTTCTTTCGCTCCCTCTAGAATCGGGCGTCTCTTCGATGGCACAGAGCCCATAGTATTGGACAGTCTGAAGCAGCACTACTTCATAGACAGGGATGGACACATGTTCCGCTACATCCTCAACTTCCTGAGGATCTCCAAGCTCCTCATCCCAGACGACTTCAAAGTGAGTGTCTGACTGTCCATTCCACTGCATTCAACCATCACTAGGCCCCAAACGTTCAGGGGAAACAAAGTGGACACCTTAGTCATAGGCAACCCTCAGTACTTGGCCACCTTAGTATTGGTGCTGACAGATTACATACTGTGTGGAGTTACAAGTTCTGAAATAGTAGGACATTATACCTTACGTGTTTCTAGATGATGTAATCTTAAGACATTAGAGACCTTAGAGACCTTAGTTTTGCAGCAGATTTGTTGCTTGATTGTTGTCCTATATTTCTGAATGTTGTGTCCAGAAGAGTCGCTGATCCTCACTGTATGTGACACACATGTATTGTTTGCTAGCTTTTTGCGTCATTTAGCCCTTAATTACAAACTTGCCCCCAGAGAAAATAATCACATCTGATGGACTGTCCACAAAGTGATTCAATCAGGGGGAAAGTATATCCGCTAAAATAAGCAAAGACTAAAGACTAGCCCAAGTTCAAAGTTCAGACCAAGGCCGAATTCACCCTGACAGATGCGCAGATATGACACTGAGGAGTCTGAGGAAAAATTGGAAGGTGTGATTAAGCCACATGGTCCTATGGGTAAGATATCCCACAAGGCCTCAGTGGGGTTTTTGGTAGCCTAGATACCTGCCTGGTCTTCACACAGTTTGATCGTATGAATGTCTATTATTAATTTTGGTTCTCATTCCTGTTATGGTGGATGGAACTCTTCCAGCATCCCCTGTTTTTGGCCATTTATTTTACTATGATAAAGAAGTGGAGGCAATGTGTTGGGAATTCATACAGTTCTTTCACCCATATGAAAGAAATTGGACAAAGGAGGAAAGGAGCTAAGAAAGCCATAATACAGTATTGAGACGTCCTTTGCCTCAGCCTGACTTGTCCTTATCCTCACTGACCTGTTGTCTCTATGCTGCTGCTTGCAGGACTACAGCCTGCTGTACGAGGAGGCCCGGTACTTCCAGCTGCAGCCCATGCTGGCCGAGCTGGAGCGATGGCGCCAGGACCGCGACCTGGCCCGGGTGTCACGCCCCTGCGAGTGCCTGGTGGTGCGCGTGGCACCCGACCTGGGAGAGAGGATCACACTAAGCGGAGACAAGGCCCTCATCGAGGACGTGTTCCCAGAGATCGGAGACGTCATGTGCAACTCTGTCAACGCAGGCTGGAACCACGACTCCACACACGTAATCCGCTTCCCGCTTAATGGCTACTGCCACCTCAACTCCGTCCAGGTGAGGGCCGAGGACGCCAGACACACACACGCATGCCATGGCCACTAAGGAAACTCCATGTTCACCCAATATGGATGTTGGATAGTAGGCTAGATACAAATGTTCATCAGTTATGATGAAACCATTGTCTCAGTCAGAGATGCATCAATAAATGAAAGTACAGAAACATTATTAAATATGTAGGACAACGTTTCCTCATTCTTACTGTATATTGCAGGAAGCTTTTCTGTCTTGAACACACACACAAATGACTCAAGTGTATGCAGTTGAGAGAGAGTGACCGAAAGAGAGGGGGTTAGAGAGCTCCACTCTTCTCCCTGTCAGGTTGTCCTGAGGCAGGGCCCATAATTCTGTTTGGTTATTAAAGCATGCCGGCGGTGGGTGCTGTATCTGGGCCTAATGGAGGCAGAGTGTGGCGGGGGGGAGACTGCCAGCAGTGGGGGTAAGACTGCCAGCAGTGGGGGGGGGGGGACCTTTAGTTCTGGTGGGGGCTCTGGCCTGGGGCTGGGAGAGAGAAGGGCGTGCTGGGTAGCCCACACTGAACCAAGTGGCACACAGAGAGAGGGAGAGAAAGGCCCTACTGCTCCCTGGGGCCTCTTTGATGGAATGTGATCCTGCCGCCCTCCGGACATGTCTCTAGATGGCTGTGGGATCAGGGACAAATCTACACATGCACACACAGACACACGCACAGTGACACACCAAGAGAGAGAGACCGAGAGAGACAGACACAGAGACACACACACACCTGCAAACGGTGAGAATTTGCAGTGGTGTGTTTATCTGTGTGTAACATCTGAACAGTGTTATTTCAACACCCCTTCTCTCCTTGTGTCCACCAGGTTCTGGAGCGTCTTCAGCAGCGTGGCTTTGAGATTGCCGGATCCTGCGGTGGGGGCGTGGACTCATCCCAGTTCAGCGAGTACGTCCTGAGGAGGGAACTGAGGAGAGCGGGCCAGAGAGGAGGGCCTAACTCAAACCGGATAAAACAAGAGCAGCTGGACTAGAGACCTCCCAGACACCGGGGGTGCTAGACTTTTTTTCGGTGGCATCCAAGTGCCAGATTGGATGCAGCAGAGCTCTGTGGATTCTGGGTACAATGCTGCGCTCATGTGCTAATCAGAACTAGGAAACTCTGAAATTTTCAACTTGCTAACTGGTTGAACGCGACACGTGTATAACTACAACCAGTTATCAAGTAGGACATTCCTGAGTTTCCTAGTTCCGACTAGCACGTGAATACGGCCTTATCTTTTTTTGTTTTGTTTCTTTGTCGGTCTATTTTTTTATTTTATTTTTACTTTAGAAGAACCACCGAGAAAGAGAGAGAACAAGGCACGGCAGGATTTTTAATTTTTTTTTGCCATAAGAAGATACAGAACATTTGATGATATCTCAAGGATATTTGTGATTGTTCAAGCCCCGCCCCCCATCAAAAGATATAAAAAATGATTAATATTTTCCCATGGTCCCCAAATAAAGTTTGTTTTAAAACTTTGAACCTACATTAGGTTAGATATGATTTCCATGAATAAGACCGTACAAAATGTAAATGGTCTGATGGCACATGTAGTGCAAGGGCATTCACTAGTGATTTGCAATATTTTATTTATCCACATATTGGCCAAGTCGAATTCTTCACTGTAATGTGTTGCTAGAGGCAGACAGACAGTGCTTTACAGCATGGTGTTGTAAGAAGATCTCGGTTAGCATAAACACCATTATTTTTAACAGAACTGAATGACACATTCTTATCCACACTTATTCACACAGGATGTTAAGTATCGTGATACATACAAATGAAGTGTTTTTACTTTAATCAAAGTTACCTTATTGGATTTTATACTATGAAATATAGTTCACATTAGTATTATCAATATTTTATGTCATAGACCATTCTATACTCACTAAATGAAAATTATTAAGTAAATTATTATAAGAAATGTCACTGCATTGCCTCTGTTTTGGGGACTAAGCCTAGAGAACAGAGGTGATTAATTCCGAGGATACACAAGATCCTTTTGAGTGACATACTGTAAATGATAATTGCCATTGTATATGTTTTTTTTTACATTGAAATGGACACCTTATAAATGATGTTGCCTCATAAATGACTGAACAGATAAGGCTAATACTATAAGACCCATATTAAGACGTAGTCTTATTCTTAGGACATTGATATGAAGTTTGATTACCATAAACTATTTCTAACGTGATCTACCTACGCTCCCTAGATTTGAGTAAAGAGGAATGTAGCACTAAAATGTGAAATAAATCTTCAACTAAAGTTGTGCCGATGGCTGATCCATTGTGTCTTGTTATGGTGCTAACAAAGAGAGAAGAGTGTTTAGCGTTGTATAATAGGTGTTGGTTTTTGTTGTGTGCTCTTATGTATGTTCAACGCAAGCAGGCCAACAAAAATCTATTGTTTCTTTGCATTACATCAATTTCACAAACCCTTAAAGGACATCACGTACTTTCGAGGAAAATATGCACTTTCCTCGACATATACACTGACTTAGAGAAGGGATTGCGTGACGATTAGCTTAGCAACTGCGTGACGCAGTCTGCTGGGTGGGGCGTTATATGTTCCTTCATTCATTGGATTGCTATCTCCTTTCTATAATATCTCTGGCAACGGCACCATGCAATGCACCCTGGACTTAAGAGGCAGACAAATAGGAAAAATGTGCTAGACACTATTAAATTACACATTCTCGAGGTAGGAATATCGCAAAAATATGATCATTCGAGAGAAAACCTCCCAAGTTCTGACATCGGCCAGTATTGAAATCTGGCTTGTATGAGAGACGTTTTCGCAATCTAAAAGTCGTATTCCTATTAACTTCCAGTGTAGTGAGAGCGACTTTATCACAGTGCTACGTCATTTCTGCCTGCTTGAACGCCAATAATTCAGATACACGTGAGAGTACTAACCACCTCTGAATGTAATTTGCACACTGTGTACGCACCGATTTTACATGTAGAATCGCTTGAAAAATCACGTCAGTCAGACGTCTACAGAGGGTGTTCCCTAAAACGCATTGAACGAACAGTAGATCCACATTCAGTGCAAAGTGTGCGAGCCTTAAGGTGCAGGGTAGAGTACCAGGTGGTAGCCGGCTAGTGACAGTGTCTAAGGTACAGGACAGGGAGGCTGGCTGTAGTGATGACTGTTCACCAGTCTGATGGTTTGGAGATAGAATCTGTTTTTCAGACTCTCTGTCCCACCTGTACCGTCTCCACCTGCTAGGTGGTAGCAGGGTGAATAGGCCGTGATTCAGGTGTCTGAGGTCCTTGATGATCTTCCTGTGACACCGGGTGCTGTAGATGTCCTGGAGGGCAGGAAGAGTGTCCCCAATGATGCATTCAGCTGACCACACCACCCTCTGGAGAGCCCTGCGGTTGTGGGCGGTGTAGTTGCCATACCAGGCGACGATACAGCCCGACAGAATGCTCTCAATGGTGCATCTGTAGAAGTTTGTGAGGGTCTTTCGGACCAAGTTGAATTTCTTCAGCCTCCAGAGGTTGAAGAGGCACTATTGTGCCTTCTTCACAGCAGTGTCGGTGTGGAGGGACCATTTCAGGTCCTCAGTGATATGCATTCAGGCTGTATCACATCCAGCCATGATTGGGAGTTCCGCACAATTGGCCCAGCGGCGTCCAGGTTTGGCCGGGGTAGGCCGTCATTGTAAATAAGAATTTGTTCTTAACTGGCTTTCCTAGTTAAATAAAGGTTAAATAAATAAATAAAACATGCAGAGAACCTTGAAGCTTTTGACCCTCTCCACTGTGACTCCATCGATGTGGATGGGGGCATGCTCTCTCTACTGTCTCCTGTAGTCCACGATCAGCTCCTTCATTTTGTTGACATTGAGCGAGAGGTTATTTTCCTGGCACCATTCTGCCAGGGCTCTCACCTCCTCCCTGTAGGCTGTCTCGTCATTGTTGATAATGAGGCCTGCCACTGTTGTGTCGTCAGCAAACTTGACGATTGAGTCGGAGACGTGTGTGGCCACGCAGTCATGGGTGAACAGGGAGTACAGGAGGGGGGCTAAGCACGTGCACCTGTCGGGCCCCGTCTTGAGGATCAGCGTGGCGGAGGTGTTGTTGCAAACCTTCACCACCTGAGGTTGGCCCGTCAGGAAGTCCAGGACCCAGTTGCACAGGGAGGGGTTCAGACCCAGGGCCCTGAGCTCAGTGATTAGCTTGGAGGCCACGATGGTGTTGAAGACTGAGCTGTAGTCTATGAACAGCATTCTTACATGGCTATTTCTCTTGTCCAGGTGTAATAGGGCAGTGTGCAGTGTGATGGCAATTGCGTTGTCCGTGGCTCTGTCCGGGCGGTATGCAAATTGTAGTGGGTCTAGGGTGTAGGGTTTCTCCATCTCTGTCATCTCTCCCTTTCACTACTGTGGCATATTCTTTATACTTTGTGCTGGCTAGAGGCTCAGTGCTCCCAAGTGGTGTAAGACACTGCATCTCAGTGCTAGATGTGTCACTACAGACCACCTGGTTCGAATCCAGACTGTATCACAACCGGCTGTGATTGGGAGTCCCATAGGGCGGCGCACAATTGGCCCAGCGTCGTCCGAGTTTGGCCGGTGTAGGCCGTCATTGTAAATAAGAATTTGTTCTTAACTGACTTGCCTAGTTAAATAGAGGTAAAATATAAATAAAAAAGGCACATAAACAGACAGCGCTTTACATCATGGTGTTGTGAGAAGTGTGAGCTACGAAGGTAAAGCTTTGCTTCAGACTCCGAGGCAGTACCTCCTCAAGGATTTGTTTTGGGTAGATTAGTGGCTAAATTGGTCTTTACTTAGTTATATTGAATAAAAACGACAGCTCCACACACGTCCTGTCAGTTGTGTTTCCACATATCCCTCCAGCATCACAATCTAAAACGAAATCCCACACAGTGCTGTCATTACTGTCTTCATACCTCTTGGCACAAGAGTCTGTGTTCCAAATGGCAACCTATTCCCTACTTTCTACCCGGGCCCGTAGGGCTCTGGTCAAAGCTAGTGCACTATAATAGGGTGCCATTTAGCCCAGATTTTCTTATGAGTGACTGTTGTTCTTATAGGTTAGAGGTAATACTGTGAATTGCTCCTATTGTGCACAACAGGCACCCCTCATGCTTTCAACTCTAGTGATTTGCAGGTTCGTTAATACATTGTATTTACGGTCTATGTGTTTAAGGAAATTGCCAGTGTCACGGAAATACCACCACACATCCACACGTTTATTTCACAAATTCACTTTTGTTCAATAACTAACATTTTAGTCATATAGTAGACACTCTTATTCAGAGGAATTTACAGTAGTGAGTGCATACATTGTTGTACTTTATTTTGTACTTGTCCCTCATGGGAATCAAACCCACAACCCTGGTGTTGCAAGCACAATGCTCTACCCACTGACCATGTTTAGTTTATCTGAAGTGTTGTCGTGGGGGTAGCTGATTGTTACTGAATTAATTATGGCTTTCTGAGACAAAATTTCAGGTTGTGATTTTCCACTTCAGAAGTCTACTTCAAACTAGCATTGGGTATACAGAGGTACTTTATGTGCACCTCTATGTGATTTTTAGTTTGTACCTGTGGGGCATTAACCTTGGTAATGAGACCCTGTCCAGCTCTATCTCTTAATTTCCTGAATTCACACAGAGTTGAAAAGGAATTGCAGATAGCCCTCTCTCAGGACACTGCCTGTCGGAGTACAAAGATGAATTGTATTAAGAAACTAGACTCCTAGTCTTCTAAAGGACAAGTTTTGAAGAGGAGAATGGGGCTATTTTGAGAGATGCTCGTCCTCTCTCGGTGGTGTCTCCTCTCTCTGTGATCATGTCTCTATCTCTAGTGATTACTCCCAGTCATCAAAAGAAGGGCAGTGTGGCCGGTAGACACTCCACTAAGGGCACAGGACCTCCCCAGGCCTTGCTTACTCACCACTAGTGAAGGTCAGTGTATGGACTCTCTCACCTCGCCTCCAAATCATCGCTGGTTCGGCTGCTTACAGTGGCCAGTAATACAAGCTACTGTGACGGGCGGCTAATGAGTGCCCTAGCATACTGTATCTCACTAATGAGAGGATGTACTTTGTCCTAATAATTGTCTCTCCTCTCTCCTCTCGTTTCTCTCTTCCCCCTCTCTCTCTCTCCACCTCTCTCTCTCTGAAAACAGTATGACCCTTACTTTACATACTACAGGTGCCTTAAACTTGTGTTGAAAAAACCTTGGAGGCTTTTTAATTAAGCCAGTACGATGATAATTGCAAACGGAGCCTTTGGCAAAAACAAGCAAGTCTCTCTGCCTCTCTCTCTCTCTCTCTCTCTCTCTCTCTCTCTCTCTCTCTCTCTCTCTCTCTCTCTCTCTCTCTCTCTCTCTCTCTGCCTGAGGAGATAAATTCATACTGAGAGGGGAGATTGAAGCCTCATAAATAGCTTTATTAGAATATAATGGGCACATTTCGATCAATTTTTTTCTAGTAGGAAGAGTGGTGGTTCATTTAGTTGATGAATGCATGTATAGTCTTTTAGGGCCTTAAATGTCTTCGACTGAACATTCAGAAGAAGTATAATAATGTGACCCAGACTTTGCCCTCAGAAAGACAAATCTAACGTCTCCTGTTGAATCTGAAATATTGAATAAGAGGCCCATAATTCTTAAAAATTGGTACATATAACACACACCTTGTCCCTTGATTTTCAAGATAAAGTTGTGTTTTTCATGATATTTGAAAATTCCTTTGATGTGACTAGCCTGTGCTCTGTATTGTTTATATATCCGTCTAGCCTTGAGTTATGGTGCATTTGAATTTTAGGCTTGACTATGGTCGCTGCGGGCCGCTTGGCATCCACTATACACCGAGAGGGGATCATTTATATTCTACTCCAGAGGTAACAGAGGAACATGAGATTGGGAAATAGCTTCAAGCTCCAAACTCCACTCTACCTGCTCAGGGCATAGAGACTACATGCAGATTTAAGGTTGCAGTAGCATATTCCAGCCGTTTTCTGTTTAAATTTTTTATGGTTTCTCAAATCTACCCATATGGATGGTACACTCACTGACCTCTTATTCTAAAAAACACACACACATACACACACACACTAAATAAAGGTACAGTATATGGTTGGATTGTTATGTATTGGAATATTCACTTCGGATGTCTTTTCCCAGTAGTGAAGTCCGACCAACAGAGAACCTGACTATAGAAACTGTAGGTGCCTCTCTCTCCTCTCTCAAACCTGTAATGAACTAGCCTTAAGGCCTTTTTAAGCCAGTGAGATCCAAACCTGTATTGAAAAGGACTCCAGGCCCTTTTAAACTACTGAGTAATTACAAATGTATCCAAAAATGAACAGTAAACATGAGAGAGAGAGAGAGAGAGAGAGAGAGAGAGGGGATCCAGTCATCCAGTCATCCCACCTGTTGAAGCAGATGAAACAGAGGTCTGTGAGTCCTTGCCACAACACACATTCTGACCAGTGGACTAACCAGCAGACTAGCGCATTTCCATACAGGATTTACCCCAGTGTTTAACCCAAAAAGCTCAGACTTTTCTGTTTCCATCTACACAGGCCAGCACCCATGTCTCACTGGGCCATGGCTCCGGTGGACCTGCTCTCACTTGGGGCCAAAGTCAGGTCACTGGTACTTGGTGTAATTTATAGAACAATGGCTAACTGTGAACTTTAACACCTTCTCGCAAAGTGTTGCTGATTCTGCTCTTCACAAGTCCTCACTGTCAGCCCTAGCTATGGAAACACAATTTCCCTATTATAACATAAAGGTGTATACACTAGTGTAACACTGATGTTAAAGTTGAAAAGCAGCAGTACATGTTAAGGGCCAAGAATATGTCATCCCCACTCTGAATGTCACCGCTGCTGCTGTTCAAGGCAGTTCAAGGCAGTTGGAAAGAAGGCGATGTACACAACATTTGTGAAGGTGTCGCATGCACGTTCTCTGGAAGAGGTGAAGTCAACAAGGTGGCCCGAGATGTTTGGTCCAGGCACTTCCACAAAAGGCTGCTGGCGGTCGCTGTACAAGCTGCCAATTGACAAACTGACAGCTGAGCACCAATGGAGGATCATACATGTGGTGATAGCTACCATAGACATCTGGTGCACCTAGATCCAACGGTTGGGGTGGGTTGTCTGTTTTGTTCTGAATCCAAGACTGGTTGGGATGTTTACTTTTCTTACCAGCTGGTTTTCGGACGTGGTATTGTTCTTCCAGGACCGAAGTATAGTTTCAGGCACAGCCTACTGGGAAAAAACTAGTTGTGTTGACGTTGAATCAATGTGGAAAACTGATTAGATTTGAAAATGTCATCAACGTAAGGGGATTTTGTCATTTTCACCTAAATCCCATGACATAGTGATTTGTCGATTTCACATTGTTGATTTCACATTGAATTTAGGATTAGTTGACAACTCAACCAAATGTAAATCAAAACTAGACGTTGAACTGACGTCTGTGCCCAATGGGAGGAGCGAGGAAGTCCTGCTAACTTTCTGTCAGGAGTAACCAAGCTAGCCATCTGGAGGACCAGGAAGAACTGGCAGCAGGTAGCCTAGCGGTTAAGCGCGTTGTGAAGTCCGACCAACAGAGAACCTGACTATATAGATACTGTAGGTGCCTCTCTCTCAAACCTGTATTGAAAATCTGTCTGTGTCCTTGAGCAAGGCACTTAACCCTAATTGCTCCTGTAAGTTGCTCTGGATAAGAGTGTCTGATAAATGACTAAACTGTATACAGGGACAAGTGTCTGTGGATGTGGTGGCATGCGCAAGGGGTTAGCGGCAGCAAGACTGAAGGTGGAGTTTGCCTACTACAGATTGTTGGGAGACCTTAGGCTTTTCATCCATACATGTGGACTTCAGGAGGCGTTGTGCTCTGTTGACGACGAGGGGGATCTGGTGTTGTCCTCTTAAACCCTCAAAATGTATGGGGGTTTTTTGCAGGCTGGTGCACATGAGCGTGGTGGTGCATTATTGGTGAGGTTTGAATGTGCATGTCTTGTAGGGTCTTGACCCAATAAAGGGGATTTTAAAATAAACAATTATCTCACACACACACACACACACACACACACACTTACTCTCTCACACTCTCATTCACTTACTCCATTTCCTCTCTCTCAATTGAGAGTTAATAAGAGCTATACCCTGTCTTTGATTAAAAGGTCTAAACCGGATTGCATTGCTCACCAGCCCTCTAATCCTACCCTTACCTTCCTGCCTTCCACATGGGCAGACCTGCATGTTAGCAGTTGTGCTCTAATGATTCAGGAAAGCTTGCCTTTCGAAGGCCACCCATCCATCATTGTGGTAAGGCCAGGGGCTTTTATTATAATACAGAGGACAGACGTGCTCTGGGGCTATGTGGGACACAATAAGAGGTCTTTCAACAGACCTATAAATACATGATCTGTCAGAGCCGCTGTCCTGGGGGCGGTCTCAGCCAGGCTCCAGCCCTCTGGTCAGCCATCACTTATGCTAAGATATGCGCTAGCCCCGGGGATGAGACTTAGTTCATTTCAGCCCCCTCATCAACCATCAAGTGCATTCTACCTCCAGCAACGAGAATAAATAAGAACAAGATTTTAAAAATAATTAATTTTGATGGAGGAGAGTAGTGAAACCTTAACAAAACAAACAAATGGAGTAGAAGAAGAAAAATGAAATACAATTGGCACTTTTGAGGTAGCATCCAAAGAGTATAATAGTATGTTGAGTTACCAAACCAATTAAGGTCATAGGAGTGACAGGTTGGTTACTGAAGACTGAGAATGTGAAGACTAAGGAAACAGATCTTCTGAAGTGGAAGACATGGTTTGCAGACCCCCTAGCTTATGTTGTTAAGATGTGTCCAAGACTCTGAATACATATTTCTGCACATGTGAGTGTGCATCAACTGTAATAACATCGTTTCAGTTGTTGTAAAAGGCTATTTAAACACAGGAAACAGTGGAATAACACTTCCTCCTGTCTATTTCCCCTGTTTGGGATATGCTTGGGATATGTTTGAGATATGTTTGGGATATGTTTGGGATATGTTTGGGATATGTCTGGGATGTGTTTGGGATATGTTTGAGATATGTTTGGGATATGTTTGAGATATGCTTGGGATATGTTTGGGATATGTTTGGGAAATGTTTGAGATATGTTTGGGATATGTTTGAGATATGTTTGAGATATGTTTGAGATATGCTTGGGATATGTTTGGGATATGTTTGAGATATGCTTGGGAAATGTTTGAGATATGCTTGGGATATGTTTGGGATATGTTTGAGATATGTTTGGGAAATGTTTGAGATATGTTTGGGATATGTTTGAGATATGTTTGGGATATGTTTGAGATATGCTTGGGATATGTTTGGGATATGTTTGAGATATGTTTGGGAAATGTTTGAGATATGTTTGAGATATGTTTGAGATATGTTTGGGAAATGTTTGAGATATGTTTGAGATATGTTTGAGATGTGTTTAGGATATGTTTGAGATATGTTTGGGATATGTTTGAGATATGTTTAGGATATGTTTGAGATATGTTTGGGATATGTTTGAGATATGTTTAGGATATGTTTGAGATATGTTTGGGATATGCTTGAGATATGTTTGGGATGTGTTTTCGGTGATACTGTGATACATATGCATCTCATCATGCTTTACTGCTATCGCCTGCTGCTCCTCTCCTCAGCTGTGATGAGCTCCATCTCAGGTGAGAATCTCTGACCATCGACACCAACACTGTTACCACGGAGCGAAGATCAGCGATAGGGCAGGGGGCTGTGCTGTTAGCTAGCAGGGAGATTAGTGGTGGGCTGTCACGTGTTAGAATAATAAACAGTTGTACATTTTAACCCTGCATAATTTGCTATCTATCTGTTAGCCATCCCAATGTATTAAAATGTTACTCCCCCTCAGGGATGGAAACCAGTGGCAGATTATGATTATCTCCAGCATGTGGTGAGTGGAAACTCAATGACAGAAGCTCACACTACTCAACACAACAACAGTGATAACCTGACTGACCAGGTATGGGGTGTTTTTACAGACTCAACCCTAACATCGTGGATTTGACCAGGAGCTGTGTTGGGTTTGAACTGTCAACATTGCTAAAGTGATCCAGGAATGTGGCACTAACTTCACCCCATATTTGCAGCTCATGCTTTACCCACCCACTCTGTAGTCTGTGCCCCCACGTTTACACCCCAACTCCTACCTGTTCCTCTCCAAACCCCACACCCACTCCTCTCCATACACATGACAGCATAGCTAGGTATGGGATAGAGTTCTCTCCTCCACTCCTTAGGATAGATTACTCTCCCCCTGCTCCCCCACTCCTCCCCCACTCCTCCTCCCATCTCACTCTTCGCCTTCCTCCAGATCTCTCCCCGCCACAGCTGCCTCCCCCTGGCTAGCCCCCAGGCTTCAGGAGGCTTCCCTTCCTCCCTCTCTCTCCCCCTGCAGCCAAGAAGGAAAAGCAGAGAGAGGAGAAAAATAGAACTTCAGGCACAACGCACAAGGCCATCTGGGTAATCTTGTTCAAAAGGCTTGAGGTGATCTCTGGAATTTACACAGGTAATTTTTTTTTACTCAGACCTAATTTCCATACCTACCAGCCTCAAGGAGACAAAATTAAATAAACCAAGAATTAGAAAAGAATTACAATAAAACCAATATAGAATATTCAACACTAGTTGCATTTTGTTCCTTGTAATCCTCCCCACATGCTCCCCAAACCCTGTGTATACTTTCTGATTTATTAAAGAAGAGAAGAACAGTTGGACAAACATGGAAGCTATGTGGACAAACTAACTGCATCCATTCTCACAAATGCACACACACATCGAAATTCAGCCATGGGAGGAAAACAATATTTGCGATTAAAGCGAATCAAACAAAAATCCAACAAGTGAACGTCAAATTTAGTTAAATTCAAACATGTCTTCAACTGGCATATCCCACACTCTTAAAGATATGTTAATTAGCTATTTTTTTGCTGAAAGCGGAATTCTGCTTATATAAACCTTGAAACACTGCATTTCTAAAATGTGCCTTAATTTAATGAAGTAAACACCACCACAGAACAATAAATGCCCCAATTAAAGAACAGACATGAAGAGAAGTGTCTATTTCCTGTTAGAGCCCTGCGGATATATGTACCCAAGCGTGTCTGTGCAGGAGCATATGCATCGTGTGCAGCTAGTAAACATCATGCCTTCACGTTTCACATTAGCATATGTGCCTTGCTTGTGATGTAGGTTATCTGGTGCTAGATCCAGGCTATATGCTTGTGAGAATATGGTGTGTGTGTGTGTGTGTGTGTGTGTGTGTGTGTGTCTGCGTGTGTGTGTGTGTGTGTGTGTCTGCGTGTGTGTGTGTGTGTGTGTGTGTGTGTGTGTGTGTGTGTGTGTGTGTGTGTGTGTGTGTGTGTGTGTGTGTGTGTGTGTGAGTGTTATTGTGGGCTTTCTGTTTATTTATGTGTCTATGTGTATAAGTAAAATAGAGAAATATGTGTATGCTTCTGCAAATTATGTAAACTGTACATGTAGTATGTTTGAGTGTGTATGGACACGATCTGCCTCCCTCTCTACTCCCCCTCCTTCCTCTCCCTCCTTCCTCTCCCTCTCTACTCTCCCTCCTTCCTCCCCCTACTTCCTCTCCCTACTTCCTCTCCCTCTCTACTCTCCCTCCTTCCTCTCCCTCTCTACTCTCCCTCCTTCCTCTCCCTCTCTACTCCCCCTTCGTCCTCCCCCTCCTTCCTCTCCCTCTCTACTCTCCCTCCTTCCTCTCCCTCTCTACTCCCCCTCCTTCCTCTCCCTGCTTCCTCTCCCTCTCTACTCCCCCTCTCTACTCTCCCTCTCTACTCTCCCTCCTTCCTCTCCCTCTCTACTCTCCCTCCTTCCTCTCCCTCCTTCCTCTCCCTCTCTACTCTCCCTCCTTCCTCTCCCTCTCTACTCTCCCTCTCTACTCTCCCTCCTTCCTCTCCTCTCTACTCTCCCTCTCTACTCTCCCTCCTTCCTCCCCCCTACTTCATCTCCCTCTCTACTCTCCCTCCTTCCTCTCCCTCTCTACTCTCCCTCTCTACTCTCCCTCCTTCCTCTCCCTCCTTCCTCTCCCTCCTTCCTCTCCCTCTCTACTCCCCCTCCTTCCTCCCCATCCTTCCTCTCCCTCTCTACTCCCCCTCCTTCCTCCCCCTCCTTCCTCTCCCTCTCTACTCTCCCTCCTTCCTCTCCCTCTCTACTCCCCCTCCTTCCTCTCCCTCCTTCCTCTCCCTCTCTACTCCCCCTCCTTCCTCCCCCTCCTTCCTCTCCCTCTCTACTCTCCCTCCTTCCTCTCCCTCTCTACTCCCCCTCCTTCCTCTCCCTCCTTCCTCTCCTCCTCTACTCCCCCTCCTTCCTCCCCCTCCTTCCTCTCTCTCTCTACTCTCCCTCCTTCCTCTCTACTCCCCCTCCTTCCTCCCCCTGCTTCCTCTCCCTATCTACTCTCCTTCCTTCCTCTCCCTCTCTACTCTCCCTCCTTCCTCTCCCTCTCTACTCCCCCTCCTTCCTCTCCCTCCTTCCTCTCCTCCTCTACTCCCCCTCCTTCCTCCCCCTCCTTCCTCTCTCTCTCTCTACTCTCCCTCCTTCCTCTCCCTCTCTACTCCCCCTCCTTCCTCCCCCTGCTTCCTCTCCCCATCTACTCTCCCTCCTTCCTCTCCCTCCTTCCTCCCCCTCCTTCCTCTCCCTCTCTACTCTCCATCCTTCCTCTCCCTCTCTACACTCCCTCCTTCCTCTCCCTCTCTACTCTCCCTCTCTACTCTCCCTCCTTCCTCTCCCTCCTTCCTCTCCCTCCTTCCTCTCCCTCTCTACTCTCCCTCCTTCCTCTCCCTCTCTACTCCCCCTCCTTCCTCCCCCTCCTTCCTCTCCCTCTCTACTCTCCATCCTTCCTCTCCCTCTCTACACTCCCTCCTTCCTCTCCCTCTCTACTCTCCCTCTCTACTCTCCCTCCTTCCTCTCCCTCTCTACTCTCCCTCTCTACTCTCCCTCCTTCCTCTCCCTCCTTCCTCTCCCTCTCTACTCTCCCTCTCTACTCTCCCTCCTTCCTCTCCCTCTCTACTCCCCCTCCTTCCTCCCCCTCCTTCCTCTCCCTCTCTACTCTCCCTCCTTCCTCCCCCTCCTTCCTCCCCCTCTACTCCCCCTCCTTCCTCTCCCTCTCTACTCTCCCTCCTTCCTCTCCCTCTCTACTCCCCCTCCTTCCTCTCCCTCCTTCCTCTCCCCCCCCTTCCTCTCTCTCTCTACTCTCCCTCCTTCCTCTCCCTCTCTACTCTCCCTCCTTCCTCTCCCTCTCTACTCCCCCTCCTTCCTCTCCCTCCTTCCTCTCCCTCTCTATTCTCCCTCCTTCCTCTCCCTCTCTACTCCCCCTCCTTCCTCCCCCTCCTTCCTCTCCCTCTCTACTCTCCCTCCTTCCTCTCCCTCTCTACTCCCCCTCCTTCCTCTCCCTCCTTCCTCTCCCTCTCTACTCCCCCTCCTTCCTCCACCTCCTTCCTCTCTCTCTCTACTCTCCCTCCTTCCTCCCCCTCCTTCCTCTCTCTCTCTACTCTCCCTCCTTCCTCTCCCTCTCTACTCTCCCTCCTTCCTCCCCCTCCTTCCTCTCCCTCTCTACTCTCCCTCCTTCCTCTCCCTCTCTACTCTCCCTCCTTCCTCCCCCTCCCTCTCTACTCCCCCTCCTTCCTCTCTCTCTCTACTCCCCCTCCTTCCTCTCCCTCCTTCCTCTCCCTCTCTACTCCCCCTCTCTACTCTCCCTCCTTCCTCTCCCTCTCTACTCTCCCTCCTTCCTCTCCCTCCTTCCTCCCCCTACTTCATCTCCCTCTCTACTCTCCCTCTCTACTCTCCCTCCTTCCTCTCCCTCCTTCCTCTCCCTCCTTCCTCTCCCTCTCTACTCCCCCTCCTTCCTCCCCCTCCTTCCTCTCCCTCTCTACTCTCCCTCCTTCCTCTCCCTCTCTACTCCCCCTCCTTTCTCTCCCTCTCTACTCCCCCTCTCTACTCTCCCTCCTTCCTCTCCCTCCTTCCTCTCCCTCCTTCCTCTCCCTCTCCTTCCTCCCCCTCCTTCCTCTCCCTCTCTACTCTCCCTCCTTACTCTCCCTCTCTACTCTCCCTCCTTACTCTCCCTCTCTACTCCCCCTCCTTCCTCTCCCTCTCTACTTCCCCTCTCTACTCTCCCTCCTTCCTCTCCCTCCTTCCTCTCCCTCTCTACTCTCCCTCCTTCCTCTCCCTCCTTCCTCTCCTCCTCTACTCCCCCTCCTTCCTCCCCTCCTTCCTCTCTCTCTCTCTCTCTACTCTCCCTCCTTCCTCTCCCTCTCTACTCCCCCTCCTTCCTCCCCCTGCTTCCTCTCCCTCTCTACTCTCCCTCCTTCCTCTCCCTCCTTCCTCCCCCTCCTTCCTCTCCCTCTCTACTCTCCCTCCTTCCTCTCCTTCTCTACTCCCCCTCCTTCCTCTCCCTCCTTCCTCTCCTCCTCTACCCTCCCTCCTTCCTCCCCCTCCTTCCTCTCCCTCTCTACTCCCCCTCCTTCCTCCCCCTGCTTCCTCTCCCTATCTACTCTCCTTCCTTCCTCTCCCTCTCTACTCTCCCTCCTTCCTCTCCCTCCTTCCTCCCCCTCCTTCCTCTCCCTCTCTACTCTCCATCCTTCCTCTCCCTCTCTACACTCCCTCCTTCCTCTCCCTCTCTACTCTCCATCCTTCCTCTCCCTCTCTACACTCCCTCCTTCCTCTCCCTCTCTACTCTCCCTCTCTACTCTCCCTCCTTCCTCTCCCTCCTTCCTCCCCCTCCTTCCTCTCCCTCCTTCTTCCCCCTCCTTCCTCTCCCTCTCTACTCTCCCTCCTTCCTCTCCCTCCTTCCTCTCCCTCTCTACTCCCCCTCCTTCCTCTCCCCCCTTCCCCCCTCCTTCCTCTCTCTCTCTACTCTCCCTCCTTCCTCTCCCTCTCTACTCCCCCTCCTTCCTCTCCCCCCTTCCCCCCTCCTTCCTCTCTCTCTCTACTCTCCCTCCTTCCTCTCCCTCTCTACTCCCCCTCCTTCCTCTCCCTCCTTCCTCTCCCTCTCTACTCCCCCTCCTTCCTCCCCCTCCTTCCACTCTCTCTCTACTCTCCCTCCTTCCTCTCCCTCTCTACTCTCCCTCTCTACTCTCCCTCTCTACTCTCCCTCCTTCCTCTCCCTATTTTCTCCCTGCTCCTTCGACTGTATGTCATCTTGTGGCCTGCCTGCTTCCGTGCCTCGCACCCCTGGGGGGCATCTCCCATCAGGCTTGCTGTGCTCCAATGTGTCCCGACAGAGCTGATGTGATCTGAGTGGCTGACGGGTCTGTCCCTGCTGCCTGCTGTCTTTTCTCCTCCTCGCTTTGAACACACACACATACCAAGAAACACACATATCCACACACAAATGCACTGACACACACACACACGCACACAAACGCATATAGAAACACACGTACTGTACGCGTACACAAAGACACACACGCGCACGCACACACACCGTTATACTGCAGCCTGACTTCAGTCTACACCTCCTGTGGAGAGCGCCCAATAAAAATATGAGTAGTTTATCTACTTTGATATGAATGGCTTTGCATTAAAGAGACATACAGCTTACTGCTGTCAGGCTCTGGCCATAGAGAAGCTTTGCTTCTCTATATTTCTATGGTCAGAGTCTGGCAGATCTATCATTTCTATTTCTGTCTGGTGTGTGTGTGTAGGATCCCTAATTAGAGGCAGCTGCTATGCATTACCTCTAATTAGGGATCTTACTTATATGTCTGTGTTCCACTCCGTTGGCGTGGTTCATTGTTATGTTATGTCCCGTGTTCGTGCTACGTGTGTCTTCATATATATCATTTGTTATTTTGTTTAGTTCGTCAGTTCGTTAAATAAAGATGTCGAACTATGGATACGCTGCGCCTTGGTCTCTCTACACACCCGAACGTGACAGAATGAACCACCACCCGACCAAGCAGCGTTATACGGGAGCAACGGAGAGGAAGAAAGGTAAACAGCGGCGTAATCGTGGAAACGGAGCCCGTAGTCAACCCCAGGAAAATTTCGGGGGGGGGCTATGGGGGTGGTCTGGTAAAGAAGAGGACGCACCAGTACCACTCTCCATGTGGGATGCACTGTGCCCAACATATAAATGGGGGGCGCAAAGTGAAGAAGAGGAGAATTATTTGGAGAGCCAGTTTGGAGACGTGTTGGAGGAAATGTGGGAGATAGCGGAGGAAGTTGAACGGGAAATGTCGGAGTGGAATGATCCGTGTCCTGTCGCCTACTCCACTCCCGTGAAAGAGCAGTCCGCTTTACCGGTACCCAGTCGGGGTCCGGCCGTCTGCTCTACTCCAGTGCCAGAGCAGTCCGCTCCACCGGTGCCCAGTCTGGGTCCGGCAGTCTGCTACACTCCAGTGAGCCTCTCCAGTCCGGTACGTCATGTGCCTGCTCCTCGCACTCGCCCTGAGGTGCGTGTCACCAGTCCGGCGCCATCAGTGCCGACTCCACGCACCAGGCCTCCAGTGCGCCTCTCCAGTTCGGTACGTCATGTGCCTGCTCCCCGCACTAGCCCTGAGGTGCGTGTTATTAGTCCTGTGCCACATGTGCCGACTTCACGCACCAGGCTTCCAGTGCGCCTTCCCAGTCAGGTACGTCCTGTGCCTGCTCCCCGCACTCGCCCTGAAGTGCGTGTTAGTAGTCCTGTGCCACATGTGCCGACTTCACGCACCAGGCTTCCAGTGCGCCTCCCCAGTCCGGTACGTCCCGTGCCGACTCCCCGCACTCAACCTCCAGTGCGCCTCCCTAGCCCGGTACGTCCCGTGCCGACTCCCCGCACTCGACCTCCAGTGCGTGTGCCCAGCCAGGTTCCTCCAGTGCCAGCTCCACGCACCAGGCCTCCAGTGCGCCTCCCCAGTCCGGTACGTCCCGTGCCGACTCCCCGCACTCTACCTCCAGTGCGTGTGCAAAGTCCGGTACGTCCCGTGCCGACTCCCCGCACTCAACCTCCAGTGCGCCTCCCTAGCTCGGTACGTCCCGTGCCGACTCCCCGCACTCGACCTCCAGTGCGTGTGCCCAGCCAGGTTCCTCCAGTGCCAGCTCCACGCACCAGGCCTCCAGTGCGCCTCCCCAGTCCGGTACGTCCCGTGCCGACTCCCCACACTCTACCTCCAGTGCGTGTGCAAAGTCCGGTACGTCCCGTGCCGACTCCCCGCACTCGACCTCCAGTGCGTGTGCCCAGCCAGGTTCCTCCAGTACCAGCTCCACGCACCAGGCCTCCAGTGCGCCTCTACAGTCCGGTACGTCCCGTGCCGACTCCCCGCACTCGACTTCCAGTGCGTGAGCCCAGCCAGGTGCCTCCAGTGCCAGCTCTACGCATCAGACCGTCGGTGCGCCTCGACATCCCGGAGCCTCTCGTGATGATCGACAGCCCAGAGCCTCTCGTGATGGTCGACAGCCCGGAGCCTCCCGTGATGGTCGAAAGCCCGGAGCCTTCCGTGACGATCGACAGCCCGGAGCCTCCCGTGACGCTCGACAGCCCGGAGCCTCCCGTGACGCTCGACAGCCCGGAGCCTCCCGTGACGCTCGACAGCCCGGAGCCTCCCGTGACGCTCGACAGCCCGGAGCCTCCCGTGACGCTCGACAGCCCGGAGCCTCCCGTGACGCTCGACAGCCCGGAGCCTCCCGTGACGCTCGACAGCCCGGAGCCTCCCGTGACGCTCGACAGCCCGGAACCTTCCGTGAAGATCGACAGCCCGGAACCTTCCGTGACGATCGACAGCCCGGAACCTTCCGTGACGATTATATGGCCGGAGTCGCCTGCCACACCGGTGCTCAGTCCTGGCCCGGTTATTTGCCCCGCTCCATGGCCTGAACTTATTTCCCCACCATTGTTGTATCCAGGACCGGTGGGTTGCCCCTTTATATGGCCGGAGTCGCCTGCCACACCGGTGCCCAGTCCTGGCCCGGTTATTTGCCCCGCTCCATGGCCTGAGCCTTTTTCCCCACCATGGTCATTTCTAGGACTGGTGGGTTGCCCCTTTATATGGCCGGAGTCGCCTGTTACACCGATGCCCAGTCCTGGCCCGGTTATTTGCCCCGCTCCTTGGCCTGAGCCTTTTGCCCCACCATGGTCATTTCCAGGACCAGTGGGTTGCCCCTTTAAATGGCCTGAGTCGCCAGCCACACCGGGCCCAGTAGAAATGGGGAGGAAGCTAGCCACTTCGCCGGGGCCGGAACCGCCACCTGCGATCGTGTGATGTTTTTTTTTCCTCCCTTACCCTTCCCTCATGTTTGTGTTTATTTTCTTGCGGCCGGGAGTCCGCGCCTTTGGGGGGGGGTACTGTCAGGCTCTGGCCATAGAGAAGCTTTGCTTCTCTATATTTCTATGGTCAGAGTCTGGCAGATCTATCATTTCTATTTCTGTCTGGTGTGTGTGTGTAGGATCCCTAATTAGAGGCAGCTGCTATGCATTACCTCTAATTAGGGATCTTACTTATATGTCTGTGTTCCACTCCGTTGGCGTGGTTCATTGTTATGTTATGTCCCGTGTTCGTGCTACGTGTGTCTTCATATATATCATTTGTTATTTTGTTTAGTTCGTCAGTTCGTTAAATAAAGATGTCGAACTATGGATACGCTGCGCCTTGGTCTCTCTACACACCCGAACGTGACAACTGCTTGTCCTGTGTGGCTCAGTTGGTAGAGCATGGCATTTGCAACGCCAGGGTTGTGGGTTTGATTCCCACGGGAACAAGTATGAAAATGTATGCACTCACTACTGTAATTCACTCTGGATAAGAGCATCTGATAAATGTCTAAAATAAAGGAGGAACAAACACAATGCTGTCCTGAGTGAAGCGTGATACTGTAACTCTGGCCAAAGAGTTCTGTTTTTATGTTATCTGACCACAGTACCGATTCCAATCCAAGTGCCTATGTCATTTAGCAAACTTCAGGCACTGACAATTGTTGAATGACATGAAAATAGAGCTCTTTTGCCACGCCCACGAGTGGTATGTTTGGTGTCGAAAGAAAGATGCATATGCAGAAATGAACCCCATACCTACTGTAAAATATGGTGGTGGATCTTTGATATTATAGGGCTATTTTGCTTCCTCTGGTCCTAGGGCCCTTGTAAAGGTCAACAGCATCATGAACTTTACCCAGCACCAGGACATTTTAGCCCAAAACCTGATTACCTCTGCCAGGAGGCTGAAACTTGGGCGCAAGTGGATCTTACACCAAGACAATAACCCCCAGCACACATCAAAATCCCCAAAGAAATGGTTAATTGATCACAAAATCAACATATGCAATGGCCACCTCAGTTTCCGTACTTGAACCCCATTGAAAATCTGTGGTTTGAATTGAAGAGGGCAGTCCATAAGTACAGATGAAGGATATAAAGGATCTGGAAAAAGTCTGTATGGAGGAATGTGTTCTTCAATCTCATAAAACATTTTAGAAAAAGGTTCAGTGCTGTTATCCTCGCAAGGTGAGGTATTGAAAGGTATTCACAGAATCATGGCTCTCTTGGGATATACTGTCCCCGTCCATACAGCCAGCAGGGTTCTCAGTACATCACGCAGACAGGAATAAAGAACTCTCTGGGAAGAAGAAAAGCGGAGGTGTATGTTTCATGATTAACTACACATGGTGTGATTGTGATAACGTACAGGAACTCAAGTCCTTTTGTTCACCCGACCAAGAATATCTCACAATCAAATGCTGAACGTAGTACCTCCCAAGATAATTCTCTTCGGTTATAGTCACAGCTGTGTATATTCCCCCTCAAGCCGATACCACGACGGCCCTCAAGGAACTACACTGGACTTATTTCCTGTGTAGAAACCACATATCCAGAGTTCTATCAACACATTGCCTGTAGTACTCGCGCCACATAAACTCTCGACCGTTGTTGCTCTCCCTTCCGGGATGGCTACAAGGCCCTCCCCCGCCCTCCCATTGGCAAATCAGATCACAACTCCATTCTGCTCCGCCCTTCCTATAGGCAGAAACTCAAACTGGAAGTACTCATGCTAAGGTCTATTCGACACTGGACTGATAAATCGGAATCCATGGGATATGTTCCAGGTTGCCTCTGAGAAAAACATTGACGTATACACTGACATGTTGACTGAGTTCCTCAGGAAGTCTATAGGGGATGTTGTTCCCACTGTGACTATTAAAACCAACAGAAACCAAGAACCGTGGCTAGATGGCAGAATTCACGCAAAACTGAAAGCGTGAATCACCGCATTTAACCACAGCCAGTTGACTGGGAATATGGTTGAATACAAACAGTGCAGTTATGCCCTGCGTAAGGCAAACAAATAGGCAAAACGTCAGTACAGACACAAAGTGGATTCGCAATTCAACAGCTCAGATAAGAGACGTATGTGTCAGGGACTCCAGACAATTGTGGATTACTAAGGGAAAACCAGCCACGTCACGGACACCGATGTCTTGATCCCGGATAAGCTAAACACCTTTTTCACCTGCTTTGAGGATAACACAGTGCCACCGACGCGGCCTGCTCCTGAGGACTGTGGGTTCTCGTTCTCCATGGCCGACGTGAGCAAGACATTTAAGCGTGTTAACCCTCGCAAGGCTGCCGACCCAGATGGCATCATTAGCCAGGTCCTCAGAGCATGCGCAGACCAGCTGGCTGGAGTGTTTACGTACATATTCAATCTCTGCCTATCTCAGTCTGCTGTCCCCACTTGCTTCAAGATGTCCACCATTGTTCCTGTACCCAAAAAGGCAAAGGTAACTGAACTAAATGACTATCGCCCCGTAGCAATCACTTCTGTCATCATGAAGTGCTTTGAGAGGCTAGTTAAGGATCATATCACCACCACCTTATCTGACACCCTAGACCCACCTTCATTTGCATACTGCCCCAGACAATGCAATCACCATTGCCCTACACAATTCCATCTGGACAAGAGGAATACCTATGTAAGAATGCTGTTCATTGACTACAGCTCAGCCTTCAACACCATAGTGCCCTCCAAGCCCTCAAAGCTCATCATTAAGCTCGGGGCCCTGGGTCAATACAGGTGCTGAACTGAGAGACCCTGCCCTGAACGTAGTCACTGTCACTAGCCGGCTACCACCCGGTTACTCAACCCTGCACCTTAGAGGTTGCTGCCCTATGTGCGTAGATATGGAATCACTGGTCACTTTAATAATGGAATCACTGGTCACTTTAATAATGGAACACTGGTCACTTTAATAATGTTTACATACGGTTTTACTCATTTCAGATGTATATACTGTATTCTAGTCAATCCCATTCCGGCATTGCTCAAGCCTAATATTGATACATTTCTTAATTCTATTAAATTCTACTGCACTTGTGGAACTAGGAAGACAAGCATTTAGCTAGGCCTGCAATAACATCTGCTAAATATATGTATGCGACCAATAGTTTTGAAAACAGGGCTGCCAATAATTTTGACCCCTATCTTTTTGAGAGAATATATATTACTTGATAAACATACACTCTTTCCTTTTTTTTAAATGGGAGCATACAATATATCTCACTATTTGTATTATTTATTTTATTGTCTTTTTTGCTCAGCTTTATCAAGGGTGCCATTCATTTGGGATCTGTACAGATGTGGCAAGTTTTCTACAGCAGTAAATGTGAATTATTATGTGGATTTTTATCCATGCAATTTTTTTTAAGGGTTGATATATTTTTAATAAGGGAAAATCAAGTCTGAAATTTCAAAGTGGAAACTTCAGAAGCATTTTTAAACCTCAAATACACTACAAGTTAAAAATGTCCTGTATTGCATTAAATGTATCCTTTAACAAGGTGATCAAATTAAGAACCTACACCTGTATGTGTGTATGGAAAAACTGAGTGGAGAAAAACAATGCCCTCTTGGTTCAGTAGCCCTGTCACACACAGAGAGTAGCCTGAGGGGATATACAGAGACGGAGGGGGTGGGGGTTGGATACCATGAGACGATGTCAACATAATGGGGCTTAGCAACACAAAGATATACCAACTGGAACCTTAAATCTGCAGGGGTTGTACGTTTGTAGGGGAGGAGGAGGAGGAGGGGGGAGGGTGTATGTTGGGCTCTTGCATCTTCTCAGAATTTGATGAAGTGCACTTTCCAATACTGCCGTCAACAATAGCTGATGGACTGGACACAGGAAAGACAAAGACGACACGATTTCCCCCAGTCAAGCTTTCAAATACAAGATCAACAACAGTGAGCAGGCTTGGCACTTTAATTAAAAGACAAAGGGGATTTTTATTGATATTTGGCCACATACTTCAGGCGCAAGTCTACAACGCCTAAAGTACACAGTAATGTTTTCTTGATCAATCATTAACTCTCCCAGTGGAGATCTTAGATCACTCTGGCGACATATCTGCCGGTGGTCTTCGGTTTGCTGCATTTCTTTAAGTCATAATGAAACTCAGCGGGGAGAAAACAACTGCTGGAATGGTTTGGGGAGGAGTAGAGGGAGGAGGAGAGTAGAGGGAGGAGGAGAGGAGAGGGATGAGGAGAGGAGAGAGAGGAGGAGAGGAGAGGAATGAGAGGGATCTAGGCGACGGTATAGACCTACAATGGAGGTGTCATAATACCCATAAAACCTAGCGGTCAAACGGAGAAATGGCTCCAATCGTTGTTACACCCTTTATTTTTCCCATAGGGGATTTTAGAAACAGTTCAAATAAGGGCTGTGTTTCTTCTAGGCTTACTCTGGCGTGATGTTTTGATAACCATGTAAATCTCTCTCAGACAAAGTGAATTTTATCAATATATTTTGCTCTATTTACTTTCAGATTTGAAAATGCTATTTACCATCAAAGCACACATCATGCAAGACTACAAATCCCTGCAAGCTCCTGCACGTCATTTATTTTTCTTTCTTTTTTTATTTAACCTTTATTTAACTAGGCAAATCAGTTAAGAACAAATTCTTATTTACAATGACGGCATACCAAAAGGCAAAAGGCCTCCTGCAGGGATGGGGGCTGGGATTAAAAATACAAATAAACTAAATTGAAATTTAGAACAAAACACACATTACGACAAGAGAGACAACAAAACACTACATAAAGAGACATAAGACAACAAAATTTGCTAACGTGTATTGTGTCAATTTAAAACTTGCCAAAGACAGTTTACAGAATTGTCCATTTTATCACGTTTGAAGGTAAGACCCACGCGCAGACAACGTCGGAATAACAAATGTTTATTATCACAACAGGGGGCAGGCAAAAGACAGGTCAGGGGCAAGCAGAGTTCGGTAATCCAGAGTGGTGGGGCAAAGGTACAAGATGGCAGGCAAGCTCGGCGTCAGGGCAGGCAGAGTTCAGTAATCCAGAGTAGTGGGGCAACGGTACAAGACGGCAGGCAGGCTCGGGGTCAGGGCAGGCAGGAAGGATCAAAACTGATAAAATCTAAGAGATAGTAACAATAGCAAGGCAGGAGGAAAGGGGGAAAACGCTGGTAGGATTCAACAAGCAAAATTAACTGGCAACAGCCAAACAAAGAACACAGGTTAAAGTACCCAGGGGTTAATGAGGAAGATGGGCGACACCTGGAGGGGGTGGAGACAAGAACACAGACAGGTGAAACAGATCAGGGTGTGACACATTTAAATATTTTTTTTACTACACTGAATAAAAATATAAAAGCAAAATGTAATGTGTTGGACCCATGTTTCATGAGCTGAAAGAAAATATCCCAGAAATGTTCCATACACACAAAAGGCTTATTTCTCTTAAATGCTTATTTCTCTTCAATTTGTTTATATCCCTGTTAGTGAGCATTTCTCCTTCGCCAAGATAATCCATCGACCTGACAGGTGTGGCATATCAAGAAGATGATTTCAACAACATGATCATTACACAGGTGCATGGGGACAATAAAAGGCCACTCTAAAATGTGCAGTTTTATCACACAACACAATACCACAGATGTCTCAAGTTTTGAGGGAGTGCAATTGGCATGCTGACTGCAGGACTGTCCACCAGAGCTGTTGCCAAACAATCTTATGTTTATTTCTCTACCATAAGCCACCTCCAATGATGTTTTAGAGAATTTGGCAGTACGTCCAACCGGCCTCACAACCACAGACCACGTGTATGGCATCATGTGGGCAAACAGTTTGCTGATGTAAACATTGTCAACAGAGTGCCCCATGGTGGCGTTGGGGTTATGGTATGGGCAGGCATAAGCTATGGACACAATTGCATTTTATCGATGGCAATTTGAAAGCACAGAGATACCGTGACGAGATCCTGAGGCCCATTGTCGTGCCATACATCCGCCGCCATCACTTCATGTTTCAGCATGATAATTCATGGCTAAAGACAAAGAGTTACCTGGATAACAGAACACAGAGGGTGTTCTCTAATGGAAGCCTCCAACATAATCTAGGTAGAATCAGGAATTCTCCAGGGCAGCTGTCTAGGCCCTTTACTTTTTTCAATCTATACTAATGACATGCCACTGGCCTTGAGTAAAGCCAGTTTGTCTATGTATGCGGAGGACTCAACACTATAAAAAGCAGTTACTACAGCGAGTGAAATCACTGCAACACTTAATTAAGAATGGGTGGCAAGGAATAAGTTAGTCCTAAATATTTCTAGAACTAAAAGCATTGTATTTCATTCAATAAATACTAAACCTCATCTATATCTTGTAATAAAAAATTTGGAAAGTGAGCAAGTTGAGGTGAATTGAGCAAGTTGGAGTGACCTTGGATGGTCAGAACATGTTGATACAACAGTAGCTAAGGTGGGGAGAAATCTGTACATAATAAAGTGCGGCTATGCCTTTTTAAAAACACTATCAACAAGGCAGGTCCTACAGGCTCTAGTTTTGTCACACCTGGACTGCTGTTCAGTTGTGTGGTCAGGTGCCACAAAGAGGGACCTCAGAAAATTACAATTGGCTCAGAACAAGGCAGCACATTAATAATATGCATGTCAATCTCTCATGGCTCAAAGTGGAGGAGAGATTGACTTCATAACTACTTGTTTTTGTAAGAAGTGTTGACATGCTGAATGCACCGAGGTGTCTGTTTAAACTACTAGCACACAGGTCGGACACCTATGCATACCCCACAAGATATGCCACCAAAGGTCTATTCACAATCCCCAAGTCAAGAACAGACTATGGGAGGCACACAGTACTACATCAAGCTATTGTTACATGGAACTCTATTCCACATCAGGTAACTGATGCAAGCAGTAGAATCAGATTGATTTGTATTGTAGATATGTGATAGTAGAGTAGTGGCCTGAGGGAACACGCTTAATGTGTTGTGGAAAGTGTTATTAAATGTAATGCCATGGTATATTTTAAATTGTATATGACTGCCTTAATGTTGCTGGACCCCAGGAAGCAGCTAATGGGGATTCTTAATAAATACAAATAAATAAATACAAATACATGTCACCCATTGAGCATGTTTGGGATGCTCTGGATCGACATGTACGACAGCATGTTCCAATATCCGCCAATATCCAGCAACTTCGCACAGCCATTGAAAAGGAGTGGGACAACATTCCACAATCAACAGCCTGATCAACTCTATGCGAATGAGATGTATCACGCTGCATATGGCAAATGGTGGTCACACCAGCTACTGACTGGTTTTTTGACCCACGCCCCTACCTTATTTTAAGGTATCTGTGATCAACAGATCCATATCTGTATTCCCAGTCATGTGATATCCATAGATTAGGGCCTAATAAATGTATTTCTATTGACTGAGAAATATTCCTTATACTGTATGAACTGTAACTGTAGAATATTTGAAATTGTTGCATATTGCGTTTATAATTTTGTTCAGTATGCATTTAGCTAACATTAGTTAATCCAGAGATTCTTACCTTTGCCTTGATTTGGCAGTCTCGTCCAGATCATCATGGCATTTGTAGTTCTTCGACATCCATATCCACATTAGCAGCTAATTACCATTTCATTTTTGGGGAGTAAATACAGGCAAATATATTGATAAAAGTAACCTTATCTTAGAGAGATTGATACGTTTATCAAAACGTCATAGCAAGAAACGTCACAAAAAAAACACAGCCCTTATTTGAAGTGTTTCTAAAAAACAACCTATGGGAAAAATGAATGGTGGAAAAACTATTGGAACCATTTCCCTGTTTGACCGCTAGGTTTTATGGGTATTATGACTCATACTGTGGTACTCTATTATCCATTATTATCCCGCTGATGCGAACAGAAAGCAAGATCATCTACTTGTGCTCAGTGAAAGGTACAAACATGGCAGGTGCTTTCACTCATTAATTTGGTCCCTGTGACCAGTGGTGTAAAGTACTTAAATACTTTAAAGTACTACTTACTACTACTTTGGGGTATTTGTACTTTACTTTACTATTTATATTTTCGACAACCTTTACTTTAACTTCACTACATTCCTAAAGAAAAGAATGTATGTTTTACTCCATACATTTTCCCTGACACTTTGAATGCTTAGCAGGACAGAAAATGATTAAATTCACACACATCAATAGAACATTGCTGGTCATCCCTACTGCCTCTGATCTGGCAGCCTCACTAAACACATATGCTTTGTTTTTAAATTATGTCTGAGTGTTGGAGTGTGACCCTGGCTTTCCGTAAAGAAATAAAAAACAAGACAATTGTGCCGTCTGATTTTCTTAATATAAGGAATTTTTAATTATTCACACTTTTACTTTTACTTTTGATACTTAAGTATATTATTTTTTATTAAGGTATCTTTACTTTTACTCAAGTATGAGAATTTAGTACTTTTTCCACCACTGTCTGTGACAAGCCTGAAAGTGGTGACTATGTGAATATTGTTAAATGTTATTCCACTTGTGGTTATCTATGATGTTGTATTATGATGATGATGACTCTACTTAGGCTACAGGGGTCAATCATTTCTGACATAGTGTTCTGACACATTGTCAGCCCCGCCGCAAACCCTTTCCTTGAAGGCCCAAGGACGTGAGCTCCATTTTGGAGGGCACAGATGACCTTCAAGTTTTCCCTGACTCAACAGAACGGTCTCATGCCCAATAGAGCGGTAGTGGAGGGAAGGGAGAGGGTAGAGTTGGGGGGGAAGCAGAGCCATATATTTAGACAGTCAATTACATAGCATTATTTAAATATTCCCCATGTAATGTTAATGGGGAGCTAGCATGCCTGCCATAGAATGTTGTAGTGTCATGTAAATGCACGTAATCCAGAAATTACGTCCCAACTCTCTAAATACTTGGCTCTGGGTGGAAGGGTTCTGAGGAAGGGGGGCAGACATTCTGGGGCTTGAGAAGGAAAGAGAGAGAGAGAGAGAGAGAGAGAGAGAGAGAGAGAGAGAGAGAGAGAGAGAGAGAGAGAGAGAGAGAGAGAGAGAGAGAGAGAGAGAGAGAGAGAGAGAGAGAGAGAGAGGCAGTGGAGGGAGGCTGTAAACCGGGCCCAGGGGTGAAAAGGAGGTCAGTGCCACAGGAAGTGGTGGAACAGAGAAGTGCCCAGGGCCGTATCCTTAATGAGACCAGATCCCCTGAGGCTGTCCCCTCTCTGCAGCCCAACAGCTATGTTGGGCAGGCTAACTCTTCACAGTCCATAGAGGGTAGAAACTACTAGAAGGGAGAGGAACAGGCATTTTCACATGTAAACTTTCTCAAGCCTAGCCAGGATACCATGTCTACACGATATATAAAAAAGAATGTGGACACCCCTTTAAATTAGTGGATTAGGCTATTTCAGCCACACCCATTGCTGACAGCTGTATAAAATCAAGCACACAGCCATGCAATCTCCATAGACTGACATTGGCAGTAGAATGACCTTACTGAAGAGCTCAGTGACTTTCAACGTGGCACTGTCATATGATGCCACCTTTCCAACAAGTCAGTTCTTCACATTTCTGCCCTGCTAGAACTGCCCAGGTCAACTGTAAGTGCTGTTAATGTCTAGGAGCAACAACAAAGTTAGACGAGCAGGTGTCCACATATTTTTGGTCATGTTAGCTTTGAAAATAGGTTATGTTTCAAAAATACAAATTAAATCATATTCAGGGATTCCTCTCTCAAAAAGACAGACTGAACACACTGAGCATTATTAAAATACAATATTGAATTCTATCATTTATTGTCTACATTTATCAGTTGAATTAGTGAGTGGATCTTAATGCACAAGTCTAAAAACCTAGAATGCATCCTAAATCTGTTTATTAATAAAGTTCGTAAGCCATTGAAAAATAGAATCTAATCAATTTTGTAAAAAAAACTGGTGCGATGCGAGTGCGAGAAACACATTTGAAAATAAACTTTGAGTAACTCATTAGATTAAGAAAATTATAAGAATAATAGCCCGGAGCGCTGCCCGGGGAGAGAAATCTCATTAACAGGTTTTTCGATTCCCCTCTTTCAATACATTTGTTAGAAGTGCCAGAGAGCGTTCAATTATCACCCACCCTCTCACCTCCGAGACATGGGGGTGATGAGAGGCCCCAGAGGACCCCGGCTGCAGGCTGCAACCATGCAGGCCCCACTCACAGCTCACAGGGCAGGGCGGCTCCAGACTGCAGTGGGGGACACACTGACTGTTCACTCCCCTCTGAGGTATGGACATACTGACCATGTGTCTAATACTGTCAACACTTTAGAGAGCTAGAGCTGCAGGGCTGCTCAGTCAATAACATTAACACACTCATATCAACATACCGGTATACATACAGGATGCTATTTGGGTATGTAAGTCACGGTTTGGATAAATCTATCCAATCAAATATATAAATGAAATCAACTCAACATTATTATCTAACTGGGTTGTATAAGAGAAACCAAATGCACATTTTGTTCTCTTTCACTCTGTCTTTCTTTTCCTTCTGTCTTTCATGTGTTTCCAATCCTCCAATTGGCTTAGGCCTTCGGGCTACATCCTCAGGGCTGGAGCTTTGGAAGACTGTGTTTGTTCTGGAACCGTCCTCCGTCCTCCGATCTCAAGACATGACAGAACGCCTCCGGGGGGGTGGATAGTGGGGGGGTGCAGCCCAGCCCACCTGGAGTGTCTCGTCTTCATCCAGACCCTAACCCCCCCCCCACCCCCTGGTGGCCGCCCACGGCGCTGCACAGCGATGGGCTGGGCCCTGCAGGGCTGCTGCTAAGGCAACTCCTTGGACAGGCACCACCTCTCAACAACTGGAGGCTCTGTCTTACTGATCCTAGCTCCTCTCACCACTCCTCTAATGGGGATGAAACTACAGAGCTGAGAGGTGGAACTGGAACTGATCAGGCCCCATGTGATGTAGAACGATCACCCCAAAGATGGAGGACGACCACAAAGATGGCGGACGACCACAAAGATGGCGGACGACCACAAAGATAGAGGACGACCACAATGATGACGATGGACAACAATGGTTGTGGTATCACCAATAACCAAGTGAGAAAGCTCTAGCTCAAGTAGCTCTAAATATGCTAGGCCAACATGTCAACATTTCTCCCTTATTTGGTAGGCCTATACAATGTAGCCAAAATACCTGATTTCCACCCTTTATCACCCTGACTACAAAAAGCTGTCCGTCTGGAGGCCTGTTGGGGCATAGAATGTTGTGCGAAGAAGGTTGTTAGTTCAACACCAGAAAGAATACTGTCATCCATCATGTCCTTGGGAAAGACCTTAATCCAAAAACATGACTGCACATGGAATAATCCCCAGAGATAAGAAGGGAATGAACAAACAGGTAGATGAAGAGAAAAGGATGAAATAACGTAACGTGATTGGTCACTGATGTGTGATGAAATAACGTAACGCGGTTGGTCACTGATGTGTGGCAATTTAGTGTATTTAAGCATGCAGCGAAACGCGTCTTCATTTCCGACCTGAAAGAGACAATAGTTTTTTTTAAATAGGTATTCACAGATGAACACAGCCTTGTTTTCCAGATCCTAGATGGAGGGGAGAGAGTAGTGATTTCTTCTCTGAGCCCTCCAGCACAATGAAAGCAGCGCTCCAAACTGCAGCATCTGCTCTGTTTGTTTCATTTTATATCCATCGGATTGGCCTTTGTGTGTGTGAGAGGGAAAAAGCGGTGAAAAAAATATTTAAGTGTATCTGTTAATAAAAAGGGAATGTATTTTATGAAAAGTTACGAGAAGACAATGTAGATTTTTGATTATGTAGATTTATAACTTTGAAGAAGAATAACTTTTTTTGTTGCTGTCATTCCTCTGAAATTAATGTGTTCAAACCAGTTGAATAGGATTCAAGCCCAGACACTCTATTTAAAACATGGATTTGAAACTGAGACAATAAGCTCACAAGCCATGAATAAACAGTACTGTTTCTTTGAGATGTTTTGTTACGGTAGGAAGAACGCACACACACACACGCACACGCACACACACACACACACACACACACACAAACTACACAAACTCAAAGTTTTAGTGCTTAGTTTTGATTGTCTCTCTCTTCATTAGCCGTGGGGCCCAGCTCCGGTTAGCTCCAGTATTAGGCTCAATTAGGACACGATCCAATTAGAGGTCTCCGCTCCCCTTGGGCAAGGAGAGGCAGGAAGAGGGAGACTGGGAGAAATGTATAAGTCGACAACATGCGGACACAGCCTACGTAAACAAACTTACTTTGTTGATCTCTGCTGTTGCTATGCAGTGGTTCCTCTGGGAGTCGAAGCCCTGCTAGTCTAAGCAATGAGATAAAAAAAATAAAGCCTCGCGGCCAAACATGAACTCTGTGAACACAAGGGCTCCGACACCATGAAGGGAACGTCTGGGCCCAGAAAATGAAAAGCCCCCAGGCCTTTTCCATTTACAGCTAAAAATCCAGCACTAGCTCCTAGCCAGGGTTAGTATTAGACTCACAAAATGAACACTTACACTACGGGGAACAAATGAGTAGCTCCTTTATTGTAACGTGCCTGTTAATAGAAATATACCCTACTAGTGACAGGAAATCACTGTTGGAAATATATAATCTGATGGAGGAATGGAGAGAAAGAAAGAAAGTATAGACTATAGATACTCCTAGCTGTTCACCTCTCTCTCATCAGCATTAACATCCTGTAAGTATGGTCGGAGGTGGTTGGTGGCGGCCATGTTGTGTGTGATGTTTGGGCTTGCCCTTGCCTCGGGCCTCCAGTGTTCCTCCCTCAGGCTGTTCATGGGGGAAATGGTGTGCGATGGTAGGGTAAACCTTCACCTGCCTGCCAGGAGGCTGCTACACACATAATGAAATGAGCCCAAACAAAGTAGGAGGGGAGGGAGGGAGAGAGAGAGGGAGGGGCAGAGAGAGAGAGAGAGAGGGGCAGAGAGAGAGAGAGAGAGACCTGGTTGGTTTCTCCTGTATCACCTTTATTACCTCTCTGGCTCTTTTGTTTTAGCCTATATATTACCCACTGGCAGGTTGCTCTCTGTGCTACAGGAGGTTACATATCTTCTGGGATCATTCAGGTGTTGGTACCTATGAGTGACAGTTTGACACATGCTTTTTCCTAATATTCTGCCAAGCCCTATTTGTAACGAATTGGAAATCCCATTATGTTACAGGTTACAATTGGTTGAATTCCAATGGCTCAGGGCTTGTATTCATACATTACTACAAGTGACTGCCAAAATAAAGGAAATACTTACTAACATAAAGTGTTTTAATAGGGCGTTGGTCCACCACGAGCCACCAGAACAGCTTCACTGTGCCTCTGGAACTCTATTGGAGAAATGCAACACCATTCTTCCGGGAGAAATGTCATATTTTAGTGTTTTGTTGATGGTGGTAGAACAATCTCAGGTGCCGCTCCAGAATCTCCCATAAGTGTTCAACTGGGTTGGGATCTGGTGTCTGAGACCGCCAAGGCTTACATCGATGTCATGCTCATCAAACCATACAGTGGCCACTCGTGCCCTGTAGATGGGGGCATTGTCATCAAGGAAAAGACCACTCCCATCAGGATAGAAATTATTCACCATAGGTTGAAGGTGATCACTCAGAATGGCTATGTATTTATTAGCATTTACTTTGCCCTCTAAACCATGCCAGGAAAAGGCCCTCCACACCATAATAGAGCTGTCAGAACCCTAATTTACTCAGTGTTTCCTTTATTTTGGCAGTTATTTTGCATTTGGAAAGTATTCAGACCTCTTGACCTTTTTCACATTTTGTTACGTTACAGCCTTATTCTGAAATTGATTCAATAGTTTTTTTCCTAATCAATCTACACACAATACCCCATCATTTTTAAAGAAATTATTATATATATATACAAATAAAATCCAGAAATATGACATTTACATAAGTATTCAGACCCTTTACTCAGTACTTTGTTGAAGCAACTTTGGCAGCGATTACAGCCTCAAGTCTTCTTGGGTATGACGCTACAAGCTTGGCTAACCTGTATTTGGGGAGTTTCTCCCATTCTTCTCTGCAAGCTCTGTCAGGTTGGATGGGGAGCGTTGCTGCACAGCTATTTTCAGGTCTCTCTAGAGTTGTTCGATCTGGTTCAAGTCCAGGCTCTGGCTGGGCCACTCAAGGACATTCACAGACTTGTCCCGAATCCACTCCTGCGTTGGCTGTGTTCTTAGGGTCGTTGTCCTGTTAGAAGGTGAACCTTCGCCCCAGTCTGAGGTGCTGAGCGCTCTGGAGCATGTTCTCATCCAGGATCTCTCTGTACTTTGCTCTGTTCATCTTTCCCTCAATCCTGACTAGTCTCCCAGTCCCTGCCACTGAAAAACATTCCCACTGCATGATGCTGCCACCACCATGCTTCACCGTAGGGATGGTGTCAGGTTTCCTCCACACGGAACACTTGGCATTCAGGCCAAAGACTTCAATCTTGGTTTCACAGACCAGAGAATCTTGTTTCTCATGGTGTGAGAGTTTTTAGGTGCCTTTTGGCAAACTCCAAGCGGGCTGTCATGTGCCTTTTACTGAGGAGGGGCTTCCGTCTGGCCACTCTACCATAAAGGCCTGATTGGTGGAGTGCTGCATAGATGGTGGTCCTTCTGGAAGGTTCTCCCATTTCCAGAAAGAAACTATAGTTCTGTCAGAGTGACCATTGTGTTCTTGGGCACCTCCCTGACCAAGGCCCTTCTCCCCCAACTGAATATAAATTTGCTAACATTTTTTTTTTTTTTTAAACAGTTTTCGTCATTTTGGGGTATTGTGTGTAGATTGCTGAGATTTTTTTAAATATTTCATCAATTTTAGAATAAGACTGTAACGTCAATTTCTGAAGGCACTGTATGCTCTACTCAAACTTAGCATATGAATTTGAACCTTAATTTTGTATCATTCACTTACACAAACCTAGTCTTGCGCTGCCAGACCTCACACTGCGATCATAGTTTCTGCATAAACATAGAACGGATGGAGTCGAGGCTAATACAAAACTAATTCTGCAAAGATAACATGCTCCCATATTCAAACATAAAAAAAAGTTTTGAGTTCATTTATTGCTAATTTATTGGAGCCGGAGCAGCAAACAGATCAAAAACAAGAACCTCATTAAGGCCTTATGATTAGTGATAAAGTGGTCAGTTAGTACTTCCTGTTCCCTCAACACAATGTGAATGGAACTTAATTGGATGGAGCAAGACTCCATCTCCTCATGTGAAGTTACATTCTGGGATTTGAAAAACAAACAGGGTCCCTGCCACTTGTTTTGGTATACAGCTGAGGCTAGGGAAATGTAACCCCTCTCAAATACCCCACATTCAGGTTCCACTATAAGTATTTGGTTTTAAATATACTTAAGTATCTAAAGTAAATGTAATTGCTAAAATATACTTAAGTATCAAAAGTAAAAGTAAAACTACAAATAATACAACATTCCTTATATTAAGCAAACCAGACAGTACAATTTTCTTGTTTGTTTTTTTACGGATAACCAGGGGCACACTCCAATACAAAGCATTTGTGTTTAGTGAGTCCACCAGATCAGAGGCAGTACGCATGACCAGGGATGTTCTCTTGATAAGTGTATGAATTTAACAATTTTCTGTCCTGCTAAGCATTCAAAGTGTCAGGGTGTCATTCAAAATTAAACAAGTACTTTTCGTTGTCAGGGAAAATGTCTGGAGTAAAAAGTACATTCTTTTATTTAGGAATATAGTGGAGTAAAAGTAAAAGTTGTCAAAAATATAAATAGTAAAGTACAGATACCCCAATAAACTACTTAAGTGGTACTTTAAAGTATTTCTACTTAAGTACTTTACTCCACTGAAATTGGGTGTGGGAATTTCCACATGGTCAACAAATATGGCACTGACAGCATGCTAACTTGCTAACATTATGTAGCTAGTTAATGTTTTCTGTTGTTGCTTCATTTTCTTTTTACTACACCGTATTCAAAAGATTAGCCAGTTGGCTCTATGGCTGATTCTGGAGCTCGAGTTGTCATAAGCATTGATGTAGGGAAAGCTTTGCCACAGATGGAAACCACTAGCCTATTTTTTACTTTGCCATCTATTGTTATCTCCAAAGTTTTGGCATCTTCCATAAATTGCAGCCACGAATCCGCCATAGACATACAGTAGTTAGAATTAATTAATTGAAGCTCTAGTAATATGGATAACTATTGAAAGATAGTTGATATGCCTGTTTCTATATTGTAATGGACACAGTGCCACCTTTGGTAGGTAGGCTGCTGGCAGGTTTCAGCTGCGGTACAGCAAAGCCAAGTCAGCTTGTGCTCATGGTTCTCACAGGGGAAGTGAAATGATAGGGTACAGTAACTTTCCTCATGTTCATTCACGCCACAAATTACATGTAACTATAAGTTCCTTGACAGACACTAACGGTTTCTGGCTAACGTTACACCAATCAAAACAGTGGAGCGTGTAGTGAAGCAAAACTTTAGTGATCAAAACCATTTATCTTGGGTTGATGGGGGACGTGGGTTTACAAAATGCTACCCTATCACGCAATTATACTATTTATAAAATGGTCAGATATATATATTGTAACGAGCCTGTAAGGCCACCGAAACTCGCACATAATTTGTTGACTAGCGTAAACAGTTTAGGACACTGATTTCCCATAAAATAATCAAGTTGTAATTTATTTGGATGAACACAGACAGTGTGACCCAGCACTGACCTGCCGCACAAACGCCTCACCAAAACTCTTCCTCAGCATGCCCCAGCATCCTCACATACAACTCATTTGCATAACATTGTGTGATAGGTTGAGAGACTTTCGAATGTGTAAAACATTACATTTCCCCCTTCTTAAACTGATCACACTGTGTTTAATAACCTCGATAAACACACACAAAATAACCTCTGAGAAGTGTACAGTAACCAAACACATTCAGAATGCATTGACCATGTTCAACACAAAACCCTCTTGCCAAGCAGGCCTCCTAATAGTTATTTGGGGTCTATCCCCCTGACCCATGTGATCTTCTGTTGCAATTGGTGCTTGACTCGTCTCGAAGGTGACACTTTCTCTTGCAGGTGCACTCAGTGTTCACAACCGTTTGCGTGGTATGAGCCTCTGTGTCTTCGACTGAGCTTTCAGTCCTGACAGTGTCCAGTTCCCGTTCCGCTGACACATTAACATCTCTTGGAGCCCACAGTCCCCCACCCTTCTCCTGAAAGGTAACCTAGGTTACTTTTTCCTCAGAGAATCCTGTTTCCTTGAGGGGTAGTAATCTGTCTAGGCACAAATGAGTCAGTGCTCAACTCAGTCTCTTGTCCCGTGCCAGTGACCTCATGCTCTGAAACAACCCCAAAATAAGGTTTTGAAAGGACCTTTGAATGTCTTTCTCAGTTTCGGTGACAACACCTTTTTACTCTGGTTGTCTCTAAGCCACACATAATCATTTTCCTCATACCTCTGGGGTGTCACCTTTAGATAAAAGTATTGCTTTTGTTTACCTGTGGCTTTTAGGGGATTTCTCTTTACAGCTTCCCTTCAGTGCTTACAAACCCTTGCACCTTTTGCACATACTAAGAAATATACTGTTTCCCTTCATTTTGTTGTGTTACCCTAACGACATCAACCTGTAAAGTCATTTCAGTACCGAACAGCAGCCTGTACTGTGTGAACCCTGTGGAAGATTAAACACTACTCCTGTATGCCATCATCACATATGGGAGTATCTCATCCCAATTTCTTTGATTGTCATCAACAAAAAGTGAAAGCATATTGATCAGAGTTCTGTTCATTCTTTCCACTAAACCATCTGATTGTGGGTTGCACGGAGGGGTACTTGTTTTATTCAAAGATTTTGTAAAATTTTGCACATCTCTCTAAAAAGAGTAGATTCTAAATTTCAACAATAGTTGCTATGTATAGAGCGAGGAACGCCTAGTACCAGTTTTTTGGTCTTTTGGTCACTGTTACTGCTTCCTGATTGGGTATGGCATATGCCTCTGCAAATCCACTTTCACGCTGTCGTAATCGTTCTTGGTATCCTGAGGTAAATACTCCAAAATATCTGCGTATTTCCCCTCAGCAACAGCATGAGAGAGTTCAAACGATCTGCCTCGCACATTCCATTCACTTGCGCTGCTAACTCAAATTGTTAAATCCAAACAGTCCATTTACCTTCTTTCCCCTTGAAAGATTCTGTCATGAACACCGGCCGGTCAATCAGCCTGTCCATGCTATTCCCGGGTTGTTCGACTTTTCCCTCCATTTTCCCACAAAGCTAACCAGCTAAAGTTAGCCAAGCTTGCGAGTTGCTGTTAGCTAGTTGACACGCTGATCCCACCGCTGTCACCAATTTGTAACGAGCCTATAAGGCCACTGAATCTCGCACGTATATTTGTTGACTAGCGTAAACAGTCTAGGACACTGATGTCCCATAAAATAATAAAGTTGTCATTTATTTGGATGAACACAGAGGGCACTGACCCGCAGCACAAACGCCTCACCAAAACTCTCCCACAGCATGCCCCACAATCCACACATACAGCAACTCATTTGCATAACATTGTGTGATAGGCTGACACTTTCAAATGTGTAAAACATTACAATCTTTTAAATACAGACGAGCAAAAAAATAAGTGAAAATGATGATAATGTTCTGGTCAAAAAAAATAAAAGTATTTTAATTTGCTCCATTGTTTTGCTCATCTCAGTTACAAAGAGGTATAACTTTGCAGCTGTTTCTGATTACTAAACAATGCCATGCTGGTGAGTTGTAACAGTCAAATAAAATCCTGCCCTGAAGCAAAACATAGGCTGAAAAGTATTTGTATTTATCTTATCATAGCAAAAGACACTGAATTCACACAGATTTGCATGAAGTGGGCAGTTCGGATGTCACTTCAAGGCCAAATATATCATACTTTGACTAAAACGATGACTTATTGACTTAAATCTTTGTGCAACATCATGAGTAAGTTCTGGCCATAGTCTTTCAGCTCGAAAAAGTGGATTTCTACTGGTGTGGGCGTTTAAAAGCAGATTCCTATTGGTCAGTCAGGGTCAGGGCCCAAGCAGACAGAGAATGTCCCAAAGAGATGACTCTCTCTATGCACTCCCATACCACCTGTGAAAAGCCTAGTGAAATCCATTACGCACTTTAGAGACGACTCATAAATGGAATAATTATCACAGCGTGTTCTCTGCTCGGTTGGAAGTCAGTCCAGATAATGAACAAAGGGAAGGAAATTTGCTTTTGTCTCATAAAGTCACAACTTCAAAGATCCCCAGCATTGCATTAATACAGCCATAGCCCCCAGCAGCATGCAAGAGTGAAAAAAGTAAGCACTCTCCTCTCGCTGAGACCCCATTCCACACAAGGTCTTTCTCAGGACAAAAACCAGTGCTGGAATTACACATACTACCAGAAACACACACCTGATAGGTGGGTGAGTGAAAAACAATGTGCAGAAAGCAATAATAACTATATCATGTGGCCTGGCCCACCATATTTCTGTCTGTAAACCCTATGGGGTGCATAAGCGGAGCAACTCTCCAGGTATATCACTTCCATACATTATCCATGCAGCTGAATGTGTAGTTAATCAAGTCCTGGGTCCCTGGGGTTCACCAGCTGTGGCCTACCCTACCCTGGCCTGGTTGACCCACCAGGGGTAAGGGCGGTCCATTTCCCCCCTAACCGCTGTTCCACTCTGCTGCCCTCAGCATGGAGGCCTGACTTGGTAGCTCAGCCTAGCATTCCTCCTCACTGATAACAACAAAAAAAAATATAAATATAAACTCAAGTTTGTGGTCCATTTGATTTGATTGCTGGTGAACTAATGTATACACCATAGAGACTTAGGGCTCTTTGGCTGTGGACACAATTCAGGTAGACAGAATGGGAGATTTGTGATGACCTATTTTGATTATGTTAGATGAAGATACTTCGGAGCATGACAAAGTTGCAATACCTCCTCCTCCGTATATGTGTATCATTCACTATTATCATTACTAGTATCAGTAGTATTATTACCAGTAGCAGTGTCTGTTGTAGCACCATTGAGTCATGTTAGGACACACACAGGGAAGAGGAGGTAGCCTATTGGCTGAGTTATCATTTCCTTCCCTTTCCTCTCCTCCTATCTCCTTCTTTATCTGCCAGGATCAGTTCTTAGCCCTGCAGTTTCTCCTCCTCCCTGCCAGCCTGCCTGCCTCTCCTCGGCTGCAAGTGTCCTCTGGAGAGAGGTGGCTCTCAGCTGGGGAGAGGCGCCAGGGGCTAAGCACTCTCCTCCATTGTGTGAAGAGACACACACAGAAGACATGAGAGACTAGATCTTTGCAAGAGAAAGAGAGAGAGAGAGAGAGAGAGAGAGAGAGAGAGAGAGAGATAGAGAGAGAGAGAGAGAGAGAGAGAGAGAGAGAGAGAGAGAGAGAGAGAGAGAGAGAGAGAGAGAGAGAGAGAGCTAAGAACAATTATTTCTCTCAAAAGTCAAGCTAGTTTTTTAGGGAACTTTTTTTTTGTGTTGGTTCAAACATTTGCTTAACATGATTACAGACCTGATCTCATTTGATAGGTGAAAGCATCATGGTGAAAATCTTATTTGAACCCTATACAAATCTGTCAGATCAATAAAATCAAATGGACCTACAGTGCCTCTCCACATTTTGTTACCTTACAGCCTTATTCTAAAATGAATCTACACACAATACCCCATAATGTCATAGCTGGTATGCAGGACCCGAAGCGCAGAGCTGTAGTAAATAGACATTCCTTTATTTGAAGCCGGCGTCGGTGGAGCAGGACTGGGCACCGGGTCCGGCGGACGCTACGCCCTCTGAGCAGGACGGGTCACTGGGTCAGGCGGAGGGTCCGGTCCCGGCGTAGGATTTGGCCCCGGGTCCGGCAGAGACCCTTGTCACTGGGATGGACCGGCACTGGAGGTACCGGGCTGGGGACCGGCACTGGAGGTACCGGGCTGGGGACCGGCACCGGAAACCTGGTGCGGGGAACCAGCACTGGAGGTACCGGGCTGGGGACCGGCACTGGGAGCTCCGGGATGGGAACCGGCACAGGATCTCTGGTTAGGGGGACCGGCACTGGGAGCTCCGGTCGAGGAACTGTCACAGGAGCCCTGGTGCATGGGACCGGTACTGGGAGCTCCGGGCTGAGAGCCGGCACAGTAAGCTCCGGGCTGGGAACCGGCTCTGGAGCCCTGGTGCAGGGAACCGGCACTGAAGGTACCGGGCTGGGGACCGGCACTGGAAGCTCCGGAATGGGAACCGGCTCTGGAGCCCTGGTGCGTGGGACCGGCACTGGGAGCTCCGGGCTGGGAATCAGCGCCAGCCAAGCTCTCCACCACCTCGCCTGTACCTCCAGGGGCTGGTCATTCAAACCCTCTGGGGCCGGCCGATCTTCCATTGCTGGAGGCCGAAGTGTCTCTCCGTCTTCCTCCTTCTCCAGCAGGTCCCGGCAGCCCCCACGAGTTGGGAGACAGGAGCACTTTGTCGTCCTCATCCGACACCTCACTGTACTCCTGTTCCCATGGCTGCAGGGGCTCTTCAATGAACCCCCACAAGTATAGCGACAGGGGCTCTTCACTGAACCCCCCCGAGTGTAGTGACAGGGGCTCTTCTTCATGCCCCTCCTACAGCCCCCATAGCCCAGACTGGATCCAATTAGACACAACGCAGGTCAGCTGCCTGCAATTGGGGACAACCACAAAAACCAACATAGAGTAGCCTAGAATCCTACCTCTGTCAAGCCCTTACAGTCACCCCCAGACCAACATGAAGATGCCTAGAGGCCTCCCTATAGTCAGGACCTGACACATAATGACAAAGCCAAAACAGTTTTTTAGAAATGTTTGCAAATGTATTCAAAATAAAAAACAGAAATACCTTATTTACATAAGTATTCAGACCCTTTGCTCTGAGACTAAATATTGAGCTCAGGTGCATCTTGTTTCCACTGATCATCCTGGAGATGTTTCTACAACTTGATTGGAGTCCACCTGTGGTAAATGTAATTGATTGGACATGATTTGGAAAGGCCGAACACCTATCTATATAAGGTCCCACAGTTGACAGTGCATGTCAGAGCAAAAACCAAGCTATGAGGACGAATGAATTATCCGTAGAGCTCCGAGACAGGATTGTGTCGAGGCACAGATCTGGGGAAGGGTAGCAAAATATTTCTGCAGTATTGAAGGTCCCGAAGAGGACAATGGCCTCCATCATTTTTAAATGGAAGAAGTTTGGAACCACCAAGACTCTTCCACAGCTGGCCACCCGGCCAAACTGAGCAATCGGGGGAGAAGGGCCTTGGTCAGGGAGGGGACCAAGAACCCGATGGTAACTCTGACAGAGCTCCAGAGTTCCTCTGTGGAGATCGGAGAACCTTCTCTGCAGCACTCTACCAATCAGTCCTTTATGTTAGAAGGGCCAGACGGAAGCCACTCCTCAGTAAAAGGCACATGAAAGCCCGCTTGGAGTTTGCCAAAAGGCACCTAAAGACTCTCAGACCATGATCAACAAGATTCTCTGGTCTGATGAAACCAAGATTGAAGTCTTTGACCGGAATGCCAAGCGTCACGTCTGGAGGAAACCTGGCACCATCCCTACAGTGAAGCATGGTGGTGGCAGCATCATGCTGTGGGGATGTTTTTCAGTGGCAGTAACTGGAAGAATAGTCAGGATCGAGGGAAAGATGAACAGAGCAAAGTACAGAGAGATCCTTGATGAAAACATGCTCCAGAGCACTCAGGACAAATCTCTGAATGTCCTTGAGTGGCCCAGCCAGACCCCGGACTTGAACCCAATCTAACGTCTCTGGAGAGACCTGAAAATAGCTGTGCAGCAACGCTCCCCATCCAACCTGACAGAGCTTAAGAGAATCTGCAGAAATTCCCCAAATACAGGTGTGCCAAACTTGTAGTGTCATACCCAAGAAGACTCAAGGCTTTAATCGCTGCCAAAGGTGCTTCAACAAAGTACTGAGTAAAGGGTCTGAATACTTATGTAAATGTCATATTTCTGTTATTTAATTTGTTTTGCTTTGTCATTATGGTGTATTGTGTGTAGATTGATGAAAAAACAATTTAAACCATTTTAGAATAAGGCTGTAACCTAACAAAATTTTGAAAAAGTCAAGGGGTCTGAATACTTTCCGAATGCACTGTATATGTAAGTGGACATAAACAAAATTATATAGTAAGTACTACACATGATCGAGAGTTACTACTGTGTGTAGTATAGTATTCTACAGTATACTACAGTTTACGACTGAATTGTATAGTAAACTGTATTGTTTTTTAATATGGGTGGCTAGACTACCTTACATAGTTATCAAATATGTTTTGCTGACATGGGCTAATTTAAGTAGACATTGTAGTTCAAAGGTCTTATGGGCTCTGAATGAACACGATCATACAATCAGCTATTTTTGTCAGGGATAATTACTGCTACTGAAGGCACTCTCACTAGACTTATGTGATAACATTGCTGAGGACAGGAGTGAGATATGCTCATTCTGCTTGTGAGGTAACATTTGCGCCATACTGCTTCAGTGGTAGGCTAAATCTTCCCACATAGACAGGTGTGAGTGGACGGGTAGTGACTGAGAGGCTGGCTAATGATCTCACCAAAGACTCACACTCTGAGGCCTCTCCTGTGAAAGTGATCCTTTCAGTGACTGTTTGTTTAAAAGCTGACAGGCTACAAGAGTCTTAGTGACAGCGCCTATTCATCTCACTGAGTGTCAGAGAGAGAGAGAGAGAGAGAGAGAGAGAGAGAGAGAGAGAGAGAGAGAGAGAGAGAGAGAGAGAGAGAGAGAGAGAGAGAGAGAGAGAGAGAGAGAGGTGGGAAGGAAGGGAGTGATGAGTATGGGGTTTGCAAGCAATTGCATAAAAAAAGAGACACCATGGGTGAGATTGTTAGTCGAAATTCATTCCAGCGGTACTGACACAATCCATGCAATAGTTCAAGCTTATACCTTTGAAACGTCTATTTAAGGTCCCAGTTGTAACTGGAGAATTCACCCAGTCAGACAGTGAATGAATGAATGCTGATGTTTTCATCACATCCGAGCCATATAAACCTGATATTAATTATACATCTCACTCAGCAGACTCTTTCCTTCCATTCTGCTAATTTAGATTGAGATCCTTCCAGGCTTTTCCCCTATCTTTAATTTCTCTCCCTCCTTCACTCCTCTCCTTCCATCCCATCCCTTCCCTCTCCTCTCTGCCTCCCATCAGCCCTCTCTCTTTGTGAGAAAAGGAGGAAGGAGAAAAAAAACCTTCATGTCTGTGACTTTCTTGCCCTCCAGCACATGAAGCCCTCTTTTATTTTGATCATGGCAGCACAATGGATTCATGCCATTCTGGCAACTTTATTCAGTATCAGACTAAATTTACATACTGCTTAACAAGTTAGCGCGCGACTGTTGATGCCTCTGATCAAAGTGCTTTTGGAAATCTTTCTCTCATCGCATGTTTTTATATTCTTGCAATCTTTTCTTTTTTTGCGATAGCATGCTGGAGACTCAGTGCTGCACAAGCCCAAATGTCATCCAGCAAGGAGGGTGCCAGCAAGGAGGGTGCATGTCCAGAGGACAAAGATAATGTAATCTAAGCAGTATATACAGTGTGTGTGTGTGTGTGTGTGTGTGTGTGTGTGTGTGTGTGTGTGTGTGTGTTTGCCTCAGTGTTTAAGTCTTTCTGTAGGTTGTAGTAGGGCTGGGGGGCGGGGAGGAGGGGGGAAGGGGATGACAAAAGTCAAAGCAGTCATGTGTCTCTTTTGGTGCTGAAGGGCTGAGATCTGCCTTCAGGCCTGTCCTCCCTGTCAGAGGCACTCAGATATCTGCATGTACACACACTCACACACGCGCGAGCGCGCACTCACACTGACTCTGACCAACATAGTATTACGCATTTTCATTTGATACCTTAATGACAGAGCTCCCCAAAACAACATGACAGTCAAAAACACAGAATGAAGCTACGTATTTCAACTGTCCAACACAATTTATTTCATTAAAGTCCTCAAGTGTGACAAACTCTCATGACTGGGAGAGAAAAAATACATCCCACAAGTAATAGAACGGCACAGAATCTGTGGTGGTGATAATATGATAGTGTGACAAAGTGTGAGCATTCAGAGAAGGCAGCAGGTCCTGAATCAAGCCTTCTAACAGTCAGGCCAGAGGACCCTTTAAACATATAGCCCTGAACATTTCCATTGGGAATGACCATATAAAATAATATTACAGTTTACTGTAGAATACTACAGTACTTACTATATAATTCTGTAGTATACTGTATAATACTATATTACACACTGTAGTATCCCTCGATCGTGTGTAGTACTTAGTATAGAATTTAGTAGTATACTGTGGAATACTATAGTAAATACTACAGTATTATTTAAAAAACCGCAGTAAATACTACAGAAATGTCTGCAAAAACACTACAGTCTGCAAACAAATGTACTATAGTAAATACTACAGAATTTAATTTGCATATACCCTGCCCACTCCCTTCCCCCAATTTGTAAATGAGAAACCTACATGCCAAGTATAGACCGTATATTGTGTTCCCTATGGTTATAGAAAAGAGCAGAAGTTCTGAACTCTCTGTTCAGAACCCAGTCTGCAAAGGCACTACTGTAAATACTACACTATACTACAGTCTGCAAAAACCCATCAGTAATTACCATAGTATATGCTACTCTTTTTGTTACTATAGTATTTATACTATAGTAAACTGTCAATACTACAGAATACTGCAGTACATACTAGAGTATTCACTGTAAACACTACAGTGAATATTACAGTAAATTCTGTAAAAACACTACAGTTAATACTATAGTATTCCTACTAGTATTTTTTTATGTGGGTGGGGACATGCAGTTGACGACACTACATTAATTTGTTCTTGAAATACACTATCCACACATTTACCATGTTACAATCATGAGTATGCATGGCTACTAGAGTGCATAGAATAATTGAAAACATAAAACAAAAATTGATTTAAAAAATACAATGAAAGAGGGTGTGGTTGGAAAGAGAGTAAACGTGGGAATGCGAGATTGCACCCCCCTTAAGGCCATTGAATGATCATACGGACCGATGGTTCCTCCTTATGCGTCGACTGACATTTTGCTGTAACCCCATCCCATGTAATGCTATGTGATGTGTGTGACTGGCTTCTGCCATGGCCCTGAGAGGCCAAGACCCCCCGGCTACTGCTTCCTGCCTCGTGGCATCATGGGAATTGTCTGCTCCTTCTTGCCTCTCTCTCCTTCCTCTTCCTTTATTTCTTACCACCTTCCTCTGGTTTTCCTTGTCTTGTCTCTCTATCTGTCCCTCCCTCTCTTTCTCTCTCCCTGTGTATCTGATAGTATCATCTTTCAATTAGAAGAGGATGTACTCGTATTCTTCTCCAGTGAGACAAAAAACTTGCCAGGTGACTCTTGAGAGGTAACAATAAAACAGCCCTTTAGTCTGTAAACATTGAATTGTTAGTGTTCCAACACTCATTCAACACTCACAAAGGCCAAAGCTATCAGTGCAGCTTGTTGTATCCATTGCCACCACTGTGTATGTTAGCAACTGTGATGACAACGATGGAGGGTGTGTTCACAAGGCAAAGATAGATACTCTGTAGGCCTATGAATGAATTAATGAATGATGTGAGGGAAATATGTGAAAAAAAATGTTCTACAGTCAATGCATCCCCAGAGCTATAATAGAGGATCACACATGTGATTACACATACTGTATGTCTAAGGCCTACATACATACTGCCATTTTGTCCATCCTTTACTTTGTGGTATGACTCTGACCCTGCAGGGAATGAGTAAAGGCCAACGGATCAGACAAGCTATGCACGGATAATGGTGTATATATATGTCGAGAAGTGACAAACAGAAAAGGGACAGTGTTGAGAGTGTAGCCTTTCATGACCCAACACACTTTGACAGCTTGGCCATGCCTGCAGGACATAAACCTTGTTGCTTTTGCATCTGACAGTTTTAAGCAAACATAACTCTCTCTCACTCTCTCTCTCTCTCTCTCTCTCTATGAATTCAATTGTTCTTTGAGCCTTTGAGGCTGTATGTTAAAGCGCAGAGAGACAAAAACATGTCAGAAGCCAGTAGATTCAGCTAGCTGACTAGACTCATACTGTCAGTCTTTAGGACAAAAGTGAGTTGAAAGTGTAACTGATATGATGAATATACTGCTTCTATGCAACACTGCATCCTGCTGGTGACAAGTAGTACTGGCTCCACTGATTTCAGCACAACAGAATCCCTCCGTACAAGAGGACTGATATAACCTTAATTCCCAAGGGTTGTGTGTCTGTGTGTGTCTCTGGGTGTGTGTTTTGCCCTTGAAGCAGTTATCTTATCTAGACCCGGGGACATTCCACACTGATAAATTTAAACATCCCAAGAGGGGATAAAATACAGCCACAGGGTAACACATTAGAATGACAAAATGTAGATCCCCAGCCCACACCGCTTGCAATGTGCACAGTATGTGAATTGAAATCAGCACGACAGGAAGTTACATTGATTTTGTTATTATACAAAAGTACAGCAGACTCATACTAGAGGTTGTTTCTATGATGTGTTCTGTGTTCAGGTAACATTAGTCTATTGACTAATTCATAAATAGTCTGGGTTGAGAGTGTATTGAGTTTTATGGTCTGTGTGTGTTCAGTTAAAATGTTTACTATGCATAATCAATGTGTGTATGCAATTGTTTTGTGAGGTACATTAATAGTGTGTGTGTGTGTGTGTGTGTGTGTGTGTGTGTGTGTGTGTGTGTGTGTGTGTGTGTGTGTGTGTGTGTGTGTGTGTGTGTGTGTGTGTGTGTGTGTGTGTGTGTGTGTGTGAACACACACTGTAATACACTCCATCTACAGCCTTGGGCACTGTGCATTCTTGCTTGGAGAGCACATGTCCCCGGGCCTCGTTCCTCCGTAGATGACCTCTGGTGGAGCCATTATTTTCTGCATTAATGACAAACAACAGCCAGCCAGCGATGAGAGAGATGGGCTTTTGTCCCCAGGCAAAGTAGCTCGCTCTGATTATGGGCAACAACAATGACAGGCAGTGAAAAACAACGGGAGTGTTCCTCTGCCCAGGCGTTGCTGAAGCAGCATGCCACATCTTAGATAGGTATTTTAAGTATCAGCTAACCACATCATATGTTATAGCATTGGTCACCAACTTTTTCTGAGTCAAGATCATTTTCTGAGTCAAAATGCAAACCGAGATCTACCGCTCTGATTTTTTAAAAACATGACTTAAAAAACATAAGCATATGCATAGCAATGAGGTTTGTGCAGTAAGCTATAGACCCAATACATTATCGACACATATTGGCTTTGCTTGAATTGCCCTGCCAAATGCATTGTTGTTCGGCCCATTTAAAAACATTATATTTAACCATTTGAGGTAAGCTTTACCGATAATAGATCCGTGGTTGTATTATTTGCAAGGCACAGCTGAGCGACTATACATTTAAATGATTTGCATCCGATGGTCAGTCAGCGGAGGGTGAGAGCAGCAGACTGAGGGTCCGTCTCTCAGCATCCCTCCGCTCCCTTTCCTCCACTGACACTGACTAAAAAAGTATTCCAGTTGATGGCAAAACTCTAGTCGCACCGCATTATTTTTGCCTTATGCACAAATTCATGTTGTTACTCATATGAACAGAGAACGTGAAATATTCCTATTAAAAAAGACCCAAGCTACTGAATGTAATTGAATTAATAACAACACAAGCCAATCGCTACACTGTCCTGCTTATTCATTACTGCTGCAGTGCTTCCTGTAGCGCTAAATGTCAATAGGAAGAACACGCATTTGTTGAATACAAAGTATTGATAGTGCTGAGTAAGAACTTCAACTTAAACATTCATACAAACAGCAGCTCTTTGCTGCATTCGTTGAGTCTCTCTCTAGTCATGGTTTTAAACGTTTTGAAATCTCACTGTATCAACTTTGCTGTAGCTTTCTTTTATGCCTGTACCGTTACTGCAGACATGGTAATTTGAGACATCCGATTGGCCTATAGTGCACTTAATTGTTCTCTCCGGGCCCGCCGGGAAGGCAGAGTTTGTACCTTCAGAACCATGAAATTGTTCAAAATGGCAACAGTTTGCCTACCCGGCACGCAGGGCAGCTGGATCGGGTGCACCTACCGCCAACAGCCCGAGACAAATAAAATAAGTAGGAACACAAGGCTTTATCATTGGGTTTTTTACAGAAATGTTTGGCAATAGACTAGGAATGACTTTGAGATCGACTATGCCCGCTGTGTTATAGCAATCTGGTGCCCAAGGGCAAAGTCGATAACGTGACACGCAACGATTGGTTGATGCATGCAATGTCTTAGCAGGGGAACACGACCAAAGTCTTTCCATAAGCAGTTCAAACAGAACTAGGAGTGTCAACCGGCTCTGGCGTTAGAATCATAAACTGCTGCTCTCTGTCAATTGATGAGTTGGTCCCATGTTTCATGAGCTGAAATAAAAGATCCCAGAAATGTTTTATATGCACAAAAAAAGCTCTCTCTCAAATGTTATGCACAAATTTGTTTACATCCCTGATTAATAAAAATCATGGGCTGGCGCACAAGTTATAAAAACAAAGAAAGTCACACACTCCATATGTATAACCTTCCAGTAATTTATTGGGTAATAAAACACCAACATTTCGGCATCACTGTGCCTTCTTCAGGGTAATGTCATGAATGCTTGAACCAGGTTATGTAGACAAACAGTGCAATTAGTGGAACCAATGACAATAGTGAGGGTTGTGTCGTAATTTCTGGGTTGATCAGAATGAATTGAGCGAAACTGTTAAGACAATAGCCCACAGCATATTTAATATATTATGCCATTGTTATCATTAGCATTAGCATAACATTAGCATCAACATACATTGTTTCATTTAATTTCACCTATATATTAAAATATTTCCAATTTCATTAAATGTTTTTGTTACATGTAATCTTTTGGTTCAACCATAATGCATAATAAGCATCACCAACAGGAGGAAACTATTTGTGTGTACGCTGACAAGCTGTAGAAAGAATACATTCATTTAGAAGACCTAAATAAAATATAATTGGTCATAAGAAGGGCCTGAGATGAAACTCAATATTCAGCCCACTAGGGGTCAATGTTTTTATATAGGATATCCAGTAGGCCTCCCTCTGTAATAGTAGGATCTCCTCTCTTAGAGCAACATGCTCAATGCCTGTGTATTTGAGAGAGGACATAGGATGGTTAGCGTCAACAAAGTGAGCTACTACTGGATAGTCAGTGTTCTTACACCTGATTGAGCTGCGGTGTTCAGCTATGTGTTGCTTTAAGCGTCTTTTCGTTTGTCCTACACAGGCTTTCCCACGTGTACAGGTGACGAAATAGATTACTCCCTTTGTCTTGCATGAGATGATACCCCTATCAGAGATTATTCGACCTGTACGTGGGTGTCTGAAGAAGGATGTTTTTATAGTGCTATTGCACTGTGCGCATGAGCCACATAGTTTCCATTTGGAATGGGTCTCAAGAGTGTCTGAGTGGGCAGGTCAGATCTCACTAAGCTATCCCCAATATTAAGACCACGCTTATAGACCACCAGTGGGGGTTCCTTGAAGAGGTGTGCAATATTTTTGTCTGATTGCAGAATATACCAGTGCTTTTTTTTAAGATTGCTTTCATTTTCTTCGAACACACGGTTTACTTTAGTGCACAACTGTTGCATTGTTTTTCTTCTTTGGTTTAGTTTTTTAGAAATTCCTCTCTTGGTTTTTGAGATATTGTCATCACTGCAGCATTGAGTTTTGTCCTTGTAGCATCTCGTTTTGAATGCATCTGTCCTTTTCGTAGCATTGCTGTCAAAATCTGACTGGTGGCCATAGATTTGTTTAACCCTGCATAACTGGCTATATGGTAGACCATTCTTGAGGGGAAGGGGATGCACACTATCCACACGTAACAGGGTATTGTGGTCTGTGGGCTTTGTGTATACGTCTCTATGTAATGCATCATTCTCTTTGATGATCCGTACGTCCAGGTTGAAATTCATTTAGTTCCTGCTGACTTCCTTCCCAGAGCACAAAGACATCATCTATGCATCTTTTCCATAGGAGGATTTTAGAAAGTAGGGGTTGTGTCTCTGTTTTCTAAATGAGTGCTTTCTCAAATTGTCCCAAATACAGGTTTGCATAGTTGGGGGCAAAAGCGGAGCCCATTGCTACACCACGAATTTGAAAGAAAAAGTCTGACTCAAAGATGAAGTAGTTATTGGATAATACCAGTTCAGCGAGTTGCAAGAAGGAAGTGTTGCAGCGCCTGCAAGCTTCCAGTGTGTGGGATGTTATTGTACAAGCTCTCCACATCAAAAGTGGCCAGCAGGGTGCCCTCTGGTATCCTTCCTAAGCCTTCTATCAATGAAACCATGTGACTAGTGTCTTTGACTTAAGATGGGAGATTCTCAACCATCGGTTTAATGTGGTGGTCCAAAAACGTAGAAATGTTGGACGTCACAGAGTCAATTGCTGCTACAATGGGTCTACCTAGCGGAGAAGACACTTGTTTGTGTAATTTAGTAACTATATAAAAAGTTGGTATCTTACGAAATTTCACACATACATTTTTGGGTGATTTGTCCTGATTCCAAATAGCTTTCCACTGTTGATGTGATTCAGTTTGTAATAGAAGTCACCTTTAGATAGTTGTCGGCGACATTCATTCACAGTCACATTTGTTTTGTATGAAAAATGGCAAAAAAAAATCAAACTTGATTTGAAATTCCTCCTCCTTTGTCACATTTCTTTATGATAATCAAAGGATCTGATTGTAAGTCCTTAAGAGCCATTCTCTCGTCTCTACTCATGTTATCATAGGATTTGTGTTTCTGTTTGTCTTTCAGTAGGTCACCTACATAACGTTCTACAATCCTGCAGGTTTCTATGGATGCATTGCGTTTGTGGGGAGGTACGAATGAACTTCTTGCTCTAAACGTGGTTCTCTCAGAGTTCTTAGGTACCTCAGCTTGGTTGATGGCTCCATCTCCTGCTTGACTCACGGTAGGGCAGGTAAGTCAATTGATCAACATGGTAGACCTATGTGTATACCTCACTGAGGATAACATTTCAAGTGAATTCATGTAAGTTTCACTCAAAGAACTCAAGCAATCTCAGATTACAGAAAAACTTGAATAGATCTATCTGGACGTCGAAGTCATTAATGAACTGTATGTGGTAGGTACAAATGATAACCCCTTATTGAGAACACTAAGGTGGGCTGGTGTCAGCGTCCTACTTCCAAATCGCGTTTCTACTTCATAATTTCCTCTCTTTCAGTTTGGTCATACATCCTTAAAACAGCATTTTCATTACACAGATGCACCTTGTGCTGGGGATTACGAAGTAAACAACACAATGCCACAGATGTCTCAAGTTTTGAGGGAGATTACAATTGGCATGCTGACTGCAGGAATGTCCACCAGAGCTGTTGCCAGAAAGATTAATGTTAATTTCTCTACCATAAGCCGCCTACAGTGTCATTTTAGTGAATTTGGCAGGACGTCCAACTGGCCACACAACCGCGGACCACGTGTAACACCGCCAGCCCAGTACCTCCACATCAGGCTTCTTCACCTGCGGGATCATCTGAGACCAGCCACCCAGACAGCTGATGAAGCTGTGGGTTTAAACCAAAGACTTTCTGCACAAACTGTCAGAAACCGCCTCAGAGAAGCTCATCTGCATGCTCGTCGTTCTCACCAGGGTCTTGACCTGACAGCAGTTTGGCTTTGTAACTGACTTCAATGGGAAAATGCTCACCTTCGATGGCCACTGGCACGCTGGAGAAGTGTGCTCTTTACTGATGAATACCAGTTTCAACTGTAACGGGCAGATGGCAAACAGCGTATATGCCGTCCTGTGGGCGAGTAGTCTGCTGATGTCAACGTTGTCAACAGAGTTCCCCATGGTGGCGGTGGGGTTATGTGCAGGTATAAGCTACAGACAACGAACAAAATTGTATTTTATCGATAGCAATTTGAATGCACAGATACCTTGACAAGATCCTGAGGCCCATTGTCGTGTCATTCATCTGCCGCCATCACCTCATGGGGCTGTGCATTATCACGCGGAAACATGTCTCAAGGATCTTTACATAATTCCTGGAAATGTCCCAGTTCTTCCATGGCCTGCATACTCATCAGACACGTCACCCATTGAACATGTTTGGGATGCTCTGGATTGATGTGTTCGACAGCGTTTTTCTAGTGCCCACCAATATCCAGCAACTTTGCAAAGCCATTGAAGAGGAGTGGGACAACATTCCACAGGCCACAATCAACAGTCTGATCAAATGGTGGTCGTACCAGATACTGACTGGTTTTCTGATCCATGCCCCTACCTTTTCTTAAAAAGGTATCTGTGACCAACAGATGCATATTTGTATTCCCAGTAATGTAAAATCCATAGATTAGGCATTAGGGCCTAATGAATGTATTTCAATTGACTGATTTCCTTATATGATCTGCATTTATAACGCCAACAAACAAGACAAACTGCAGAAAAATTGTGGTTGCTCTTGCCACGGCGGTCAAGGCACCCACTAAGGAAATCCTGGCTGGGGGAGTTGACTAAATGAAGGACTTTACCATTCACCATTGTCTTTGGTGAGAGTCACAGGGACCCCCCCCCCCCAGGGCTTTTCAGCAGAACTCGGCAGCACAACTTTTCAAAGGGCTCCAGATCAGTGAAGTTTCCCACTGGGGTCTGAGGCCAGAATCTCATTAAGCAGGCCTACCACACCGCCGGCCATAATTGTGTCTTTAAAAATTCAGAGCAGTGGAATTAGGGTGAAATAAAAGGATAGAAGAGGCAAGAAAGAAGGGAAGAGGCAAAAAAGTTGGGAAGAGGCATCTTTGGACCACCATTAAGACACTTCCCTAAAAAAAAAAAAAAAAAGACCCTTCCCTTGGTCCAACGCTAATTTGTTTTAACCTTTTAAGGATCGGACCCTTTTTTTTTTCTTCCAATTTTCGCCTAAAATGACATACCCAAATCTAACTGCCTGTAGCTCAGGACCTGAAGCAAGGATATGCATATGCTTGATACCATTTGAAAGGAAACACTGAAGTTTGTGGAAATTTGAAATGAATGTAGGAGAATATAACACATTAGATCTGGTAAAAGATAATACAAAGAAAAAAACGTGTTTTTGGGGGGGGTTTTGTCACATCTTTGAAATGCAAGAGAAAGGACATGATATTACTTAGGAGTACAGGTGCAATTTAGATATTGGCCACTAGATGGCAGCAGTGTATGTGCAAAGTTTTAGACATAACCAATGAACCATTGCATTCCTGTTCAAAATGTTGTATCAAGTCTGCCTATTGGTTTATTGATACATTTCAAGTACAAAACTGTGCACTCCTCAAAAAATAGCATTATATTATTTCAGTGTAATAGCTACTGTAAATTGGACAGTGTAGTTAGATTAACAAGAATTGAAGCTTTCTGCCCATATAAGATATGTCTATGTCCTGGGAAATTTTCTTGTTACTTACAACGTCATGCTAATCACATTAGCGCACGCTAGCTCAAGCGTCCCGAGGGCGGGACACCAATCCCCAAATATATTTTTAAAAACACTGATAAAATGGAAACATTGCCCGTATGGATGTTGAGTCTATTACTGCCTCTGCTAGATTGAGGAATAATAGTGATCTTTTGTACACTGCTGGGTATGATAGCGGAGTAAAGAAAATTACACACAAATTACTAAATAATCCTTGATTGATTCCCGTTTTAGTTGATGTGATATAATGCAGTTTTGCTTCTATTTTGAAGACGTGAGAGTACAGTATATATTTTTTTATCTGTGATAAGGTGCTCAATTTCTGCTTGCAGAAAAATATTATTTTAGCACCAGCACGTCACAACGATAACATAATGCAATTAATGCTATAGAAGTCAGAAAATAATAGGGCATCTTGTGAATAAAAACAAAGATGGTACATAAACAAGTTGACAAGTCTTTTGATCCAATAGCATTCACTTCAAAGAGGTTCAACAACATATACTGTTACCTTAAGTGGGCAGGGGGGAGACCTCATTGTAGGTCTGAATTCTAACTTCGACTTAAGACTTCCACATCATTTTATTTAACTAGGCAAGTCGGTTAAGAACAAATTCTTATTTACAATGACGGCCTACCTACAGGGTTAGCCATAGTAGTAGTTTTCACCTTGTCGGCCCGGATATTCGAACCACCGATCTTTCAGTTACTGGCCCAATGCTCTAACCATTAGGCTACCAGTCGCCCCAACCATGCATTGATGGCAATGTAAGATTTGTGTGACTAATTCAACATACCAACCTAGATAAAGTTAAGATTCAGCCCTAAGTGCTGTTTTTGGGCCTGTAAACACATTTTGATGTTTGCAGGTCAAATATGCTGCCTTTACGCAAGTGCTAAATGAAAGCCAGTGGTTCAGTAACGACTTCAAGTACACTTCTGTTTTTTCTTCTCTGCCTCCTCTTCCTCGATCTCAGCCACCAGGGTCTCAATTTCTTTGGACTCCAATAACTACATGGAGCAGAAAATACAGCAATTAGCCCATAGGCAGACACAAATACATTTCCAAAGTAGTAAATACTAGGACATGAGACCAAGACCCTAAGAAACAAACAAACTCCTTGGTGAGATTACCTTCAGTGGCTGATTTCTTCTAAATCACAGCAAGTTCAATGTTCTTCCCACCAGACTGAACCACCTGTAGACATAATTCAAAGGCATAAAAATATGCATGATGGATTTCAGGTGCAAAAATGTGCTGAATTGAAAATGGACACCCTTCCCTTGCCCCTAGACAATGTATGTAACATAATTCCTGTAGGTATAAATGATATGCTAATTGTGTAGCTCTATCTTGCCCTCTAATTGGCTAGGTGGCATTTTTGCCATACTTGAAACACCATGCAGTTTGTAATTAGAGATAAATATCCACAAAAACGTATTTTTGCTATCTTGAGAGACTTATGGAGGGCTGTGACTTCCTGTAAAGCCGGTCCAATGGTTTAGTTGAGTGCAATAGAATCCCACAGTGGAGGTGTCAGGCAAATATATTGATAGTTACCTTGTCCTAAAGAGATTTACACAGTTATCAAAATGTCACACCAGGGTAAGCCTACACAAAACACATTTTTGTGTTTCTATGGGGAAATATTTATGGTGGAAAAACTATTGGAAACATTTCCTTGTTTGACCGCTAGGTTTTACGGGTAGTATGACTCATACTAGTGATGGGAAGTTCGGCTCTTTTCCGAGAGCCGGCTCTTTTGGCTCAGCTCCCAAAGAAGAGCCGGCTCTTTCGACTCCTGAACGGCTCTTAATTTAGGATTTTTTTGTAGGCCTTTATTTTACCCTAACTTTAAAAAAAAAAAAATGGTTTGTGTGTTGAAAACCCTTTCATGTGCAGTGTTTTTATGCATTTATTTTGTTACAAAAGCATTCTTTTGTTTTTAATCATTTTAATCAAACATTTTTTTGCACAAATTAACAACAAAAAAACAGCAAATAAACAGAATTGAACTAGAACAGAACTAGAACCAAACTCAAGCAAACAGTATTAATGTCCTCAGTGAAGATTGGCATTCAAAAAAATCAGATGCCTCAGCTTTGATGGACTGATCCTATTTCTTCTTTCTGAGATTATCTGCCCTGTTTTTGAGAAGATTCTCTCTGAAGGAACCGATGTTGCCACAATACACAGTCTCCCTTCCATCACCTTCGCCAGGCGTGGAAAGACTGAGGCCTTGGCCTGCCACCAGCTCAGTGGGTCTTCTGCTCGTTGGATGATGGGCTCCTCAAGATAAGACCTCACCTCCAGTATAGCATCAGCTGTAGGATTTCTTCTTGTAGCATCTCCTGTAGCTCTTTCATCAAAAAGCCTCCAAACAACAGAGGTTTGTGGTTCCTCATACACTTGGCCTTCTAATGGCGGAGCTGGCTGGCTGCTAGGGGTGCATCTTGCTGCTGCACTAATTCTCTGAAGTGCCTCATCAACAGCTCTGTTGTCATTGAATGCAAGTTTTTTAAACCTAGGATCCAATAATGTGGTTTCTGAGTGGACAGTGTTGTACTCCATACGCAGAAATTTACGGTCCATGGCTGAACAAAGAGCTGCAACCAATTCTTTCCCTTTCTGCATGGTTACAGTCTGTTGGGCTGTCACACGCTGCAAACCTTTGCATAGCAGGAGCATTTTTGAGGCAGAAACATAGCTGAGGGAGAGAAACAGCAACTTTTAAAATGAAGCTTTTTTTAAAGTATGTGGCATATTATATGTGGCACATTATACTGTATTGTTTTTGCAATGTATAATAGTGACTGAATGGTAGTAGTGAAAAAAAATGGTCCAAGGTACCTGTCTGCACTTATTTCCACAGTCACCTCCTCAAATGGTTGCAGGACGGTGCAGACCTCTTTCACCAGCTCCCATTCCTCTTGACATAGAGCATCAACTGGTGCGTTGATGAGGGCCAGGGTGGAGATGATGGCATCTTTTGTTTCAAGAATTCGTTTCAACATATAAAATGTTGAGTTCCACCTGGTGGCACACTCTTGTTTGGGCCTCAGTTCAGGCATCCCCATCTGGCACTGTGTGGACTTTAGCCTCTGTGTTGCAACTGTGCTTTTGTGGGAAAACTCCACAACAGCCTTCACCTTATCCACGGTTGGTTTGACCACCTTTAGGGCATCTCTAATCATGAGGTTTAGTGTATGTGCCAGACATGGGTGATGGGTCCACTTAAGAATTTGTATGGCTTTGGTGATGTTTGCTGCATTGTCACTCACACAGCACACTACTTTGTCCTCTACTTGCCACTCTTTTGCCACTCTTACTAGCTCATCTGCTAGGTTTTCTGCAGTGTGTCTCTCTGTGAACTCAAAGCAGTCCAAAAGGCAAGATGTCATCTTGTAATTTTCAATGAAATGGCAAGTGACAGCCATGAAAGAGCAGGTTGTTCTGGAGGTCCAGCAGTCAGTTGTCAGGCAAACTGATGGAGCTTGTTTCACCCTTACTTGCCATAATACCCGTTCTGTGTCATATAGTTTAGGTATTGTTGTTTGGGACAATGTTTTTCTACTGGGAAGAGTGTATGTGGGATTTAAAGTTTTGACAAAACTTTTAAAACCTCTGTCCTCCACAATTGAAAAGGGTTGGAAATCAGTAGCTATCATTTTAGCTAGCTCTACATCAATGCTGTGCTGTTTGGATGGGGTCATCACTTTGGGTATAAACTGGCTTATTTTGCTTTGAGCTGCAGTAGGAGAGGTTATACCTGCATGTGTGGGGAAGCCAGTAGATGCTGCTGCAGTTGCTGTTTTTTGGGGATGAGACACACCAGGATCTGTAGATGGGGTGCTAGCTTGCCCTCTCTCCTCTAACTGCACTGTAGGATGGACAGTTCTCATATGTCTATGCAGGTTTGTGGTGGAACCTGCTCTTAAAGTAATTTTCATCTTGCAGTGAACGCACTCTGCTTTGTTGTTTCCATTGTCTTTAAACTGGAGCCAGATGCTGCTTCTCTTTCGGGTGTCACTCATAGTTACGACTCACACACTCTCCTCACCGCTATCTGACAGACAGTGTCGTTATTAACGTTGTTACGACTCATTAACTTGCAGTGGAGTGCCGCTTCACTTCACCCCCCTCTCTGTTTTTACATAATGGTATGATCCCATATCCTCACATCTGATTGGCCGCGATGCGATTGCTGACCAATCAAAACAAAGTTCTGCCTGTAAGCACGCAGCGAAAGGAAAAAAACTGGGAGCCGGCTCTCACTCGATGCGAGCCGGCTCTTCTGATTCACTACAAAGCATCGGCTCTCAGAGCCGCATCTTTTGCGCATGACACATCACTAACTCATACTGTGGTACTCTATGCCAAGCAGTTAGGGGCTGTGGTTTGTTCTTATTTCGAGGGACCTACCTGTTTCAGGATGGCGATGTGTCGTGTGATGTACTTGTATGGTCACTTGATCCTCCACAGTGAGCCTGTGACTCTGGCACTCCACACGAGCTCTGTTGATCACGATGCGGGCATCTGCTGTCAGACCTGACAGACAGATGGTTAAATAAGACCAAAGTTTCCAGCTGGTTTCAATTTCAAGCAAATTAATGACGTTTTTAGGTACCTGCAAATGTCATGCGGGCATGGTAGTCTAGGGCGCATATTTAGCGGACTGTTCTTTCCTCCTGCAGCTTGGCCACGGACTTCTTCTCAACTCCCACGACAACAATGTCTTTGCCCCTGATGCCCACCTAATGTTAGAGGAATGAATGGCGAAATTAAAATCACCTAGCGATTTAGAGAAACCGCGCTTTGTGAGTTAGTTAGCTAGTAACAGTTAGATTGCTAGCTAAGTAATCACACTGAAATTATGCTAGCAAACATATTCCATATAACATCATTCAATAATAGAACATGCTAGTACATTGATTTAGCTAACTATAGCTATCAATTTGGGACGTCACTAGTTACCACAGCCAATGTCATAAACCCCTACTTATTTTTACAATTTCTCTTCTTTAAGGATAAGAGGAAGTAACAACACAGTGTGGTCAAAGACTTAGTAACTTAGTTGTAGTCACAATCTGGTTACCTATAACTACAAACATAGTTATGTTTTTACATATTTACTAACTTATTTACAGATATATTCGTAACTACCCACAATGCGCTATTTCTCAACGTCATATGGTGATCCGCTGCTAGTTCAAACTGGCTAACGTAAGCTACTAGCAATGCTAATATGTAATTACATTCCAAACCAAGTGTTGGCGCTGGTGAGCTACCATGTACATCCACGAAGAAGAAAACACATTAATGCAATAAACAGCAATGCCTCTTCTCCTGAGTGTTTAGTAGTGGTAGTCTAGTGAGCGTTGAGATAGTTTTCCGCCTATTGTAGCAAGTGCAGTAATACACACAAGTACGGAAAAGGCGCAACAGCGCCTCTGCAACCTCAGTAGGCTGAAGCAATTTGGCTTGGCCCCTAAGACCATCACAAACTTCTACAGATGCAGCTTTGAGAGAATCCTGTCAGGCTGTATCAACGCCCAAGAGACTAAAAAACAGCTTCTATCTCAATGCCATCAGACTGTTAAATAGCCATCACTAGCCGGCCTCCACCCAGGACCCTTCCCTGAACTTAGTCACTGTCACTAGCAGGCTACCACCAAGTTACTCATCCCTGCACCTTAGAGACTGCTGCCCTATGTACATGGCACACTGGTCACTTTAATAATGTTTATATACTGTTTTACCCATTTCATATGTACAGTTGAAGTCGGAAATTTACATACATCTTAGCCAAATACATTTAAACTCATTTTCATAATTCCTGACATTTAATCATAGTAAAAATTCCCTGTCTTAGGTCAGTTAAGATCACCGCATTATTTTAAGAATGTGAAATGTCAGAATAATAGTAGAGATAATGATTTATTTCAGCTTTTATTTTTCATTTGTCAGAAGTTTACTGAATTAGTATTTGGTAGCATTGCCTTTAAATTGTTTCACTTGGGTCAAACGTTTCAGGTAGCCTTCCACAAGCTTCCCAAATAAGTTGCTTTGCTGCAGGAGGGACTGGTGCACTTCACAAAATAGATGGCATCATGAGGACGGAAAATGTATGTGGATATATTGAAGCAACATCTCAAGACATCAGTCAGGAAGTTAAAGTTGGTCGCAAATGGGTCTTCCAAATGGACAAGGACCCCGAGCATACTTCCAAAGTTGTGGCAAAAAGTCAAGGTATTGGAGTGGCCATCACAAATCCTATAGGAAATTTGTGGGCAGAACTGGAAAAAGTGTGTGCGAGCAAGGAGGCCTATAAACCTGACTCAGTTACACCAGTTCTGTCAGGAGGAATGGGCCAAAATTCCCCCAACTTATTGTGGGAAGCTTGTGGAAGGCTACCCAAAACGTTTGACCCAAGTTAAACTATTTAAAGGCAATGTTACTAAATACTAATTGAGTGTATGTAAACTTCTGACCCACTAGGAATGTGATGAAAGATAAAAGCTTAAATAAATTATTGTCTCTACTATTTTTCTGACATTTCATATTCTTAAAATAAAGTGGTGATCCTAACTGACCTAAAACAGGGATTTTTTACTAGGATTAAATGTCAAGAATTGTGAAACTGAGTTTAAATTTAATTGGGTAAGGTGTATGTAAACTTCTGACTTCAACTGTATGCAATAAATCCCAAAAAATAAAATAGAGGTTGGGACAATTTGTTTTGCCTATACTAATAATTTAAATATGTCGTTAAGTTTATGCTAACGTTACCTACCCTTTAAAATCTGACTTTAAACCTAACTAACCCTAACCACAGTGCTATCCTTATGTTATGACTAAAAAGCATGTTTTTTTTGTTTCTATAATATAGCCAATTTTGACTTTGTGGCTGTGGTTACTAGTGGAAACCACTAAACATGTGCTCCTTCATCAGCGTCACAAAAAGTTATCTAGCTAATGTTAGCTAAGTGACACAGCTAAACTGCTTATCAGCTTCATCAGAAAATACAGTGATCGCTCTGTAATATCTTGCAGCCATAATGTTGTTGCTAGAAACAAATGCAGTGACATTTGGAAAAAGTGTAGCTACTCAGATAGTGAATGTTCGCTAGCCAGTTTCTAGTGTGTGCAATCACAGAGCGCATGCGCTTGAATTCTGAACTTGGACGAGTTCAATTTTGAGCATTTCCCTAAGAAAATACCCACCATTAAAAATGATCCAAGTGCAGCATTTTATTTCACTCTCCATAACTCGAAAATATTTCACAAGTGTGGTTCCGGACCGTTGTAAGGGGTTGATACAGACGTTTTCAGCGCTGTTTGGTCCCTTTCCGGAGCATTGTATTTTCCAATCCCCTGGGTTGAGTTTGGATTATTCCACTACTAGAAAGGGAATGAGCATATTTCGTTTTTATACGTCTTAATTGCACAACAGGAAACAACGATACGATGTATTGACATATTGGTATTATTTCAATAATTCAGTTAGCGCTTAAATGTTATTTTTTAAATCTCACGAAGATAAATATGTTAATAGATTTATCGGTCACCCATCTAATGGACTAGCTACGACGTTACAGAAACGCGTCCTCTTACCGTTCTCCTAGCAGCAGGATATTATGCTCTGTGCGATCGCGAATACTTAAAAAAAAATCAGATTTGCCTTGCAAAGACATGCTAAACTGGGAATATCGATTTGTTTTTGCACTTAGTGCAGTTCAACTGTTTTTCACAACATTGCAACGCTATGAAAACATGTATTGATAATTTGAGGTATTTTGTTTTTAATTGTATAATATCTATACCAGCATTTTAAAAACGTTTACACATACTGGTATGTTAAAAGCTATTATATACTGTACGCTATATATTTAAAGAAATACAGTTTTAATAAAATACATATGTTATTTCAATTATTCAGTCTGTAAAACTTAAATGGGTCTCTTGTGCTGGGCAACGACGTCGATACATAGTACTTGTGACTCCTTACTTTCTGCATGGAGGGTAGGTGCGTTTGGTCAGTAACCGAAAGGTTTGTGGATCGAATCCCTGAGCTGACATGGTAAACATACGTCGTTATGCCCCTGAACAAGGCAGTTAGCCTACTGTTCCCCGGGCGCCAAAGACGTGGGTGTCGATTAAGGCAGACCCCCGCACCTCGCTGATTCAGAGGGGTTGGGTTAAATGCAGAAGACACATTTCAGTTGAATGCAATCAGTTGTACAACTGACTAGTATCCCCCCTTTCAATTCACTGCAATGCAATACATAGCATATGCGATACTTATTGGCTTGTAGATCACTTTTCTACCTCTCAGCTAAAGTGGAGCGGGAAATTCTCAAATATAGTTTGTTTTGGAGGGGGGACTATGTCGTACATTCCCAGCAGCACTTCGTTCTCCACCCCCTCCATAGTCCCAATGCAAAATACTGTAATAGACTGGATACATATTGGCTTGTCGAGAGAAATGTTCTACCTGTCTTAGCTATAGTTGGGTGCGCCGGCAAGATGGCAGCACCGCGAATAGCTCTTAGAAAACTGCACAAGCATTTCGCTCACCCGCAATAACATCTGCTAACCACGTGTATGTGACCAATACAATTGATTTGATCAGGGTCTCTACTAACCAATATTGTCTTGAGATCAATACACACTCTTCAAAAAAGAAAGAAACAAAAAACGAATGTATTTTAAATGTAATAAATATTAAGCAGGCCACAGTATAATCACACTTTCTGAACAGCAATGGCAAAATAAATTGGACAAGTTGTAGGTATGATATGTGCTTCTTATCTATCAAGGTTAGCAGTCTACAGTAAAGGCATAGGCCTTTTAACTAGTTTTTTTTATTTTATTATAACATAGACAAGATTATGTACAAGCTAGATTGTCATGATTATCGATCAAGGTCAGCAAAGACACTTTTTGTAGAGTTTAAAAGGCATTACATGAGACAAAAAGGCTGCCAGATCAGTGGCAGTTCGAGCTTGTATGTCGCCCTGGGCGAACCCCACCTTCAGCGCCAGATACTGTAATGCCAGGATTTATGAAGTGGAAGTAGTGCATCCTTTAATTCTCTTTCATACTGGTTTAAGAAATCCATCATTGTAAGATTGAATGTAATGCAATTACTGCTACTAACTATATGTTGCATATCTATGGTTATAACTGTCCAATGTGACTTTTAAAATGAAAACACCACAAATGTTGCACTGTTCCAGGCACATTTGGCTTATCATCTTTGCTGTCACAAAACAGACTCAGTAAAGACACATGTGGACATTAACACAAATTGTTCTTTGAGATGTGACTTCAAAATATCAAATCAAATTGTATTGGTCACATACACATATTTAGCAGATGTTATTGTTGGTGTAGCGAAATGCTTGTGTTCCTAGCTCCAACAGTGCAGTAGTATCTAACAATTCACAACAATACACACAAATCTAAAAGTAAAAGTGGAATTAATAAATATATAAATATTAGGACGAGCAATGTCGGAGTGGCATTGACTAAAATACAGTAGAATAGAATACAGTATTGTTCCACAAACAATGCATTCGCCACCACACTACACACTGCCCTATTCCATCTGGACAAGAGGCATTCCTATGTAAGAATGCTGTTCATTGACTATAGCTCAGCGTTCAACACCATAGTACCCTCCAAGCTCATCAACAAGCTTGAGTCCCTGGGTCTGAACCTCACACTGTGCAACTGGGTCCTGGATTTCCTGACGGGTCACCCCCAGGTGGTGAATGTAGGAAACAACACATCCTCTTTGCTGATCCTCAACACTGGGGCCCCACAAGGGTGCGTGCTCAGCCACCTCCTGTACTCCCTGTTCACCCATGACTGCATGGGCAAGCACGCCTCCAACTTAATCATCAAGTTTGCAGACAACACAACAGTAGTAGGCTTGATTGCCATCAATGATGAGAGGAGGTGAGGGCTCTGGGAGCCCTCAGCGCCTCTTCAACCTCAGGAGGCTAAAGAAATGTGGCTTAATACCTAAAACCCTCACCAACTTTTACAGATGCACAACTGAGAGCATCCTGTCGGGCTTTATCACCGCCTGGTACGGCAACTGCACCAACCATAACCGCAAAACTCTCCAGAGGGTGGTGCTGTCTGCACAACGCATTACCAGGGGCAAACTTCCCGCCCTGCTGGACACCTACAGCACCCGATGTCACAGGAAGGCCAAAAAGATCATCAAAGACATCAACCACCCGAGCCACTGCCTGTTCACCCCGCTTTCACCCAGAAGGCAAGGTCAGTACAGGTTCATCAAAGCTGGGACTGAAATAATGAAAAACTGCTTCTATCTCAAGGCCATCATACTGCTAAACAGCCATAACTAACACATCAGAGGTGGCTGCCTATAGACATAGATTAGAAATCACTGGCCACTTTAAGGAAATGTAACACTAGCCACTTTAATAATGTTTCCGTATCTTGCACTACTCATCTCATATGTATAAACTGTACTCTACACTATTCTGCAGTATCTTAGTCACTCTAATTGTGTGTTCATATTGCATCACCCATCTCATATGTATATACTGTATTGTATTCTATACTACGCCACTGAGTGCTAAACAGCCATCTCTAGCACATCAGAGACTGCTGCCTATAGACATAGATTAGAAATCACTGGCTACTTTAAGGAAATGTAACACTAGCCACTTTAATAATGTTTCCGTATCTTGCACTACTCATCTCATATGTATAAACTGTATGCTATACTATTCTTCGGTATCTTAGTCACTTTTATCGTGTTTACATACTGCATCAACAATTTCTTATGTGTATACTGTACACTATACTATGAAACTGTATCTTAGTCCAATGCCACCCTGACATATTTGTACAGTATATGCTGAAACCATAAATACATGTTATGGTAAATGTCTTATTACATGATGGAATCTGCCATATTCTAAAATGTAACATATACAGTATATTATATGCAATATGATAAGTAGAAATCTACCTAACCGGTTCACTGCTAGAGTAAAAGCACAACAAACATATGTTTTTATTATAAACATGGAGCAACAGGTAGAAGTGTATTCCTAGTACAAAAGTAAATCAGTATCTAAGTGCTTTTTGAATATGTGGATATTGAATCAGCATTTACAAACAGCAAGGGACTTTGCAGTTATGATGCCTGCATCTCAACTCATTCAACCAATTAGGCAACAGTACACAGCGAAGTCTTGGTGATTGTCCACTGAATCTTTAAATAGAAGACAACTTCAAGAATGCCGCAATTGTAGTAGTCAAAAATCAGCTACTGCTTTACACTTTCAAAAATACTAGTCGAATAAGACATGGGAGAGATGACGATTTTTGGCAAAGAGATTTATTTATAGACTAATACACTTGAAACAAATAGCCAAACCGAAAACTGCAGACATTACTAGTGCCTCCCCCGCGATCAAACCGCCATAAAAAATGTAATGAAACGCAGCCTAACTTGAACATTAACAGCTGCCTTGAAGGACACAAATAAAAAATGATTTATGCTACTAAGATCTACCCAGCGTCGTCCGGGTTAGGGTAGGGTTTGGCCGGGGTAGGCCGTCAGTGTAAAGAATTTGTTCCTAACTGACTTGCCTAGTTAAATAAAGGTTAAATGAAAACAAAAAATATTTCCCACCCCACTTTAGCTGAGATTGGTAGACAAGTTCTCTCTACAGCCCAATATTCTCAACATACCAGGGTCAAGGGTCAGCATTGTATTTTTATATTATTGGTCTTAAAAATGTCACAATAAAAGTGGCCATTGGTAAAACTGCAATTTCATTTGAATTGGTTATTCACATTGCAATGTTTTGAAATGCGGGCTTTTATTTTGAAGGTCGCTCATTACCATAAGAAAGTGACGTCATTGTTTGTGCTGCTGGCAGAATCCTAGTTCATATTCCAAACTGCCTGCTTTTGAGTTCTACAGATTTGTTAGCTGTTTAGTTGTATGTTTTAGTTTATTTAGCATAATAGCAAATCACCATGTCGGTGGCGTTTGCACCTCACAGACAACGTGGAAAGGGTGATATAACACCCGCTGGAATTCAAAAGGTAATTCATTTTTATCACGCACCACAACAGAATGGATGCGGATAGCAGCACCAGCTGCTCGCTAGCTAACTAGCATAGCCAGTGGCCAGGTCGAACTGTAGGCAGCTAGCTTAGTAAAGAAGGAAATAGATTGGTAACAATGTTGCTAGGGTAAAGCGCGGCCAATATGAACTTCGCGGGAGTGGGCATGTCTAAAAAATATCAACGATGTTTTGTCGATTCGATGGATTAACATTACATTTGTTTCTGATATGAATGGAGGCCTAGAGTATTAGCTGGATTGTTAGCGTCTTTTGTTAGCTGGCTCACAACAGTAACGTTAGCTGACAAATGCGTTGTTACTATAGATAAAGGCAAAGGCTGGTTGACCAGATAACTAGTTAGAATGTTGCCATTAACATTGTGCACTATACTCTCAAATAAAATTATATTATTTTTTATGAGTAGTCTGGATTGGACAACAGTTTGTGCTATGGAGTTATATACTGTATATGGTTCAAAAAGTTAATACAAGTAACATTGTTTCCATGTATGCGTTACAATTCCCCAACCTATTTTACATTGTATTTACTGTATACTCACATGATTTTTCACATTAAATCAAAAATCAATGATTGCTAAATTAAACAAACCATACAACTCTATGCACATGGACGGATTTGAGCAATTACACATGCAAAGTTTTCCAACAGACAGCACAAACCACAATTCTGTTACCCAACTTTGCATGTACACTGTTATTCAAGTACAGTTTATTTGGAAATTAAAAGTAGTCCTTCTGCATAGAGTTGTATGGTTTGTTTAACTTAGCAAACATTGAGTCTGCGTCATTTTGTTACCATGGTATTTTGCCTGTAGGCATATGCACATTTTCTTAGGTTTTCTTCATGTCTTGTTTCAGTTACTGGATGAAAACAATCAGCTGATTCAATGTATAATGGACTTCCAGAGCAAAGGAAAGACAGCAGAATGTTCACAGTAAGTTAACCTTTATGTACAAAATCTCCGTACCCGATGGACTTTCAGGTTACGTACTATCAGGTTACGTACTATCAGGTTACGTACTATCATGCATCTCAGTTTTTGCAGTGTATTGATGCCTTAAATGTTAACACATTTGATCTGTTTTCTGTCAACAGGTACCAGCAGATGCTCCACAGAAATTTAGTTTACCTGGCCACAATAGCAGACTCCAATCAGAACATGCAGTCTCTGCTCCCTGCTGTGAGTATGGGTCCAGGGCAGAGAAGGGCAGTGATGTTACAAGAAAGGGACAATTCAATGGTGCTGAATTGGATGCACTCTGACACATTTTTGGCAGAGGAAAAACTTGACGCATTCTAGGATGATTCATCAAGTTGTACAGATACTGTACAATTACAAATTGTACAAACTACAGACACCTTGGTTCGATTCCAGGCTGTTTCACAACCGGCCGTGATTGGGAGTACCATAGGGCGGAGCACAATTGGCCCAGTGTCGTTTGAGTTTGGCCGGTGTAAGCCGTCATTGTAAATAAGAATTTAGTCTTAACTGACTTGCCTAGTTAAATAAAGGTTAAAAAAATAAAAAGGTGTTTTTGGCTCCCGACGGTTCGAAGGGTTGTGGTCAGTGATTTTTAAATCTCTAAGTAAGTATAAGTAAGGCTTTTTTGATGCTCAAAACATGAATATGAAAGGGTCTAACAATAATCTATTCTTATATCATAACAAATAGATCCTGACTTGAAATAAGGGACTTGAAATAAGGGCATAGAAATCCAACAACAGAGCTAAGTTGCAACTGAAGAAGAGCCAAGTCTCTTTCTATGCATTATACGGCTAGTCAGGAACTCCACCAAATTCTACTAGTACAGGAAATTAAGCCAGTAAGGGGTTTCACATCCCATTCCCAGTATATCTAACCCTGTCGAGCTCTGACGATAGATTTTGAGGTGCATGTGAGATTGAATTTAATAATATGATATGCCTCATATGCCACCAATAGAAGCTTGCCCTGTCTCCCCTATTGTTGGTTAAAGGGGAGGTGTATAATGTTCACCTAGATGCTCTGTACTTGATTTCAGAAGTGTGACTCCCCTACTCCCCCAGAGGTAAAGCTTGAAGTGAGTATGGATGGAGAAGTGGGGGTTAATTTATGATAGGGTGTCTTGGTTCACACACTGTTCATACTGTGTATTGGAGGCTATATGATTAATATTCAAACACAGGGACTTTTATTGTGATACTTCATACGTGATACCGCTGAGTTACACTGCTGGTGATAGGCTAATTGATGGCCTTTACAATAGTGCAATCGTATGATACAGTGCAGTGTAATGGTATACTCTCTGTTGATAGGCTCTCCGTTATTTTATAGGCTTACTTGTTGCTGCAATCTGGTGCTGTGAAATATATGATAGAATAACATTTCATATCCAGAGATTATATAACATTATGTCCACAGAAAGTATTTTAATCCTGTACCTTCAATATCATTTGCTTTTATTTTGAACATGATGGTTTTCTGAATTTACATTTAAGATCCCATGGTCATCCATCCAGTTTTTGTCCCTCTCTCCCTCTTTTTCTCTCATACATGGCTGAGATATGTATCTTAACACGGCTGGTGTTTCTCTCTCTGTGTTGTCTGTCTGCAGCCTCCTACTCAGAACATGCCCATGGGCCCTGGTGTGATGAACCAGAGCGGAGCGCCGGGCCCCCAGCCCCCCCACGGACACAACATGCCCTCTGAGGGCATGGTCAGTGGTGGACCCCCAGCCCCACACATGCAGAGCCAGATGAACGGACAGATGCCTGGTAAGTGACCTCCCGTCCTCCCTCTATCCCTGTCTCACTCACTAGGGTTGCCTAGCAACACCACAGAGCTGGAAGAGGAGGGGAGGGTGCTCTGCTAAACGATGATGTCACCCGTCTGTGAGTGCTGGTGGTCTTGGAATCCACTTCACTGAGGTTGTTTGCATGCGTGTTTGTTTGTGTGTGGGGAGAGTAGGGCTGGGCGACATGGCCAAAATATCATAACATAATATTTTCAAATTTTTGATCGGATGTTATGTTTTTGAATAACACAAGTTTTTAACGTACTTTATGAGTAGTTCATGACCCTGATTGTTTTATACTGGTCAATACAACTTCAAACAAAACACATTCAGTAGGGCTGCATAATATGGGCCAAAAATCTAGATCTAATTAATTCAACTGTTCATGGAAATGGAATGATTATTCAAATTCTATAGTTGGACTATAGGGAGCAGCACCTTGAATACATTGTTGTTTGACGAGACAACGAATGAAAAAGCCAGGAAGGAATTATTGACAGGGTAGGAAGCAAAGTGTTGGTCAGTGTTTCCAGGGGACCCTAGTTAGATGTTACATTGTTTTCTTACCTAATCTAGCTAGCTACCATATTCATGCTTCACCTATTCCTCTCTGTTTTAGAAGATACCATTGCACAAACAACATGCTTATCTAGGCCTACACCAGCACTGGTACCAGGCTGTATTAGCTAGCTACGTTTGCACTGACTCTTAGTCGGGGTTGGGTAGGATACTTTCTAAATGTAATCCGTTACAAGTTACCTGTCCAAAATTGTAATCAGTAATGCAACTTTTTGATTACCCAAACTCAGTAACGTAATCTGATTACATTCCGTTGGAAGACATCTTGGAAGACATCTTGGACTGTTGCCTATACCTGTTATTTTCCCGCGATCCATCAAACACATTTGGTGTGTCATCATAGTGGTCTCTGATTTGTGGTCAGACTCGCTCAGGTGGAACAAACTTACATTTGCGCCTTTTTTCAATGCTGATTTGAATGTCATTAAAAACAGAGAAATGTCAAAGATTTATTTCCGCAAACATCCTTTCTGAATTTAAAAGTAATCCTCAAAGTAATCTAGTTTTTCAAAAGTATCTGTAATCTGATTACAGTATTTTTGCTGTTAACGTCACGGATTACAGTTACTGTTTTTTTTTTTTGTAATCCCTTAGATGTAATCCGTTACTCCCCAACCCTGCTCTTAGTATATTTAGCAAGCTAACTAGCAATTAGCATTAGTGGCAACACAAGTTATTGAAGCCACAACATGCTAAGAAAAGACAAACTATCATACAGTAGTTTGCAGACTGTAAAATACACAAACTAATAGTGTAATTACAGAACACTCGTGGAAAGCAGCATTGTTGCCGCCAACATCTTGTTGCATCTATCTGACCATGCAGACTGCAGAGTGAACAGCAAGAAAGTGCTTGTGACTCCATTGTTGAGCAACTGCTCTCTTGTTGAGTGACAGGGTCGGGGTTTGATGTGGGAAACGCACGCAGCAAGAGGAGAGGGAGAAAGACGACTCGAGTAGCAAACTGAGGCAACTATAAAAACAGACATTACATCACATTTAACAAACCAAACATTGAAATACTGTTATAGAAGTTAAAGTAAAAACCCAAATCGGTCCTTGCATCAATACCGGTGTATGTAGTAAAATACGGTATACCGGCCAGCCCTAGGGAAGAGACTGTTAACATTTAGTCTACTTTGTTCTGCCGCAGGGTACATTGACCAATTGTTACCAGTTGTCAAGGCTCTATAGCACACATGCTTGTAAATATTATAATAGGGAGGCAATACTTTCTCAGGAAAGTGAATGATTTAATAAAATAATTAAATCATAATATCTGTACTGTATTTGTCATATACTGTATCTTCCTAAATGTTGAATGATCTGTCCTTATTTTTTCCCCCAGGGCCTAATCACATGCCCATGCAGGGCCCTGGGCCGGGTCCCAACCAGCCCCCCAACATGCCCGGCAGCGGCTCCATGAACATGCCCCCCAGCAGCCACAGCTCCATGGGCGGCTACAACCACGCTGTGCCCTCCTCTCAGGGCATGCCTGCCCAAGGCCAGATGAACATGACCCAAGGACCCATGGGCAACTACGGCCCCCGGCCCAACATGAACATGCAGCCTAACCAAGGTACAAGAAAGAGGAAACAAACGTCTCCTTTATAGACCTTCTCTTTGACCCATACACATCTTTTGATGATGACATCCACCCATGGATGCTTTATTGTTTAGGTTTTTCACATGTGGTTCTGTAATGACATATTGTGTGTGTTTGTGTTGTTCCTTCCCCAGGCCCCATGATGCACCAGCAGCCTCCCTCCCAGCAGTACAACATGCCCCCTGGGGGTGGCGGGCAGCACTACCAGGGCCAGCAGAACCCCATGGGCATGATGGGCCAGGGGAACCACGTAATGGGGCAGAGGCCCATGCCCCCGTACAGACCCCCACAGCAAGGTACAATCTGCTCTACAGAGTGGACACTGGGCCAAGGGCTAAGGCGCTTGGTTTGACTTGATACAGGGCTGAAACCTCTTCTCCTGTCCCTAACCCCCTTTCCACTTCGGCTTTAAGTGGAACTATCTTTCACTTCCACTGTCGTTGCTCATAGACACAGGTAGCCCCATTACCATAGAAGGAACACCAAGGTGCCCTGATGCTTGTTGTCAGCCACAGACAAATGAACTATAGTTTGGGGACCAGGAGCTCTCTAGCGAATAAGCAGGCCAAATTCCAACCTCACTCCCCTTTCCCCTCCGAAAAACCCCCACCCCACACCCCCCACCCACACACCCCACCCCCCTCCCGCCCCAACAACACCTTGAATCAACCTGTGTGTGTTGTGTGTGTGTATGTAGGACCCCCTCAGCAGTACCCAGGGCAGGAAGACTACTATGGGGACCAGTACAGTCACGCAGGACAGGGAGCCTCAGAAGGTAGGAGAACCAACCCTCCAACCAACCAACCGCTCGTAGAACCAGCCAAACCTCTCCGTCCGTCTAACGTTCACTTAGAGAAGCTCTATTGAGGCATGGAGATGGACAGAGGAGAGTACCAAAACAACATTGTGTGACAGTGACACCGTCCCTCAGCTAAAACTAGGGAATTGCACAGCACCACTTTACACCCAAGCTGTATAGAGACAGATCATCAATGATTTATGTTGGTTCCACCTCAGTTATCTAGAACATTTGTGGAAATAGAGAATGGAAGACGCCTAACTGTTCAGTTGGACAGTCACGGTGCTCTGTAAGCCTGGCAAGAAGGAAGCTCTGATGTTTGGTTTGCCCGCCCACCATCCCACCGGGGCTGTGCGTCTTCGTTAAACAAATAGCTAGTCGGCTAGTTATTCTGTCAAACTTTTATCTTGTGTAGGGGGGGCTTCAAATGTGTACCGCGACTCTAACCAGGAAGTTGATCTTAGGTGGCGCTTTTAGAGGAAGCAGAGGTCCTACTTTAGCAGAAGCCTCACACACAAGTTGACAGATGTTGTGTTGAAGACTCCTGGTGGAAAAGGAGACTAGTTTGACTGGGATTTTTCGCCAGTGATTTCCCACCCCTCCATAGGGATTTTGCATCATAGCATCCCCATCATCGATTATTCTTAAATGAATAACTTTCTCTTGCATGTGTCAATCACTTTTTACACCTTTCTGAGTTGTCTACTTTCTACTCCCTTTCAGACTTTGACACACTACTCTCCAGTCTCATCGCTAGGTTGTACTCTAATGGGAATTACAGGATGTAAATATTGTCTTGTAAAACTGTATATTCTCAAAAGAAAGTGAAACAAAAAAATTCCAATGTTTACTTACCACTTTTGCAAAACTATAGTTATGAACATTGATACCCACACACACCGATACATTGCTTGAAGCGAAACAAAATATTTACTGGTATATAACAATCTGTATATTTTTAATCCCCTGACTTTCCCCCTCATTGACTTATCACCTCAAACATGGACATGAAATAACATGTCTTCCTATCTTCTGGTGAAGTAATGCTCTAGGTGGTTTTGCTACAGCCACCGTTCCCTGATCAAGGCTTTGATCCCTCAGAACAATACTACCAAGGAGGTATCTATGTAGCTTCACTCAAATGTACTCACAGGGGAAAAGGAAGAAGCTAAGCTAAAGACACGTGATGACTTATGGAACTTTTTGTCTTGCTTTTATGGAGACATTTGAGACTTCTTTCCAAATGTGACAAAGGCTATTGTGTTTGATAACTGCGTTAGCCTAAATGCTATCTTTTTACAATTAATAATATAACTCAAATACACTTTCTACACCGATATTATTTCCCCCGTTTTGCTTTCCCTAGACAGCTGAAGCTTTCTGATTTTGTTCTAGTCTCTGTTCTCTGTCCCTCACCGCTATGCACGTAACTACTTTCTCACTCACAAATATTTAATGTTGTCGTTCCAGCTTTGTTTTATTAACAGCTCATAGCAGGTGTCAGGTAAGGATGCTAAAAAGGAGTTACTATAACAACCCTGTTGCATATAAAAACAAACTCAAAATGTTTCAATGGGCGTGCTCACAGTGTTGGTTCTTTTCTCCTGTGGTTCTTGTCTTGTCTGGCAGAGCGAGACCCAGCAGCCAACCAACAGTCCCCCTATGAAAAAGATAATGGTTTGTTAACTTTGTTCGTTAACAGCCTAAATCAGTGTTTTCTAAAAAAAAAAAAAAACGTTCTGATCAGGGTTGGGGACAATATCCTGTTCATTTCAATCAATTCAGGAAGTAATATTAAATTCCAATCATGGTGTTGGTTCTTTTCTCCTGTGGGTCATGTCTGTCAGAGCGAGACCCAGCAGCCAACCAACAGTCCCCCTATGAAAAAGATAATGGTTTGTTAACTTTGTTCGTTAACAGCCAAAATCAGTGTTTTCAAAAAACATTCTGATCAGGGTTGGGGTCAATATCCTGTTCAATTCAGGAAGTAAACTGCAATTCTAATCATGCTGGGAACATTTGGAATTGGAATTTCAGTTTACCTTCCGTCTTGACTGAATTGAAATATACCCCAAGCCTGATTCTGGCCACATTAAGCACTGATGTCTGCTGTGTTGTCGTCAAACCTGGTTCAGATACTGTAATGTCACATATACCGTAATGGCTCTCTGTTGCCCCCTGTAGGTAATGCCCAGTATGGCCAGCAGCAGGAGGCCTACCAGCAAGGTCCTCCCCAGCAGCAGGGCTACCCCCCACAGCAACAGTACCCCGGACAGCAGGGCTACCCTGGACCGCAACAGGGCTACGGTGGGTGGAACCTAAACAACATCACTGAATCTGTCTTGGTCTCTTTGTCCTTGTTCTCTCGCTCCTCATCTCTCACTACTCGCTCTCTTTTCTCTCTCTCACTCTCTTTTTATTTTTCCATAGCCTTTGTACACTTGTTTTACTGCAATTGGAAATAAAAAGTTGGTGTTTTCGCCTGCTCTCATGACGTCTGTCAGTCCACACTCATCCTGTAGGGGGCACCAATTACTTTCCTTTTCATTGTCTTGAAACATCAGTGCTCGATTCCAAATGGCACTCACCCTGAGCCTCACATATGTTTACTGAACCGCACCGCTCTTTTGCTAGTTGATATGGTGCACTTTCAATTTTGTAGGAACACAATCAAGGCTACACATACTGGGTTAGGTGTCCCTCTAGTACTGCGGTGGGTCACTGTATAGGCCTAGTCACACTACGATAGAAAGTCTCTGGTCTCTGAAAGCTAGAGATGGCGAGGGAGTGAAAGAAAAAGTAATAGAACAGGCTAATGGGTAATCACCCTCGGCAGAGTGGAGTGTCTGATGGAGGCTGTCTGATGGAGTGATTTGTAATGAGGCTTCACTTATCTAATGAGGGCCCAAGGAATCTCCTTGATATCTGCTTGCGTTAGAACTTAAGACCCAATTCTGGTTCTGGCTACAGCTCCGTCTGCAGTTAGTCAGACTCGCTCATGACACAGCAGAGTAGGCCAGTGTTAATGTGGAGCCAAACTTCAACAAATGGGCCAGGGCCCAACTAACACTACTAGCGCCCACCAGTCTCTCTCTGCCATGCCTCTGGCTGGCTGTCTAGTTGTCAGTGGATATGTCTATTGGGGAGATAAAGGTTAATTGATAAAGGTCAATGGTTCAAGAACAAGACGTGGTATAATGATGGACATTAAGCAGAACAAAGTCAGTGAATCAAGCGCGCTGTCATACCATCAGGTTGACTGTGTGCTTTTTCTTATTGAACAGACCAGTCGTCTTAACAAATGGTGTGAAGAACTGGAGCATCATGTTTCAATCAGACATCCATAACCTTTTTCTCTATCTGCTCTGTCTCCTCCCCAGGTCCGTCCCAGGGAGCCCCAGGCCAGTACCCCCAGGGTTACCCCCAGGGCCAGGGTCAGCAGTACGGGGCCTACCGGGGCCCCCAGCCCGGCCCCCCTCAGGCCCAGCAACAACGCCCATACCCAGGCTACGATCAGGTGAGTATGAGCTCATGACTAGGCAGGCCTAACCTCTATCTGTATGTGACTTATTGTGTCTTCTTTATATGTTGGATAGAAGTTAAAGATATAACGTTAAGTTTATCCAGGGTTCATGAAGTGTCCATAAGCAAGAGACCTGGGTGGAGTGGGTGTCTTGTGCATGCTGACATTGTATGGGGAGTTTAAGATGAGTTTAATTATATATTGCCTTGGCTAATACAGCAAGTCAGACCAGAGCAGTGCAGTGTAGTGTCTCCTCCCTAAACGTAACTGCCATTTGAGAGTGTTGAAGGGGAGGGGAGAGCTACGTGTTGCCCTGTATTTTCTGTGGTCCTTTTGCGGGAGCCACAGCAACACTTTGATTCTTTATCTTTGAATATTCAGGGACACATGAGGAAATAAAGACCCGGGGATTTGAACCCCTGACTAGCTCTGTAAGAAGCAAAGGTAATGGTTGCTGTGAAGATGTCACCTCAATGTCAAATCTGGCCGTGTGACTGTTGGCCTAGCCTTGATTCTGTATTTGTCATGTTTCTCTTGTCTTCTGTCTAAACATCTGATTTCCACCTTTACTTTACCTATTTTTGTAACCAGGGGTCGAATTCTATTCTGGAGGTCTTTAAACATATTAAGCATAATCTGTAGGGGAACTTTAATAAAAATATATATATTGTTTGGAATTGACAAAATCAATCAAAAATATTATTTATTCCTTTTCATGCAATGTACTGCATTTAAATGTTTTGTTTATGCATAATGTAATTATGCACTGTGTAGAATAGTATATGATCAAAGTAAGTCAAATTTAAACAAAATAAATCAGAATGTGTAACTAAACTTTTATTCCTAAAGAGCAGCCACTTTCGACCCCTGTTTAGAAATGCATCCTGCTAAATACAAAACATGGCCATCTTTTCATGTGAAAAGTCGGAGAGCAGCATTTTGCATACGGCTACTGATATGAAGTTACTTTCCTCCTGTTGAGCTTTTCTGAGGCCATGCTGCCACCTGCTGGTTAAATTCAGCTAATGCAGCCAGACACAGAAATAGTCAGCATCTGTATCTAACATAAGGTTGATAACTAGATACCACAGATGTGCTTGTTTGCATCCTGTTTGGATAAAGTAAATATTACAATTTCCCTAGTTAAATGCCTGTTTGTTCAGATGTTAGGATGAAAAGTCATTAACATGTGTCCATTTACAGTACTCTCTTCCTCCCTCCACAGGGTCAATATGGAAATTACCAGCAATGAGAGATGGTCATGGCAGTTACTCAGTCAGTCACCAAGAGCCCTGCTCTGACTTCGAACCTCTGACCTCTGTACAACTGTTATCTGGACTTTTTATAACGGCTGCAGCACACCGAGACGCCCACACACACACAAACACACACACACACTTTGCCCTCTGTATCCCCCATGTCTGGGCCTTATGTAATAAGATGATTGTGTTCACTTCCATTTCTCCCCTTCTGGTCTGAGTTAGTCTCAAAGCAGCAATGCCTTAAAGCCGAACAGAGCTGCCTTATCCAGAGCACTGAATATTGTGAAAAGGGCAGAAAACGACACATTCATTTTGTGCAAATCACAGAGGACAGAAGTGTCCAGAACTGAACCTTATTGGATGAAGAAACGTTGCCCTCTTTTAGGGTAATATTTCTTCATCCAATAGCCCCCTGTTCATAAGAAGCAATAATGCCAGTGGGAAGTGAAGTGAAGTGAAGTGGAGGGACGAGGATGGAGAGAGGAGATCTTACACCAGAAACTAAATTCTGTAAGGCTATGGTACATGTCAAGGTCAGCATATGTGGTGATGTAAAAATGTATTTTATGCTTTTTAGATGAGCTAACTTTGTATAAGAATTTGGAGTACTGTTGAATATTGTTTGTTTCCTCCTGAAGTGTTGTGTGTCGATGTAAGTTGTGATAAACCTGTCTTCATCTGCCATTTTATTTTTTTAACTTGTTCCTTTCTTTGCTTCTTCAGTGACTTGTACATCGAATATGTGCTTGGGGTGAACAAATTGGATGCCTTGGTTTGATCAATGGATTGTACATAGAAAGCCCTCAAAAACAAACTGAGAGCACCTATCTGTATTGGAGCATCAGTGGTGAAACACAATTTCTTTGGGCAACAGAACTAGACCGGGACCTGTGAATGGGGCTGTATTCTGACTTAGATCTATAGTATGTGTAGCGAGGGTTGCAAAGCTATCAGTAATTTACCAAAGTTACTGGAATATTTCTGTAATTTTGTTATTTAACAGAATCTATGGCAATCTATCGTATCTTTGGTAATCTATACTTGAATAACTTTTAAGAAATGTGTTAGTTTATATGTTGTTCCTATATTATATCTGTGACCATTGTTGTCCATGAGTTTCTCCTAGATAGTAGCGTGGCAGGTAGCTAAACCTGGGCCAGTAACCGAAAGGTTGCTGCTTCGAATACCTGCGCCGACAAGGTGAAAAATCTTTCGACTTGCCCTTGAGCAAGGCACTTAACCCCAATTTGCTCCAGGAGCGCCATGGCTAACCCTCTAAAACAACACATTTCACTTATCTGGTGTACGTGACATTTAATTAAATAATTTTTTTTACCATATTGTTAGAGAAAATAACCTAATTATTGGCAAAAAGCAAATCCAAAATGACATTTTCAAAACTGCTACTTATACTATTTACATTTTTCATAACTGCCACCAGTTTGATGCCAAAACATTAATAAATACATATTGACATAAAATAAATAAAAGTTCATAAAAAGTACATTTCAGGCTGAAACCCTCATATTAAACACCAATGTTTCTTCACTAAATTTATTTAGGATTGTTTTACAGCTTTGTCGTATTTTTTAATTATCTGATTAAATTATTTCATAGATTGTGCATGTCATCATAACCCACACAGAGGGCCAGAGATTATTACAGACACTTGTCATAATTTGAAGTACCCAAAAAGGCCACTAGACGTTTTATGACAGGTTACAGATCAACCTCGAAAGTTTCAAGTAATACACCCTCCCTTTGCAACCCTATGTGTAACAAAAAGCACTGAGCCCATATTCATGAAGTGTCTCAGATTAGGATGGCTGAATTGGGATCAGTTTTGCCTTTTTGATCACAATATGTAAGAACAAATGGATAGGGGAGACCTGATCCTAGATCAGCACTCCTATTCTGAGACGCTTTAATAATAGGGCCCCTGAATGCTTCCAGTGCTCCCTGCTTCTCCTAAAAGTTGATGTTAGAAGCATCTTATGGCCTTTGTGCTTCTGCTCTTTTATTGACAGCTAGATAAGAGGTGGATTCAGTTGAGGGATATTCCAAACGTATGTCTAATGTACATCGGACACAGCTCTCTGGAGAATAGTGTCTGCTCGATAGATTCCATTTTTATCTGCAACTTTATGATAATTTTGCCTGTGCTGAATAATTCCCATAATGGGTCTGAGTGCATTGACCACAGGCTGTCCGATCAGACTGTCGTACATTCACTATGTTTAGCCCCACAATATGCTTGTTTCAGTCAGAATCGTCTTTACAATGTTGGAAGACAGTTCTCCCCTGAAAAAACCTATGCGTTTTTGTCATTTAATAAGTGTCATGTTGTACGTTAACCACCAACCGAATAATATGAGGTATGTGGAGTATAACATGAGTGTTATGTTCTACTCTGAACTGAGTGTCTTGCTGTAATGCTTTGAAATACATTTCCTATGATGTCATGCAACATGTCACTCTTGTACAGACTGTGGTGTTATTTTATGAAACCTTGGGCTTGATATACATTTGTACTATATGCATACATCATGCACATGTTATAGAGAAGATAATTATGGTGATTGGTTTCCAGTCAGCCTCAAAGATACTAACCTTGGTATGCTTTAGTACATACCTTGTAATTAATGTTTTGTTTTTCATTCAGCACCCTGTAGCCAACATGATGTTACTGTAAGTGTCATTGTGATGTGAAACTGTACAGTATGGCACTGAAAAACTGCAACAATAAATTGCTAGAGTTTTTTTTTATACGCTTGTGTTGGATTTTTATATAATTGTCTTCGAATGTCTCTGTTCTTGGAATGCAACGACATAGACACTATCGTCTTAAGTTAATTTGTGATTTCCTTGTTTTTAGCAGATGTTCATGTATTTACTGTACAGTATTATAGCTCAGTGAGTTCAGATGTTCATGTATTTACTGTACAGTATTATAGCTCAGTAAGTTCAGATGTTCATGTATTTACTGTACAGTATTAGCTCAGTAAGTTCCCACCACAGCCTGCATTCCGGATGTATCTGGAGAGGACCCGGGCACATTTACACCAGAAATGACCTTCCCTCTCCCTCTCAGCTCCCCCCTCCAAAGAGGGAGAGGGACTACCTGCCACGTAGGGGGGAGATATACAGATGGTAAACCAGATGTGTGGCGAAGCACGTGACCAGACTGGACATGGTGTTAGAGGGCCACTGCCTGTCTCTGCACTGGTGTTTATGTGTTTGTGTGTTAGAGAGGGTGTTTATACATGTCAGACACTAAGAGAAAGACTAAGAGAGAAATCTTCTTAAACGTGTTTGCACTCCTTTATAATGATCTGCATGTAGCCTGTGTGTGTGTATGTATGTATGTATGTATGTATGTGCAGTGCTCAAGGTCTGGTGGCATCTCCCAGTCACCCCAGCACCATCCTGCTCCTCCACAGCTGGCCGCCCCACCCTTCCCAGCTGCCACTGGGGCTCCCCCTAGCCCCTCTGCTTGGCATACACACCATTTTGGGCGCTCCCCCACCAGCCCCCCCTGGCAACTGCCACCCTCAGCTGCGCACTTGCAGACGGGAGCGGGGTCGTACAATGTCACTCCTCCTGTGACTGTGTCTGCTGCCACGGGGGACACAAGGATGATGAGGGGATGTGGTGGGAGGAACACTTTCTTTAAACCTTGGGCACTTTATCAATTCAGCAAGATGGACACATCACAGTAACATTTTAAACACCGTTTAGTCTGACCCTGCTAATCTTTATGTAACAGAGCGGAATTCTGGGAAGTTTTTATGTACAGTATGGCAAGAGTGCCCCGTTACATGTAGCAGTAATATCACTTGTTTTTGTCATGAAGTAAAGATAAAATTTGAAGTGTCATACAATCTAAAACTCATACAATATTCAATGTAATACTCCAATCAGTGTTAATTCAATACCTTTTGATCCATTGAATATAAGGAAAGAGATATAGAAGAGGATACGCAGTGTCTACTGCGGTGGCAAGGCAAACATTAAGGTGACAGTATCATTTCAGAGGATGATAATCTTGTTCAATATTTTGATAATTATAATTCAAGGCACCTTTCAGGCGAGGCTTCTAACCACTGAGGGGAAAATGACATTGTCATCATATAGCTAGCAGGCAAGATGTGATCTCTCCCTCTCCCCGTCCCCCTTCTCTCTCTCTCTCTCTCTCTCTCTCTCCCTCCTTCTGTCTCTCTCTCTCTCTCCCTCCCTCCTTATGTCCCTCTCTCTCTCTCTCTCTCTCTCTCTCTCTCTCTCTCTCTCTCAGTGTGACAGAAAGTCTATGGGGAGGAATAAGAGGTAGTTATGGGGGAAATGCAGCAGCCTCCACAGTTTAATTGGAGATGTGTCACACTAAATAAATGGTGCAAATACAAGGGCTGACTGGAGTCTTGACAGAGGGGCCCTGGGGAAGCCTGCTTTATTGGGCCGGAGCTCTGCCCCGCTTCAGGGTGAGATGGGGCTACGTTCTTCTCGGCTAAGGTACCCTACCCTCCATAGAGTCCACCCACCAAACTACCACCACCAGCCATCACAAACCAACCTGCATGATAACATTGTTATGATAGTTTACTGTTGGACTTGGGATATTAGATGATGGTGAACTGGAAGCACATCCCCAGGAGGAGATTGTATTCCTGATCTGCCATACATTTAAATCCCTACATGCCATCACAAAAATCCATAAACATACGTTTTCCACAAACTATTTCTATCAGTCTAGCTCCTCGAAACCATCTACGTCTATCTATCTTTAGAAAAAACAATCCAATCTGCCTGTCCAATTCATACATGACCTGGGAGGAATGTCTATTCCAATATTCTATCAATGTTAATATCTGTTGTCTTCTGCAACCTGGCCTTGTTGAGTGTGTGTGCGTGTGTGTGTGTGTGCGTAGCGTAGATTGTAGACTTGACATGAGTTGTGGTTTACCTCTGTAGTGTAGATAATTGGACACGACAACATCCTCTCTGGTCTCTCAGGGGAGCAGAAGAGGATTTACACTATTAGGGTCTGGGTTATGAATATGGCACACATACAGCCCACAACAAAGGCCCATCATGTGGAAATGCATTCTGTATCAACGGATTTATTACAATGATTGATCTGTCACATTGTCTGGGGAGCATGTTAGGGTGTTTTTTAGGTGATCAGTTGGCATCGTTTGGTTAAAGGTGGTGATTAAGGTAGAAAGGTATCTAAATGCATCATTATTCCTGTCGAATGCTTAAAACATACCCTACATACAGAAAGGCAAGACGGATTAACAATGATCCGTCAACTGAAACTTTTCTATGCATATGATGTGCAGCGCTTGGCTTCGTTAAAACCAACCACACCATGTTTGTTGCCGTTTAGCCGTCAACTCAAATGAACAGTGTGCTGTTTTTGTTTGTGTTCTAGCCTGATAAAAGTTGTGTCTCTGGGAGAAATAGCAGGTATGTTGATATCAGTATTCCCACAGCCTGCATAATTGCAGTAATTTGCTTTCCCTTTGGGTAATCTGTAAACATGGCTGTTTTGATGTTTTTGGCATCCTCCATTGGCTGGGCTCTCTCCTCCGGCGGAGCCCACATCTCAGCCCAGGGTGACACAAATAGATCCTTCCTCAAAAGGTGCACGTACTTTCAGTGTGGTGGGATCAATATGGCCCAGTCCTCACTGGGACACACTGGGGCGCTAACGGTATTAAAACCGCCCTGTGAGCCGCCTCTCGCTACGCCAGCATTTTAGGGGAATAAAGCCATTGATCCTCCAGAGCCTTTGGCCGAGCATTAACCTGGCTAATAAATGAGAAGATACTCATCTGGACACATCTGCCCTCAATGTTCCTAAAAAGGCTGGCCTGGAGAGAAGGGATTGAGTTTGAGAAGGGTAGAGGGGGCCTGCTGGTTGGGAAGAGAGTAGAGCCCTACTTGACGCCCCCGTCGGGCGGGAGGGACAGGCAGAGGCAGGCAGAGGCATCTGGATGCCCAGGACTTCCATTAGAGGGCCAGGTTGGTGGCATGGGTCGATGTGGCCAGGTCTGGTCAGCGGTACTCTGTCTGGTCGGGGGTACTCCATCTCGGCACAGTGTTTTTCAGCTCCCTGTGATGAGAATAGAGAGGGGCTGCTGACCCACTGACATCCTGTGCTCCTGAGAGGGGGGAGGAGGGAGGAGGGAGGAGGGAGGGGGGAGGAGGGAAGAGGGAGAAAGAACACTGTGTCCATGGCTGGGCTGGGTCCTGTAGAATTAAAGCACCTGTATACCTTGGATCTTGTTTATCTTTTTCACCATAGTGTCTCTTTGAAATGTCATTAAATACTTTGTTCTCATCATACAGGGATGAATAGAATTGTTTACGAAGCTCCCTTAAGAAGAACACCTGGAATGAGGTCAAGAAAACCGCCCATAACAGAGTTTGCTAGTAATGCACCGTTGAAGCCATTTGCTCCACTAAAATGAGTAAGTCAAATACACCTTCATACAGTGAGAATGTTCTAGGTGCATGACTTTTTTACTGGTATACGCTATGCCCTGGAAGGTTCCCCGTGGTTCTTGAACTAGAGGAGATCCAACTTTTTAAAGCCATGGAAATGCACACACTTGTAAGCACCATTGCAAACACTCATGTGTCTTTGGAAGTTCTTGAGTTGGGAAAACTATAGTCATGCATAGGATAAGTAGTAGTTGAAACCGTAAGCTGTGATCTCCATTTTCAGTTGAGATTCTTATTTGTCTGCAAAAGACATGATCGGCATGTATCTCCATGAAAAACATGAATAAACAAGATGAGACAATATGAGATACTGATCCCAAACTAAACCCCTCCCTGGAATGAGCATATTATTATACAACAAATCAGTCATTATATTGGACTGTGAGATCAGAGCTTAGTAAAACATAGACACATACAGTACACACGCCCCCCCCCCCCCCCCCCCCCCCCCCAACACACACGCGCACACACACACAAACACAGAGGTGTATCGAGAATGCCCGAGAATAAGAAATTAAAAGATATTGTATCATCGATGAGTCAAAATTTGTGTCATCATCTCCACACCAGACACCACCAATGGTATAACTACAGTACTAACACAGCAGGAGACTGAGAAACTCTCTCTCTCTCTCTCTCTCTCTCTCTCTCTCTCTCTCTCTCTCTCTCTCTCTCTCTCTCTCTCTCTCTCTCTCTCTCTCGCTCTCTCTCTCTCACCTACTGTAGCAGTAGGAAGATAGGAAGTTCTCTGCCCCAGTTCTAGATGTCCTTGAGAGTTGTGCCTTCGAGCCTGGGCTGGCGGGGTCCAGCGGTGCACAATGTGTGCTTCGTGCCCAGACTCCCACTGTACTCCGCTGCCTCTGCGTGGCTCTTGAGAGACGCCAAGCTCTTAGGGGTTGTCCGTGCATGTGGGGGAGCGAGAAACAGCTCCTCTCCTCCACACATCCTCCTATCTCTCTCTTGATCTACCATCCCCCTTTTCAACACAACACCTAGATGTTTAGACTAAAATATTAAAGAGTAGTTATTTAATTATAAACTGTGTTTACTGATCTGTATAAAATGAATATGGAGCTCCCTTTATCAACATCTTTATTTTTGCAAAGTGTCAAAGCCTCAGGACAGAATGAAGGCCTACAGTATCATATGTTGTGTAAGTCAATAGGGTGCAACGTTTGTCACATTTGTCAAATTAATATTTAATCTAGCCCATGTATCTGTCATGGATCGCCTTTAGTCAGTCTTCAAATTAACAACACAAGAGAAAACATCTAACTTCCAGAGAATATAATATTATCTATAATAATATAGAGAATATAACTCTCAGTTATATTTTATTCAGGACATGTGATTTCTGTGATTGTAGTAATTAATATGGATATTGGCCAAGAGCGACATATAAAGATCAATGTTCTAATATTTTGTACCACAGGATTTCACTTCCCTTTTTCCTCCTTTTCTTTCCCCCTGGCTTTGGCATGGGGCATCGGTGGGATGAGAGAGGGAGGAGGGAGGAGGGAGGAGGGAGGAGGGAGGAGGGAGGAGGGAGGGGGGAGGAGGGAGGAGGGAGGAGGGAGAAAGAACACTGTGTCCATGGCTGGGCTGGGTCCTGTAGAATTAAAGCACCTGTATACCTTGGATCTTGTTTATCTTTTTCACCATAGTGTCTCTTTGAAATGTCATTAAATACTTTGTTCTCATCATACAGGGATGAATAGAATTGTTTACGAAGCTCCCTTAAGAAGAACACCTGGAATGAGGTCAAGAAAACCGCCCATAACAGAGTTTGCTAGTAATGCACCGTTGAAGCCATTTGCTCCACTAAAATGAGTAAGTCAAATACACCTTCATACAGTGAGAATGTTCTAGGTGCATGACTTTTTTACTGGTATACGCTATGCCCTGGAAGGTTCCCCGTGGTTCTTGAACTAGAGGAGATCCAACTTTTTAAAGCCATGGAAATGCACACACTTGTAAGCACCATTGCAAACACTCATGTGTCTTTGGAAGTTCTTGAGTTGGGAAAACTATAGTCATGCATAGGATAAGTAGTAGTTGAAACCGTAAGCTGTGATCTCCATTTTCAGTTGTGATTCTTTGTAGTAATTCATATGGATATTGGCCAAGAGCAAAAGATAAAGATCAATGTTCTAGTATTTTGTCCTTGGATTTTGTACCACAGGAATTCACTTCCCATTTTTCCTCCTTCTTTCCCCCTGGCTTTGGCATGGGGCATCTGTGGGAGGAGACTAGCCCATGGCAAGAGGTAGTCTGATTAGCATTGCTGCCTGCTTCCTGGCAGCAGTCCTCTAGGCCACAAGCGTTATCACTTAGGCTACGTGCTGTTTGTATTTGTAGTTGATAGTGTGTGCTGTTATAATTGGAATGAGCTCGGGAACCTCGTTTGCTTTTGATCCGCTGCCAGCCACTCGGCGTGCTACTGGGCCACAGCTCTCACCTCAATACTCCCATAGGATTATGGGAAACGGCAGCGCTTATGTTCTAAAAAGCTGCCTGACAGCATCTCATTCAAGGTCGAACAATAGTGTACGGAATGGTAGACCAAGAACAAATAAAATAATGGGGAGAACATTTTAACTGATATTAAATGTTTTATTGGGGACAGTTTTGGCAACTGTGAGGAGGAATAAGACTCCTAAAAGTAGGAAGTAAAATGTTAAAGGCCTATTTGATTGTTGGTGGTAGTTCTAATAACACACGCAAGGATGTGTTGGGTTAAAATACACTGAAAAGACAAGCTGATACACTGAAAAGACTGGCGCCTCATTTAACACCACAACTATTACACTTTTATCTTACTGTAATTACAAATGGTACACTTGATAACAGTCAAAGTAAACATGATAACAATTGATAACCTGTAATATCAGTACTGACACACTGCTGACACAGACAGCAGACAAAACAGCATCAGGGTTGCCTGGCACCGACCCCAATGCTGTCAGCCCTGCATTCCAAACTCTCTGACTGGAACCCATCTACTCACATGAACTCAGTTTAGCAGTAGAGAAAGTAGAACATTATACTCAAATGATGTCTGGTTCCTGGTACATTTTCTCATCTGCCATGAGAATGTTCAGTTCAGGTTTCTTCTTGCTTAGCTCTTTCTTCCAGAGAGGACAGTCTCAGGGGAATTATGGGAGTTTGATGCACCCCTTTCTGACAAATGTCAGTAGGGGCAAATAAATTCAATAAGTTCAATATTTAATTAAGCTCCTGGTTGGGCTACTTTTTCTGTTTGATTAGGTGAAGGAATTGGGCTGGCTTGCTCTCAGAAAGAGAGAGAGAGGTTTTAAATAGTAGTGAAAATATTTGATGAAAGCTTCTTCAATACTCTCCTTGATTTTGGGGGAGAATCTAAGTAGAATAAATCAAAATTATCTCCCAAACAACTGTAGCAACATTTTAGGAATAGTGGTAAAGGTCAGATGGAACTGTCGTAGGTTTGTATTAGTTACTAAACCAATTCTTCTCATTTACAGGTTCTAGGTTCCAGGGCCACTCCAACACAGACACAAGAGAGTCAGAGGTAAGTACAAAATGATATATTAAATACAAAAATACACTGTTCACTCCGTGACAGAACCAAAATTGGTGACTTAGTGTTGAGTAGTCATAGTAGTCTAGTTGTAGATGTAGTAGTAGTCATAGTAGTCTAGTTGTAGACGTAGTAGTAGTCATAGTAGTCTAGTTGTAATCGTAGTAGTAAAATTACTAATGACAGTTGCATTAACACACTCTCTCATTCCACCATCATCTCTCAAATGTGAATACCGGTTCTCTTAATGATTGTGGCCTAATATGACTGTAAATGACTGGTCCATCTTATCCCATCTTATCCACGGAGGACCACAGAGCAGATTCACCTGAGACTAACCCTTATGAGCTCGTTACACCAGGGCTTTAACGCTGGTTAAGTACAAACACCTGCTAAAATATTGGCAATTAGGACATAATTAGCTGCTAATGTATTTGTAATTCCATAGCGAGCCATAGATTTGTATTTTTTTGCGGAGACTCCCTTTTTTTTATGTTCTCAGTTGTTATTGTGTTCCTCAGGTATTTGTATCCCAAGAACATTGACTAAATGCCCTAGTTCATCATATGCAAATGTCTTATTAATTACACATGCATTATGCCAGTATTCAAAAGACATCAAAGGGCCTATGAGTCTTCAGATGGTCCCCCCTCTGTTACAGGGCTCAGGTTACAAATGCCTGCATGTGCACTTACCCAGAAAGACGCCTTTTCAAGCAGAATAAATGCAAGCTCAAAATATTTGAGAAGCATCTCCGGTGGTCTGAGGATCTTTGTGTTTTGGTTATCATTCGAGCCATCACACGTCACTAAAGCTAGATGATTTTGTAGTCAAATACTGATTAGGAATTGCATAGGAGATGTTGAGCTACCACTCCTACCACATCATCAAATAATAATGAAACTCTAGACTAAACTGTCTTATATTCCTTCTGTATGACACTACTTATTCTATAGTGTACTATATATCAGCTTTACATGCAGACATTATAGTGCTATATGACAGTCTGGTCTGTCATCTCTCCCTGATGACTTGTATGTTAATGACCTATAGAGTAAGTGCCAGACAGTGATTTATACAACCCATAATGCATTACATTGATTAGCAATAGTGCTGTACCAGGTTGAAAAACACAACACACCCCACCATCATGAATACCTAATCCTGTATCCTGCGGCAACATATTCCAGTCATGTATCTAGGATAAAATGTAATCATACTGTATTTCCAATGAGATGTTGAAGAAGGAGATGTGTAATGTGTGCAATCATTTTAACCCTGGGAAGTCCTGGGTTATCAGTCTCTTGTGTCCTGGTCTGACTAGGTTTTGCTAGCATAAATAGCACAAGCTAATGCTTTGATGAAATCTGGGAAATGGAGACTGGAGAGTTGGTTTCCCTACCTACCTACATACCTACCTACCTACCTACCTACCTACCTACCTACCTACCTACCTACCTACCTACCTACCTACCTACCTACCTACCTACCTACCTACCTACCTACCTACCTACCTACCTACCTACCTACCTACCTACCTACCTACCTACCTACCTACCTACCTACCTACCTACCTACCTACCTACCTACCTACCTACCTACCTACCTACCTACCTACCTACCTACCTACCTACCTACCTACCTACCTACCTACCTACCTACCTGATTTTACATATTGTTTATTGAGCTAATTAAACATGATTTAGCTTTTAATGAAGTCTTAATGGAGGGTATTGGGGGATTAAAAGGCATAGTAAAGAAGATCCAGTGTTAAAGATTAAATGGTAGTGCTTCAGCTCTGGCCACATCAGTTACGGTGCTACTGTATGTTCTACATTGAGACAGACACTGTGAAGTATTCCACAGCCCCGAAACAAACCATACACAGTATATCTTAAGGCTAAAGCCACCAGGTGGGGCTCGTACTTCCAACAGTAAGACCCATACAGTAGGGTTGTGGGGGACAACATTGTGCTGCTGAGGCTGTGCATTCTATCCTAAATGCTTTAGTTTGTTGTTCTTCTGTGGTGGTTTTGTGTATCAAACACAGATCAATCATTCCTCATTAGTAAACCAAAGTGTTTGAGGTTTGTCCTCATTACTAAAAAGGGAAGCTCTCTCTCATCAACAATGGAGACGGATCTACCTCAGGAACTCCTCCATTTACGTTTATGTTCTGACTCTCTGCCACAAAGAGTTATTCTGTGTGGCTGTCAATCCATCTCTAATGGCCAATTGCATATTTTGTTTGTGTGTGTGCGTGCGTGCGTGCGTGCATGCCTGTGTGTTTAAAATAATCAAACACACACACACACACACACACACACACACACACACACACACACACACACACACACACACACACACACTGGGAGAGACTCCTAGAGGTCGCCGGAGTCAGTTAGACTCAGAGACCCAGTCATCTCAGATTCCGGTAAGTCTCTCCCCAGCTATGTCACCCTTGATACAAGTCAATATTCGACGTCCATCCATGTCTGAGGACGTCGGGAGATGACGTGGAAATCGTCCACTAGGGGGCACAATTACCTCCAGTAACCCTAAAGTTAAAAATGCAGAGTTAATGCCTTAACTTAACCTTAAACACTACTACATTTGACATTTGCAACAACTTCAACATTTGACGTTTGAGAAAGATGGATGATTCTAATTCTGACGTGAGACTGTGAGAGCTAGTTGCTCTCCCTGTATGTGACACACACACACACACACACACATCACACATCACACATCACACAGAGAGACTCCTAGGAGTCGCCAGAATCATCTCAGAGGTGTGTTGCGTCGCGAGAGAGCCGAGATGTCATGTCATTAGGATAATAAAAAAGCCATTTCCATCTGCATGGGTTATTAATGTGGGCTAATGATGCTGAGATGGCTGCTAGTTATGGGGTTAATCTCCTCACTCCTCTAAAAGTCATAAAGATGAGCATCTCAAACACAAATGGTCTCGTAAATTCTCCCGAGAATTTACAAGAGTAGTACAAGAGTAGTTTACTTCGAACTCTATTAATGAATTCATTAATACTAGTAAAAGAGAGACAGTCATGATACCTTTTGGAAATCCTGTCCCATTCGGCAACACTTTACATGACCTTTCAAGACCTTTCAATGACCTTTCAAGACCTTTCAATGACCTTTCAAGACTATCTGAAAATGATAAAACTGAATTGCAGTTGTATAGCTTATTTTAATGGTAGTGACTTCTTCCCTTGTTCAAATTAATGGGTAATGTAATAATACCTTAGTTTATATTATAGTATATATTATATATATATATATATATATATATATATATATATATATATATATATATACACTGTATACCTTTACAAAAACATATATAATGTATGGGGATTGGAAATTATGCAGACAATCACATTGATGGAAGCCACAGTCTATCTGCAATATTAAAGCTGACCTACCCCCTAAAAAAAAGATATATATATATATATATGTATATATAAATATATATATATATACTGTATATAAAACCTTTGTTTAGCATAAGTTAGAAACACTCATCATAGTGACAAATGATTGTCAAACATTTAGATTTCTCCACAATTGACTTCGAATTAAACCCTGATTTCATATAGAATACATAAGTGTCACGTCGTCTGACGACTTCATCATAACGAAGGGTCTCTGAGTTCCTGGTCATTTGGATGTCATTAGTTAGCGGACATGGTTTCACATCATTAATGCCCACAAACAACAGCAGCAGCAGATAATGTTGTCTGGTGGTTCAGTTTAATGAGGGGACACATTTGCATACTGCCCCCCACCTCCCCCCACCCACGCCCCAACACCCACACACACCTACCCTCATTTATTAAAATAAAATTGCATTAGACCATCATGGGGTAATAAAGTCTCTAGCCCATATCACAGGGATGTCAACATTTCAGAGCAGGAAATACATGTTAGTCTCATAGGATTAGTGTAGACTCATTAGGGGAAATATTCATGTGGAAATCGTTATTATCATGCTAATCTCTAATTGTGTCATTACTGTATGACTTTATAACATGGGTAACTATGTGTAGTATCTAGCCAAATATCTCCAAAGAAATTCAACATTGCATACAAGTTCAAAGTTAAATCAAGTAACATAACATTGCATCCACTTAGTGAAGTTAAATTGATTACATATCCACTCAGTGAATATTTTGGGGGGATTAAAAACAAGAAACTGTTTAATTTAAAGTAGTCTGTAATCTTAATTGTATAGGATACCACCTGAGGCGGGTCATTTTCCATAACATTTCCTCATTATCGAAAAGCTGTGGTTTCTCCAAGAATAGTTCCAGGCATTATTTAAGCTGTTGGTTACTTAAACAACAAGGTCATATAAATGCATGCGGTCAATACTGCAAGTCAGACGTTCTCCTCACACTAACGACAACGACACTTTTACTAAAAGAGTGCAGAGCTCAACCCTACCAGTGCTTTGTCTCTAACTGTGTGTCCATCCGTGTGTGTTGTGTGCGCAAGAGTGCGTGTGTCCATCCGTGTGTGTGCGTTTCTGCTCCGAAGTTGGACGCCCCTCCTGAATAAACTGTGTGTTTCTCGATGCCTAACCGTGTGCACGGCCAATGCACCACTGATGTCGATCCCCAGAGGACTACCAGTGGCCCCTGTTCGCTCACTCACTCCCTCCCTCCATTCCTCTCTTTGCTCGCTCCCCACTCCTTCCTTCATGCCCAAATTGACACTTGGTTCAGCGGCAGTCAGACAGGGGGCCTCTCCACCCGGCGTCTCCAGAGATGTGGCCCAGCTGTCAGCTGTCTAATCCAGCCCAACCTCCCCCCGAGCCAGGCATGGGGAGCTCCAGCCAGGCAGGGGCTCCAGGCTGCTCTGCCTCCACGTGCCCAGAGGCTCCAGCAAACAAAACCGACCTGCAGAATAACACAAGAACACAACGCAGCAAGTGAGGAGATCACTTAGTCAAATCAGCCCTGACCATTCGAGATAAATCAATAAAATGAACATTTGGATTTTAATCCTGGAAGTCAAGTGTCTGTATTACAAGACAGTGTCTCTGATGTCAATGCAGGAGGAATCTAATCAATTGTAAAAGGGAAAATAATGGGTTTTACTTCAGTGGACATTTGCCCTAGAACTTAAATATGGCCCCCAATTAGAGACAATGCAAAGCAGCTGCCTCTAATTGGGGACCAACACCAAACCCACATAGAAATACTATTCTAGATCTGTCAGGCTCTGATCATAGCGAAATAGAGAAGCCAAAGGCTTCCCAATGACCAGAGCCTGACAACATAACCTTCTCTCTGATTTCTAGTGTCAGTCATGTTACTACGGAAACAATGATACAGATTAAATGACACAGGAATCCTTTGACAACCCTGAACAGCGGGCGTGAGGGAGACATGATTCACTATGTGTTTTTATTAGTGTATTTTTCCCAACCAGGAGTATTGGAGTCAGTTATTTCTTAATAGCTGTAGCATTAACCAATATTTTCACTCAGTACTTTTTTACAATTCCAGTCCAAAGAAAATGTAAACTCGCAAACAATCCAATATTAAATTTGTAATAACAGAACACTGTTATTACAATGTAACATACAAAATACAAAGAGTTTATTGCCACTTGCTGTAAACAAGTCTTATGACCTAACTGTGTTTTATGAATTTATGAACCATCCATAAAAACTATTGGTAACAAGCTCAGAGCATGGGTGTGTGTGCCAGTGTGTGCAAGTGTGTCTGAGTGTGTCTGAGTGTGTGTGTGTGTGTGTGTGTGTGTGTGTGTGCACCTTTGTACATGTCTGTGTGTTTTGTGTGTTTTTGTGTGATTCCCCTGTGTCGTTCCCAATATCAGTATTCCTGTAGATGTGGTTGATGTGTTTGAAGCCACGTAGCATACCTAGGAACATGACAGTAAACATGGCAGAGGCTCTCCCTCAGCGGAGCAGCCATGCACATCACCCCTCAGAAATGTGTGCGACGGGTGTACAAACCAAACCTACCTGTGAACGCCGTCCAACCTGAGAGCCTCCCTGACTACACCGCCACGCTGGCTGCATGTTGTCCAAATCACTCCACCGCCCTCAGCCTCAGCAAACACAACAACACCACAGTAAAATAAATTCGGACTCAACTGGAAGTGACGAGAGAAGACACTTAAGTGGATCTGTGGCCAAGCAGCAGTAGGCAGATGACGTGAGTAGTCGCTCCTCTGTCCTAATGTTTTCCCTCCGTTTTATCCTTGGAAAATCACTGGTGTATGTTTTCTGCATTCCCCCTTAGGGAAATTAAGAGGCACACTATGGATCCCTGGGGGATTGTTCCAAGAATGAGGAAGAAAAAGGCAGGCAGCATGAAATAATAGTGTAGGTGTGAGGAAGTTACTGGCCTGGCAAAGGGCTTGCCAACACATCAAAATAAAACGGGTGTTGAACAAGACAACAGAAACCAGATCCATTTACACCTGCCAGAGAGAACGGTATGATGTCTGCAGCATCATACACAATGTATGATGTGATGTGAGGTGTTTGGCAGGTTGCACGGTGTCATGACGCATTTTAAATAAATAACACATATTACATATTCTTATCGCTGTTCTACTTTGAATGTTATTTGAGCTTTAACAAGGTGCATGTAAGTCATCCAGATGCAGTGATTCTCTCAAAACGTGGCCTACGTTAAGCTATATATTATCAACGTTGATGTGAAAAGAAAGAAAGAAAGAAAGAAAGAAAGAAAGAAAGAAAGAAAGAAAGAAAGAAAGAAAGAAAGAAAGAAAGTGTAACCCACAAGGTTGGATGGGCATAGGCTGTGGGCTCCACCCCGACCACTCCTGGTTTGAGTGAAATAGGAGGTGTGTGTGTCATTAAGGGTGAAGCCATCTTGACCAAATGTTTTGGTCACAAATGTTTTGTAGCTAGGAAACTGTTTGTAGTTTAAAAGCCTAGTTCTCTACCTCAAAAGGATACAAGTGAAAACTTCCTCAAAGACTTGTTAGGGTTATTGTAATGTTCATCGGAAGAAGTTTCCTTTTGTAGACTAAAAGTATCGAATGTGTGGAAGGCTATTTCCAAGGCCTACAATAGAAAGAAAGAAAGAAAGAAAGAAAGAAAGAAAGAAAGAAAGAAAGAAAGAAAGAAAGAAAGAAAGAAAGAAAGAAAGAAAGAAAGAAAGAAAGAAAGAAAGAAAGAAAGAAAGAAAAATAAATGTGGGGTACTGGGGACTACTTCCGCCTTCCAAGAGAGGGGTGGAGGGAGATGACAGTAGAGAACAGATGAGATGAGGCTGCAGCTTTGTGCATGGTGGTTAGGAGTTATAGTAGGTGGGATGTGGAGGAAGGAGGGAGGAATCTAGGCCACTGTCCAGACTCCGAGCACCAAACGCCCCTTGGTCCCTGGACTCCCCGTGTCAGCCCTCTGACAGGAGAGATGGGACTGTGTAACTGACTTTTTTATCCACACACTGCCTCTCCTCTTCAGTCTCCTCTGAAGAATCCCCACACCAGTCAGAGTTCGAGGAGAGAAATGCACTAGTTATTATAAGGAGGGCACATGACATGGGACCCGGTGCTCCTCTTGCACTCAAGCTTTTGAAAGCAGCTCCCCTCTGCACTTCTCTCCGGAGTGTGGGAGACTTCCTTCCTTTCTACTTGGTACATTGCTGGAGTCGTTGTGTTCTGAAAAGGAATTGTTGAACCGTATGCTCACACTGAAACAGTCATCGACAGCTGGTTTTGATGGAAATCGCTCACCTCACAACTAACTACCTTGTATTAAAGATCGTACCTACGGAAACTATTCAGCATGCAAATCTCCTATGCAACGTTTCCCAGCGCCAATATAGCATAGTAGGCTTAATATCGGGCATAATCAGGTACTGTGTGTTACCTAGGTAATTAAAGCCTTGTTAAAAAGATAAAACCTTGAGACTCAAACTCTGAGTGAGTCCCTGGCGAGTCAAACCTCAGAGCAGATCCATAAACCAAACAGCACTCCGGTGGGAACGATGCTTCTCTCTCTGGATGGGATGTGTAATTACCTTGGGCTTATTTGGGGAAAAAGGAGGAGAACTGTTTCACTTCCTCCTGTTTGCCTTTAAATGCATGAAAGTGTTTATTTAAATTAATTGAGATTAATCAACATGTTATGATGCTTGGTTTTAGATAGATGAATCAATCTCATATATGAAATGCTTTGTTATTGTAATCAGAATATTGAATTATAATCTGTTGAATTGAATATTTATAGGGAAACTCGGTGCAGAGATTAGTATAAAAAAATCGAACTATGGGGAGGAAATATACAGTGTTACCATGAATTTGTAAAAGTTTTAAGCCTATTGTTATGGAATAGGGTAGTTATGTAAGTCTTAGGAGTATAACTACACACTACGCTACACTTCCACACTCCATCCCCTGGGATGCTGCAGCAACCGGGTCTAAATGCCGAGCCAAGCCTTGATAAAGCCGACAGGGGCAAGCCATCAGGATTGATTGTTAGTCCTGGAGAGAGAGGAAACCAGAAGCCTCTCAACCGGCCTTTGTTTGTTTCTTTGTGTTAGTTAACCTCTTTAGTTGGGCGTGCCTTTTTGTAGTTAGTTTTTTGTACATATTTATTTAGTTACCATTAACATATGAATCATATGCTTGGACTGGTTACTGACCATGTAGCTAGGCCTAAGACCCCTAGACATAACAAGTGCAACAAAATTAGAAGGCTAGTTATTGGTTTTGTAGTACTATCGATCTGAATATAAATTATTTTAAATGTATGATGTGCAACAGGGTGGAACTGTTTCAGTTTTGAATGCAGCCTTTGCCAGTCTCAAGTGTTGGCAATTGCAATCAAGGGTGGGATCAGAGTTACCACAGAGGAAGAGAGAGGCCCAACTCGGTGGAAAATCTGTCTCCCTCCAGCAGGTGGCGTTTCTTCATTGTTTCTCCCACCAAGAGAGGAGTTTTTGTATGGAGGTTAATGACAGAGTGTTGAATTTGGTCAACAAAAAATGTATGCCTTATTTTCTACGTGAGGTTTCTTTGATCAAATAGAACTTTCGCAATGCTTAAGATGTTACAAGTGTACTGATATAAGTAGGACATGTGACATCCCGGCAACTTTGATAAAAAACACTTACATCGGAGTTGTCTCGAGATGGCTACCCAATTTCATGAAACGAGGCTAGTAGCATAGCATCTCTCTCCATTGAATACAGGCGGTTGACGTTAACAACACTCATCGACTACTTAAAAAATAAAACATCCAAAGAAGGGATAGGCGGGAGCTAGATGGCCCACCGTGCAACTTTGTGGACAACGACTCCCATTGTTAGGGCAGAGAGACATGCATCTTGTCAGTATATCCATAATCTTTGGCGTTACTTATCTTGAGTATAAAAATGGCTGTTTCTGTTTGTTCCACAAATCCCATTAGCATGAGAAGGCACAAGGAGGACGGAAGCAAGCAGTAGCAGCATCAGGCATCCACTCAAAGACTGCAGGCGCGTTGGAATCAAGGAGATAATCGGCGCAATCCAGACAAAATAAGATTTCCATCCACCAATCAATACAATGACCAAGGTAGGTAAACATATAACCAATGTTCACAACCTGGATACTGTTACTGTAGAGCATCTGAAGCACCCAGATCGGCTCCTTTAAACTAACCAACAGCTGAGACTGACAGATGCTGCGTTCAAAACTGCAACAGGTTCAGCCTGTTGCACAATGTTTTGTGAAATTAGTTGCAGGTATAGGCCTAATACTATTTAGTTTAATTACATGAGGTGTGCTTCATTAACTTTTTTGTAATGTTTTAAAAACTTGCTACAAGGTCTTAACCATTCATCATTTATTCCCTATTGATACAGACCAGCCGTTAGTACGCACGCTGAACTAAAGTAGGCCATCTATTTCCCAACTGAACATTCACCCATACGAAAACAATGTTATATATTTGGGCAACATGGAGAGATCATTTATCATCATTTAATCCTGCTCATACAGACAGTGCTGCTCTGTACATGGAGCAATGCCACAAGCTGTAGAAGATCAGTATAGACACCCAATATCCTTCCCACTTGTACCTCAACTGCTCTCATTGGTGTTCAATTTACTTTTTATAAAAATCTTTCCATCTCTCTCTCCCCTTCACTCTCTGACATCTCCTCATAAATAGGCCTGGCCCCCATCCCACTGTCAGCCGGCAGCCATGGAAGTGTGTGTGATGGGGAATGGGATGATAGTCAGGGTGTTAGGTGGTGTGTGGGGAGGGGAGGGGGAGGGAGGGAGGTTGGGGGAGGGGTGAGGAGGAATTCTATGGCACACATATCTTCTAATCATCTCCAAACCAAGACCCAGGCATTGTCCCCCACTCCCAGATCTCCTGGCTCCCATCCCTAGTCCCCTTATAGGGGGTGCTGTGGGAGAGGACAGCCAGCAGCTGCTCCACCAAGGGACTGTCATCAATGCAGACTCTGAGACCCCGTGTGTGTTAACCTTTTCCTGTAATTAACAACTTACCCCAACCTCCCCCGCGCCACTCGAAGTCCGGAGAGAGACTCTCTGGGCTTGTGCCGCTGTCAGGGAGGTGGGGGAGACACTCGGGGGGAGTCAGGGGGGTAAGGGGGTTGGGGGGGGGGGGGGTGAATAATGTGCACACGGCCAGGAAGTTGCAAGGTTTCCTCCTAATCCTTCTGAGCCCTTTTTATCCACATGCCTCCATAGAGCCACAGCACAGCACAGCACTCCAGTCAGTCAACTACAATGCTGCTGCCTTTTTTTCAAGGGGAGATGTAGATCTAGATAGGACACGGTGATAAAAAGACAGCTCTTCTTCATCTCCAACGGACCTCATTCTACTCTGTAGTTCGAGGTTTCCTCTGTTCACGACCAAAGTTACTTGAGAACAGTGTTAAACCTCAGTCACTCCTAATCAGTGGGTTAAATATAGCTGTTATGCTGCTTGTGTTCACTTTTTCCTGCTTGTACCAGGTAAGATGAGTCATATTCAAGGCGTTGTAACTAGTCACAGTACATGGATATATGATATCTGCTAAGAAAGGAACTATATGTAAACAAAGTAACTTAATGAGGTGTGATTGCTCTGGCGAACCTGTTGCTGCTCTGAGAGGAGTCACAGTGATGGTGGAGAATGTTCCGTGAGCAGAGTGTTCTGTTCTGACATACTGTAGCCTAGTTAGCTGAGTGTTCTCTTCTGACGCATCACTGCGTACTGTAGCCTAGTTAGCCGAGTGTTCTGTTCTGACGCATCACTGCGTACTGTACTCTAGTTAGCCGAGTGTTCTGTTCTGACGCATCACTGCGTACTGTAGCCTAGTTAGCCGAGTGAATCACCCTCATTTGGATGGAAAATTGTTTTGAAGGACTATTTTCTTCTCTTTTTCTCATCTTGTGGGTTATTGCCAAGAAGAAGATAAAAAAGTGTCAATACAGCAATAAGAGGGGAATTTTTATGTACGACTTGGCTCAGGGTAATTCCTCTAGAGATTCTGTTTCTTGGCATGTTCATAGTGGTCACCATTTAACAGGAGATGGGCTTTAGAGGTCAAAGCTATTTTGAAGGACATACGCCCCCCCCCCCCCCCACACACACACACTATCACACTATGAAACTATCCCATCGTGGATTAATGGTATACAACATGCCAATAATACGTCTTCATGAAAATCATTGCACCATGAACGTCTTTCAAAGGTTGTACATCCGCTGCCCTCACACATGCATTGTGTAGGTTACAGTATATAATGATATAATAGTGAGGGTGGCCTATGAACGGTAGTATCTTTCTGTCTGGTCATCATATAGAAAGTGGGGTGCAGCGTATAACTCCTATAGCCTAAATCATGATATAGTACGTGGGCGTACAGTGTAGAATCCTGTAACTGAAGCCCCTAATAGAGCCCTATATTCTGGGTCATGATATAGTAACTAAGGTAGACATTAGCGTAACATCCAGTGTCCCAGCTTTATGATGGAGTAAATGGGGAGAAAGCTGCCAGGACCTTCTCGTGGTGAAGACCCAGAGCAAGGGCACAGTCTCCCCAGCCCCATAGATCAGCCAGCCCTGAATGTCAACCCGCACAGCAGCCACTGCGGTGCCAGGAGTCCCCCTCTCGCTCCCTCTCTGGCCCGTGATGGGCTTTTTGGTGACACCACTGTGCTAATGACCCGGTTTGGGAGTTGCTCTGCAGGGCTCCTTGGCTGGGAAACATGAAGTCATAGATGGATATCCAACTGGAAGGTCACTGTGTTGACGAGGACCATGCATTTCTGTTACCATTTCAAGTCTACTTTGTGACACCTCTCAGTTGCAAGGGCAACAACGGCCGGTGCCATATGAGGGACCCGGCATAATGTTTTTTTTTGCTGTATTGATCACAATGTCATCATCTAATATTCCAGGAATTCCTTAAATAATATGTCTTTATGTTCTAACATCCTAGTTTAGTTTTTTAATTTCTTATTTTTTAAGTAAAAATAGTTTTTGCATCACTACACCAAGTTTTCATATGTGGGTCAAACATGATCCGTATGTACTGTATTTCCAATGGAATTCACTGCATCGCTACAACAATAAAATCAATGTAATTAAACAAATATTTATTTAATATCTTGTTTTTAAATGTTCATTAATCACCGTTTTCCTTTTTCCTTTTTAACTCATTGAGTAAAAGGAGTTTCATAAGGAGGCTCATAGGAATGTTGCCAGATATACAACCAAAATGGTTTTACAGATGCTGGATGAGGAATCCATTGGTGCCTCTGACTCAGAATCTGAGGTATCCAATTCAGATGACACAGACTATGTGCCTGTAGGTTAAGTTGGAGTTGTGGATGCACCTGGTAGTCCAGCTGTCCTAGATGATTCTACAGATGGGGAGAACTCCTCGGGGGAGGAGGAGAGTGAAAACCAGTAAAATAGACTGAGTAAAAAGGGCTCTTACCGGAGTGAACATCCCCCTCCCCCACTAAAGGCAGGACCAGAAGCCATAACATCCTGAGGAGCTGCCCAGGGCCTGTGCCGGGGTCAACAGTTGTGCCACCAAAAGATGCCTGGGAGCAGTTCGTTAGTGACAACATCAGGGGGTCCTAAAGTGTACAAATTTAGAAGGACGGAGAACAGCGAGAGGGAAAGAGTGGAGAGAGGTCAACAAAGAGGAACTGAAGGCCTTTATTGGTTCAACCCTCCTCACCGGCGTGGATAAACGCTGGGATGTCTCCACACGGGAGCTATTTTTGGATCCACTGTAGAATCCAATGTATTTATTTTAAATTTAAATTGAACCTTTATTTAACTAGGCAAGTCAGTTAAGAACAAATTCATATTTACAATGACGGCCTACACCGGCCAAACTCGGACGATGCTGGGACTCCCAATCACGGCCGGTTGTGATACAGACTGGATTCAAACTAGGTTGTCTGTAGTGACGTACTGTATAAAGCCACCATGTCGGTCGGCAGATATGAGGATATCCGTCACAACCTGAGGCTTGATGACAAGAGGACCAGAGTGTTCAGAGAGGCCACGGACCACCTGGCAGCCTTCCGGTATGTGTGGGACCTTTTCCTAGTAAACTGTAGAGGACGGTTCATCCCCAGCGACTGCGTCACAGTTGATGAGCACCTTTCCTCCAGACGTCAATCTTGGTTTCATCAGACTAGAGAATCTTGTTTCTCATGGTCTGAGAGTCCTTTAGGTGCCTTTTGGCAAACTCCAAGCAGGCTGTCATGTGCCTTTTACTGAGGTGTGGCTTCCGTCTGGCCACTCTACCATAAAAGCCTGATTGTTGGAGTGCTGCAGAGATGGTTGTCCTTCTGGAAGGTTCTCCCATCTCCGCAGAAGAACTGAGGCAATGGAAATATATGGGGTGATGAAAGAGAGCCATGCCACCACCACTCAGAGCAGCCAGGTCCAGAAGAGGAAGAGGTGCCAGCTCTGCCCAAGCGCAAAGGATAGAAAAGTCAGTTGCTGGTGTTCTCAGTGCAACACACCCGTCTGCAAAGAGTACAGTCACATGCTTGTGGTTTGTAACAAATGCATCAACTATTTTATTTAACTAGGCAAGTCAGTTAAAAACAAACTATTATTTACAATGACGGCCTACCCCAGCCACCCCTAACCCGGACAATTGTGCACCTCCCTATGGGACTCCCGATCACAGCCGGTTGTGATACAGCCCAGGATCAAACCAGGGTCTGCAATGACACCTCTAGCACTGAGATGCAGTGCCTTAGACGGCTGCGCCACTCGGGAGCCCTAAGACAGTATAAGTAAGCATCACACACATGCACACATTGTTCCTTTTAGTGTTCATGTTGTCTAAATTCACAATTGTTAGTGTTGTCATTTATATTGGGCTCCCAAGTGGCGCAGTGGTCTAAGACACTGCATCTCAGTGCAGTCAAATCCCGACTGTATCACAAGCGGCCGTGATTGGGAGTCCCATAGGACGGCACACAATTGGCCCAGCGTCAATCATGTTTGGCCGGTATAGGCCGTCATTGTAAATAAGAATTTATTCTTAACTGACTTGCCTAGTTAAATAAAGGTTAAATAAAAAAATATTGATGATGAACTTTGAATATTCAAATAAATGTTTTGAAATATTATAAAACATGCTTAAGGTGGTTTTATTTTGTTCTTCACACTAAAAGGTTGAACGTGAGACTTTGATTGTAAAATTGATTGTAAGAAAAATATGCTAACATTTTCAATAGCCGTTATGAATTTTCATAATATGTTATCATTGAAATGTGTATCAAACTGTTGAAGAGCGACTAAAAACATTTCAAACGGTAAAATAACTACTGAAAGGTCCAAATCATCACTCTTAAAATAATTATGTTCGACAAAATGGATATTATTTTAGACCCATATAAATAAAAAACAAATATTACATTTTCGTGTCATTTTGACCCAGCATATGCATTCTTGGGGCGTCATGTTTACTATGCATCCTAAGGTTAATGATTTTAGATAACTGTGATTCTGTAGAGCAGAAGACTACTGCCTTGCCAACCAAGCAGCTCTGAATCCAAGCTTGTGATATGTTTTTGTTAGTTATTTTTTAATTAGCATGCCTCAGTGCTCAGAGAGGCCAATGTTTTCAGTCCCTCCCCACTCTTCCCTCAGCCTCAGGAGTTTGGCTTGTCGGAGCATGGTGTAAGGTACCGGGAGAGGGTTCCTCCAGTGATGGGGGCGCTGGCTTGACCCCTCTCATGCCTAGTGTGGGTGGCATCGCATCGGAGTGGGGAGACACTGCAGTGGAGGTCCAGACAGAGGCTGAGCGATGCTTCTGCTTCACTTTCCCAGGAGCATAGCCTTATTCTCAGGGTCATGCATCCCAGCTAGCACTGTAATTATAAGCAAAGAAAAAAAGTGTAATATTCTTGCCTTTCTGGAGATTAATGCATAGCCCCTCCTCAAGAGAGACATTCACATCTCAGAGTTCTAGTAGATGGGTTTTAATGAGGCAAGTGAAGTGTGTGTGTATTTGTGTGTTTGTGTGTGTGTATGTATGTGTGTGTGTGTGTGTGTGTGTGCGTGCGTGCATATGTGTGTACGAGTGCATGTGTGTGAATGTGCACACTCTGCCCTGTTCTAACGACTGTAATTGACCTACTGTGGCACGACACGTTGCTGTTTTCACCATTTGTTAGGGCATTCTAGGTTCGACTAAAAAAAGCCTTCAGTGATAATTATTTTGCGAGAGAAACTGATTTGGCATTAAAACTTTATAAGAGCCTCTTAGTTGATTTGTAGTCAAACCCAGACAACAAAATCTGAAACCAGAGAAAGAAGTGAACTAAACTATGAAGTCAGACTGACAAAAACAACTCAACTGTTTTTGGCCGATGTGTCTGATGAGTGAAGCCCTCCTAGACAGAAAGACAGACAGACTAGAGGGCTCGGGGGCTTGGGGTGAGGGGGAATGTTGTGAACACAGATTCCTTTAGGGAACATTTCATCCTGCTGAAAGAGAGTGGAAATTCAGATGCTCTGACACACACTTGGCATGGCGTCTCAGTGTCTCACCAACTGGCTATGGGTGGAACACAACGGCTCCGTTATACTCCTAGATACTCTGATCAGGAACTTCAGTCTTCTAATAATAATTGTTTTTGTGGCTGTTTTCCTTGTTTTCACTTTCCTTATGTTATTTTCAACAATTTAGCTATTATCCTCATTCCACTGCACCCTCAAATAAAAGTTTTGATTTCATAGTTTTCCGCTGAAGGCTTAGTTGTATTTTGAGGGTTCAAATAGATGATACCAAAAGATGATACAGAATCATGTTTGACCTTTTTCAGGTGAAGGACTTTTCATATACAGCGGGTGAAATAAGTATTGAACACGTCACCATTTTTCTCAGTAAATATATTTCCAAAGGTGCTATTGACATGAAAGTTTCACCAGATGTTGGTAACAACCCAAGTAATCCATACATACAAAGAAACCAAAACAAATAAGTTCAGACATTAAGTTATGTGTAATAATGTGAAATGACACAGGGAAAAAGTATTGAACACATGAAGAAAGGGAGGTTCAAAAAGGCATGGAAAGCCAAGACAACAGCTGAAAACTATCAGTAATTAAAAAGCAATCCAGCCCCCTGTCAGTGCAAATTAACATCAGCTGGTTCAGTCCCAACTGATGGCCTACAAAAAGGTCTCATTGCCAAGGTGTCACACAAGACACATCTCATGATGGGTAAAAGCAAAGAGCTGTCTCAAGACATTCGCAACCTAATTGTTGCAAAACATAATGATGGCATTGGTTATAGGCACATTTCTAAGCTTCTGAATGTTCCAGTGAGCACTGTTGGGGACATAATACGGAAGTGGAAAGACAACCATTTCACCATAAATGTGCCTCGACCAGGTGCTCCTCGCAAGATTTCTGACAGAGGAGTGAAAAGAATAATCAGAAGAGTTGTCCAAGAGCCAAGGGCCACTTGTGGAGAGCTTCAAAAAGACCAGCAATTAGCAGGTACTGTTGTCTCAAAGAAAACATTAAGTAATGCACTCCACCGCCATGGCCTGTATGCACGCTCACCACGCAAGACTCCATTGCTGAAAAAAAAGCATGTTGAAGCTCGTTTAAAGTTTGCTGCATAACATTTGGAAAAGCCAGAGAATATAGTGTGGTCAGATGAGAGCAAAATTGAACTGTTTGGATGTCATAATACACACCATGTTTGGAGGAGAAATGGCACTGCACATCACCCTAAAAACACCATACCAACAGTGAAGTTTGGAGGTGGGAACATCATGGTGTGGGGCTGCTTTTCAGCAAATGGTACTGGCAAACTTCACATAATTGAAGGAAGGATGAATGGCCAAATTTACGAGGAGCACCTTTATGGTGAAATGATTGCCTTTCCACTTCCGTATTATGGCCCCAACAGTGCTCACTGGAACATTCAGAAGTTTAGAAATGCGCCTATAACCAATGCCATCATTATGTTTTGCAACAATTAGGTTGCGAATGTCTTGAGACAGCTCTTTGCTTTTACCCATCATGAGATGTGTCTTGAGTGACACCTTGGCAATGAGACCTTTTTGTAGGCCATCAGTTGGGACTGAACCATCTGATATTAATTTGCACGGGGCTGGATTGCTTTTTAATTACTCATAGTTTTCAGCTGTTGTCTTGGCTTTCCATGCCTTTTTGAAACTCCCTTTCTTCATGTGTTCAATACTTTTTCCCTGTGTCATTTCACGTTATTACACATAACTTAATTTCTGAACTTATTTGTTTTGGTTTCTTTGTATGTGTGGATTACTTGGGCTGTTACCAACATCTGGTGAAAATTTCATGTCAATAGCACCTTTGGAAATATATCTACTGAGAAAAATGGTGACGTGTTCAATACTTATTTCACCCGCTGTATTTGAAAGCATTGTATGGTGTGTTGTGCTATTTGTTTTGGTTTCTTCACATGATATATCTTCTTAAGCATGGTATGATGCTCATCACTGAAGAGACAAATTGTCTGATAGCTCTATTCTTCCCATTGTTTATCTTTCACGCTTTTCATTCCCTCTCTTTTGATTCTCATTTCTGCTTAGTGGGTGGGGACAAAAAAAAAGAACAATTTGGTTGATTATCAATGTTCCTATTTGTTCGCGAAAAACCCCATATTTGATTTCCAGTTCTAAACTCCTAGAGGCCTCCCATTGGGATCATGAGTCATGACAGCCTATTGTCAGAGACTCCTGAACAACACCCTTCATATGATACTCCTCTCAGTCTCACACAAAACAACAACTACTTCTGAGCAACACTCCACAACACTATTGTACCTCAGAGAGTGAACTGAGCGAGCGCTGCTGAGCCAAGTCAAGTCTTTCCCATGACTTTGTAATCTAATCAAAGTAGCAAACAGCCTTGGAGGACTAGGCAAGGAGCGTACTGTTTGTGTTTGTGAGAGAATGCGAGAGGGTAAGGGGGTAAGCAGAGTTGGTAAAACTTTGGGAGAACCTGACAGTGCGCTGGGACGGTGAGGAGGAACATCGGAGCACGCTTAAGATTGAAGTTTACCACAGCTGGGACCTCCTGACAGAATCCAGGCCCTACAAATATATGTTTCATATGTGTTTACCCAGTGTTACGGTAGTTAACACGTAGCGATGAATTCACCAAATCACATCATGTCAATCTTTGCCACTCCTTCATCTTTCATACACACATTTCTGTGTGGCAGCATGTGGGTGGGGAAATGGATTGAAGAGTGAAAGTTACGGCTAAGATTAGAGGATGTAAAATGCGTAAACAAAACTAAAGTCATGACAGAGTATATAGGTCGTAAGTTCCCACTCATGCAGCTCGGGTCCCTATGTATATAGAGAAACAAATAGTTGGATTCAAGGTAATAACAGATGAAGAAGGAAACAGAAAATTCAAGGCTTTCTCAGTCTCAACAATAGAAGCAATATGTGTCTTCTTGGATTTACCACTTGTGGTGCTCTACAGGCAGCCAGCAAAGGTCTCTAGGTCTCCTCATGACCTTGGATAGCCTTTCCTCTTCAACCCTCCTCCCTCCTGCACACTCATACCTTCTGATGTCTGGTTGAGAGCCACTCTGTTAAACGTCTCTGAGGCCTTAGTCAGAGAATAAAATATCAACAATACAGAAAACGTAGGTGTGCAATCTGAATAGATGAAACATGTAATTGTGTCATGTAATTGGGTGTTGATGGTGTCAGGGTGCTTTGCTAGTGACACTTTTGGTTAATCAAGTCACACTGAACCAGCATGTCTACCACAGCATTCTGCAGTGATACGCCATCCCATCTGGTTTGCGCTTAGTGGGACTATCATTTGTTTTTCAACAGGACAATAACCCAACACACCTCCAGGCTGTGTAAGGGCTGTTTTTCCGAAAAGGAGAGTGATGGAGTGCTGCATCAGATGACCTGGCCTCCACAATCCCCCAACCTCAACCCAATTGAGATGGTTTACGATGAGTTGGACCGCAGAGTGAAGGAAAAGCAGCCAACAAGTGCTCAGCATATGTGGGAACTCCTTCAAGACTGTTGGAAAAGCATTCCAGGTGAAGCTGGTTGAGAGAATACCAAGAGTGTGCAAAGCTCTCATCAAGACAAAGGGTGACTACTTTGAAGAATCTAAAATATACATTTTTTTTTTTGTTTAATACTTTTTTGGTTACTACATGATTCCATATGTGTTATTTCATCGTTTTGATGTCTTCACTATTATTCTACAATGTAGAAAATAGTAAAAATAAAGAAAAACCCTTGAATGAGTAGGTGTGTCCAAACGTATGACAGGTACAGTATATACAACAGAAAAGGTAATGAAAATTAGTTTGAGACATTATATATTTATATTTGTTACATACATACATTTGAATTATTACAATGAGAGTCTGCACTTTTGCAGATCATTGTAGTCTATTTGAAGAGTTTCTATCCATAACGCTATATAGACACTTTCAGATATGTTGGTCAATTTGCTTTTATTGTTTAAAGAACTTATTAAAGAGATTGGTGTGTTTTTTCCCCCAATTTAATCATGGCACGGGGTTGCTAAATGACAGACATGTATTTGTTTGAAAGCTATCACTTGATGTTCATTTCAGAGAGACAAATGCTCAGGTTTGTTTTGCTAAACACTATACTGTACAGTATATCCACCTCACTCTCAAGAGAAATAAGTAGTACTTTGAGGTTTCATTTTATACAAAGAACAGTACAAATGATACATTTGTGACATCAATATTATTATTATTTTATTTTTATGAATTAATATAGTAATATGAGATCTGTATGTAAAACATTTACATTTGAGTCATTTAGCAGACACTCTTATCCAAAGCGACTTACAGTTAGTGCCTTCATCTTAAGATCCAAGATGTACTTGAAGGTGCATGTGATATTTTGGATGTTTTTCCGACTACATTGTGCTACTGTTCTACGGTTCTAAGGTTCTACTGTTCTAATGTTTTACATGTTTACGTATATGAGGTGTCGAGCAACACTCTTCTCTCCCTCTCAGCCTCCATTCTGTATGAATTCATCAGAATAAAAGTGTATTGAGAGGAGAGATGTCCTTGTGTTTGTGTGATTTTTTTTTTTTTTATGAGGCCCCTGGCGGAGGCGTCGGTCTACTAGGCTGTGGGGGGAAGAGGCCAGAGTGAGAAGCCCACCACAGGACTCCTTCTCTGGATCTAATTTTCACATAGCAGGGGTATGGAACTGGACATTCATGGGGAGGTAAAGCATTAGCCAGCATCTCTATAACAAGACACTGCCCAAAGAGAAAGAGATTGAAAGTGTGTGTGTGTGTGTGTGTGTGTGAGAGAGAGAGAGAGAGAGAGAGAGAGAGAGAGAGAGAGAGAGATCATCCAATCCAATGACCTGTATCAATACTGATGTTTGATTTGAACATGTCAGCAAAAGTTAAATAAGGATATGTATAAATCATAAAAAGTATACTACTGCATATTATAACTGGTTTGAAACAAGGAGTTTTATATTAGGACTACTCTTGATTTATTTTTGGTTTCGAGCTATTTATACACAAATAATGAAATAAATTGTTGACTTTAGAGGATGAATTGTATTACAATAAATAGACAGTAATAACACATGTATATTACAGAAATTACTCGAATAATATCTATAATTAATATAGCAATTTAGTTTAATCTGCAATAGCTGAATATTTAAATCAAGCAAGTGCCTGTCACTCGCATGAGGGATGTCAAAAGCCACAACAAACTCCTTCCCTGCTTAACCGTTTCTACCAGAAGGGGGACCAGTCCGTCTGCGGAAGACGGAGTGGCCGAGTGTGAGCCGAGACAGACGAGACTGCGAGGGCGACCAAGCAGACTTTGGGTTGTGAGTTCGACTCCGGATCCGGGGACAAGCGGATCCAGCAATCCGCATCTTGCCATGATCCCGATGATTTTAATCATGCCTCTCTGTCTGTGTGTGAGTGCAGGCAGGCTGACAATGATTTCCTCAGTGATTACGTACAGAGCGAGTCCCTGCGGGGTAGGGGCCCCCTCTGGAGCCATCCTGATGGCTTTGGGGGCCTTGCTTCCATTTTCCATTATTATGTGGACTACCGGAGCGACAGCGCAGTCCAAGACCTTGCAGGTTTGTGATGAGGAGGGAGCTTCCATCTTCTCTCTGCTTCTTCATCCTCTTTTTAAACCAATTTAGACGTAGATTTAGATCAGATTCCGAACCTAATCCATAATTAGCTAACTGGAGTGGGAAAAGGAAGACTCTATAAGAGTTTCGATGCTTCTAGATGGATATGCAGGGAAAAGTGTTATTCTTTTTATCTTTTTATCTTTTGTTGCATTTTTGCTCTCTCACAGCAGGCATTTTGCTTATGTCTTTCTCACGCGATTGTATTTGAAATCTGAGGCTAAAAGCAACAATTCCGTTTTTATTTCTAAACGACTACTAATCTTTACCTACAGTACACGCGAATGTGTATTGCTGGAGAATGGAAGCGCATGATAGTAACACTTTATTCTGACACTTTTCCCGATACGCAGTTGAACTAGAGTTGCCTACCGATTAATTAGATTTTAACATTAGGTTACATCCACCTACTCATCACAAAATAATCGCGACTGATATTCAGACCATATAAATGTTTTTGTAATGGTAAAAGAACACTCGTTGCTATTATCAGTGACATGTAAAAAGGATATCCTTAGGTATTCGCTTTCCAGTTAATACAATTTATCTGTCTGAAACTGAGCAACTTCAGCGTTTTCTGTAGGATGTCGCGCCGCAAGCAAGCTAAACCAAGATCATTGAAAGGTAAGTGATATGTTGGATGCCTCTGAAAAAGATGGTAGGCTATGTTGGTGTGGAAACCAACCAAATTATCCTACTAACGTTTTACATTCAAAAAGCTTGTATACGGTAGTGTGAATCCATGTTTTTACAGAGATTAGATACTATTTTCCTCTCGTTTAAAAGTGTTTTCCCCTTTTTTACATACTAATTTGGAAACGCCTGGGTCATGCATTTTTCTTGTAGAAAAAAACCCTCTTGGTATATAGTAAAATGTAAATATGTGTACATTTAAGGAGCTAGAGAGGGGAGAAATGAGACAGCTCTATACGGAATAGGCAACCCGGAGCGATGTGAGGGAACGCGGCGAGTTTGAGGACCATCTGGATCTGTTAATGACGCTGAAGTTCGGGGTTTGAGCTGTCTGTTTGCTGGAATGGTTGACTTTGTAGTGTCACGTGACGCGAGTTGACATTAAATGGGAGGAAGCACTTTTTTGTATATATTGTTTATGCGTGTGGAGGATGAGATTAGTAGATTAAATTGAGAGCTAGATGAAGGTACTACTTTGCATTTGACCTGTTCCTTGAGAGGTTTGAGAATTAGATTTCATGAACTGTCAGATTACCTAATAACTTTATCATTACTGGTCAATAGTGGGGATTATTTCATTTCATCAACCATATAATCTATTCCACGTTAGGCCTATATTATAACATATGGTATTACATGATTATAAGAATAAAGCAGAATAACACCCAAGTGATCTTTTAATAATTTGATAGACCCCCAGTTTCCAAAGAGATACATTATATTTGCTCTGTACACATTAATTTGAGATAGACTGTCTTAATTTATTCTTAATTAGTCATATTATTATATGTACCAAAAGTATATATCCTAATATACTGAGATATACACTAACTTCTCCCTCTTATACACACACACATGTACACACACATAGGGCTGTGACGGTCATGGAATTTTGGAAGACGTAATTGGCCAGCAAAATGACAATAGTCACCGTTCGAATAACAAAAAAATGTATGCATTATTATTATTTTATTTTTAATGTACATTTTCTCCTCTCCTCCGCTCCTGACTGCATGTGCTGCCATAGAAAAATAATGAATAGAATGGGAGTCCCCATTCAAGTCAATGATGACATATAGTGGCCATTGTGAATGTGCCCATAGGAGCAAAGCAGGAAGTAAAAGAAGGAAGTGCACCCATCAATATGCACTGTGATTTGTCGATTCAGCTTAACTGACAAAACAAAAAATACACATCATTGCAATGATTGAGCCAAATTAGATAACATAAATTGAATGAACATTCTACATTACCATGGAAATTATTGCATCACAATACTAGGCAGCTATTGCAAGTGTAGTGTACCCATGAGTTTACTAGTCAAATTTCCACGGTTAGAGGTTCCAAGCCTGTTTTATTCATTCTATTTCTATGTGCGCTGCTGCTACATTGTGTGTGTGTGTGTGTGGGGGGGGGGGGGGGGGGGGGGGGGGGGAGCGTATTTTATTTGAATGACGGTTATTTTATTTGAATGACGTCTTCATCCATAACCGTCAGTTACACGGTTCTACGGTAGCCAGCCTTATACACACACACACACACACACAGTATTTCTCTGTAGTATTTGTGGTAGGGTAGCTGCTGGGGTTCGAGGTTGAGCTGCAGTTCATCTGGCAGGCATTGTATTTTACTCAGCAAATAATTGTCCACAATTTCACTGCCTCAGCTTGTGGTCTGTCGACTCTTTCTTTCTGCCCTTTCATTCTCGGAAGTCTTCATCTGAAAGGATAGTTACATGGTCTATGGTAACATTCCTACAGCTACCATTTTAAATCAATACCCAGGAGAGAGGGGAATGTGAGTGTGAGTGCATCATGCACATCTCCCTGTTCTTGTCACAGACTGTTTCAAGTTTGTCTGTGTCTGCTGGTTCTATCCACAGTAAACAACGCCTATATACATAGATTTCTGTTTTTGTCAGCAGCTCACACTTTGGTGGCATTGACTGGTTTTGATGCTGTAGGTGAAATGGCATTCTCTATTCTCCAAGATAAACCAACAGATGTGCTACAAGTGTGTGTGTGTGTGTGTGTGTGTGTGTGTGTGTGTGTGTGTGTGTGTGTGTGCACATTTCTTCTGTGTGTGTGTGTGTTGAGTGTGTGTGTGAGTAAACAGTATATGTGCGATATTTAATGTCTTTTCTGAGTGATGACATTTAATGTTTGTTTTTGCATTGTTATTGAAATCCAAATGCAACAGCTTAGTTGCAGAAATTGCTTCTACTTCCATATGTTCTCCCCAACTGTCTTTCCTTTAAGTAAAGTTGTAATGAAATGTGGACACGTCATAGATTTTCCCTCAGTTATAAAGACGTCCACAAGACAGCCTTCCTTTCAAAATATACGTGTTGCGGAAAATGATATGTTTTGCGTTGTTTCAGTGTTTGTATTAGGTGGTGTCTGTCAGATTATATTTCCCCTCAAAATGTAGTAGCAGTGTATAGTATTATTTATTGGTTGTCTTGTGTTGGCTAGAGACAGTGGCTCTAGCCAACACAAGTTTCGATGTGAACTCTGAAGTGTCGGGTCAGCAGCTTGTTCAGTCACAGTGATCTGCAGTGAGAGAGGAATAGAAGGACGATCCCTCAGTCAGACTAGTCCAGATTCTGCACATACAGAACACATGACTGCCTGCCACGTTGCTCCCTGACTTCCTGAGCAGAGAGAGAGAGAGAGAGAGAGAGAGAGAGACTGGGTTGATATTTTCTCTCTCACTCCTCTGGCTTCATTGGCTGAAAACTATATTTCCAGGGTAGCTGTCGTCTGCGTACATCAATATATTTTCGGCACCATTTAGTTAATGTATTGCAGAGTATCATGAAATCGTTGTCATGTCATATTACACCTTAAATATTTGATGTTTGTCACAAGATGAGTTCCGTCTCCTTATCAAATGGCAGACTTTATGCCATTTGATATGGGTTCATATGAATCCATATCAAATGGAAATAGTATGAAGGCCTTTTACAGTCAAGAAAATGCTATGAAAAGCAACAGCTAACATAGATTGTCTGTGTCATAGAGGCTGATTGTAAAAAATAACCCTGCTTTGGCTTAGTTAACAATTTAGAGTTGGCCTTGCCACACTTTTTATCACCTCACCATTTTGTCTATATGACTTTATTAAATTAGATTTCACGTCATTGACGTTCCGGCTTTATTGTTGTCATATTTAGAGGGGTTGATTTAAAGATGTACAAATGTTGAGAGTTCAACCATAGTTAAGCCATGTCTCCATCTGTGTCTAGTCCAGTATCGATGCATTTATTGATGTCCAACCTGGCCAATATGGAACTAGGCAGATGTGCTGTGGATCCATAGCCACTTCTTCTGCTTTGCAATCCAAATTTACAGTACCTAATGAAAACCAAATGATTGCAACTAGGCCATACAGTACTTGAGCTTTAAAGTTTTGTTGTTGCGAATATTCATGAAAAATTATTATTCAGTATGTATTCATAATTATTTAAAAATGCAGTAAGAGCTGCACTCATTTGCTTTTAATGATTAAAGTGAGAGACAGGCTCTATTTTATTTTCCTCAACTTTAAACTCTAGCAAGCTCTAATGCCATTTATATTGGCATTAGAGCTTGTCTTTATATATATATATATATATATATATATAATGATTTTTTTTTTTACAATTAATGATCAGTGATATAACACCCATTACCACTTTTCTAATGTGACACAAAACTATGGTTAGTATTATCATTAAGGAAATGATTATGGAGCCATAGAAATCCCATTAACATGGCTCTCAGTGTTCTTGATGTGCAGGAGGCTGGGGTTCAGTGAGTTGTGCTGGGCCTGTCTGGGTGCCACGGGAGCTGGCCGATATCTACTCTTATTTCCTGTTGTCATGGCTTCTCTGTCTGCTGGGAGATGGCGTCTCCCTGATCTGCTGTCAATGATTGATTTCCTGACAAATGTGTTTGTATAAAATACGTAATGTGTTATTATTTTTGTATAATAAATATGATCATAATACATACTACTACATTAGTATGATTATTTATCCTTTAGTAGTATTCTTATTTTCAATAAGGTATTAACGATTTCAGACTACTTCAGAATTACTATTCATAATCTTAGCTTGTTTCCATTATAATAATACATGAATGATTACAAACATTACAGCGTATGATTAACACACGACTCCTCCATTGCAAATTATTTACGACACTAATCAGCACCACTTCAAATAATGCTCATTAAAGAAAGTTATTCATGTGCAGTGTGTGTCCTCTCCCCTCCTCTCCCCCAGCACTAATTGAGTAGGTTTGACCTGGTGACCCCAGCTAAATTGAGTTGTAGTCCCTGTGGCGAGTGTCTCCTTCCCGGTCAGTCAGGGCCGATTACACAGCCATTGTGCTCCACATTGTAAATGTCCAAGCTCGCTGTAACCAACCAGATGAATCATGCTGCTGCTCGCCGCTCGCATACCCAGGATCAGAGAGACTCAGGGCTGTGTGTGTGTGTGTGTGTGTGTGTGTGTGTGTGTGTGTGTGTGTGTGTGTGTGTGTGTGTGTGTGTGTGTGTGTGTGTGTAGCTGTCCTTTTTCTCTGAGACACACGCACACATCCTCTTTACTTATGGCCTTACGGCCTTTCACGCAACAGGAATTAATTTGATGGATTAGAGCAAGTGATACTTTGATATGGGTTCAGATTGTGTTGTGTTTTGCCCATTCACTTCTTCATTAGATTGTGTTGTGTTTTGCCCATTCCCTTCTTCATTAGATTGTGTTGTGTTTTGCCCATTCCCTTCTTCATTAGATTGTGTTGTGTTTTGCCCCTTCACGTCTTCATTAGATTGTGTTGTGTTTTGCCCATTCACTTCTTCATCAGATTGTGTTGTGTTTTGCCCCTTCACGTCTTCATTAGATTGTGTTGTGTTTTGCCCCTTCACGTCGTCATTAGATTGTGTTGTGTTTTGCCACTTCACGTCTTCATTAGATTGTGTTGTGTTTTGCCACTTCACGTCTTCATTAGATTGTGTTGTGTTTTGCCCATTCACTTCTTCATTAGATTGTGTTGTGTTTTGCCCCTTCACGTCTTCATTAGATTGTGTTGTGTTTTGCCCATTCACTTCTTCATTAGATTGTGTTGTGTTTTGCCCATTCACTTCTTCATTAGATTGTGTTGTGTTTTGCCCCTTCACGTCTTCATTAGATTGTGTTGTGTTTTGCCCATTCACTTCTTCATTAGATTGTGTTGTGTTTTGCCCCTTCACGTCTTCATTAGATTGTGTTGTGTTTTGCCCATTCACTTCTTCATTAGATTGTGTTGTGTTTTGCCCATTCAAGTCTTCATTAGATTGTGTTGTGTTTTGCCCATTCACGTCTTCATGAGATTGTGTTGTGTTTTGCCCCTTCAAGTCTTCATTAGATTGTGTTGTGTTTTGCCCCTTCACGTCTTCATTAGATTGTGTTGTGTTTTGCCCCTTCACGTCTTCATTAGATTGTGTTGTGTTTTCTATATTATTATTAAGAGACATTTCACTGTATTACTGTTTATTATTGTATGGTTTGTAATTAATTTGTAGATTACATGTTGAAGGATTGATTCTTGCCATAGGATTGCCAATCTCTACTAACTGACTTTGTGTTGGATAGTATATGTTAATCAGCGGACTTTCAATGCTACAACACTTGTAGTTAGATTACATTATTCCTGTTACATGTATAAAATCAAAGGAACAGTGTTGATTTCGTCCCATGTGTATGTTGTCTCAACAAAACATTGCAGCATAATTATAAAAACAGTGTGTCACTGGGAGAGTGATACAATGTACCTTGTCAAAAATGTATTAACTGATAGCTGGTCGGATGCTGAAGTGATATTATATTTGCCTGCTGGTATAATATATATATACATATACTGTATATATTCCAGTCTTGTTGAGATGGTTATCAGGCAGCTGTAGTATACATTCAGTAAATGAGTCAGGGGTATTATTATTAACTTCTCATTGAGTATTGCATCAATGGCTGATGAAATGTGTATTTGATCGTCGCTGAGTTGTCGTTGTTGTTACCTCTATGGAGAAATACTATGGGTAAATTATTTGCATGTCTGACAGGTTAGCTCTGATGACCAATAACCCACCTAGGTAGTACCTGTCAAATCCACTGAAACATCCCGTGGAGTGATTGAAATAAAAATGAATTTACATCAATAACGAAAATTGCTTGTTTTGTCTAAATGGGCAAACTTTTAATAAGTTCACAGTGGTGATAAATCATCAAATCCATGGCTGGTGCTGCTGTAATATGTAATTTCTGATGGCATTCTAAAATGGAATTTTCTGCCTCAACTCCCTTAAATCGCCAACAGGGACGGTAATCAAAACAAAAACTCCAGCCCTCCAAACGCACACACACACACACACGCACGCACGCACACACACACACACACACACAATTCTTCCATCCAACCAATCTCTGTACGAACCACGGGGGCTTTATTAAGATCCCCCTCTATCCTGGTCCATTTAAATGATCCTGGATGCAAGGTGCTCAGCACAGCTGGATAAACTCATTAGACTCACAGGGACTCAGGCTCACTCTCTATGGCCTGTATGTCTCTACAGGACAAGGCGAGGCTTCTGCACTGGTGAGACGAAAAGATACAGAGACACTGTTCTCTATGTACGGTGCTCTATGAGGACACATTCAACATTGTGTTCATCTGCCACTCATCTCTCCCATTTTAGTGGTGTGTTTAACAAATCAGAGATCAGAGTACTTTTGTATTCTCACAAAATGGTGTCTGATTAACTCTGGTAGGAGGGCAGACCTTTTGTTCTACCTTTTGTGGAATGAAACTAATTTCCTAAACACGGCACGTCATAAAGACAGCTTTGTAGAGGAATTCCTTTACTGCAACTCTTATTCAATATCGGCCAGCGGTTCCGGCCAGTGAGGGAGACATCACCACTCCTATCTCCCTCGTACCGTCTTCATAAGAAGGGTGCTTGACTCTTCCCTATTGATTCCCAAGAGAGCTTTGACATCACTCTCTACAATGACTCCAGCTCAGCTGAGAATAAGTTGCTCACCACCATAAGATCCCTGCCTTAATTATATAAAGTACAGGATATTTGTTGCCTTTTTTGTGTGTCACTAGCTAGTTTCTGGCGTTGGCAGCCACTCTCCCACTGCTGGGAGGTCCTGTCAGACTCCTCTTTCTCTCTGCTGAAGGGAAATGAAAGGCTAGATTGAAAAGGCATAATGGAGAATGCATTTCAACTGCAGGGGAGGAACAGCGAGGCGTCAGAAGTCCTTAGTGAGACCCTACTTTTTCAGGGAACAGGTGGGAGAGTCTTTAGTTATCTTCCCGCTGCTAAGTTTAAATCAAATCAAATTGTACTTGTCACATGCGCTGAATACAACAGGTGTAGACCTTACAGTGAAATGCTTACTTACAAGCCCTCAACCAACAATGCAGTTTTAAAATACATTTAGTTCCCTGTACTTGACATGCTGCAAGGAACTCTCTTCCCCCTCCCCAACACCCAGTTCAAAACAGGGCCCCTGCTAAAAAAATCTGGCTTCATCAGGCTAAAGTCATGTTTGTCAATGCCAATGCCAATATCACATTGTATCAAATAGGGGTTTGTTGCCATGTAGAGTAGCTAATACATTCATCTGAGCGCTGATCAAACCAGAACTCCTTTGACAAGCATTGAGTTACAAACCTGTCACTGACTGACTGGGGGCTGATCTAAACACACAGTCATGCTCGGACAAATGAAACCTCAAAATCGCACAAATATGCCACATGACTTGCGCATTGTGAACTGGCCTTGGATGCATACATATAAACACATTCTTTCAAAACTACGAAATATAAATAATATTATAAATATCTTATAATCCTATGAATTGTTAATATTCCTGTAGTCTCCCATTTGAATGTTCCAAAGATTTTTCTAACTAAACCTCTGTGGGAGTGGTGTGTTATGTGCGTCACTGTTTTCTGTCCGGATAGTTGTTGCCTATGCTAGTTTCAAGTGCTAGTATTCAATTTATCAAGTGTGGCCGACAGTCTGTGATTTATAATTGAAAGTGGATTATGCTGGTAAAGTCAAACGTCACAACACATTCGAAACCACTCTGGTGACAAATATGCTTTTTTCTTTGTCTCCATTCATCCGCATGGCAGCTGGCTGTACTTTTGCCCATTGTTTTGTTTTTGTAAGGACCCAAAAAATGGAGGCAGTGGGAGAAACTATTAAAGTAAGTAAATATATAGATTATCTTGTAAAAAAACTATGTATTATTAGCTATCTAGCTATCTAGCTGGCTACAGTAGGCCACGTTGTATGCTAACTCAACTGAGATGCTAGCTAGCTGTTTAGCTAAGTGAATGAAATGTCATCAGCTAGCTCAGGGTTTACAATAAATGGAGAGTGTAGGCTACTGGATAGGGCATGCCATTTTGTGGGAGGACATTATGAAAAGATTATCCAGTTCCAGTCCCTAGAGGGGGAAACTTTAAAGACAGAGAGATAGTAGCAACATAATATTTAGTGCTGCCTATTTTGAGTATAATGAAGCCTGTTTGTTTGTGATGTTTTCTGTCCTCAGATATGGAATCCTGTGAAAGCCTGTTTTCAGATGGAGAGAGAGGTCCCAATGAATGTCCCAGAGACTATGGGTATATCCTATATGCCATGGGTTATATGTGTATGTCTACCTATGTTAGCAATTGTTGTATACAAAAAATACACTTAAACATTGCACACAAAGTATAAACCTATACAATTGGAGCAGGCCAACCCTGCTGGAGGTCTGCTGGATGTGCAGGGTTCTGTTTCAGCCCAGCAATAACACATTAACCTGATTAAACTTATCAAACCTAATCAGTTGATAATCAAGTGTTCTATTGCTGGGCTGGAATAAAAGTCTGCTCACCCAGTAGATCAGGGATCAGTGGAGCAAGGTTGGCCACCTCTGTTTTTTTTGTTCACCTGAAATGATGCTTTAGTAATAATAGACTACTTGTTTCTACTCAATTATCTATTGTTGTTTAGACTAAGATGTCTAATCTTTACACACAATTTAGCGTATTTGTATATTTTGAAGTGATGATTCTTTGAAGTGACGTGTTTAAACTTTTTTTAACTGTTAAACTATTATTCAAAATGAACTAGTGTCAATATTGATTAATCATCACAATCCTGTAATAAAGAGGGAATGGGTTCTGTCTCTAATGTGTGTGTTTCTGTGTTGTATTTTCAAACATTTCCTTTTTGTCCAGTTGAAAGATCTCCAATCTGTTTTATTTGATTGTCACTCTCTCTCAGTATATCATCTATGTGAATCCATTTAGCAGCTTATCATATGGCATGCATCACTAATGCAGCCATAGGCCTACAGTATGACATGGCATTACTGGCCTTATGGGCATCTGTCATCTGTAGCAGAGAAAAGCTGAACTCACACATTGTTTACATGTTATGTTTGGAGGAAAAAGGGGGAGGCTTGCAAGCCGAAGAACACCATCCCAACCGTGAAGCACGGGGGTGGCAGCATCGTGTTGTGGGGGTGCTTTGCTGCAGGAGGGACTGGTGCACTTCACAAAATAGATGGCATCATGAGGAAGGAAAATTATGTGGATATATTGAAGCAACATCTCAAGACATCAGTCAGGAAGTTAAAGCTTGGTCGCAAATGGGCCTACCTTCCAACTCAGTGCCTCTTTGCTCGACATCATGGGAAAATCTAAATTAATCTAAATAAAAAAAATTGTAGACCTCCACAAGTCTGAAGGTACCACGTACATCTGTCCAAACAATAGTATGCAAGTATAAACACCATGGGACCATGCAGCCGTCATACCGCTCAGGAAGGAAACGCATTCTGTCTCCTAGAGATGAACGTACTTTGGTGCGAAAAGTGCAAATCAATCCCAGAACAACAGCAATGGACCTTGTGAAGATGCTGGAGGAAACAAGTACAAAAGTATCTATATTCACAGTAAAACGAGTCCTATATCGACATAACCTGAAAGGCAGCTCAGCAAGGAAGAAGCCACTGCTCCAAAACCACCATAAAAAAGCCAGTTTACGGTTTGCAACTGCACATGGTGACAAAGATCGTACTTTTTGGAGAAATGTCCTCTGGTCTGATGAAACAAAAATAGAACTGTTTGGCCATAATGACCATCGTTATGTTTGGAGGAAAAAGGGGGAGGCTTGCAAGCTGAAGAATCTCCATCCCAACCGTGAAGAACGGGGGTGGCAGCATCATGTTGTGGGGGTGCTTTGCTGCAGGAGGGACTGGTGCACTTCACAAAATAGATGGCATCATGAGGAAGGAAAATTATGTGGATATATTGAAGCAACATCTCAAGACATCAGTCAGGAAGTTAAAGCTTGGTCGCAAATGGGTCTTCCAAATGGACAATGACCCCAAGCATACTTCCAAAGTTGTGGCAAAATGGCTTAAGGACAACAAAGTCAAAGTATTGGAGTGGCCATCACAAAGCCCTGACCCCAATCGTATAGAAAATTTGTAGTGCGAGCAAGGAGGCCTACAAACCTGACTCAGTTACAACAGTTCTGTCAGAGGAATGGGCCAAAATCCACCCAGTTTATTGTGGGAAGCTTGTGGAAGGCTACCCGAAACGTTTGACCCAAGTTAAACAATTTAAAGGCAATGCTATCAAATACTAATTGAGTGTATGTAAACTTCTGACCCACTGGGAATTTGATGAATGAAATAAAAGCTTAAATAAATAATTCTCTCTACTAGTATTCTGACATTTCAAACTCTTAAAAAAAGTGGTGATCCTAATTGACCTAATAGGGAATTTTTACTAGGATTAAATGTCAGGAATTGTGAAAAACTGAGTTTAAATGTATTTGGCTAAGGTGTATGTAAACCTCAGACTTCAACTGTAAATATTATACCCCCACAAAAAATATAAACTTTCCCTGTTATTGTTAGCATGTCTTGCGGGTATGATCTTGGTGTGTCTGTAACTTTCTCACTCATCATTATTCACAATTCATTCAGGATTTTCCATAATCATGGTAGCATCCACGTTAATTTAGAAGTGTTTAGAAACATATTCTATTCTTATTTACAATAAAAGTGACTCCAAAATGACACAAAACATTATTTACCATTAATTTCTATTGGGCACAAAATAAGTCACAAGCTCTTGATGCAATCATTGTGTGCTAGTGATACTAAACTGACTACTTCAATGCACATATAGGTGGATTTGTCCCAATACTTTTGGTTCCCTAAAATGGGTGGACTATGTACAAAAAGTGCTGTAATATCTAAACGGTTCACCCGATATGGATGAAAATACCCAAAGTGCTGGAGTACATAGTCAAAACAATAACAAATGTGTCACTGTCCCAATACTTTTGGAGCCTACTGTATTTATTCAGAAACTATTTTTTAACTATTGTTTTTAGATTAATGGTGTGACAATACAATTGTACTCTATATGTGTATTTGTCTACATCTCCTGTCTAATGTGTGTTATTTCGTCTCAGAGATATCCTCTCACTTAAGCAGTCATCAAGGTGTTTTTCAGTTGGTCACTGTTGATGTTGGGAGAGGGTTTCTTGGGAGAATTCCATAATTCATAATGTCATTACTCAGTCCAATATGTTATTTACTTGGGTGGCTGCCGACCTTGTTGCCGAACCTCATACATATGAAAGGCTTGTGTGGATTCCCAAACCCCAAGTTGAGCTGTTGAAAGCTGTTGAAATCTCCTGGAGTTTCAGAAAACGCCTCAACAGTAAATAATGTAGAGAAATAAGATAGTGTAGAAAAAAGAAGGGAGAAAGGAAGTCTCAGTGTGTCTGACAAGTGGAAACTTGTTTTTGGTTTCTCGCTGTTAATTTGCTTCTTCCCCCCCTCTCTCTCTTTCTTTCTGACAGTAGAAGACAATGTGACAGAGGAGCAGCACAGTCCTGGGCAGACTGCCATTCCGAGCGGTAATGCTCAATTTCATATTATTTCATAATTCGAGTCTGGAAAGTGGAGCGTGCGTGTGATCTATGGAATGAAGTGTGTTTCAACCATTAAGATATGTTACTGCTCCTTGTGTGTTTGCTCACCTGTGTGTGTGTGTGTGTGTGTGTGTCTGTGCGTCTGTGTGTGTGAGTGCGCGCAGGCACACATGTCTGTTTGAGAGAGAGCGTTTACATCAGATGCTGTGAAATGCATGTGTTGTGTGTATATTGTTTTGTGTATTGTATTCATGCTTGTTTGTTTGTGTGTGTGTGTATGTATGTATGTAAATACACTACCGTTCAAAAGTTTGGGGTCACTTAGAAATGTCCTTGTTTTTTAAAGAAAAGCTAATTTTAGCTAACACAACGTGCCATTGGAACACAGGAGTCATTGTTGCTGATAATGTGATGTTATTTTAATGGACATAAAATTAGCTTTTCTTTCAAAAACAAGGACATTTCTAAGTGACCCCAAACTTTTGAACGGTAGTGTATGTATGTATGCGTGTGTGTGTGTGTATAAATGTATGTGTGTGTGTGTGTGTGTATGTGTGTAGAATAGGGCTCACAGAGCAGATGAATGCGTCCTGTCTGCTGGTGTGGCATTCACCGTAGGCCCTCCAGGAACAGAGCAGTAATCCAGGTCAGGCTCACAGAGAGCCCCCTATGAATGAAGCCTGCTCCTGATCGCATGCACCTCGCAACCATTCTTTCATTTCATTTGTCTCTGCTAAAGGTTAAGTCTCATTTGTGGTTATTTTAAACCTGATATGGATGGCTTTGCCCAGCAGGCTAGGGACCCTGGGTACTTACACAGTCACACACACTTGCCTGGCACCTAGCACTGTAGTGAGTCCAGTAGCGTTTACCCACCTACCTCTCCCTCTCTGGGCCCCTTCAGACAGAGAGAAATGCAGAAACAGGAAACACAAGTGCTGTTTTACTAGAGTATGTCTGTGCTGATGGGTCTGTGGCAGAGAGCTAGGTCTCTTTCCCTCAGCACCTCCCACTGTATTTGTGTCTGTTTGGTATTTACCTGTCTTCCTCTGCCATCTCTGAATAAAACACTCTTATGCATAAGGCAAGAGCACCAGGCCCATGTCAGTCTAGTCTACGGCTGTATTGTTTTGTATTGATGTCTGGGTGTTGGTTAGTGTTTGATAGAGAAGCAGGCTCTGTATGTCTAGGTGTTGGTTGGGGAGAGAGGCAGGCTCCGTATATCTGGGGGTTGGTTGGGGAGAGAGGCAGGCTCCGTAAATCTGTGAGTTGGTTGGGGAGAGAGGCAGGCTCCGTAAATCTGTGTGTTGGTTGGGGAGAGAGGCAGGCTCTGTATATATCTGGGGGTTGGTTGGGGAGAGAGGCAGGCTCCGTATATATCTGGGGGTTGGTTGGGGAGAGAGGCAGGCTCTGTATATATCTGGGGGTTGGTTGGGGAGAGAGGCAGGCTCCGTATATATCTGGGGGTTGGTTGGGGAGAGAGGCAGGCTCCGTATATATCTGGGGGTTGGTTGGGGAGAGAGGCAGGCTCTGTATATATCTGGGGGTTGGTTGGGGAGAGAGGCAGGCTCCGTATATATCTGGGGGTTGGTTGGGGAGAGAGGCAGGCTCCGTATATATCTGGGGGTTGGTTGGGGAGAGAGGCAGGCTCCGTATATCTGGGGGTTGGTTGGGGAGAGAGGCAGGCTCTGTATATCTGGGGGTTGGTTGGGGAGAGAGGCAGGCTCCGTATATATCTGGGGGTTGGTTGGGGAGAGAGGCAGGCTCTGTATATCTGGGGGTTGGTTGGGGAGAGAGGCAGGCTCCGTATATCTGGGGGTTGGTTAGGGAGAGAAGCAGGCTTCGTTCTCAGCCAACCCAGAGGCGGTAGATGAAGCGCTGGGCTTGTGTTTCCCCTGGTTCCCTGGGACACCTCCTGTCATCCACAGCCAACAGCGGGCTAATGAGAGCCCCTGATTACAATGACCCCCTCAGACACACGCACACACGCCTCTCTCTCCTCTCCTCTCCTCTCCTCTCGTCTCGTCTCCTCCACACCTCCTCCCCCCACCTCCTCCCTCTAGGCACCATCTCCAGAGCGAGGGGAGACAGCAGCGACTCGATCGATGTCTGCCTGTGGAGAAATCAAGAGGATGCACAAATTAATTTCTCACTTTTCTCATTTGAGTTTATCTGGCTTCATTTCTTTTAACCCCCTCGTCAGACGCAGTGCAAAGGATTCTAGTAGAAGTTGCAGACAATAGTGTTTTAAATAATTTGCCACACATTTTTGTCACAACTTTCATGCCATTTCACCTGTTATAGTGCCTTGAGAAAATATGATTTTGGATCAATGATCAAGAACAGTATTGGTTTTAATCCACTTTATATTTAAATGGCAGATCCAACATTACAGGGACTTATGGTTAAACCATTGCCCATCAAGTGCTTTTCGATGTAAAAAAAAAAAATACATCAGCTTCTATTTATGCTTGTAGGCCACTGATCCGTGATTGACCTGGTCACAATACCCATTAGCCCCTTGATAAGCCCCTAGCTAAATCAGACGTGGTGTGTCCAGGGCTTGGCTCAAGAGTAGACCACCAGCAGTGTTCCTCTATGAGCCTGTATGTTCATTGTGTCTTACGGCCAGGCACCTACCGTATTATTACTCGATACGCCACACTCATGTTTGATGTGTAGCAGAATAGGAAAAGGGGGAAATGATAACAAAACAGGTTCTCTGTTTTGGAGAAAGATAGAAGCGTTTTAGTTAGCTAGTGCGGAGGGCAGGAACAGTATGATATGAGAGGTTTAATGAGGCAGAGTGCTTTTTACCCGGAGAGAGAGAGAGTGTGGAGCAGGCTTAGATCCACAGCTTGGCTTTACTACTGCCGTCACTGCCTGGAATTATAACCACATGGCCCCGCCTCCTTTCTTCTTCTCTCTTTTATATCTGCTTTTCTTTCTCTACTCCTGGCTGTGGCTGGCTGGGGCTGTTTTGTGGAAGACGGTGCCTGCTCCAGCTAGAATCGGAGTGGGACTGAGCTCCGGGTCTGAGAAAGAGAGAGGGTGTGTGTGTGTGTGTGTGTGTGTGTGCCTGTGTGCGTGTGTTAGTGTGTTTGTATTCGTATAACGGGTACATGCTTACATGCGTGTGTGCATCCATGTGTGTGTGTGTGTGTGTGTGTGTGTTTGTGTGTGTGTGCATGCATGCGTGCATGTGTGTGTTTGTCTGTAAGACATTGTGTTAGATCTGAGGGGTTGTCTGGATGGCGAGGTACTCTTACTGAAGTGCAAGCTAGTGGTGTACATCATAGTGTCAGCTGAGGGCTGAGGCAGCCCCAGATCAATGCACGGCAGGGCTCGCTGTGTACAGCAGGAAGAGGAAAGGACTCTTTCACTCCAGCACTTCTCAAATCATATTCTCTATTATTCATTTCCTTTGTTTTTCGACTGCACTAATGGCATGGCAAGGCGCTTCGTTCAATATTATCACTCAGAGAGAGAGAGAGAGAGAGAGAGAGCGTGAGAGAGCGTGAGAGAGAGAGACAGAGAGAGAGAGAGAGAGAGAGAGAGCGTGAGACAGAGTGAGAAAGTGAGAGAGAGAGAGAGAGAGAGAGAGAGAGAGAGAGAGAGAGAGAGAGAGAGAGAGAGAGAGAGAGAGAGAGAGAGAGAGAGAGAGAGAGAGAGAGAGAGAGAGAGAGAGAGAGAGAGAGAGAGAGAATCAAATCATGTTTTCTCATTCATTCGCTTTGATTTCCTTTCCTTAGTGTTCTGATATCCTTTTTGGTGCAACAATTTTAATGCCGAATTATGCCATCTGTGACGTGGTGGTTCCTTTATCATGTAAGATTCTGTGTTGTTTTGGTTGTTTGCTCTACATCCTCCAGTAATAGTTTGGCAGATGTTTTTCTTTCTCTCACACATGAATCATAAAAATGTCATATCAAATAAAATCTAATTGTATTAGTCACATACACATATTTAGCAGATGTTATTTTGGGTGTAGCGAAATGATTGTGTTCCTAGTTCCAACAGTGCAGTAGTATCTAACAATTCACAACAATACACACAAATCTAAAAGTAGAAGAATAGAATTAAGAAATATATAAATATTAGGACGAGTAATGTTGGATCGACATTGACTAAAATACAATAGAATAGAATACAGTATACATATGAAATGAGTAAAGCAGTATGTAAACATTATTAAAGTGACTAGTGCTCCATTATTAAAGTGGCCAGTGATTCAATGTGTATGTATATAGGGCAGCAGCCTCTAAGGTGCAGGGTTGAGTAACCGGGTGGTTGCCGGCTAGTGATGGCTATTTAACAGTCTGATGGCCTTGAGATAGAAGCTGTTTTTCAGTCTCTCGGTCCCAGCTTTGATGCACCTGTACTGACCTCGCCTTCTGGATGATAGCGGGGTGAACAGGCAGTGGCTCAGGTGGTTGATGTCCTTGATGATATTTTTGGCCTTCCTGTGACATCGGGTGCTGTAGGTGTCCTGGAGGGCAGGCAGAGTGTCCCCGGTGAAGCGTTGGGCAGACCTCCCTCTGGAGAGCCCTGCGGTTGTGGGCGGTGCAGTTGCCGTCCCAGCCGGTGATAGAGCCCGACAGGATGCTCTTAATTGTGCATCTGTAAACGTTTGTGAGGGTATTCGGTGCCATTCCAAATTTCTTCAGCCTCCTGAGGTTGAAGGAGCACTGTTGCGCCTTCTTCACCACACTGTCTGTGTGGTTGGACCATTTCAGATTGTCAGTGATGTGTACGCCGAGGAACTTGAAGCTTTTCACCTTCTCCACTGCTGTCCCGTCGATGTGGATAGGGGCAGGCTCCCTCTCCTGAAGTCCACAATCAGCTCCTTTTGTTTGTTGATGTTGAGGGAGAGGCTATTTTCCTGGCACCACTCCGCCAGGGCCCTCACCTCCTCCCTGTAGGCGGTCTCGTTAGTAATCAGGCCTACTACTGTTTTGTCGTCTGCAAACTTGATGATTGAGTTGGAGGCGTGCGTGGCCATGAAGTCATGGGTGAACAAGGAGTACAGGAGGGGGCTGAGCCCTGTGCTGAGGATCAGCGAAGTGGAGGTGTTGTTTCCTACCTTCACCACCTGGGAGCGGCCCGTCAGGAAGTCCAGGACCCAGTTGCACAAGGCAGGGTTCAGATCCAGGGCCCCAAGCTTAATGATGAGCTTGGAGGGTACGATGGTGTTGAAGGCTGAGCGATAGTCAATGAACAGCATTCTTACACTGGTATTCCTCTTGTCCAGATGGGATTGGGCAGTGTGCAGTGTGATGGCGACTGCATCGTCTGTGGATCTATTGGGGCGATAAGCAAATTGTAGTGTGTCTAGGGTGTCAGGTAAGGTAGAGGTGGTATGATCCTTAACTAGCCTCTCAAAGCACTTAATGATGACAGAAGTGAGTGCTACGGGGCAATAGTAATTTAGTAGTTCAGTTACCTTTGCTTTCTTGGGTACAGGAACAATGGTGGACATCTTGAAGCAAGTGGGATTTGAATATGTCCGTAAACACTCCAGCCAGCTGGTCTGCGCATGCTCTGAGGACGCGGCTAGGGATGCCATCTGGGCCGGCAGCCTTGCGAGGGTTAACACGCTTAAATGTCTTACTCACGTCGGCCATGGAGAACGAGAGCCCACAGTCCTTGGGACCGGGCCGCGTCTGTGTCACTGTGTTATCCTCAAAGAGGGCGAAGAAGGTGTTTAGCTTGTCCGGCAGCAAGACATTGGTGTCCGTGACGTGGCTGGTTTTTCCTTTGTAATCTGTGATTGTCTGTAGACCCTGCCACATACGTCTCTTATCTGAGCCGTTGAATTGCTTCTCCACTTTGTCTCTGTACTGACACTTTGCCTGTTTGATTGCCTTACAGAGGGAATAACTACTCTGTTTGTATTCAACCATATACACAGTCACCTTGCCATGTTTAAATGTGGTGGTTCGCGCTTTCAGTTTGCGCGAATGCTGCCATCTATCCACAGTTTCTGGTTTGGGTAGGTTTTAATAGTCACCGTGTGAACAACATCCCCTATACACTTCCTGATGAATTCTGTCACCGTGTCTGTGTATACATCCATATTATTCTCAGAGGCTACCCGGAACATATCCCAGTCCGCTTGATCAAAACAGTCTTGAAGCATGGATTCCGATTGGTCAGACCAGTGTTGAATAGATCTTAGCATGGGTACTTCCTGTTGGAGTTTTTGCCTATAGAAAGGCAGGAGTAAAATGGAGTCGCGGTCTGATTTGCTGAAGGTAGGGCGGGGGAGGGCCTTGTAGGCATCCCGGGAAGGGGGTGTAGCAGTGGTCGAGTGTTTTTCCAGAGCGACTAGTACAGTCAATGTGTTGATAGAACTTCGGTAGCTTTTTCCTAAAATGTACCTCGCTAAAATCCCCAGCTACAATAAATGCGGCCTCAGGATATGTGGTTTCCAGTTTGCATAAAGTCCAGTGTAGTTCCTTGAGGGCCGTCGTGGTATTGGCTTGAGGAGGAATATACACAGCTTTATTGTCCAGAGACAGAAACTCTAGTGAGTAATATACTCAGAAGCAGTGGGTAGTGTGCACGCCTCCTGAGTCGGACTAGAAGTCCACTTATACCTCTTCTCTGCCAGCGTCTTGGAGCAGCATCTAGAATAAATTGCCATGGGGGGTACAAACAAAGGATACAATTTGTGAAAGTCGTATTCCTGGTCGTAATGCTGGTGAGTTACTGCCACTCATGAGGATCTGGCCATAGACCTGCTGAAGAAATACAGTACAGTAGCCTCTCTATGTTAATGCCTGATTATATTTAATAATGTGTTATCAATTGATCTCTCTGCTCTCAGAGTCTCATAGCTAGATCATGATGAGTCTTTAATGATCTGGGATCAGTTGATCTCTCTGCTCTAAGAGTCTCAGAGATAGATCATGCTAAGTCTTTAATGATCTAGGATCAGTTGATCTCTCTGCTCTCAGAGTCTCAGAGCTAGATCATGATAAGGCTTTAATGATCTGGGACCAGTGAATGTGACGTGCTAAGTGTAGGGACCCTAAATCCCATGCAACCACATAGAGGAGGAGCGGAGAAGATAGATACTGTATATAGATACATTCGGAGGCATTCACATGTGGCATTAGAATGCACTGTAATGTGGCTGGCTGTGTGACCTATATTGCAAGAACTCTCCCGCTCCACTCTCCAAAAAAAAAAAAAGTTTGAGGATTTTTTAATAATGAGGTGGCAGGCAGGCGGCAGCATCCGTGTGAAGGTTTTTCAATCTTAATGTCCTATTTCTGACAGCCCTCCTCACTCAGATAAAGGAGTGTGCCTTTGATCAGCCGTGCTCATATGTGTCGACAGAAGCTGTTTGCTGGTTAAAATAAATTCTTAATTTGAACTTGGGGGTTGATGGTGTGGGGGGGGGGGGGGGGGGCTTCGGGTAGTATGGCGAAGGGGAGGGCTGGGGAGAGAGGGACCATTCACAAGATCTGACTCTCTTGGAAATGAGAGAACATTTGTATGGAGATGGATGAACTGAAGGACTCCCATTGAACCTTATGGAACTAGACGTACAGTACAGTAGAGTAGCAGTATGGCATCACCCCAGGGTCATTTTTACTGCCATGTCTTCAACCTTGTTGTGGATGGATTTGAATGAATTTGAGTTAGACATATCCGAGACCCATCCAGTGTCAGTATACAGCATGCAGTATAAATAGCTATAGTGTCTGCCAAATGATGTCTACCTCTCAAAAACTCTCTTTCTCTCGCTCCCCTGTACTTTTCTCAAGATCTCGTTCTCTCTCTCTGTCTTTGTCTCTTTCTTTCCTCTACCCTTTCTCTCTCTCCCCCCTCCCCCCACGCCTCCCTTAGTTTCTCTCTTTACCTTCCTCCCTCCCTCCCTCCTCTCCTTCCCCTCTCCCCATGGCCAAAGTGGCCCCACCTGTCTCTCTCCATGCTCAGTGGGGGGCCGTGAGGGGACGTGGGGGGCCCGGCTATGCTGGGGCCCTGCTGGTTCCTTGGTGGGGGTGAAGGGAGCAGAGTGGAAAACATCAATTAAAAGATTATAAATATTTAAGAGCAGAAATATTCAATAATATAAAGGTGGGGGGGTCCGGGGGGATCCGGGGGGCTGCGACTCACAAGATGAAAGTTGTGGGATGATAAATGTCAACGCACCTCAACAGACAAGAAATGGATGATGGATGGATCCCAGGAAGACGTTACTGGGCGACTCAAAATGGCATCAACCACTAGCCGGAATTTAATCTTTTGATTTACTAGTCATTTATGAGCTTTAATATCCTCTGTAGCTTTTTAGAATGCTGTTCATTCTATAGATACATTCCGTGGTCTTATTGAATCTATATCCAGATATCCACCTGGCCTTAACACATGGATTTGTGGATTTTATTTATTTATTTAACCAGGCAAGTCAGTTAAGAACAAATTCATATTTACAATGACGGCCTAGGAACAGTGGGTTAACTGACTTGTTGAGGGGCAGAACGACACTTGGGGATCCAATCCAGCAATTTCGGTTACGGGCCCAACGCTCTAACCACTCGGCTACTTGCCGCCCCAAATGTAGATAAATGTAACCAATTTTTTTCCATATCTGGTAAACTCTGGTGACCTTTCTACACTGATATAAGCATCCATTCCAACTGCAAATCGAAATAACTAAAATCGTCACACCAATGGAAGTCAAAAATGTCCAGAGCAGCGGAATAGAAAGTAAAACATTGGAATAACATCATGTCTTCTGTGTGTAATTGTCAGCCAAGCAGCAGGAGATGTGTTGTTATCCTGTCCTGCATGTAGAGGCCTGGTAGAAAAGCATGTCCTGATCTGATAGATTACTGTAGGAGACCCAGAAAGACCAAGACAGGCTCAGTATTGACGTGGTGATGTGGTGGGCCTGTAATCCCTGGCCCTGGGATGGCCGTATAGAGGTATATACACTACCGTTCAAAAGTTTCGGGTCACTTCGAAATGTCCTTGTTTTTGAAAGAAAAGCAAAAACGTGTCCATTAAAATAACATAAAATTGATCAGAAATACAGTGTAGACATTGTTAATGTTGTAAATGACTATTGTAGCTGTAAACGGCAGATTTTTTATGGAATATCTACATAGGCGTACAGAAGCCCATTATCAGCAACCATCACTCCGTTGTGTTAGCTAATCCAAGTTGATCATTTTTAAAGGGTAATTGATCATTAGAAAACCCTTTTGCAATTATGTTAGCGCAGCTGAAAACTGTTGTGCTGATTAAAGAAGCAATAAAACTGGCCTTCTTTAGACTAGTTGAGTATCTGAATACTTTCCGAATGCACTGTATATATGTGTGTCATGAAAGGCTTCCGTTGATTGAGTCTTCAACCAAAATAAGCGTAATTTCACTTGACTTTCTGGTGCCTGTGAAAACCTTGACGTTTCTCAGATAGTTTTGGAGTCGTGCTCTGCTGCTGCTGGGCCTGTGAGTATGGATGAATCATGAGTTTATATTGTGTGGCGTTTGGCCTCAGTCAAAAGCAGCATTCCCCTTAGAGAGCCCGGCGAGGCCTGCATCTGCGAGGATTGGGTTAGGATTTTCATTTTCTTGAAACACCTTCTGTTCTATTCTGTGGTGGTCCCAGTGGGGACAATAGTGCTGATATTTTTAGAGGGCATGTTCCGAAAGCCGTCGCCAAGAGGGAAGGACAATGGTGGGTGTGATGTTACATCGATACTTGGCCGCGAGTGGAGAGGAGTGGAGTGGAGGGAGGGGGGAAGGAAAAATCCTGGGTGGCCTTGATGAGTTTTGAAACGCCTCTCCTCCGAGGAATTTCACACTCTTAAGAGTACCCCACAGACCAACCAGAGAAAGACTTTAAAATGGCCGGCCACATATGTACAGCCCGGCGTCATGCCAACACACTGCCACAGACACGTTAGTACAGTAGTTCCTACCTACCCCATGTCCATAAGCGGTCTTAACTGTGTGCTAGGCAGAAAGACAGAGAGGAGTCCTGCTCCTAATGTTCCCTGAAGAGGTTTCAGGCGATGTGTGAAGAGAACTGGCAGTGGGACTCAAAATGGCTGCCAGTCAGTGCAGGGAGGACTCCTTCCACTACCCAGAAAGCTTTGGGAGTTAGACCGGTGGGGCCATGATTGTTTAATTGTGAGTATGGCTTTGTAATCAGCCTTATTGTATTGAAATGGGAGAGACACAGCAGGGGAGAGAGAGAGAATGGACTGCAGGCAATGCTGCCTGCTGAATCTGAAAGATGCTGCTGATATTATCATATGTGTTTTGTTTTTTACTGTTGTCTAAATGGAGATGTTTAAGATAAATTAGCAAGCAATGCAGGGTTTGTTGTATTGTAGGAGTGTAGTAGAATCCACTGGACCTTGGTGCTGTCTGTCTGTCTCCCTGGGTATGTGTAGTCCTGGTTCGTAGAATGGTAGTCTTGGTTCATGCTAGTCGGCCCACCCCTGGCACTGCTATAGCACAAAGCCAACAAGAGACAAAACTGCAGATGGATTGAAGAATATTGATGTGTGTGACCTGCGGCTGCCTGCGAGCAAGGCTGAATAATTCAGAGAAGTGTGTTGTGACGACGTGGTAACACACCAATCTCAGCCTTGTGTGTTGCTGTTCTCTCTCTCTCTCTCTCTCTCTCATAATTCGCCTGCAATTCCAGGGTGGATGTCTAGATCATATGGCTAGTTTTATGTCTCGTTTGACACAGCCAGAGTGATGCAATTCAGCATTCTCATGTGGAACTCTCATCTGCAATCCTGGATGTATTAACAACACGTATTCCCATCCGTCTAGTTTCATACACTGTACTTTTACCTGGGTGAAGGAGGGCAAACACAACATCAAACCATTTTTAATAACATAGTGACGTGTGCGTGTGCATGTGTGTATACAGTGTGTGGTGCCCTGCGGGTGAGTGTGTGTGTGTGTCCATGTCAGTGTGTTTCCATGTCTGTGTGTGTGTGTCCTTAGTCGATATGTTGTGGCGTGAGTGCTTGAGTTACAGCAGCCCAAATTAAACCTGCATTTTTATTACACCTTTTATTATTGTTTTATTAAAACTGGAGTCTAGAGATTGTTTTTATTGTCACCCAGAGGTAACCTCCCCTCTGCTCTCCACTCCGGATCACTCAACTATCTGTATGGTGTTGATTCCTGTGACTCCAACAGATCCAGAGTGCGCCCTCGAGAGCGGACTGGAGGATGGTGAGGCTGAGGCCGTGTCCAGGCGTTTGAGGAAGAGGCTTCTCTCTCCAGAGGAAGGCGAGGAGGGGGACGAGGAGGACGAGGAGGCCGCGCTGCACAGCTGCGACAGCTGCCGGCAGGTGTTCGAGTCGCTGAGCGATCTCACCGAACACAAGATTAATCAGTGCCAGCTGACAGGTAAACAACGTTCAGCCCACCGAGCTTCACTTCCCTCTCCACCAGTCAGCTCTATCTCTCCCAATCCAGCAGTCTCCCCACTGGAGAATACCAAAGGCATCCATAGTGCTCCACCACACAGCCTGTAGTTGACTACCTTAGATGAATAGTGCATGTCATGAAATTGGTGGATTTCCAATACGACACTTACAAAAGCTCTATATTGCATGCATTCTGTCTAGTTTCCATTCTCCTTCGTCATTACTACACAGACACACAGCACAATGTGTATGTGTAATACCTTTGTTAAAACCAAGTATAGAGTTATTTGTTATAATTAATTGGTATTAGATTTATAAGGTGATCGAATTGCTCCTGAATTGTAATGTCATTAATGCATTTCTTTTAAAGAAATATGTATTTAATGTACAAGTGAATAGTTTGGTTTACTTTTAAGTTTCCCAAGTATCTTGTTAAGTTTTGACCGTTGAGGGATCTTGTTAAGTTGTGGCCAAAAGGAGAGTTGACTGGTTAACAGGAGGCCTGCGGGAAACAAGTAGAGGGAGACGTTGAAGAAAAGATGGGAGAGTGGTTGAAAAGTTAGTTAAGATGGAGACGTTATCAGTGTTGGTGAAGAAAAACGACGAAAGGAGACGATAAAAATAGAACAAAACCCGTACCTACATAGTTTTGAATGGAAGTACAGATTTTATTTTATAAGAGAGTTTTATTAGTTGTTAAAGACTTAGTAGACACTGAAGCTACCGTCGCATCGTGGAGGTATTTGACAGCCTCGAGGTTAGCCTAGCGTCGCGCGAGACCGGGAGAGAATTGCTTGTGGAAGATTAACGAGATCATGTTTCCATGGATATCCGTTGCTACGGAGTACTGTCTGCATCGGTAGCTGTGCTTGCTGTGGATCTTGTGAGGACACCTGCACGGAACTGCTACACTTCGCCGAGGAAATATCTACGAGTAGTGAGTAACTACAACTGTGGGGTGCTTCGGGACTATATGTGTCGTCATTTTTTTGAGCTCCAACGCGCGCCAACGGGTTTAAGCAAGCTTGCAAGTAATTTGGACATGGGTTGAGAAAAATCATTGGGGTTTATTATTTTTATTTATTTTGACGTGGTACATTGAACATGTGATAACTTTTGATGTTGTACATTGAACATTTGATAATATACATATTGAACCTTATGTCTGTTGCATTGGTGAAGTCATTTACTGTTTCAGTTTCATTTAATGCATGGGAAAGCATATCCTGATACAATAACAAACATCTGTAATCATTCCATCTTAAATTAATACCCTAGTTGTCATCACCCTAGCGAGTTCACACACACACACACACACACACACACACACACACACACACACACACACACACACACACACACACACACACACACACACACACACACACACACACACACACACACACACACACACACACACACACACACACTTACTGTAGTGATCATTTGAGTATTTAGGCACCTCACTACACCACACTACACTACACACGCCACTACACACTCCACCAAGCCACACAGTCAGATTCTCCAGTGGTCAAAGCCAATGTCATTGAGGTCTCACTGTAACCAGACCTCCTTGGTAAGTGGATCCCTACTATAGTGAAGTCCCTCCTCTTAGTGTGGAGGCATCCTCCATGTCTACTGGGACCCTGGGCGGAAGACGAGAGAAGTAAGGGTGCCATTGGCAGACTGTGTCATTGAACCCGAGATGGATCAACAGAACACTGCTATAAATACTCTGACAAAGTGGCTCAGAGAACTAATTATGTGAGCTGCTGAAGGTTTTCTCCATGTGAATCTCATGTCCACCTTTATGCCTGTACCTGTACCGTCCTGTCCCATCCTGCACAGTCTTGTACCGTCCCGTCCTGTACCGTCCTGTCCAGTCCTGTATCGTCCCGTCCCCTCCTGTATCGTCCCGTCCCGTCCTGTATCGTCCCGTCCTGTACCGTCCTGTACCGTCCCGTACCGTCCTGTCCCGTCCTGTACCATGACGAGGAAAAAAGTCTGACACATTTCTTCTTGTCATTTTGGGGAGAGATCACTTAGTTTTTCTCTTAACAAGACGGGCTAGAAAGTAAACAGAATGCATATGAAGATAAGTTAATGTGAAGAGGAAGACTTCCTTGATGTTAGGCGTTTAATTGTGAAAGGGGGGCTACAGTAAGCATTGTCCTATCGGACAGCAGTATATACTCGACTCTGTTTATACTCAGACATAGCTTGATTTCATATTTTGCAATCCGCAACCAGCCGATCGCAAATGATAGAGCAGGACTGCTTCAGAGGGGTCTCAGATTTCCAAACAACCAGTAAGATATCCCACATGAGTGTTACAAAGATTTTCCATTAGCTGGAAGCCTGTCTCACTGAGAGGACAGTGTGTGTCTGTGACTGTGCGTGCTCGCTCACCCGCTTGCTCACGTGTGTAGGCTCATAGGTGTATATTGTATGTGTCATGTGTTTATGTGTGTACTGCTTCACAAGCAGGAAGCCAATCAAGCAAAGTGCATAGAAGAGAGAGCCTACTTTTTGAAAGGTGTGAAAATCTATTGAATGTGCACTTTCAAATTATGACTATATAACAAAAGCACTACTTCCCTGGCTTGAGTGGTGCCCTCAGCCGTCTCCTCTCAATACACCCAGCAATCCATCAAACCAATATTGATTCCAGCACGTTATATTTGGCATACATATGAAATCATTGCACAAAGGCTATTTCATTAAAAGGTAGAGAAGGAAAGAAGCTCATGCTGTACCATTGACTTGTAACAGTATTGACTATTTGTAATAGCTCTTTGATTTGTTTGATACCCCACCCTTTCCTTATTGTTTTTTTGATTGGGAACAGAGGGAGGTATATTTCTAGTGGGACCTTTAAAGTGTTTGTAGAATTTTCTTTTTTGTATTTTGAGCTAAACAATAGCCAAGCATGTTCTGACTCATAGACAGGGTCTTACATTATCTAGACAGGGTCACAATTAACAACACAGACATATTTTTTCTTCTATAATTAAGCAAAAGCCTAATGTCAATCTCACATACAAATAAGACTTAATTGCTGAATGCTGGAATGCTGCAGTTTGGCTAAGAACCCCTGTAAAAACCGAGCATTGTACACAACCATAGGTATTCAAACACAGAGGGAATGGAAAAATAAAGCAAACTAAGTGTGTGTATGTGTGTGTGTGTGTGTGTGTGTGTGTGTGTGTGTGTGTGTGTGTGTGTGTGTGTGTGTGCGTGCGCGCGCATGTTTCGGTCAGGAATCTTCTTCCTATGTGGCGTTATGTAGACATCCATGACCAATTAATCAGCTTTACATCGACTCTCAGCTCACAGATGGATCCTTTATTAAAACCACTTTCTAATCAACAACCAGCACCTGCTAAATCCTCCACTTCTACAAATCAGTTTTTAATGTTTTCTTTTTAGGAAACCCATTCAGAGCTTGTCTGGAACCAATCCTGATATTGAGAATAAGTAGGATTTTGTGGAAAATTGAGAAATTGTTGTTGCAGTAGATATTCTTAGTTAAACTATCTAAACTGAACAAAAATATAAGTGTTGGTCCCATGTTTCATGAGCTGAAATAAAATATCCCAGAAATGTTCCTATGCACAAAAAGTTTATTTCTCTCTGTTTACATCCCTGTTAGTGAACATTTCTCTTTTGCCAAGAAAATCCATCCACCTGACAGGTATGGCATCTCAATTGCATTTTATTGATGGCAATATGAATGCACAAAAATACCATGTCGAGTACCCGAGGCCCATTGTGAGGCTTATTTCTTTTAAGGTATCTTTGAACAACAGATCCATATCTGTATTCCCAGTTATGTGAAATCCATTGATTAGGGCCTAATTAATTTATTTAAATTGACCTTACAATTTTTTACAAGCATTTCGATACACCCGCAATAACATCTGATAAATATGTGTATGCGACCAATAACATTTTATTTGATTTGATGTGATTTGAAACTCAGTGAAATCTTTGAAATTGTTGCATGTTGGGAGTACCATAGGGCGGCGCACAATTGGCCCAGCGTCGTCCTAGTTTGGCCGGTGTAGACCGTCATTGTAAATAAGAATTTGTTCTTAACTGACTCGGACGACGCTGGGCCAATTGTGCGCCGCCCTATGGGACTCCCAATCACGGCTGGTTGTGATACAGCCTGGATTCAAACCAGGCTGAGGAAGAGGGAACTCAAAACACTTAGCTAGATTGTTAACTCTAAATATGATATTGTTGCTATGTAGGCTTATTGATGAATCTATAACTAAATGTAGGCTAATGTCCTACAAAAACGTTCCAGTGCTAGGCCTAGGCTACTTAATGTAGGACTATTCACTGAAATGACTCCGTGCATCATACTAACTACAGCTTACTCTGATTGTAAAGTGGTGAACATTTTGAGCAACGCTAACGCTTTGTGCTTCTCAGAATGCATCTCTCGCTCCTCCGTGCGTACAGCGGGGAGAGGGAGTGAGGGTCAACAGCCGACCGCAAAACGGACAGACAGATACTTTCATAGCAGGAATCAACATAATACATAGGCTATTACTGTTGACCAAACAATAGTTTAAGAAACGATCCACAGTAACGTTGTGTAGGACAACCACAGAAATGTACAGACGTGAGCAAAATGCTTCGTTAAGAGGAAGGCAATGTCGTGTGTCGGAGATGTTCGGTTATCGTCCCGGCTCTAAGGCACAAGCACACCACAAACAAATGAGTACTCATACCCACTGTCTCACTATCCATTGGTAACCTAACAACACTGTCTACAGTTTAAAGAACTAAACCCTGGTGCTCCAGCATACTGTAGCTAGGCCTAGTAGACCACGCCCGAAAGAGCGAGAGAGTGAGAGAGATGTAACATGTCACCCTGATCAATGGCTGCCATTGTCTCCCCACTGTCTGGCTGAGGTTTAACACCTCTCCATGCACTTAAGCCGTAACCACTGCATTGCGCTAAGGGAGCACGGGGGTATGGATTGCCTCGTGTCCCCGAAGCGATCGGTGCTATCGATCGTGCTAATGCTGGACTGCAGAGGAAGGCAAGAGATAGCCTGGGAGAGGGAGAGAGAAGAGGAGAGGCGAGAGGAGGGAGAGTGCTGCAGGAATGTGTCTCCAGAGACAGTGTCTTGGGCTGGGGCAGGGCTGTAGGAATGCTCCCCCGGAGGTAGACTACCACTGTTCCAGTACAGGCTGGGGTGGAAGGCAAGGCAGGGCTGGAAGAATGCTTCTCTGGAGACCAGAGAGAGCAGTGGGTTAGAGAGGCTGGGGCTGGGGCTGGGCTGGAGGAATGCTCCCCCAAAGTGGCCATCTAACTCTGGGGCAGGACTGGAGGGGCTCCCTCCAGGCTCCAGGATGGCTGCGGATCAGGTTTCCGTGTTGGGATCAACATCCTACCATCAGGGCTTTAGGCTGCCCAGGGGAGAAGGCAGGAGAGAGAGGACTTAGGAGGCAGCCTCCTAAGGCCTCTCTTTCTGTCTCTATCTCTCTCTCTTTCTGTTTCTATCTCTCTCTCTTTCTGTCTCTATCTCTCTCTCTCTCTCTCTCTCTCTCTTTCTGTCTATCTCTCTCTGTCTCGCTCTCTCTCTCAAGCTAGCTTTGTCTCTCCATTGTCTTGCATTGTCTGTTCCGGCTCGCATTGTTAGATACATGACAGTGTAATGGCATGTAAGAAAATATACACTCAGAACTTATAGTAGCCCTTACTGTAAAATAGCACCAATACTGAGTTTAATTCAAAGGTTTGCTTTCACAACGACTTGTCTTGCCACTGTCAATTTTATTCTCCTACACTGCTGCTATGCTGGAGGCATTTGAATAGTACAGTGCGCACAGTGTTGTCATCCTAGTGGTCATACTATCATTACTGGCCCGCTCCCTAGAGCAACACCTTTTCTTGTGTCCTTCACTAGAGGAGAAGCACTGCTCATACCTCAGGGGAGATATGTGGCCTGCTATTTTAACCCTCTGTGAGATGACCTTTTTAATAAGTGTCTTTCTCTGTTTTCTTGCCGGCCACTGTGAGAGCAAACAGAGCATGTCTTCTGCTTCCCTCAGATAAAGAAATCAATCAGAAAGAGAGAGAGAGAGAGAACTGGGCCATGTATGGATTTATATTATGTAGATTATTTCCTTCTTCTGCTCTTGCCTGTGGAGATTTAGCGATGCATTCAACATCCGATAAAATACATTTTAGATTTATGAGAAAAATACAAATGAGGTATATTAATGTACTATGAAACAATGAGATGCAGTATTTCCTAGCAAGACATTGCAGGCAATACTGCAGCGATTTGATGTGATTTGATAGGGACATGGGAACACGGAGGCATACTGTTGAGTTCTCTCTGGTAATGATTTAGCTCTGTTTAATTTCAAGCCTTTATACAGAATGTAATTACAGTAAGGCTCTCTGAATATATTCTCCTTGTCTGCCTTCGTACACCAACATGTTGGTTCCAAGTAAACTCTATATATTTTTTTACATCAAGTCTTTGGGTCAGCGGCATGGAAACGTTCAGTAATACCCACAACTATCATTAACTAGTTGCTGGCAGACCGTGTTTTGTAGTAACTGTTTCTAGTAGGATCTCATTGGCAGAGCTGGGGCTTTTTTTTTTCACACAGAAAAAATGATGTATTGATCCAACAGCTGCTTTGCGGCTACCAAGAAGAATGCACCGACAAACCACAAAGACTTTATTTGCTTCAAAAAGCTTTTTGCATGAGACACAGAGAGAGAGGCGGCATAAGCAGCCCTGATTAGCCCAACTGAGTATTCTGCCGTTCATCTGAAATTCGGACGTGTTTTTGCCTGGGCGTCTTGCGACAGCGCAGTACAACGTGTGGCACGGTGATTACAAGGCTTTAAATGGGGGAAAATAGCTGCGACTTCTGGCACAACGCAGCTGCTGAAAAGAGTCATCATAGTAGACTGAGCACTCAGAATTAGGCTGGAGTCTTTCCCAAGTTTGTGTGCTGTGTTTGTGAGTGAGTGTGTGTGTGTGTGTGTGCATACAAGTGTGTGTGTGTATAAAGTAGTTGATCTGACTCCTCAATGGAGCGGCCCCTTGTGTTTCCTCTCTGTACGACTGAGCCGGTAACATTAACAGGAGTGTCATTAGGAATTCAAAGCATATGCCATCATGAGGACGCCCTCTTCCTCTCTCCCCTATGCTTCACACAGCACACATTATGCACCGTATAAAGTATTTATTGGTCTTTGTCAGCCGAGCTTGGCAGTTTCTGCAGTAACACAATCAAAATAATAATGGAGGAGTCTGTTTGTTTGTGCCTGTGGATGTGGATGAGACAGACGTAATCTGATGGCCAACTCGGAGCAGCTCAGCAGCTCGGCTTTCTCGTGCCTCCCCTTTTTTATCTATTGCTATCTCTCTCTGTCTCTGTCTCTCTGTCTGTTTGTGTCTCTCTGTCTCCCTGTCTCTCTCTTTCTGTCTCTGTCTCTCTCTCCTACTTTCTGTCTCTGTGTCTCTCTCTTTCTGTCTCTCTCTCTTTCTGTCTCTCTCTCTTTCTGTCTCTCTCTCTCTCTCTCTCTCTCTCTCTCTCTCTCTCTCTCTCTCTCTCTCTCTCTCTCTCTCTCTCTCTCTTACTTTCTGTCTCTCTCTTACTTTCTGTCTCTCTCTTACTTTCTGTCTCTCTCTCTCTTTGTCTCTCTCTGTCTCTCTCTCTCTTTCTGTCTATATCTCTCTCTCTGTGTCTTTCTGTCTCTCTCTCTCTCTCACACACGCACCAATACACACACATACAACCATCGTGCACACACACACGCACACACACGTGCACACAACTGTGCGCTTGCACTTTCCACCTGAGACTAAATATAATTTGTAGCCGGAGGGGCTAAACAACATGCTGTGTCTTTAACATTCATCCAGATGACCTCCTTTGAGATCAGATGGAGATACAGGAGCAGGGTTGATAGGCTAATGTAATGGGAAGGATACAGATAATATCATGTAAGTATCCATATAATATCTGGTATATTCCGTGAAATTACGTATTTGTATTGGCAACACTGTTGTGGTTTGCCCTTTTTTACCTATGGTCCGTTTGTCATCTTCAGAGACGTCACTAGGATTGTTTGACGGAGGCTCGGATGTGGTGTAGCAGGCTGACTCTCCATCTCTCTCTCCCAGGCTCTTTGTTCACTCTCATACTCAGCCTCCAAGTCTTTTTCAGCGGGGCAGGCAGAAGAATGGCACATTAAATCTTAATAGGACTGCGTCTGGCCTTGTTGAATTGCAGAACGTGTTAAGCCGGTGCTTTCCTCCCCCTTGGCACATGCTCGTGGAAGTGGAAAACAATTTAATAAAAGAAACCGCTCCCTCGCTCTGTAACACAGAGTGACTCTGGCTTCTAGGCTGAAGCCTTGAGACGACCGAGAGAGAGTGTTACACAAATTACTTAACTGCTCACATACAGTGCCTTCAGAAAGTATTCATACCTCTTGACTTATTCCACATTTTGTTGTTACAGACTGAATTCAAAATGGATAAAATACAGTTGAAGTCGGAAGTTTACATACACCTTAGCCAAATACACTTAAACTTTTTCACAATTCCTGACTTTTAATCCTAGTAAAAATTCCCTGTCTTAGGTCAGTTAGGATCACCATTTTATTTTAAGAATGTGAAATGTCAGAATAATAGTAGAGAGAATTATTTATTTAAGCTTTTATTTCTTTCATCACATTCCCAGTGGGTCAGAAGTTTACATACACTCAATTAGTATTTGGTAGCATTGCCTTTAAATTGTTTAACTTGGGTCAAATGTTTCGGGTAGCCTTCCACAAGCTTCCAACAATAAGTTGGGTGAATTTTGGCCCATTCCTCCTGACAGAACTGGGTCAGGTTTGTAGGCCTCCTTGCTCGCACACGCTTTTTCAGTTCTGCCCACAAATTTTCTATAGGATTGAGGTCAGGGCTTTGTGATGGCCACTCCAATACCTTGACTTTGTTGTCCTTAAGCCATTATGCCACGACTTCGGAGGTATGCTTGAGGTCATTGTCCATTTGGAAGACCCATTTGCGACCAAGCATTAACTTCCTGACTGATGTCTTGAGATGTTGCTTCAATATATTTACATAATTTTCCTTCCTCATGATGCCATCTATTTTGTGAAGTGCACCAGTCCCTACTGCAGCAAAGCACCCCCACAACATAATGCTGCCACACCCGTGCTTCTTCATAAGGTCCTTTGCTGTTGTTCTGGGATTGACTTGCACTTTTCGCACCAAAGTACGTTCATCTCTAGGAGACAGAACGCGTCTTCTTCCTGAGCGGTATGATGGCTGCGTGGTCCCATGGTGTTTATACTTGCGTACTATTGTTTGTACAGATGAACGTGGTACCTTCAGGCATTTGGAAATTGCTCTCAAGGATGAACCAGACTTGTGGAGGTCTACAATTCTTTTTCTGAGGTCTTGATTTTCCCATGATGTTCGAGCAAAGAGGCACTGAGTTTCTATTGCCATGACATCATTTTCTGGAATTTTCCAAGCTGTTTAAAGGCACAGTCAACTTAGCATATGTAAACTTCTGACCCACTGGAATTGTGATTTAGTGAATTATAAGTACATGCATAAGTATTTCCACTACTGAGTCAATACTTTGTAGAAGCACCTTTTGCAGTGATTACAGCTGTGAGTCTTACTAGGTAAGTCTCTAAGCGTTTTCCACACTTGGATTGTGCAACATTTGCCCATTAATCTAAATTCTTCAAGCTCTGACAAATTGGTTGTTGATCATTACTAGACAACAATTTTTAGGTCTTTCCATAGATTTTAAATTAGATTTAAGTCCAAACTCTTAAGTCAGCAACTCAGGAACATTCACTGTCTTCTTGGTAAGCAACTCCAGTGTAGATTTGGTCTTGTGTTTAAAGTTATTGTCCTGCTGAAAGGTTCACCTCCAAGTGTCTGGTGGAAAGCAGACTGAACCCGTTTTTCCTGTAGGATTTTGCTTGTGCTCAGCTCCATTCTGTTTATTTTTTTTATACTGAAAAACTCCCTTGTCCTTACCGATTACAAGCATACCCATAACATGAAGCAACCACCACTATGCTTAGTTAATTGCTTTGCCACATTTTTTGCAGTATTACTTTAGTGTCTTGTTGCAAACAGGATGCATGTTTGGAATATGTTTTCTTTTCAGACTGTCAGCTAGTATTGTGGAGTAACTAAAATGTTGTTGATCCGTCCTCAATATTCTCCTGTCACAGCCATTAAACTCTGTAACTGTCCCCATTGGCCTCATGGTGAAATCCCTGAGTGATTTCCTTCTTTTCCGGCAACTGAGTTAGGAAGGACACCTGTATCTTTGTAGTGACTGGGTGTATTGATACACCATCCAAAGTGTAATTAATAACTTCACTATGCTCAAAGGGATATTAAATGTCAGATTTTTTTTTTACCCATCTACCAATAGGTGCCGCCCTTTGCGAGGCATTGAAAAACGTCCCTGGTCTTTGTGGTTGAATCTGTGCTTGAAATTCACTGCTCGACTGAGGGACTCTAGCAGGCAGCATGGTGTCAAAGACTCCAGTTACTCAAGTCATAGACTGTTCTCCCTGCTACCGCACGGCAAGCGGCACCGGAGCGCCAAGTCTTGGTCCAAAAGGCTTCTACCCCCAAGCTATAAGACTGCTGAACAATTAATCAAATGGCCACCCGGACTATTTACACTGCTGCTACTCATTGTTTATTATCTATGCATAGTAACTTTACTCCTACCTACATGTACAAATTACCTCGACTAACCTGTACCCCACACATTGACTCGGCAACGGTACTCCTGTATATATCCTCGTTATAGTTATCTAGTTTTGTGTTTATTTAGTAAATATTTTCTTAACTCTTTCTTGAACTGCATTGTTGGTTAGGGGCTTGTAAGTAAGCATTTCACGGTAAGGTCTACACCTGTTGTATCCAGTGCATGTGACAAATAACATTTGATTTTATTTTATTTTATTTTATTTGGTGTATGTAGGCAGGGCAGGGCATCTTTGTTGGAACGTAAGAGGTGATAATTACCTAGTGATGAGTTGACTGGTTGTGTGTCCAGTGCACGGTGCTGCTGGGTAGGGCTGCGGGAGGCAGATAAGACCCCCAGGCTGGAGCTTATCTCTGAGAACCGAGAGACACCAGGCCCTGCCAGGCAGGTCCACCGCACGGCCCACTGCGTCCAGCCCCCGATTTATTAACGACATCGTTAATGCCAGACAAGTTACGTGCATGGACTCTCCGTCAAGAGGGGAAATGTGATAAAACAAATAGTCTAGATTCATGGATGCTCGAGCCAGTCGACCGACCCCAGTGCCTAAGAGGTGTTTTGAAAGTGACGAGGTTCTGTGGAGATGTGATGTTTACCAGGTAGGGTTTCAGCCTACGGAAGAGCACGGAGAGCGAGCTCAGATCTTACCTCTGGGCTTCACTTGTTCTCAGGAATTCAAATGATATTTTTTTTTGTTTAGATGAAACGTGCTACTGCTCACCAGAATAGAACACAACTCGACCAGTAAGGAAAAAGGTGAAAAATGTATCTTGAAAACTTTATGAATTGTGTGTCTCGGCTAGGTTTTGTTCTGTTTTATGCTTTGTGAAATCGAGGTTCTGCAAAAAGAGGATTCTGAGATACCTCATTGGTTTGAATGGTGTCAGCAATTTTTATCTAGTATTCTTTTGAACTCAACAACATGAATTGGGGGTATTTAGAGTACTATATAGGCAGAAAAAGGCTATGTCAATAACTCAATTTTGAAAACAATTAATATAAAACCCAAGCTCTCAAAATGTTGATTCTTCAGTTGTTCCACTACTAGTCTCTCATTACCATACCTTCAAATTCACGTAGTTGTCATGCCTGGATAATTTTTTTGAAGGGTCCACAGGCCCCCAGCAGCAAAATGTTTATTGGATGTTACATTTCAAGAACCCTTCCCCACACGCCCGTAGAAGGGGGGATATGGGTTATGTGTGTCACTGTTTTCCATCCTGGTAGGACACATTTTGTAGAGAGTTGTTGCGTATGCTAGTTTTAAGTGCTAGTTTTCAAGTTATCAAGTGTGGCCGATAGTCTGCGATTTATATTTATATTTATTGAAATTTTTGTATACAAAAAATACACTTAAACAAAGTATAAACCTATTACAATTGGAGCAGGCCAACCCTGCTGGAGGTCTGCTGGATGTGATTTCACTCCAAAGATTTCATTTGAACAAACTATAGTTTTGGTAAGTCGGTTTGTACATCTACTTCCTGCAAGACACAAGTAATTCTTCCAACAATTCTTTACAGACAGATTATTTCACTTATAATTCACTATATCACAATTCCAGTGGGTCAGAAGTTTACATACACTAAGTTGACTGTGTCTTTAAACAGCTTGGAAAATTCCAGAAAATGATTGGCTTTAGAAGCTCCTGATAGGCTAATTGACATCATTTGAGTCAATTGGAGGTGTACCTGTGGATGTATTTCAAGACCTACCTTCAAACTCAGTGCCTCTTTTCTCAACATCATGGGAATATCAAAAGAAATCAGCCAAGACCTCTGAAAAAAAATTGTAGACTTCCACAAGTCTGGTTCATCCTTGGGAGCAATTTCCAAACGCCTGAAGGTACCACGTTCATCTATACAAACAATAGTACGCAAGTATAAACACCATGGGACCACGCAGCCGTCATGCTGCGTTCTGTTTCCTAAAGATGAACGTACTTTGGTGCGAAAAGTGGTAATCAGTCCCAGGACAACAGCAAAGTACCTTGTGAAGATGCTGGAGGAAACAGGTACAAAAGTATCTATATTCACAGTAAAACAAGTCCTATATCGACATAACCTGAAAGGCCGCTCAGCAAGGAAGAAGCCACTGCTCCCAAATGCCATAAAAAAGCCAGACTACTGTTTGCAACTGCACATGGTGACAAAGATCGTACTTTTTGGAGAAATGTCCTCTGGTCTGATGAAACAAAAAGAGAACTGTTTGGCCATAATGACCATCGTTAAGTTTGGAGGAAAAAGGGGGAAGCTTGCAAGCCGAAGAACACCATCCCAACTGTGAAGCACAGGGGTGGCAGCATCATGTTGTGGGGGTGCTTTGCTGCAGGAGGGACTGGTGCACTTCACATAATAGATGGCATCATGAGGAAGGAAAATTATGTAAATATATTGAAGCAACATCTCAAGACATCAGTCAGGAAGTTAAACCTTGGTCGCAAATGGGTCTTCCAAATGAACAATGACCCCAAGCATACTTCCAAAGTTGTGGCAAAATGGCTTAAGGACAACAAAGTCAAGGTATTGGAGTGGCCATCACAAAGCCCTGACCTCAATCCTATAGAAAATTAGTGGGCAGAACTGAAAAAGCATGTGCAAGCAATGAGGCCTAAACACCTGACTCAGTTACACCAGTTCTGTCAGGAGGAATGGGCCAACATCCACCCAACTTATTGTGGGAAGTTTGTGGAAGGCTACCTGAAACGTTTGACCCAATTTAAACAATTTAAAGGCAATGCTACCAAATACTAATTGAGTGTATGTAAACTTCTGACCCACTGGGAATGTGATGAAAGAAATAAAAGCTGAATGTGACATTTCACATTCTTAAAATAAAGTGGTGATCCTAACTGACCTAACACAGGGAATTTTTACTAGGATTACATTTGTGAAAAACTGAGTTTAAATGTATTTGGCTAAGGTGTATGTAAACTTCCGACTTCAACTGTATGTTCTCTATTTAAAATTATACCAGTAGACCATGTATATGAGGCAAACCATATACCAGATTTTGTACTTTTAAGTGCTGACATATACAGTACAATTGTTTAGTGCTAATCAAACCCTTGTAATTTAGATACAGTATGACAATAGGTTGATGACAATAAGCCTACAGGAGATGAAAATTAATGGTAACATATTATGAAGTTCATTTAATTTAATTTAATTAATTTGAACAATGTTGCTTGCAAAAAGGTTTGCGTTGTTCCTATAGATAGAGCAACCATGTACTGTCTGTGTATCACTGACCCTGGATAAGCTAACGACTTGGCTAACACAGCTAACCTTTTAGGGCAATATGCTGTTTTTATTAATATTTTGTTGGCTCTATAATCGTTAGAGAAATTGAACTAGATAGCAGCTAGCTAGTTATACCTTCAGCTAACAAGGTTAGCTGACTTTTCTCAAAATGAACCTCATTGTGGCTAGCTATTTCTTGTTCCTCATGCTAGCCTTTACAGCCAAATATCACTTCAGAAACGTAAAAGTGACATGTTGACATGGCCAGTATTGTAGACCATTTCACCCCTCTTGCTGCAGCTTTAGCTCATCTCAAAATAACAGAGAAATGCTGTGAAATGTTTTGTCACCAGTGCTTGTGTTGTTGACGTTTTTTGTCCATGCGCATTGTTCCTCCTACGGCACTGATATTGTGAGCACGTTTGGAGCTCTGCCCAAGCAAGGCATTTGATTTGTTTTAATGTGTTGCGAGGCGTCACTGATTTACACTTGGTTCCGACCCCCTCTTTAGCTGATTTCTGCCATGGAACTTCACCAGGCTTTTAGGGAAGCCTGGTTCGCAATGATGCTTTTCCACTACAGACTCCATCTGTAGTGTTATCTCTTCAAGATGTGTGTGGACTTGTGTGTTTGTTAGAATTTACTGTGACAAATAACAACACTTTCAATTATGCTATATCTGTATGTGGTTGTTCGATGAATAGATACGTTAACATTCTGACCAGAAACCGTACGTTTTTCTGAAGATTACTTCTTTCATTGTGTTTGCAGTCATCATGTTTCCTTTGATCAGTAGGCACCCTAACAGGTGTCTGGTTTGCCTGCAACAAATGAAGTCTCGCTACCTTGATCTGGTTAGAATTAATAAACAATCACGTGAAGTGTGAAACATGAACAAACACACCCAGCGCATAATTAAAACTCGGTATTAGCATATCAAATGCCAAGGAGCTTTTCAGGACTGCTGTACTTCCTTAAGATAATGTGTGTATCTGTCTTCAGTCTGTATGGGACCAAATGTGGATTCTGGAAACGGGAGTTTGCTGTACAGCACTGTACACAGAACATGGCACCTAGTGCTAAAAAAGCCATAGCACTGGCTTTTGGACCTTACTAGCTGTTAATGCTTACTAATGAAAAGGTCACAGGATTTTTTGCCTACGTCTGCGTGGAAATGTACTGCACATTGATCCGCTAAGGGCTTTTTCCTGAGACGCATATGGCTTTGCCAAACTGGCCAGCAGTGCGGTTGGATGGAAGGATGGAGGGAGGGACGGAGGGAGTGCGGTGGAAAGAGTGACTGGTCCGACAGGTTTATATGTCCCCACAGGCTGTATTCTGTGGACCGGGCTGGACCCAAAGGAAGGAACCGAGCCAGCTGTGTGACGCCATCCTGCTGGCCTGCTGGCCCCTGAGCTTCAGGAACTCTGGGCCTGAATTCACAAAGTAATGTCTCAGAGTGCTGATCTGGGATCAGGTCCCCCCATGTCTATATAATTGTACAATCTTAGAAAAAAAGGTGCTATCTAGAACCTAAAAGGGTTCTTTGGCTGTCCCCATAGGAGAACCCTTTTGGGTTCCATGTAAAACCCTTTCCACAGAGGGTTCTACATGTTACATTTTAGTAATTTAGCAGACGATGTATCCAGAGCGACTGGAGTGCATACATTTTCATACTTTTTTCCCATACTGGTCCCCCATGGGAATCGAACCCACAACCCTGACGTTGCAAGTGCCATGCTCTACCATCTGAGCCACACAGGACCCAGAAAAGTTCTACCTGGAACCAAAAAGGGTTCTCCTATGGGGACAGCCAAAGAAACCTTTTGGAATTCTTTTTTCTAAGAGTGTATTCATTATGATGTAAAAGGCAAAACTTAGATCAGCATTCCTACTCCGAGACGCTTTGTGAATGCAGGCACTATCACAGTCTCGGTGTTTCCCCTCCTCCAACTCCTCCACCTTCCCCACCTCCCCCCCCGCTTTCTACAGGATAGGGAGTCCACTACCCACCCACCCCCAAGATTTCCTCAAACATCAACTTGCAGTATAACACAGTTGTTCCTCTGCACTAATTGTACATTTTTTGGAAGCTGGAAGGTGGTAGTTTCGTAAATAAATGTTTATGTGCAGGATGGGTGTCGTTCTCAGGATCTCTTAGGGTACCGGCTGGACTGTACTTTGGCAGGACAAACACTATGGTGTTTGTGTCCATATGTACTGTAATAGCATGGACTCTAACCTGCTGTGAATGTAAAGGTCATCCAATCTATACACCTCACACCTTCCCACTTGATCGATCGGCTGGGGGGGCAGGGACTGCCAATTGATTTGATCAGAGATAGAGCTTCTCTTAATGAAAGCCACCCCGCGAGTGACCTCTTGCGGTTGGTTGGAATTCTGCGGAGGGCTGCACAATGGCCAGCTTTGGCCGTGACTCTGCGCTAAACTGAGGCATTAAAACCCCTGATTGAATAGTAACTCGCCACCTGTGGTACTCTAGCCCAGCGCTAAATCAGTTGCTGTTTTAAACCCCCTGCAGTCTTACTACCAACCTCTACAGCCACAATAACATCCAGCCATTTAAATCAGCTTCATTCTATATTCACTGGATGTACACAAAAAAGAAAACTAATTACATTTTCAAAAATAGCTCAAAGGAATTCAGTCAGCCAAGAGGGACTGGGTTTTGGTAAACAGAGAAGCAATCTTTATGATTAGGACGTCATGTGCCCTCAGTCAACGCATGAGGCATCCTGCTTTCTCCACATCGTAGGACAGGGTTTGTTCAACATACCCCACAAATAGAGTCAACATACCGTAAACCTAACGTGTGATTGGATTTTAATCCGATAGCATTATTATTCCGGTCTCCCATTGGCCATTCATTACTCTCACATGGCGCCTGTGTGGGCCGTGATCACCCAATCAGCATCCAGACCGTATTCCAGAGAGCATGCTTCCGTTTGCATCCCTTAAACCCTGTGAGATCCTCTCTCTCTCAGGGCCCCACCGACGGAATGCCTAATTCCAAAGTAAACTGATTGCTCTCTCCAACAAGATTACACTGTGATGATGTTATCCAAACGAGACGGTGCTAATCCGCCATGGATGCAACCAGGGCGGGCTAGAAGGGGGATGCTTACCCCAAGACGACTGATCAGCATGTTAAGAGAAATGAGTGAGGTGGAAAAAAATAAAGAACCCCCCCCCCCCCACCACAAGTGAGTTAGATTGAGCGAAAGAGTGCACGAGAGAGTTGTCGGCGTGGGGGTATGCAGAGGATATTTAATTTGCTTCTCACCTCAGGCAACTGGGCTCTGAGGCCAGTAAATATGCAAACATGGCCGAGTCTGGCCATCAATATGCACACCCTAGATGATTACTAATCTCCACTGCAGAACACCAGACAGTACTAAGGTCCGCTCAGGTGCGCCGTGTACCATGCAATGTGAGGACGAGGAAGAGGAGGGGGAAGTGGGGGGGCTAGAGGCCCATGCACCCACGTCTTCAGATCACTAGATCATGATCAGATCATGGCTGGTTTAGGCAGCGGCTTAGGATATGTATGAGATTAGGAGTTTCATTCTGCCTGGCATGAATTCAAGATTGCAACATTTTTGCAAAGTTTAAAAATACGTTGGGCTTCAAGGTCATGCTCACTTGTCAAGTCCTCTTCAACAATGAACTTTTACAATAAAGACAATTATCCATCTAGTGCATAAGATTTATTAGCATATTGTTATTCCCTGTCCGTAATCCGGAAAAAAACAACCTAGAGGACACACATACTTACAGTGCCGTGAAAAGTATTTGCCCCCTTATTTGCCCCCAACTGAAAATGATCAGATCTTTAACCAAAACCTAATATTAGATAAAGGGAACCTGAGTTTACAAATAACAACAACAATAATTTATACTTATTTTATTTATGTAATAAACAAAGTTATTCAACACCCAATTCCCCTGTGTGAAAAAGTAATTGCCCCCTTACACTCAATAACTGGTTGTGCCACCTTTAGCTGTATGTACATATTTATGTACAGTTGTTATATCATATCACGTGCAATATTGTAAGTAATTCTTGGACTGAACTTACGTAGTCATTCACTCAGGACTGTATACTAGTATCCTGTCAGTAGTATCTTTTTTATTTATTTATTGCATTTAGTATATCGAATGTGCAATATGTGCATTTATCTGTAATTAACCCTGTTCTAAGGACTGCATTTTAAGGGAATTAGTATTATTACCCTAAATTATATCATACGCACATTTAGCTATTTAAGTATCTCTTCCTGTCATTTACCTGTACATTTAACCAGACTGTATATTAAGTACACTATTATTACCCTCACGCATTAAGCTATTTAAGTATTTTTCTCTGCCATCGACCTGTGTAGTTAACCATGCAAATCTATTTTTTTTATTCATATCAACGTGCAATAATTGTATCCTTTTTTTCACCTAACACTATAACAAAGTATAGTGTACATTTTCAGTCATTCACTCATACTATGCAATGCGTTTCTATAGATTTTTGCACTCCAGACTCCAGATTTTTATACTTTTTCATACTTCCACACTATGTATCATGTGTTGTGTATCTGTGTATTTCGTTCTGGCATTTTGCACCTGCACTGTGTTTTTCGCAGCTGCTTGATAAAGTAAGTATCTATCTATCTATCTATCTATCTATCTATCTATCTATCTATCTATCTATCTATCTATCTATCTATCTATCTATCTATCTATCTATCTATCTATCTATCTATCTATCTATCTATCTATCTATCTATCTATCTATCTATCTATCTATCTATCTATCTATCTATCTATCTATCTATCTATCTATCTATCTATCTATCTATCTATCTATCTATCTATCTATCTATCTATCTATCTATCTATCTATCTATCTATCTATCTATCTATCTATCTATCTATCTATCTAATCATAGCAACCAAATGCTTCCTGTAGTTGTTGAGCAGTCTCTAACATGGAGGAATTGTGGAGGAATTTTGGCCCATTCTTGCATGTAGAACTGCTTTAACTCAGCAACATTTGTAGGTTTTCAAGCATGAACTGCTCATTTCAAGTCCTGCCACAACATCTCAATTGGGATTAGGTATGTGGAATGCAGTGTTTAGTTATCACCAGACATAATAGGACCCATGTCGTCCAAAGTTGACTCAAGATTGCCAAAAAGCACCTGGAAACACCTGGATGATCATCAAGACTCTCGGAAGAATCTTCTATGGACATATGAGTCAAAAGTATAACTGTTTGGATGACATGGGTCCCATTACGCCTCGCAAAAACCAAACAGTGCATTCCACAGTAAGAACCTTATACCAACGGTCAAGCATGTTGGTGGTAGTGTGATGGTTTGGGGATGCTTTTCTGCCTCAGGATCTGGACGACTTGCCTTAATAGAAGGAACCATGAAATCTGCTCTGTATCAGAGAATTCTACATAAGAATGTCAGGCCATCCGTCTGTGAGCTGAAGCTGAAGCGCAGCTAGGTCATGTAGCAAGACAATGATCCAAAACACACACGTCTACATGAAAATGGCCAAAAAGCAACAAATCTGAAGTTTTGGAATGGACTGGGAACCGGCACTGGAGGTACCGGGCTGAGGATTGCCACCAGAACCCTGGTGCGAGGCTCTGGCACTGGAGGTACCGGGCTGGGGATCGACACCAGGACCCTGGTGCGAGGAGACGGCACTGGAGGTACCAGGCTGGGAACCAACACTGGAGGTACTGGGCAGGGGACCCTGGTGCAAGGCCTGGGAGCAGACAGCCGCTCTGCCCACATCTTCCTGCGGCACTCCAAAGACTCCTCGTCCTCCCTCTGGCTGGTTCCCGCTCCCTGGTTGGGCGGTCTCAGCTCCAGCCAAGCCCTCCACCACTTCCCCTGTTCCTCCAGGGGCAGGTTGAAAAAACCCTTTGGAGGCAGCTGGTCCTCTGCTGTTGGAGGTCGCAGTCTCCCCCAGTCGTCCTCCCATCTTAGCCGATCCCGGCTCTGCAGTCTCCCCCAGTCGTCCTCCCTCCTTAGCCGATCCCGGCTCTGCAGTCTCCCCCAGTCGTCCTCCCTCCTTAGCCGATCCCGGCTCTGCCGTCTCCCCCAGTCGTCCTTTGGTTTGTAGAGAGGACACGAGGCAGTGAGCAGTAGAATATTGACATTCCTTTTTATTTGAATTCAAAAACAACAAAGGCCGCAACCATGAACTGATGTGCACCATGCACAAAACAAAGACCCACACACAGGTGGAAAAATACTAAACTTAAATGGGATCCCCAATTAGAGACAACGAGTTGCAGCTGCCTCTAATTGGGGACCAACAAAACCCAAACATAAAGAATGCTAGATAACCCTACTATCAGGCCCTGACCGCAACCCCAGGACAACAGAGTTTTCCAGAGGACTCCCTACAGTCAGGACCTAATGGTGGCCAATTATTGCGTGTAAGGGGGCACTTTATTTTTCACACAGGTGTTGTATAAACTTTGTTTATGAAATAAATGAAATAAGTATGTTTTGTTATTTGTTCACTCATGTTCCGTTTATCTAATATTAGGTTTTGCTTCAAGACATGATAACGTTTGGTATCAAAAATATACAGGTAGAGAAAATTGGCACTGTACACACCACACACACACACAGAAGGCAGAGTGCTGCAGTCATTAGGTGTGTGCGTGGCTTACCCAGACAGCCAGATAAACCAGATGCCTCAGGATGGCCAAGGGTCATCTCTCTACCAGAACATGCTGTTGATATCCTCAGTTATCTCTCTGCAGCTCTACGTAACACTCTCTTTTTCTCTTTCTTTCTTTCTTTCTTTCTTTCTTTCTTTCTTTCTTTCTTTCTTTCTTTCTTTCTTTCTTTCTTTCTTTCTTTCTTTCTTTCTTTCTTTCTTTCTTTCTTTCTTTCTTTCTTTCTTTCTTTCTCTCTCTCTCTCTCTCTCTCTCTCAACTCTCTCTCTCTCTCTCTCTCTCTCTGCTCTCCTCTCTCGGTTTCTTTCTACCCCCCCTCTAGCTCAGTGCTATACAGTCATCACACACATACATTGGTGCTCAGTACTGAAGAACCTGTCAGTTATCAGGAAGGATGGGAGGAGACAGGGGAGTAGTCTTAATGCCTGAGGGGGTGCTACGTGTGGAGGATAGTTAGTGCCGGCTGTAGCTACCTCAGTTTGCTGGTGAACACTTTCTCATTTTGTGTGTGCGTGTGTGGGTGGATGGGTGGGTGTGTGTGTGGAGGAGATCATTAGTAAGGTAAGGGTCAGATAGCATACTCCATCTTGTCTGGATGAGATCTGTCTCCAATGTTAGCTTTTATTTTCAAGAATCGAGGGCTGTGTGTGTTTGCACCTGGGTGTGTGTGTGTGCACGCTGCTATGCTCTCAGTCCTGAACTGAACTATCCATCTATTCACCCATCCATCTTCCCTCCTTCCTTCCCTCCTTTCATTTACTCATCTATCCATTTATCCATCTCTGGCTGGTGGCTGAAGGGCTGTGTCTCTTCGTGGCCCAGGTAATCTGGACCAATTTCCTCTGCAATTTATTTCCCAGCCAACCTGTTCAAGTAGCAGCTGCCTTCTCAAGGTAGAGCCACTCAGCTTTACAAACCCCAAATCCCAATCCCCCATCACATTCTTTGGTTTGTTTGTTGCTAAGCCTTCTCTCTCTGCCTGGTGTTCCTGTACAGGGATTGGGTAGAATCGTACATTGTTGTCCCTCTCAGTATCACTATCCCTGACACCTCTCAAATCAAGTTTGTTCACCTTTCCTCCGTTATCCCTTTCCATTGTTTTGTTCTCTCGTTCTTAGCCAGTGTTTTATTCTTCCATCTCCCCTTTTCTCCCTTTCCCTATGCTTATTTTTTTTCTCTCTCCGTTTTCCCACTGTAGCTCTCTCTGCCTCCCTCCTTTCTCTCTCTTTCCCTCCCTCCATCCTGTCATTCTCTCTCGCTGCCTGCTTCCTTTCTCTCCCTCCATCTCGTTCTCTCTCTCCCGGTCTCCCTCCCTCCATCCTGTCGTTCTCTCTCTCTCTCTCTCTCTCTCTCTCTCTGCTTGGCTCCTCAGTATTCCACTGCTGTCTTGTGTGGAGTGATTTTGCCCAGACACGTCTGGCTCTGGGTAAAGTGCGGTCCCCAGAGAGCACGCTCCGCAGCCCCCAGGTCGCCGGCACCATGAATACATTATGATCCCCATTTCCATCCTGTTGCCACGGCAGCACTTTCGGAGCCGCAGGGCGATTAAGACATACGCACACCGTCGATACCCTGCCTGATACGAGCAGAAGTTGGATGCAAATGTTTTGGCCTTTGATCAGATTCTATCCCTAGACTGGGACAGGAGGAGAGGAGTCAAACAGGAAGAGTAGACATTGTGTGCTTGTTGTCGAGTTGACTACCTGACAAACACTTATATAAAAACACCCATACACACATACCCTCGTCTCCTATTCCTCCTCGAAACCATTTCCCTCCCTTACCCTCTATACTTCCGTTCCTCCTCGCCTCGGGTTCCTCCTCTTCATCAAACCCTTCCTCCCCTACTCTACAGTTCAGCTAAGGCAGCATTATACACACACACTCACACATTTTTCCTTCCTCACAAAGGAAGCGACTCCCTTACCTTTTTTATTGTTTTCGTTTTTCCTTTGGTGGGGAGGATGGAGGGATGATGTATAAAACATGGAGCCTCAGGTAGAGGATGTTGGGTAGGAAGCCATGTCCCCCTAAATGGCCAGCCGTGTGCATGCGCCTAACACTTCACTGAGCAATCTGTCAACATGTCAGCAACACATGTTTTGTAAAAAGCCTCTGGTGGGAGTCAGGGGAAAAAATGCACTCCTGCCAGACCAGAAAGGAAATGCTCTCTCCCTCTCTATCGCTCTCGCTCTCTCCCTCTCCCTCGCGCTCTCTATGCAGTGGATCTTCTACTGGTGGTGCACACGCTCCCACGGGCCCTTCCTCCCCCACATATCCACCCCCTTCCTGCACTTCAGAAATGTGAACTGGAGTCCCTCAAAGGGGTTGCGGGGGGGGGGGGGGGGGGGGGTGTTGGTAGGTTTTAGGGGGGCTTCCCTACTTCCCCTCTTTTTTCAGAGCGGCTCTAAAATTGTGAAGGTATATTGTGGCAGGTCCCCAAGCGGTCTTTTCTAATACCTGAGTTTCTGGCGAAGCTGGAAATTACCGGCAGCTTCCCTGAGGGACGGCTTTATCCACACCAGGAAGGGGAGCACAACTCATTGGGGAGGTTGCTTAATGCATGGCTGAAATAAAATGATTTCTGAGAGACGGGGCTGTAAACCTAGTCTTTCTTCACCCCCCACCCACCCTCCCTCCCTCCCTCCCTCCCTCCCTCCCTCTCTTCTATTCTTTCTCTCTCTTCTCCTCCCTAGTAGTGTAGTTTACTGCTCTCTGCCTTCTCTTGAATGGTTCTAGTTTAATAAAGTTTCAGAGGCTGCTGGAGAAGACAGCTAGACAAATACCCTTGTGTGTTCTCCTTTGTCTGAGACACAGCTTTTTGTTATGTTCTTGCAAATTTGATTTCTCCCTCTGTCTTTCGTTTTCTCTCACTCCCTCTCTCATTCCCTCTCTGCATTTGTCTTCATATCTCTCTATCCCCCTCTCTCTCTCACACACACACACACACACACACACACAAACGCACACACACACACACACACACACACACACACACACACACACACACACACACACACACACACACACACACACACACACACATACACACACACACACACACACACACACACACACACACACACACACACACGCATACACATATACTCACAAACTCTCTCTCTTGTGGTTGAGTTTATTGTTCAGTCTGTCTCTGTATGCTCTCCCTCAGTGCTCACTTGTTTTCTCTATGTTTTGTTCTAAGTCAAGGCAGAGATGCTGAGATGCAGATAGAATACAGACAGAGAGAATGTGCTCTGGACGGAGAGACGGTGCATCACACTTATATATTCACGGGTTGCATGTTTCCTCACAATATTGTTTTGTATGCATCGTCAATGAGCACTGATGAAGATTTAATCAAAAGTGCATTACTATGGCTTGGAAATACAATGCCCTTCAAAATTGAGGCAAATAACTAGTAGGAAAACCTTTCGTCATCATTTTGATGTGGCCAGATTGACTTTAGATGCAGTGTAACGTTAGCTAGCTAGCTAAGACTGAGGAGAGGCCACCGGATTTTAGCTAGCTAACATTAGCATTGCTAGCTATTTTTGACGATCTTTGCTAGCTAATGACAACATTGCCATCTTTCTAATAATGCTGGCAAAGTTGTTTCCTACTTCATATTTGACTACTTTAGCAGTGTCATATTTCCAGGCACTATAGTGTAATTCGGAAGAAACAGTAGTTAGCCTCGGTCGAAACAATGGCATGATGCGACTGAGTGACGGAGGCGCAACCTACGTATTGGACAACGACCTCTCGGTCTATCTATTGCTTTAAATGCTTATTTAGTCTTGCTGCTGAACATATTAACATTTTATGTGACACTATGACGTACGACTATCGATTTGTGCTATACATTTGATCAGATTTATCATCCGTTGAGGTTACAGGGAAGCTGATTTGGATTTGTCATTTGAACATCATTGCCTTTTCCAACAATTAGATGTTTACTCATATGTACTGTATTTCTAAATACTCTATGAAGGTCTATATTGTTGTTTTGATGAGGAGTATTCTGCATTGTGTTGCCACAGCAGCAAATTACCTAGCTCTAAATGTCCTATTTCATAGTTATAGAAGTCTGCCCTTTCCACTGGGAAACCATGCACACTTGTATTTAATGTCTACGCATGATTTATCTTGTCTTTTGTCATAACCTCAAAAACAACACAAAACCCCAGCTAAATGCACCATGCAGCCTCTTTCTTTCTTCTCTCTCCCTCTCTATCCTCCTCTCCCTCTCTCCCCACCCCTACATCTCTCCATCTATTGGTAAATAATTCACCCTTTTCCCTGTAACAAGCCGTGGCCTTAAAAGGACAGCCGTAGCGTACCTGTAGTTGGGGTGAACAAGGCGGCCGGTCTGCCCCCACCAGGGAAACGGAGGGATTTGGTGCTCCACGAGGGCAGAGGAGGGGAATAAGTAATTTCCTTGTGAAAGGCTAACAGCAGACTAGCCTACAGTAATTAAGCCCTATAGGATCAAGGTTATCTGAGGCCTAGCAAAGTGTACACCCTGGCCGTGCTTGCAGGATGCTGTGTCCGCCAATTCGTACAATTCCGTCTCTATATCTGACCTTAAACCTCAGTTCAGCTGCATACTCTGCAGTGTGAATGAAACTTCAACCAGCCAACCACGCTAAAGCTGCACAATGTAAATAGTTAGAGTTATTTTTCCATCCCTTTTGACATAATGGAGTGTGTTGGTGGTGTTGTGAAAATGTTGCGAATATGAGGCACTATAGGCTTAAATCATCATATATTTGCAGTAATGTGAATGACCATTGGACAGTTCACTTTGTTATAGTAGGAGGTAGTAGCTACCTCATAGTTATTTATATATACAGTACCAGTCAAAAGTTTGTACACACCTACTCATTTTCTACATTGTAGAATAAAAGTGAAGACATCAGAACTATGAAATAACACATGGAATCATGTAGTAACCAAAAAATATATTTTATATTTGAGATTCTTCAAAGTAGCCACCCTTTGCCTTGATGACAGCATTGCATGTTTCATACGAGTGTTCAACGACTCATATACAACCCTGTTGTTGCACTCTTAACTTTACAATTAGTCTCCTCCATCTGCTCACTGGAGATTTCTCCCATGCTGTACTTGTGCCTTAGTCACCTGACCCGGGCCTCAGCAGGGCGTTGAGGTGGCTTGGCTCATGTTTGACAAAAAACCCAGGGGCCATGCATTCACCAACTCTTTGCTCACATTTCCTCCCCGCTGTATACACAGTACGTAGTATACAGCGGACTCACAGGAAAACTCACAGGAAAATACAAGGAAGGGATCCGGCACGGCTTTGACCTATCTGCTACTTCCTGTGTTTGTGTTGGTGCTGGATGTATGGTGGTGAAGTGACTACCCAGCATGGTTCCTGTGACCAGGAGGAGAGGCTTCTTCTGTGTGTTGCAATGATGGGTTCTCCACTAGTAATCTTATTCTTTCTACTTCATAAATCTCAACCTCTATCTCTATATTGCTATGTCTTGATAACTCTCTATCTTCTTTGTCTTGGTCTCACTCTATCTCTCTCTCTCTCTCTCTCTCTCTCTCTCTCTCTCTCTCTCTCTCTCTCTCTCTCTCTCTCTCTCTCTCTCTCTCTCTCTCTCTCTTATTTGCATGCTAAATCTAACTAAATGTCACTTTTTTGTAACCACATTGTGTATGTGTACTACAGTAGACTACTATTAAAATAGTGTGTACTAGAGCCAGATAAGTGCTAGTGTAGTTCTGTCCTTTAATTATGTTAATAGCCCGGTGTAGAAAATAGTAATTAGCTGATATGGATGTAGCTGTCAGTGATAACTGATATTGGGGGACTCTACACTCATTCCCTGGAATTGCTTCATCACGCTAAGCTGCTCATTGGTGATGGACGTGAGATTATGGACTGACTCAAAACCATAACGAAACAGTACTCTACTGCCAGCAAGTTGGATGAAATTATTATTATCTAGCAGACGGTGAGCCTACTATTCCTATAGTAGACCAACCTAGAACTTCAGATTGTAGTAAATATGTGCTACTATACTATTGACATCTGTGAGAGCCAATGTGCTGTTTATGTGCTAATTTGAATGTGAAATATTTCTACACAACTCCCTTCAGATCTTTAATTCCTTATTGAATGGGTGATGATAATAATTCATCCGGGGGCGTTGTTTGGCAGTCAAACTGAGTTCCTCTCTGGAGAACAGACTAAATATAGCCTCCCAGGTGGTGGAGATGGGAGATGTGAGAGAGCTTATGTTAAGTAAATAAGGATCTGTGAGGGAGAGAGGGACCCAGAAGAGGGGCATCATGGGTAAGGATGGAAGACCAAGGGCCTGCCGAGTGCCGCAGCGGTCTTCATCACAGTGCTTGAGGCGTCACTACAGACCCCGGTTCGATCCCAGGCTGTGTCACAGCCGGCCGTGACCGGGTTACCCACAATTTGCCCAGTGTCGTCCGGGTTAAGGAAGGATGGCCGGGATGTCCTTGTCCCATCGCGCTCTTGTGACTCCTTGTGGCAGGCCGGGTGCCTGCAAGCTGACTTCGGTCGCCACATTGGTACGGCTGGCTTCCGTGTTAAGCGAGCAGTGTGTCAAGAAGCAGTGCGGCTTGGCAGGGTCGTGTTTCGGAGGATGCATGACTCTCGATCTTCGAGAGTAGTTACAAGACTGTAACTACCAATTGGATATCACAAAAAAGGATAGAGGACCACAGTTGTTTGGCCGTGGTGCTGATGATTCAGACCCAGAGACCCTGGAATTTTACCAAAGAAAAGTTTCCACCAACTACGCAGGTAGCCATGTAAACTTTTCAGCACAGGCTACACCGGGTCAAGATAACTTTTTTGTCCAGCTGATAAATAGATAAACAGGAATAAATCAATACGTAGTGATGGATGAATAAATAAAATGCCCTGTAGTCATTTGTCTGATGTGATTCGGGCCTCTAACACACACTCACCCTGTTCAACAAATGAGGGTGCAGAGTTGTAGAAGGAGAAGGAGGCGTTGTAATCTTCCACAGTGATCTGTCCGTAAAATACACAACAACGGTGTCACTGTGATGCGATGAGTCGCCTGGATACCAGCAGAAAGAAACCAATAGGAGGGAAACAAAGCCACAAAGCCAACCCCCCCGAATGTGTCTGCCATTTGACGACTCCATACTGTACACATTGCATGGGACTCCTGGCACGGTTCCTCGGTCGAGGAGCGGGGAGAGAGACAGACAGAGAGAGGGAATTGTTGGTCAGGAGCCTGGCCCATCCTCTGGAGACCATCCTCGCTTCCTGCCTCTCTGTTGTAATGTGGACAGTCTGAGACTACCGACCAGTTTTAACGACAGCCCAGAAATCCGCTTTAGGAACACAAACATAAAAACTGAGCCGACCCACCATTAGCGATCAGTAATTAGGGGGACTGTGATGATCATGTCAGGGGGGAGATGGATCAGGTGAGTTAGCAGGGGTTAGCAGGGGAGAAGAAGCTGGAAAATCTTGCCATCGTGGTGGTGGCAGCTTTGTTACTTTTTGGTGTTGATTTAGTTTTCTACCATTGATCCCCCCATCCTTCTGTCATTTTCTCCTTCGCTCCTTCCTTCTCTATCTCCCTTGGATTGGGAGGGGGGAGGTGCCTACTGGCTTTGGAGGAGCATGGATGAAGATGTTTATTCATCTGGAGGGTATTAGCGCCATGATTAAGGAGAAGAGGGAGGAGGAGGAGGAGGAGGGAGAGGAGAGGAGGACGGAGACGTTTGCAGCCTTCGCTCAGAAACCAGCCGCTCAGATGGATCCTGGCACATACGCCAAGAAAATACAAAAATAACACATCTAAAAAAATATATCAGCTAGGGAAGGGGTTGGAGTTTACCGGGATCTTTCTCTCTCGCTCTCCCTCCCTCTCTCTCTCTCTGCCTGTCCTCTCAACTAATTATTAATAAATGTGGTTTCTGTTGAACCTTGGAGAAGTGTCAGTGCTCCAGTGATCTGAGGTTTAGGAAATCTTGACATTTAAGACAGTGATGCATAAAAATACATGGGTTGTTTGGCTTGTTTTCCTCCCTCCCTCCCTCCCTCCCTCCCTCCCTCCCTCCCTCCCTCTATCCCTCACCCCCTATTTGCTCCTCAGTGGTGATGTTTTCCACTCCTCCTGGACTGTCTGGAGTTGTTCTACCGCTGACAAGATCACATGGCATTGACGAGATATCAAACGGAAAGCCAGAGTGGATTAATCAGGGGATGGCAGGGTCAGGGGTTAGAGGTCAAGGTTCAGGGTGTTCTGGTGCATGCATTCTAAGACTAGAAGGCTACCTAGCATCTGTCTAGCTGTCTGTTGTTAGCCTCTCCTCGGTTCCACGCTTGATCTGTCTCAGTACTGTAGCTAGCTCAGTGCCCTGAGACACCGGACGTCTTTGAAACAGACGATTGTCTACACATCAGCCATGTTCTCAGTAGTAGGAGGTTGAAAGGTTCACTGACCTCCGCTTTCCCCTGAAAGGAACATGCTACTGAGGTAGATTACGCAAGTGGTTCAAGAAGTAAACATCCACACGTTTTCCACAGATTCTTTTTTTTTTCATTAGGTTGTCTAATTCTTAAAATGTTATAATTAGGCTGAGTGGGTCACCATCACAGTACGCATATGAAAATATGATTTATTTTGCACTTTGAGTCCAGCACTTGGTTCGTAAGTAATAGATAGCACCTCGAGAAAGTTGCTGAGCCAACCTGATTTTAATGAACCAGCAAACCATTCAGTAACTCAGCATATTTCCGTGGCTGTATATATTTCTTTAAAAAAGTTTGATCACATAAATCACATTTTCTTTGAGTAAATTAACAGGGAAAATAAAACACTACTGTCCATGTACTGTGAATTCCCCCTCTGTGATGTGTGGAAGAAGGTGAAACCAGGTGAAGAGGATGTTAGAACGTAGCAGACTGCTGTGGTTCTCTGTCTGGCTAGTTGTCCACTGGGTCTCCAGCCTGCCTACATGCTGCCTGCCTACCTAGCTTGCCTGCCTAGCTTGCCGCAATGGTGAGGGAAAGGGGCCAGTACACACTGCCCCCCGTAGTACCCAGATCCAACCCAGCACTCACATCTTTCCCTCAGAGCCAGTGCAGTGAGGCAGGCGTGATGGGCCATGCTGGGGGACAGATTGTCACCCCTCCTCCCCCCTAAATCCCCCTCCTTCTCCCCCTGGGAGGCCCACAGGGGCTGGTGGTCCGGCCAAGGCCTGGTGCGGGGCTGGGCGGGGCAGAGCCTCCTTCCTGTTAGTGTGTTCTCTCCTCTCCTGCAGTACCTGCCATGGTCAACTATCTGTTCTTCCTCTAGTCTCTATCAGCAGCCATGAGTTGAACAACACCCACAATCACACTCATATACTGTTGCGTTTGTTAACACAGCTTTATGGCGGGGCTGATCAGGTACTAGTGAAGAAAATGACACCAGATCTCAGCGTTCTTAGTGGCCACAGTGTGTCTTCTCTGGCATGGTGTCATAGTTGGCTCCAAGAGAACACTGAGGTTCATCTTCATGATGATATTGTTCATGGGGGCTAGAAGAGACAGATCATACACGCTCTCATGTGCCTTTACCATGTTCTGTCACATTCTTTTATGATATGCTCAGTGTTTTCTGCTCTTACACGTCTCGTCTGTCTCCAGGACGTCAGAACAGTGGGATCAGGGCCCATGATAAGTAATAGAATCCCTCTCCTCCTCTCCTCTCTCCGTCTCACTCTCCCCTTCCATGTCCTCATGGAAAGAAAAAGGCCCCGGCTCGTAAAAGATGACTGGCCGCCCTACTTTCCCTCCATCCATTTGTCTATGTTTCCTGGGACGCCACAGGGGCGCTGTGATTTCTGGGACAGTGACCAATTGCTCCTGTCTGTGCTGGGGGACATGGGTAATGTGGACAAAGTAGTTGACAGTTTTCTGCTTCCCTGTGGTTGGGGCAGACAGAGCCGTGAGGGCCGGTATAATGGACCCCAGGCCACTGAGACAGCTAGGCAGCAGTTTAATGTTCCAGTTTCTAGTGTCAGGCCCTGTGTAAAATCCCCCCACATTTTGGTGTGTGTGTGTGTGTTGTGTGTGTGTGTGTGTGTGTGTGTGTTGTGTGTTGACAAGGCATGTCATTGTGAGCATGACGTTACGGGAAGCGACACGTTGCTAAGGTGCCGCTGAAACCCTGGGAAACGCATCCTTCTATCATCCTCGACCCTCTAGTAATGCCCCCCCCCCCCCTCTTTCTCTCTGTCCCCCAGTAATGCCCCCCTCCCTCCCGCCTCTCTTTTCTCCTCCTCTAGTAGTGTTGCTGTGGTCCCCTCTTCCCCCTCCTCCTGTAGCATGTCAGATTTGATTGATCTCTGGCAGGGGGCGAGCAGGGCCTGACATTTCTCACTGATGTTTAAAGAAAACATATTGTGTTTGCTAAGAGAGTATGGGAGAGAGAGAGAGAGAGAGATGGAGGACTAAAGAAAGAGATGGTGGGGAGAGAATGACATGCAAGGCTTGGCATTAAATCCATCTCCAATGGACAAGAGAGGATACTCTCAATATTCTAGTTCTGCCTCTGTATGTATTTATGTATTTATGTATGTATGTGTGTGTGTGTTGCGCGCGCGTGCGTGTGTTTATGTTTGTGTGTAGTGTCAGTGGTAGTATGTGTGAGACTGGTGCAATAAGCCATGTCTGGCCACCTGGCACTTCTCTTTGAGAGCTGCTGGGAGTGTTCAGCACTCCATTTTGACTGGATGTGATTTCTCTTTAACCAGGAGTGTAGCAGTGGCACTGTATGTAAAGCTTTGCTTCTGGGCTCGGTCCAATAGCTCTGTGTGGGGTCCTGAGTCGGCTCAATGATACAGTCATCTGAGGAGAACTGGAATTAGCCTCTAAATTGAAACCATTGAAACCTCATGGCAGGGAAACGGGAATCTCTTTAGCTAGCTAAGCTAAAACCTCTCGCCACTTTCTAGCCTCCATTATTAGATCTTAAGTGGTTGTGTCCCATACAGCACTGAAGATAATATCATGTTGTTCAAACATGATATCATCATGTTTGATACGAGCTTCAGGATAGGATGTGCTTTGAGATGACACATCAACAATGACACATTAACAGTCTCAAGGGGATTGTCAGACTACTTTTACCAGTAGCTATAAAGGATGCCTTGTTCTTCTTCTCTCTGAATATGAAGTAGGGTCATAGTGTTATATCAGACGCGTTGGCAGTGCTTTGTTTATTCAATGAATCCTTGCTGTGCGAAACGCAAAGAGACACTCGCTGGTGCACTCACACTCAAGCACACAGGCACGACCACACGCACACTCACGCACCCTCATTCAGTGCGCACTGACACAGTTCCTAGGAAAATCCCTATAAAAATATCTGCTAAGATTTTTTATTTATTTTTTTATTTGGGAAAGATGCATTAACGATTCATTGTCATAAGTTTGGGAAGCTACCAATTACTTCACAGTAGAAGAAGTTAAGCTACACTAAAGCTACCTTTAAGAAAAGTATAGCTTACTTAACTGGTTACTTTGGAAAAAGTAGTTCATGACATCCAAACTACTTTGTGAAAAATGATCCTATCTAAATCTGAAATGTCATAGAATACACATTGTGTTAACAGAATGTGTAATTGCTATCAGAATGTGTAAATTAAAAATGTGTTTCAAGTGAGAATTAGGCAGGTCTGATGCCGAAAAAGAAAGGACATTCTTGCCTACTTCTCCATAATTTATTTTATTTTAGCAAAAAACACTAGTGTAGTTCCAGTAGTTAGCAAAAAAAGTGGCTACTGAAACACTACCAAGATTAGAATTTAGTTCAACTACCCCCAAGCTACTGACAAATGTAATTAAATTACTAGTTGTAGTTCACTACTCCCCAACACTGAGAATATGGAACAGGAGTTTGACAAAAGTCTAGCGGTAGAATTAGCAGAAAATCCTTCGTCTGATAAGATAAGGTAGTGGATTTCGATAAAAGTCGTCTGTGTCTGGAATAATAGTCAAGTTGCTCTATCCACCTCTGTTTACTTCTGTCAGGCAGAGATAAGACTCCTTGAACTGCTCCCAGGATCCCAGACAGGAAGTCACAGGTGCCAACAGTGAGTCATTCCCAAAGCATGGCCCTTAGAAGCTTAATACTGTCTGTGCATTATGACTGGATAAAAAAAAAACTATCCTGTCTAATTTATCGTGCTCTGCAAGCTGGGAGGGAAAAATAACGCTTTCACCTCTTCTGTCAAATTGTCACAGTTCTGATCACAGGCCAGAGAGAGGTGCAGTTACACTGTACTGCACTGCACTGTAATGCCCTCTAATATAGAGTATGAGATATTCATATTCATTTTCTCACCCACCTAAACCATGATGACCACACCTGTGACTTCGCTGCATTCCTGCTCATTTCTCAATATGTTTTATAGTGAAGACATGAGGAAGAATGAGGTCACAGAAACAAAACAAACTATATTTTTACACTAAATGCTTGAAGTGAAGCGCGTGTTAGCTTGCGGGTCCTTAAGAGCAGTGCCTGTGTGTTTGCAGGAGCAGTAATGGCACCAGGTCCCTGACTGAAGGGCTTATTTGAACAGCCATATTTACTCAGTGAGAGAGAGCTAAAAATGAGCATGGAAGAGAGGTGGCACACAGAGAGAGTGTAGACTGGCTTAGAGGCTCAGTGAGATTGTGTGTGTGTTTATGGAGGGTCGTTTTGGTAGGTTGTGAGGGTTGAGTGTGTCAGTGAAGCCTTGTGATGTATACAGGTGTGTGTAGTTATAGTAGTTATACACATAAGTGAAAGCTGATATGCCAAGATTCTTTTGTAATAAGCAGTTGAACAGAGCCAAAAAATATGTTGTTTTTAAGTGCCACCATTCCCTGTGGACCTCCAACTCAGAACAAACCAAGAATGATAACACATTTAAATGTAGCTTAAAATCCCTCTATTTGTAATGCACCAGTCTTAGCTGGAGAATGAGCACACTCTTACTTGTAAATACGACTTAACAGATGTCAAATGAGTTTCCAGCTGTCCCCTGTATCAGCCCCGCAACCAAGTTGTTTTGTTCTATGTACTGTAGCAGACATTAGAGGAGAGAGAGAGGAGAGGGGGGGGAGGAGAGAGGAGGGGAGAAGGAGAGAGAGAGAAGAGAGGAGGGGAGAGAGAGAGAGAAGAGAGAGAGAGAGAAGTAGAGAGAGGAGAGAGAGGAGAGAGAGAGAGAGAGCGAGAGAGAGTGAGAGAGAGAGGAGAGAGAGAGGAGAGAGAGAGAGAGAGAGAGAGAGAGAGAGAGAGAGAGAGAGACCCCTAAGATGGAGGTCTTCCTCCCAGGATGTGACAAGCTGTTGGCTGGAGGATGCTCAGGAAGGCCTTGGCAAGCCAACAAAGACAGCCCTTCAGCTCCAGGGTGTACTTTTTCAGGCCCCAACATCCCCTTTGGCAGCGGCGCAGAGAGCACTGGCGTGCACAGTCCCCCGGCCCCAGAGACGGACGGACGGGGAAGTATAGACCTGCTCGCCTCGCTTTTATTTACTCAGGCTGAGAAGGCCTGGGTGAAAGAGGGGAAAAAACAGTCTCTCTCTCTTTCTCTCTCTCTCTGTCTGTCTCTCTCGCTCTCTCTCTTTCCTCTTAGGTCCTCCTGGGGTTGAACGGGACTTTCCATTTGCCGTTGTTCACACACTTGCCTTGGCGGTGTATGTTGGGGAGGGGGTTGTGTGTGTGTGTTACCTGAGCTCTTGTCCTCAAGTGCTAGCACCATGGAGATATATAATGGCCACCCTCAGATAGGAGACGTACAGAATGGTAAAATATGTTGCATAGTAAACACAAGTTATCTCAGTAGTACTAGCTACAAGGGGTCAGCAACCACCTGTTTGCCAAAAGAGAAAACAGCGTAGATATCATTCAGAAGACTGTGAAGTTCCTGGAATACCGTAGTCACAGATCCAATGTCAACACAGCTATAATGTCTACATACATAAATCATCAATGCACTTGTGTTAATCAACAATGTGGCACCATGGAGCATGTTAAATCAATTAAGCATCTGACATTTCAACTCAAATGACGGCCCACATGTGTACATTACTCATGACTCCCCACTCCGCCCTCTTGGGTTTGTATGTTAACTAATGTATGCAGCTCAATGTAATAAAGACATGATATCAACAAAGAAGGGAGGAAGCAGCTTTGACAGTATCGCAATGTCTGCCGGTGATGCCATCATCATTTAAGACAGGCGGAATTACATTTTGCATCGTATATATATCTGGTTAAATGTGTTTGTTTGTTTTGGCCTTGTCTCCTAGCCAACATGCTTGACTGTAAGGCATTGGTTAGGGTCATTCCTCTCTGCTACGCTGTCTACTTCAACCCTAGGAGAGTGTGCGTGTGTGTGTGCGTGCGTGTGTGTGTGTGTGTGCATACGCAGATCCTCCCCCTCTGTGGGGGAGGGTATTACACTGACTCACCCATCCTCCCTCCAAGCAGAATAAAACAACATGGATGAACTAGATAAAGAAAGCAAGTAAATGCTTTGGTTTTCTGCCTGCTCCTTGAGTGAGAGCTTGTGTAAAGTGGGCAGTGGAATAACCTCTGAACCCATCTGTTTCCTGAAGATAGGCCCTGATGACTGGTGTAAGTGCTCAGTGATGGTATGTTATCCTGACGAAGGGCAGATCTCTCTCCCCAGCAAAAACAACAGAATGAGAGAGAGAGCGTGAGAGAGAGAGACTTGCAGTATGTGTCAGCTGAAAGATACCGTGGTGAAGCGGAAGGTTGGATCCTGGAATGATGGAGGCTTTATGCTTGTCCTTCGTCTGTCCCATAAATAAATAAATAAAATATATCTGTGCAGTTTACTCTTGTTTTTTCCCCGTTCCAATGCAAGTTTTGACCTTTTGACTTTTTTTCTGAAGGGGAGGGATTACGTTGTTTTATTCGAGTAAGGAAGTTCACTGTACTTAGAATGGGCATAGGGAAGAAGTGGTCCGTCACCTTTTGAACCTCCTGGAAGCTGATGTTTATATCACACTGTGTGCTGTGTTACGCACCATTGGAATGGCAACGAATAACCGATTGTGATAAAAACATGGTCAATTAAAGATGATCTGCTCAGCCAATATTCTATAATCTAATATCTAGAACAGACTAATGGTCAGAACAGTTTCTATCACTTTCAAATCTCCCTTTAAATTTTCTGAGCTGTGGACTTTTGTTTTCTTGTCTCCCTTGACGTAAGGCCTTCATTTTTAAATCCTATTATTTCATAGAAACTATTGTTGTTAAAGAATAATAAAAATGGTCTAATTTACCTCACGTGGGGCTTACATCTTGAAGCTCCCCCATTGCTATGTGTTGGGGTTTAAATGTCAGAGAGATTGTATTTTGAGTCACAGTGGGCTAAGCCATTACATGGCCCCATACAAGGTTAATTGTGGTAAAAGCGTTTTCATTTTTCTTTTCTTACCTGTAATTCTACTTTAAATAACAGGTTTTAGATAACTCCTAAGATGAAGCACTGTTTCCTGTGAGAGGCAAGCATAATGCTGTAACAAGAGAAAAAGTAACAAAGGAATGTACATTCATACTTAGCTATCTTACAATTACCATAACGACCAACGCCACAGCAGCCTACCTTTACTATTTAACAGAGCTAAGACAAATGAGTTCCTAATGCAATCTGACAAAACACCTCTCTCTCTCTCTCTCTCTCTCTCTCTCTCTCTCTCTCTCTCTCTCTCTCTCTCTCTCTCTCTCTCTCTCTCTCTCTCTCTCTCTCTCTCTCTCTCTCTCTCCTCTCTCTCTCTCTCTCTCTATGTGCAGACGGTGTTGATCTCGATGATGACCCATCCTGTTCTTGGCCTGCATCATCTCCGTCCAGTAAAGACCAGACCTCCCCCGGGCACTGCGAAGACTATGATTTTGGCGAGGATGAAGGGGGCACTGGCCTACCGTACCCGTGCCAGTTCTGCGACAAGTCCTTCAGCCGTCTGAGCTTCCTCAAGCGCCACGAGCAGAGCCACGGCGACAAGCTCCCCTTCAGTTGCACCTTCTGCAGCCGACTGTTCAAGCACAAGCGCAGCCGAGACCGGCATGTCAAGCTGCACACCGGTGACAAGAAATACCATTGTGGCGAATGCGACTCGGCCTTCTCACGCAGCGACCACCTCAAGATCCATATGAAGACCCACGCCTCCAACAAGCCCCACAAGTGCCCAGTGTGCCGCCGGGGCTTCCTCTCCTCCAGCTCCCTCCACGGACACATGCAGGTCCACGAACGGGGCAAAGACGGCGGTGGCAGGGGGTCAGTCAGTGGACTCTCCAGGGAGGAGTGGAAGCTGAAGGAGACGAGGAAGTGCAGCCGCTGCGAGGAGGGCTTTGATGTCCCTGAGGAGTTGCAGAGGCACATCGCTGAGTGCCACCCTGAGTGCTCTCCATCAGAGGACGGGGGCCTGGGCGGTGCCCTGCAGTGCATCTACTGCCACGAGCCCTTCAGTGATGAGGGCGTCCTGCTGACCCACATTGACCAGGCCCACAGCCACGACCACAAAGGTCACTGCTGCGCCGTCTGCTCCGAGCACTTCGTCTCCGTGGAGGACCTCTATGCCCACATGGACATCCACCAACACCCTGAGTCCAGTAACCACAGCAACAGCCCTTCCCTGCTCACTGTGGGTTACACCTCCGTCTCCAGCACCACCCCGGACTCCAACCTCTCCGTCGACAGCTCCACAATGGTGGAGGCCGGCCCACCTGTGCCCAAGCCCCGGGGGAGGAGGAAGAGGGCCGCCCAGCACACCTCGCATGACGTTGGGGGCCGCTCCTCCAAGCAGCCCAAGATATCCTACAGCTGCATCTACTGCAACAAGCAGGTGTTCAATAGCCTGGCCGTACTTCAGATACACCTGCGGACCATGCACCTGGACAAACCCGAGCAGGCACACACATGTCAGTTCTGCCTGGAGTTGCTGCCCTCCCTGTTCAACCTGAGCGAGCACCTGAAGCAGGTGCACAACGCAGAGGACCATGCCGTCCTAGTGGCCAGCCTGCCCGACAACTTGCTCCAGTGTAATTTCTGCACCGAGGTGCTGAGCAACCTCAACACGCTTCAAGAACACATCCGCTGCTCCCACGGCTTCCCCAGCCCCGTGGCCAAGGAGAGCAATGCTTTTTTCTGTCCCCAGTGCTTTATGGGGTTCCTTACCGAGGCTACCCTGGAGGAGCACGTCCGTCAGACCCACTGCGAGGGGGGAAGCCTGCGTTTCGACTCCCCCCTGGCGGTGACTCCCAAGGAGCCCATCGTGGAGGTGTACTCCTGCTCCTACTGCACCAACTCGCCAATCTTCAACAGCGTTCTGAAGCTGAACAAGCACATCAAAGAAAACCACAAGAACATTCCGCTGGCGCTGAACTACATCAACAATGGGAAGAAGTCTCTGCGGACCCTCAGCCCCTCCTCACCCATATCGATTGATCAATCTTTCCTTCATGGTTCCTCCTCCCGCGGCAATCGTGGCATTAACGAGTTCATCTGCAACCAGTGTGGGGCCAAGTACACCAGTCTGGACCTGTTCCAGACCCACTTGAAAACTCACCTGGACGGGATGCAGCCCCAGCTAACCTGCCCCCAGTGCAGCAAGGACTTCCCCAACCAGGAAGCCCTGCTGAAGCATGTGACGGTCCATTTCACCATCACTTCTACCTACTACATTTGTGAGAGCTGCGACAAGCAGTTCACCTCAGTGGACGATCTGCAGAAACACCTGCTGGAAATGCACACGTTCGTGTTCTTCCGCTGCACCCTTTGCCAGGAAGTGTTTGACTCCAAGGTGTCCACTCAGCTCCATCTGGCCGTCAAGCACAGCAACGAGAAAAAGGTGTACCGCTGTACCTCCTGCAACTGGGATTTCAGGCACGAGGCCGACCTGCAGCTGCATGTCAAGCACAGCCACCTGGAGAACCAGGGCCGGGCCCACCGCTGCATCTTCTGCGGGGAGTCCTTCGGTACGGAGGTGGAGCTGCAGTGCCACATCACCACCCACAGCAAGAAGTATAACTGCCGCTTCTGCAGCAAAGCCTTCCAAGCGATCGTACTTCTGGAGAAGCACCTGAGGGAGAAGCACTGTGTGTTTGAGGGAAAGGCCCAGAACTGTGGCGCCAATGGATCCACCACCGGAGGAGCAGACCACCACCCTGCGGCCAAGGACGACGCAGAGCTACAGGGTCTCCTGACAAACAGCCATGGTGCAGCGGCAGCTGGATCAGGGGGCGTGTTGGAGTCCCCAAACAACCATGATGGGAGTGAGGAGGAAGTGGACACCGCTGACCCCTTGTTCGGATGCGACATCTGCGGGGCATCGTACACCATGGATTCCCTCCTCACCAACCACCAACTGCGAGACCACAATATCCGCCCGGGCGAGAGCGCCATGGCGAAAAGGAAGTCAGACATGATCAAGGGCACCCACAAGTGTAATGTCTGCCAACGCACCTTCTTCTCAGAGGCAGGTCTGAGGGAACACATGCAGACCCACCTGGGCCCCGTCAAGCACTACATGTGTCCCATCTGTGGAGAGCGTTTCCCCTCATTGCTCACGCTAACCGAGCACAAGGTCACCCACAGCAAGAGCCTAGACACGGGCAGCTGCCGAATCTGCAAGATGCCCCTGCAGAGCGAGGAGGACTTCATGGAGCACTGCCAGATGCACCCTGACCTGAGGAACTCCCTGACGGGCTTCCGTTGTGTGGTGTGCATGCAGACTGTCACCTCCACCCTGGAGCTCAAGATCCACGGCACCTTCCACATGCAGAAGACTGGCACAATGTCGACCAACCACCCCATTGGCCGCACCACCAATCTGGCTTCCCGCAACCAGCATAATCACCAACAACACCACCAGGTCAACCAGAAGCTCTTCAAGTGTGCCTCATGCCTGAAGGAGTTCCGCTCCAAATCTGACCTGGTGAAGCTGGACATCAATGGGCTGCCGTACGGGCTGTGTGCCGCGTGTGTCAGCGCCGCCGGATCAAAGAGCTCCAGCCCCAAGGTGATGAACGGAGGCAGGCAGCAGCAGGGAGGAGGAGCCACGACCCCAGCCATGCCTGCAGCAGCATGGACCGCTCATATGGAGAGTCTCAGCCCCGGGGAAGGGAAAGGCAAGCCGGCCCATTCATCTTCATCGTCCTCCTCCTCTATCTCCTCAAGTGCCGCCAAGACTCGATGTACCAGCTGCAATGTGAAGTTTGAGTCAGAGGCGGAGCTGCAGAATCACGCCCAGACAGTGCACAGGGAGCAGGGAGGGGACAGCAACAGCGGGCAGCTCAGGACCCCACAGATCTCCCCCATGCCCAGGGCAAGCCCCTCACAGACTGAGGAGGTAAGGGACTTTAATGGAAATAAACAAAATGTGCTGGTTTCCCAGACAGTGATTCAACATAGTTCTACACTAAAAGGCTATTTCAATGGAGATTCTTCATTGACCATGCTTTTTATTCCATGACAAGGCTTAATCTGTGTCAGGGAAGCCACCCCTATATGATAAAAAGTATTTTGTAAAATTACCAAATTAGAAAAGTCTAAAGAGTTTTTTGGTTGTCCAGTCAGCTTGTTAATTAATCACACAGTACACACATTAGTTTCAGATTTGTAGCCAAAGAAGTGCTTAGTAACTACTCAGAGTGCTCAGTAAGAATGTGACATTGACGTAGTATAAAACCCTGTGTCCATGTGTTGTATTTTCCTCCTGGTCTCTTGCTCAGAAGAAGACCTACCAGTGCATCAAGTGTCAGATGGTCTTCTACAGCGAATGGGACATCCAGGTCCACGTGGCCAATCACATGCTAGGTAGGAGAGGTGACTCATTTCATATTTCTCTCCATTTTTATGGTCACTTGTTTTGAGGTATTGTCTAATGCAGTCATACAAAGGAGTATCTGTTGATATATTGTTTTAATTATTCCACATACTATTTCCCCGAGATATTCCATTTACATTCCATTTTGTTCATTTAGCAGATTAATATTATCCAGAGCATATTGTTTCATATTTGGCTTTAAATCTTTCACATTCTCCCAACGTTGAATATTGTAGTACAAAATACACCCTTTGTTGTAACAAAAATGATTACTGTTAGCATAACTATAGAATATCAAGTCTTCTAATTTTTATAACTAGTGAATTTATGATGAAAGCCTCTGGGATGCACAAGCGTGAACATTATGTGTGAGCCTGCTTTTGATTTTCAGACATTATTGTCTGTCAATGCTGAAATGCCTGATCCTGTATGAAATGTATGAAAACAAGAATGTAGCACAATTTGATGCATGTAGACTACGTTTCATCCAGCAAGATTCTAGATAAAACACTTTAATCAAATGTTATTCAACACATTATTATTCTGAATAAGCATACCCTCTCCTGTAATTCTCAAACGTCTTTACTTTTGGCTTTATTTGTATGCAAGTAGAATCATTTGCTGAGAGAACACAATTCAAAACCCGGGCTTCTTTCTTTCTTGCCTGCAGTAAGTAGGCGTCTGAATTCCAGTATCACCTTCTTTTATTCATTCATTTATTCAGCTCGTTTGGCGGCTCTTTCATTACACTGCATTATCTGTTGTCTTCAGTGGGAGAGAGACTCATTGATCTGGAACCAAACCGCCTCTCTGTTTGGGACGCGCTCCTAGGCGCAGGTGAATTTAAACACTGTGGGCAATTCTATAAGGAACACACTGTTTGTGCATAAACAATCACAGGCATGTGATTTGTGATTTTGATGGTGTGCTGTGTGCGTGCTGTGTGGTGTGTGTGTGTGTGTGTGTGTGTGTGTGTGTGTGTGTGTGTGTGTGTGTGTGTGTGTGTGTGTGTGTGTGTGTGTGTGAGAGAGAGAGAGATAGAGACAATGTGTGTAGCTATGTGTGTGGTGGGTTTGTATTTATCTGATCTGCTCTCTCTACACTTTACTTGGGGTGCCTAATACATCACCGAGCTAGCGCTAGTCCTCTCTCGCTAGAATGGTGCACGCTGGGTTGGTACCAAACAACCCCCCTACTGGTTAATTTAAGTCTTTCAGCCACACAGACAGGCATGCTATTCCCCAATAATGTTAGAAGCCAAACAGCTTCAGAGAAATCAATCAGAAATTCCTTTATTTGGAATAAATACAAATGTGCAATGGATCAAAATAAAATATCGATTGATCGAATGCATTTTATTAAAGAAAGTATATACTTCAAAAATATAAAATAGAAATAGATATAATCGATAAAAAGTTATAGTTGTGTTATTACACCATCAATGTTCAGAGTTGACATTGGTTGGTTTTATATGCTGAGGCATTTCTCTTTCTGCGCTCCCTCTCCGACAATGGAAGGGTTAAACCTGGAGCAGGCTGTAATTACCACAAAAGCCAATTTGGCCCTAAAAAACCCGAAATACCCTCCCGTCCTCATTTGGAAAAAGCTCTAAATACCTTCTCTTTCTCCCTGAAAAAGGGACACTTTCTCCCCTAAATGGCCATCTGCACAAGAGAGGGGAGACAGGGGGCTAAGGTCATCTCTGCTCAGCTCTCAGCATTATTAGCCTAGTTAATGGAGCAGGAGCTGGATTCAGAGGGGTATTATTTTCAACCTATGCCCTGCTCCACGCCTACCCCACTCCACACTGGTTTTGCTTCACACTGATAACTCTATATATAGTGATGTGGCGTGACATAACGCTGTCGCTAAGTATATGGAACAGCAGAACCCGAGAAGTTTATCTCAGCTGTCTGTCTTTGTTATACAATAGTCTCCGACCATAAGCCAAGTGCACTCTGTCTCCCCCTTCCTCCCCTGTCTCCTAACCAAAGAGCTAGCTAACTTGTGGTCTCGTTTGTACGTCTGCCAGCACATTTTGATGCATGGATATTATGCTCGGATGACGACAGAAAGCACAGCTCTGGTGCGTTGCTACTCTGCATTTAGCATGATCATTTGGAAGTGGAAGGGAGGGAGGGAGTTGGCTATCGGTGTGAATGTAGGAGGACAGTACACTGCAGACGAGCCCTAGCCTGGTTGAACCAGACTGAACACTGTGTTCACAATGTTGACTCTGTGTTCAGTCTGGTTTATCCAGGCTAGACCAGCTCTGGCCAAGCCCTGGAAACAGCCCCAAGTGGCTTAAGATGGAGGCTGCAACCTGCTAGGGCCCAGATGGATCAGTACACATTTGCTGTACAGCTGGTCGCTCTGTTTGGGGACCTGGTGTGATACTCCTATGGAGAAAAAAAATGATATCGCCACCATCCAAGGAGCAATTTAATAGCAGGCCAGAAGACAGCTGGCCACTCTTTGGTTTACTTTTTTTTTTTGCATGGTGCCTTACAGAATTGAGGGTGCCCGACAAACATATTTATACTGTTTTCAGTTGTTGTGGTTGTCAACTATCAAATCCCTCTTTCTTTGTGTAGGCCGTCATTGTAAATAAGAATTTGTTCTTAACTGACTTGCCTAGTTAAATAAAGGTTAAATAAATAAATACAAGTAAAAAAATGTCACCCTCCACACAGATACAACACATTTCAGTCATCTGTTTGGGTTGTATGAGACAAACACTCTAGATCAGGGATGGGTAACTGGCGGCCGGCGCGTGTAGGCCCGCAGGAAAAAAATGTTTTCTTTCTGCTATCAAGTGGGGGGCCAGCTCTGACTACATGTGTGTGTATGGATGTGGGTACGCAGACCTGCGAGACACCACGGCCCCCCATGATGAGTTAAGATTTTTCTTGGGCCTCACCACCATCAAAAGATGGTTGTTTGTTATTGTTTGTTTTGAACTGTTTGCCTTTGAAGCCCCTTCATATTTCAGTTAAGCCTGTTGGGTTTAAACCAACAGGACATCAATCACCTCTCCACAGCGCTTCAATTTGACCTCACCGTGAACTCATGGGGGGTGACTTTTGACCCATTTATCCATTTATCTCTCTGTGGATTTCAGTGACCAATGACACCTTTTAAAAGCCTGGGCAGTGAGCATGGTGCTTTAAAGGTGAAAAAGGGTCTCACATTTTCACAGTTTTGGTGTCCACTCTGATCGTATCTTTTTATACTGGTCCAGTCCAAGCTTCTCCAGCCAAGGTGGAAAGGCTCAGAAGGACAGTCATAAACAAACAAACCCTGTTTAGCAGGGCAGCACATTCCAGAAAGTGGTTTTGGGGTCACCTCTACCGGTTTTTGGGCTGGTGACAGGACAACGCTGTGCCTGCAGCCAAGTCAGGGAGGAGCCTTCTCCCTCTCACATAGCGGAGCCGGTGGCCTGGTCAGCCTGGGTGGAGGGAGTGGAGGGGGGTGGGGGGCACAGGAGGGGTATGGTACGAGGTTCGGGGACGGCGAGGGAAAGGCATATTTGCTGTACAGCTGGCCACTCGGTGTGTTACAGAGCTGGAGAGAGGAGGGTGATGAGCATGAGGCCTCTAGCCCTCCTCCAGTTTCTACCTCTCTCTCTGTTATCTCTCCGTCCCTGACTCTCCCTGACTCCGTTTTTCATACTAACCACCAATCTGGCAACTCTAATTGTGTTCGACGTAAAGCAAGAAGTATAGTTGTTTTCGGAGGCTAAAAGCCTTGTTGTAAATTTTTTTATACGAACCACAAATCTGGCAACCCTTACTGTGTTTGGGTTTTAGTGATGATAGAGTAAGTAGACCTACAAGTATAGCTGTAGTTGAGGCTAAAAGGCTGATTTTGTAGCCTTCTAAAGGTCTGCAAATGATCCCTTTCCTCCATGTTTTGGGTCCCTGGAGCAGTTTGGACAATGGTGTGTTGATTAGGCTGTCTCTGTCGATGTCTCTACACTAGTGGCGACACACTAACTCACTCACTACTCCATTAAAGGACATTCATTTTCATGGTGCGTTAAGAAATGTGATGGTTTTAGTGTTTTCTTGTTATTACCACCAGACAGTATAACAATAACCTGTGCTCTGCAGTGAATGGAACTCATTCATTAAGCACATACACGTGTAATCTGTTAACAAACATAGTGGAACAAGCTTCTCATTTCACTCCTAGGGGGTTGGATCAGACTCCAAAACCCAATAGTCAACACAACACACCACAGCAACAGGAACTGGATCAATGTTATGAAATAAATAAGAGAACAGACCAGCCTCGCTCCGACCAGCCCAGACCAGCCACTGGAAACAAAAGGAAGCCATGCGTACTGTATACCAAGTAGACTGAGTGCGATTTCTAGACTGATTTTTATTAATTGGTGATTAATAATAACTCCTCTCGATTCGTTAGCGCAGTCACCTCCCGCGCAGTCGAGTGTGCTGCTGCTAATATGCAATTACGTGCACCTTCCTTCCCATTACATTATAACTCTCTGCCTGACTAATGTGGCATCCATGACGAGAATAGAGAAACAAAGACAGGGGCTGCAAAGAAAAATTGGATTCTAGCTTCTAGCTGACTTAAATACTTTTTTTCCTTCTTTTTTTTTACGATTTCTCCTTTAACTCAGAGACTTGTCTGTATTAAAAACTTTTACAGCATTATGGTGAATGTACTCTTCTTGGAAAGGTATTTCTGTTATGATGGTCTGCTGCTAGGCCAGACAAGCTCAGTCTGATGTGGTCTTTATCTATAGATTGTCTTGACATTTCCCCATACCTCACAGACTAGGCCAACATGTGAGAAAATATGTGATGCTCTTACCGTTCATACGGTGTGTTTGTACAAGGTTTTGAGCTAACAATGTCTGGACTTGTGACTGGTAGGCTGATGTCATGTCACCATGGTGATTACATTTTTTGGGCAAATCCTTTTGAGGAGATACGGTTGTAGTACTCATCGTTATCACCTACACGCAGTATCATTTTCTCAACCACTGCTTTTTTTAAATATTTTGGACTATTACCTCAGAATAGAATGACCTTAGAATTAAAAACCTGATGACGAATTTGGCTGTTGTAGCTCTAGCCCAGCTACCACGTCAGACTACTTGGTTTTCTGCAGACCTGGAATGAGCTTGAGGTAGAAGGCTCGTCCTTCCTGTGCTCCAGTCCTGGCTTCAATGTTTTATTGATATTCAGGAGGGATGTCTCCTTTATAGTGTTAATGCTAACCCTTGTTCTGAAGTGCCCTATAAATACTGGATGATCAGAATTAACCTCTCCGTTCCTGTCCCTCCCCGGAGGTTCCGAGATGTCACGGAGGCCATTGGAGCATGCGCACCGCGGCCCGCAGTCAGACGGGGAGGTGGCTTATGGGAGCATTGCAAACAGACAGCTCTGCCTTAGTAAAGGTCAATGCTGCAACCCACATCTCTCAAATCCCAGACCGGCCTCTCATTGTGTGACCCAGACTCTGAGCGTGCCTGGAGAAAGATGCCTTCCTCTGCCCTGGGGAGAATTACACGGCTAGCGTTGTGTTGTGGTAGACTGACGTGGTGGTGTGTTGTGGTAGACTGACGTGTCGTGGTGGTGTGGTGTGGTAGACTGATGTGACGATTATGGTTTGGTAGACTGATGTGGCAGTGTGTTGTGGTAGACTGGCGTGGCGGTGTGATGTGATGTGGTAGACTGGCGTGGTGTGGCGGTGTTGTGTGGTAGACTGACGTTGCGTGGCGGTGGGGTGTGGTAGACTGACGTTGTTGCGTGGCGGTGTGGTGTGGTAGACTGACATGGAGGTGTGGTGTGGTGTGGCTTTAGAGGTTGTCACCACCCCAATATATACAGTAGCTTCATCTGATTAAACTTTAGTGGAACATAGTCCTTCCCTGTTGGTGTCAGCTGGGAGGAATAACAGTAGTACATCCAGTTGCAATGTCTTTTACTTAAAAGCAATAAAGAGAAGGCATTCCAGTGGCATAACCATATCATAAGCAGGTTCTGTGGCTACGAACCAACAACGAACAGCTAAAGAGATGTACCCAAGGATTGGAACACTCTTAATAGAGCACAATTGGTGTTTCCAAAGTGCTGTGTAACGATTGACTGTTCTCATCAACGCTCGGTGTGTGAACGACAGACATGGGAGGAGAAGGGAGGGGAGAAGAGAGGCGAGGGGAGGGGCGGGTAGAGCGTGAGCCCCTCAAAAGGCCCCCCTAGCACCAAAGCCTTAATAATCATGTGAGCTGCACTGGACTTCATTACCCTCCTGTTCGACAGGCGCAGTGCCAGCCTGAATCGCTGGCTGGCTGCGGCAAGGTCAACGTCGGAGGAAAAATCAGTTACTGTGTTACTCCGGAGTGGGAGCAGAGCGGGAGTGGAGGAGAGGAGCTGCCATCTGTCAGCTCCGGCCTGCCATACCCGGAGAGCAAATGGACACGGGCGGCCAGAGGAGACAGACACCCACCGAGCTAAACCCACCGAGCATAACACTGAGGCCTGGACGGACAGAGAGCCAGCCAATGCAGAGCAGAGTACAGAGATGGACCTTGATGCTGCAGCTAAATACAGGGAAAGTGCAGGGACAGTGATGTGTACATAGAGCTAGCTAGCGTGGTAAAGTTGGCATTGGGTTCTGTTTATGTGTGTTGCACTATTGGGATGGCTGTTATGAGTCCAGATGGCAAAGTATTGAACACAAACATGATCTGTTATAGTGTGTTGTTAGATTAAAGTCATTACTGACATTTAGTTCTATTTTGATAAAGCTCTCCTTTTTCGTATTTCATTTGAATATTTTCAGAAGAGCTCTTCACGCTGTCCTTAGTTTCAATTTTCATTAGTCATATGTAAGGGATGTTTATGGTATACATCGTCCAATGAAATGCTTACTTGCAGGTTTCTTAATAAGAAATAATACAAGATAAGAATATGAACATAAAGTAAATAGCAGTAGAGCATACAGTAAATATAATACAATTTATAGTCTAATATTTATATGTGTATTGGGGAAGTTTATAAATTGAGCAGTATAATAAGAGTGTGTGTGGCATGAATGTACAGTATGTGTGTGTGGGTGTGTGCATGAGTGATTGCATGTGTGCTAAGGTGTGGAGAATCAGAGCAGGTGGTCAGTCCAGTTCAAGTGTTCAGCAGTCTGATGGCTTATTGATAAAAACTGTCTCTGAACCTGTTGGCACCAGACCTCATGCTCCGATACCGTATGCCCGACAGTAAGGGATAGAACAGCTCGTGGCTAGGGTGTGTGGGGTCCTTGATGATGCTGCGTGCCTTCCTCAGGCACCGTTTTGAGTAGATGTCCTGGATGGGTGGGAGTACGGTCCAAGTGATGTACTGGGCCGTCTTCACCACCCACTGGAGGGCCGTTGCTGTCGTGCACGGCGCAATTTACGTACCAGGCCGTGATGCAACCAGTCAGGACGCTCTCAATGGTGCAGCGGTAGTATCTGGAGAGGAAAAGTCCTTGCTGATGTGGACAACGAGGTACTTAAAACTTATGACTTTCTACTGCAGTCCCGTTGATGTGGATCATGGCATGCTCTCACTTTTGCTCCCTGAAGTCAACAATCAACTAATTTGTTTTGCTGACGTCGAGGGAGAGGTTGTTGTCATGACACCACAATGCCAGTTCACTTAACCTCCTCCATATAGGCTGACTTTTCGTTGTTGGTTATCAGGTCTACAACCGTGGTGTCATCAGCAAACTTGATGATCGAGTTGGTGTCGTGCAAAGCCACTTAGTCGTGGGTGAACAGGAAGTACAACAGAGGACTGAGGACACATCCCTGTGGTTCCCTTACACTGCTCTAGTAGTCACATTTCCCTTTTCCATGCTGTGTAGGCCCCGACTCGAACAACAACAACAAGAGCCGGATTGTCTTGACTCTTGTTGGCCATTTTAGAAGCCCTATCTATCCGTTCTCTCAGGCAGTGGTGGTTGTGTTGTTGTTTCACCTTGTCTGTCCCGGCTGTACAATACACTGGGTCTGTGGACTAAATAACTAATGGGGCGTCTGATTCAGTGACCGACCCTCTCAGTGAAGACCTTTATGATGACCTCTGGCCAATGTGGAGTGGAGGAACACTGTGGAATGTTCCAAAGCGCTCTCTAATAGGTTTCAGGTGCTGTGGGCCACCGGCCAGCCCCCTCGCCCCCCCCCCCTCTGTCCCGTATGATAGCAGCACTGTCTGCTCCATGCAGTCAAAGCACTGCCATTTCTCCTCTCAAGGAGATGGAGCAGACACATGAAAATGGACACCAGTCATTTATAGAGGAAAATACTCAGTTAAAAACAAATTGTCCTGTCCCCTCCCCAATTTGAGAGTCCTTGTTGTTTTGACTTTCATTTCATTTGGCCCAGTGTGGTATTCCTGTTGTTTGTCTTGGTGAAACGTTTCTTTAGCTTGTTGTTTACTGTACTCAGAATTATACTATAGGCTAAAAACAATTGCAATGTCCCTTTAGATCAATAAAAATATGTCTACAATTTCTTACAGTAGACTATCCTCACTTGACCTACAGTAGACTATCCTCACAGATCTGCACGTTATCCCTCCAACTCTCCACAACTCTTCCCCTCTTCAGCTACTCGTCTTAGAAAGTTACTGCTTGTTTTCCCTGTTCCGTTCCGTGACTGCAGCCCCCTCTGACTCAATCGTCAACACACTCCGTGAACACTGGGAGAGGAGATGGTCCTGGGCGATTCCTTCCTTATTAATGGAACTCCCATACGAACTCCCAGGATGAAAGCTGCTGTACATACAGTATTACTCCCACAGGAACTCCCAGGATGAAAGCTGCTGTACATACAATATTACTCCCACAGGAACTCCCAGGATGAAAGCTACAGTACATATTAAGCATTAATGTTGATACATCCGTGTTAATGCAGTTACTTGATTCTGCTGAGGTGGAATTGTCGGTGTGGCGCAGATTTAGTCTGTATCATGGTTTTGATTGAGAGGATCCATTTCAATATTGTTATGTGGAGGATAATGTGAGTTATGTGGAATATAATGAGTGTTATGTAGAAGATAATGTGTGTAATGTAGAGGATAATGTGTGTACTGCATGCATCATCTGTTACCATGTTTGTATTATTACATTATTATACGTTGCATTTTGTTACAGAATTATCCCCGCCACAGTAGGTGATGTGCATGACAAGACTGCAGCATAGTGGTTTTGCCTAATTAACAGTAAAATAAAGCAAAATACTGAACCAGATTCAGTGTTTTTTTTGGTTCATGAGCTTGGATATATATTTTTTAAAGACAATACATTAGACTCAGACATAGACCGGCATTAGTTAGGCGTTAGTGGTAGACTGTTCAGAGATGTTCTTTTCTGTTCATTCCGTCAGGGTTCAGAGTGAACATTGTGGCGACGCGGCCTCTGTCTTTCCATTTGTCCCACTGGAGACGTAAACCTTAAGCCACTCTCCCTCTGATTAATCTTTAACGTTTATAATTACTAATTAAGTTAGTAAGAGACTTTTAATGTAGTCCTCCTTCAATGGGGAGCAGAGAGGACAACGTATAATTCGCTTCAACAATGAACGTGGATGAGACAGATTATAGCCTATGTTAGGCGAGACAGTTATATTAAATGAGGTGGATGGAGGGTATATGGGAAAGACTGTGAGGATGTGGTAGCTTCATGGATTGGGAAGCTCTGGAAGACAATACACTGGTTGAGTGGTGCCCCAAAGTCCAGTGTGGTCAATAAACGTCATTGAAATGGAGGGGTTTGGAGAGAAAATGTGTTATTCTAGCCTACAAAATGTAGGCTCTGAGGGCCTCCCGAGTGGTGCAGTGGTCTAAGGCACTGCATTGCAGTGCAAGCTGCATTACTACAGATGCGGGTTTGAGCCCTGTCTGTGTCGCAGCCGGCCGCGACCGGGAGACCCATGAGGCGATGCACAATTGGCCGTCTGGGTTAGGGAGGGTTTGGCCGGCCGGGTTGTCCTTGTCCCATCGTGCTCTAGCATCTCCTGTGGTGGGCCGGGTGCATGCACGTTGACTCAGTCGCCAGGTTTACGGTGGTTCCTCTGACACATTGGTGCGGCTGGCTTCCGGGTTAAGCGTTCATTGTGTCAACAAGCAGTGTGGCTTGGTGGGTTGTGTTTCAGAGGACGCACGGCTCTCAACCTTCGCCTCTCCTGAGTCCGTACGGGAGTTGTAGCGATTGGACAAGACTGTAACTACCAATTGGATATGACGAAAATGGGGGAAAAAAATGTAGGCTCTGGTTGTTTGGCGCTCCTTCATGGTGTAATATATTCCATGTGTCTGTTGTTCATATACAGTGATTAAATGTTGATCATAGGTGTTAAGTGTTTTTTCGAGACTATGTTCTTAAAAAAAATTATCATTATCACTTAAGTGCCATTATCATGGCGTCTGTGCTGTGAGATATACTGCTCATTAAAATGGTAATTTCATATCATTTTTTTTACCTTAAAGACGACAATGATGCTAACCTGGCACTTCCCACAATCCGGCCCACTTTGGGGAAGGTGCTTATGCCATAATGATTATTAACATTAAGAAGATATTAATGTGCTTAGTGTTTGTGACCCAGCTGCTCATCATGCCCGGTCGCTGCCAAACGGACCCTGCTCAGGGGCCACAGGGGCCGACCGCCAACCTGTCCAGGGGCTCTCAGGGTCACCAAAGGTGACACCTACAACCCAGGCTTCTGATTGGACAAGTTTGTTTATTAATCAAAACCTACTCTATCTAGCTACATTTTCAGTGCAGAGGTGATGGTGAAAGTAATGGATTTGTGTTTACATTTTAAAGTGTGTTTATACTGTATGTGGGTGTAATGAATAAAAAAGTAAAACATTTATTTTATTTTATTACCAACGTCTATAATGAATCCAAGTGATAACAAACCTAATTCTTAAACATCTCCCTCTTATACAATATTGGCAAACATATTCATTATAGCTCTGTTATTCCGATGCGAGGGGAAATGTATTTTTTCCCTTCAGAGATTTATTCCACATAATTATACAGTAAATTTCCATGTTACTGTTAACACACACTGTTCCAACAGTGGAACAGTAATACTGAATTTTGTTGTGAAATTTAGACTTCACCAGAATTGTGCAAATGATTTGTTTAATTTCTGGCAATAGATTTAAAAACTACAAAACAGACAATGTAACATTACCATATAATGTTTACTCATTTCCACAATGACAATTAACTAAGGGTGTCAACATCATAGTTACAGTAACCTAGGATTAGAAGAGCATGTTCTATGACAACTGTGAGTGGGTCATGATTTACATATTGCTGTAGTTGGGGAGGTTGGAGGACTACTCTGTTAGAGTAGCTCAATACAGTGTGATGTGGTCGCCACGGAGACTGTGTGTTTGGAGCTAGCTGTAGGCTGACTGGCTCTCGCTCCTCCTTTCGCAGTTTTCAAATTGCTTCTTCATTAGGACTTGGAAGAGGATCTCGTGGTTACATTTAATCAAATGAATCTCTATGGCAGACTCACACAATCAATCCCAATCCTTATCCAATATGTTACATTCTGTAACTACCATGCTGGCTTGGAGAAAAGTCAATTACAACCCTCTCTTCTTTCTCTTTCTGCGGCTTCTCTGGGATATTCTGCATTTTTTGCTGTTGTTACAGTATGCATACGTTAGCATCTAGTTTATGTAGTTTCATAAATTAGATGATGGATCTTAATTTGACCCTTTTCGTCACAGGAGGAAAATAATCCTGCAGCAGGAGGATTTGAATATCTGAAGAAACTTCCAACTTCAAAACCAATAATCCTGCAGCAGGAGGATTTGAATATCTGAAGAAACTTCCAACTTCAAGACCAAAAGTGAATGTCCTCCTGGTCTAACGGTGTAAGATGTTGGTTGCTCGGCAATGTCTATTTTTGACGCATTAATTCCGCGTGGTTACAGGGTTAATTCTGCGTGGTTACAGGGTTAATTCTGCGTGGTTACAGGGTTAAAACAGAAACAACTCAAAGGCATTAATTCCGAGTGGTTAAGGTTATGGCTATGGTTTTGGGAAGGCTTGAAACTAAAAGCGATGTATCATCAGTATTCATGGTGTTCTTAGTGCTTGCATTGTGATCTGCCGTAGTGCAGTGGTCTAATCAGCGCGCTCTGGCTCTGAGCCTCATGAGTTTGTGCCCAGTGCGATCTAGTGACAAGCCTGAGCCTGCACACGTTAATTTCACTTATTTAAATGTTTTCAAGAAGTAAAACGTATTGTCTGATAATCAATACATCAGAGAAAAGTATCTCAGCTCAATGAAATCGTCTTTGGATAGGCTCAACCACATAAACATCTTGACAGCTTTACGAAATTAAATTTTAAAGCCACCCAATACAGGCTTTCAATCTACACCAAAGACCATAACTAAATTGACAAATAATACATAGCCTAACAATAAAATGTGGTCTAGTATCCACACTGGAAGAAAGTTTATCGTTCTACAGTAGGCCTACATCTGTCAATCAGCTCATCAATTTAGCCAGGAAAACACAAACAGTGTTATTTTTTTTTCCTACCTTTCATTCTGTGACCATGGATAGGCTAACGTGTAGCCTTACAGAATGTAGCCTATTGGAATACAATCAAATAACAAGGGGCCTACATCGATGGCACTAGATTATCACCAGCTGATCTCTCGTTAAACCATCAATATGTGCTAAATTCACCCGCACAGCTGATCTCAATTATTGGTCACCTCATTACCGCTCCCTAAATGATGGTGAAGGGTGACAGACATTATACGTTCAATACCACCTTGCACACTCTTGCCTGCGTCTAGCTGATCTAGGGTGTAAACATTAGTCCAACAGTTGCAAACAAGAGTTTCTATTGGACAAATGTAGGTATATTTATCCCCTTTTCGTTCGGTTTGCTTCTATTTAAGAAATATTCTCAACAGAATCGACGGAATGAATACACCCCTGATCACACGCAAACACAGTTCACTTTCATAGCAGCCACATACAAACAGCATAATCATTTTGCTTGCTTTATAATTATTTCTCGCATCTACACACTCTCCTCCTCTCACCTTTTCCCTTCCCTTTTGGACTTCAGCTGTTTGTGACCAGGCGAAAAAACCTTTCCAAGCTAACCGCTACACACAGTGTACATCGTGGTCATAGCTAGTCAACATAGCTACTAGAAGTACAGTGTAAAGTCAGCAAGCAGTTTAGCAGTTAAACCGGCCGGCCCGGTGGCAATAAATGTACAAAACCAAAAGCTTACCTTGACTTGGAAGAGTTCCAGTGTTGGATAGCCATAACAAGCTAGCTAACATAGCATCCCTCTCTGTTTGAGCCGGGTGTTTGAGTAGGCTAAACTAGCTAGCTGCATTCGCTAGCTAAGTGAAAGTGAAAAAATATACAACAAAAAATAGTTATCTATCTCGCTCTCTCTCTCTCACTCTTGCTTCTCCTTCATTAACAGTTCAAAACTGTTAAACTATTGTCTGCCTCTCTCTTTAAGTCAACTACTCACCACATTTTATACACTGCAGTGCTAGCTAGCTGTAGCTTATGCTTTCATTACTAGATTCATTGTAGCGAAGTGGTAAGAGTGTTGGGCCCATAACCGAAAGGTTGCTGGATTTAATCCCTGAGCTGATAAGGTAAAAAATCTGTTGTTCTGCCCTGAACAAGGCAGTTAATCCACTGTTCTAGCTAGCTGCTGTCCTCTGGCTACACCATGGTGCTACCCTACAGAGATCTAGGCTACTGTAGACTTTCATTGCAAAACACTGTGTTTTAATACATTATTTGGTGACGTGAATATATTTAGTATAAATCCAAAAAGGATAACTTTTTAAAATGTTTCATTATTTTTATGAAATTCACTGAGGAGGATGGTCCTCCCCTTCCTCCTCTGAGGAGCCTCCACTGTAATCAAGGGGATGTAGTTATTTGTACCAGAAGGGCGTACCAATCCCACGCCAACACTATTGGCCTATATGAGCACACTGAAGGCAGCAGCCCTAACCACTAGACCACCCCAGGCCACGATTTAACTCTATATTGACAGTTCATTCCTTAACCTTAGGATACACTTGACACTTGTATGCCATAGCCTAGTAGAGACCAATATCTATATTGTGTTATTAAGCTGGTTGTTGATGTGTATGGCTGCATTTCATATATATCTTTGTACATTTGAATGTTGCAGTAATAGGTCTTAGGCCTAGCGTTTGTGCGAGTGAGATATTAGTTTGATAGCAAGCCGTGATCCCAATGACTCGACTGCCCCGGCATGCAGAGAAAGAGAACTGCTAATGTTAGGGACTCACAAGGCTCATCTGAATTTCCTGATGCAGCAGGAGAAGTTAAGATCTGACATGTGTATTGGTACCATGGTTACTGTATAATACACACACACACACTGACTTGTTGGAGGGTTTCATATGATATGCCCTACTTATAAGAATACAATTAACTATTAATGGACATTTTCAAATGAACGTTTATACAGCCAGTAGTGTGTCTCTGTCTCAGAGTAGTGGTTGGTGACTTCTAGGATTCTTCATAGTTTCTCTCTTTATGATGTTATTTGCTTTTTTAGTTTCTCTCCCTGGATGTTCTAGTCACCCTATAGCAGCCCTTACACACACACACACACACACACTAGGTTGGGAAGGGCCACGGCTGCTGTTCTTCCTTCCTCTCGCGGTGCGGTGTAGAGCGGTTCGGTCCCAGAGTGGCTCCCCGGGCTCGGCTGCCAGTTGTTTGCCAGTGTCTCCGGGTGGAATTCATTCAAATTAAAGCGTCGGAATGAGGTCCCAGAATGCCTGGTCCCTCTCCTTCATCAGCATTCCGCCGATGAGAGTAATTAAAGCCAAAATTAATTCTGCTGTAAGCAGAGGAGCCACAGAATAACTGATATTAGAGGCTGGATGATGAATGCTTGGCATCAAGGGAGGTCTCAGGGGGTAGAAGGGGGAAATTCACAGATCTTTCTTTCTTTCTTACTTTCTTTCTTTCTCCCTTCTCTCTCTGTATTGTTCTCTCCCCTTTTTTCGACAGTTTCTCCCCGTCTCTCTTTTTCCTCTGTTTCCATCTCTCTCTCTCTCTCTCTCTCTCTCTCTCTCTCTCTCTCTCTCTCTCTCTCTCTCTCTCTCTCTCTCTCTCTTTCTCTTTCTCTCTCTCTCTTTCTCTCTCTCTCTCTCTCTCTCTCCCTCTTTCTTTCTCTCTCTCTCTCTTTCGTTCTCTCTCTTTTTCTTTCTTTCTCTCTCTCTTTCTCTTTCTTTCTCTCTGTCTTTCTCTTTCTCTCTACGGTATAGAAAACAATATCTGTACCGTAGAAAAATCCACCCTCTTCTTGAAGATCTTATTTTTGAGGCACAGTTTGATATTGAAGGCAGACGCTTTCCAGATTATGTGATATTCTAGCCAGTATGATTAAATGATCCCCCATGTCCCCTGATGCTTTATTCTTGGAATAGCACGTCTTTAGCAAGAGCAGTCACAAGACTGAAAGACAAACAACAACTCTACTCATGAAACACAGACACAGATTGGACGAGGCTGTCAGCTCAGCATTGTGACTGTTTTTATAACTCTCCTAGAATCAAATGAATATGAACGAAAGGTTAGCCCATGTGGGGGTTATGAAAATGTGTTTTATATATATATACAGTATATATGATGCTGCCATGGAATTTGCCAATTCATGTCTTTGCACTGACTCAGAGGGATGAGTGAATGGTGATGATGCTGACCTCTGCCATGTTTCTTAGACCACCCCTATTGGTCTAGCACTTTAAAAACAGAAACAATAGATACTATATCTGTCTTGGTGTTATGTTGTGCTGTCCTGTTTTAATTGTAACAGCATATTGGTGTATATTGGAATATGTGTTTTGGATTGTGTGGCTTTCTAGTGTTACTGCTACTGTAATTCACATGTTACTGATTTTAATTGGTTCATTCAAGAATTTTAAGGAATATTTATTGTAAATCAGAAAAGAAGCGCGACTTGAGAATTACTGAACGCCATTAAGAATTAAATGCCTGGTGTGGCTTGGCGGCAGGCAGTGGAAACCCAGAGTGAAAGATTAGAATCCATAAGGGGGCCAAATGCAGAGATGCGACTGGGGCCCCTAGAGACTGGCTGAACCCACAACATAGATGGGGGCCGGGGTGGGTGGAGTTGGAATGAAGCCTTCCCTGGCAATGCCCTGTTCTGATTAGTCTTAAAGGGGCAGTGGTCCTTTTATTTCTCTCATTTATGACTATTTTGTCACTCTGTCTTGTTAGACTAGCTTTAGTAGTTAATGTGTTTGTATATGTTACAGTACTGTATGTGTCATTTGAAGTTATATGGAGTCTGCTGGTTCCCCACTGGACACAGATGTCAATTCAACGTCTATTCCACATTGGTTCAACATAATTTATTTGAAAGGAAGTGGAAACAATGTTGATTCAACCAGTGTATGCCCACTGGGTTCAATATCTCAATCTTATCTCTTTCTCTCTCACACATGCACACTTAAGTCTGGTTTACAGTTGGTCTATCTACACGACTTCAAGAACATTCTATTGTCGTCCAACATCAAACTTGTTGTTGTCGTTATGAAAAAGTATAAACACAAAACGACCCTCTGCATAACACAGCAGCCCAGTGCTCCGAACAGCATACTTGCTCTATTTTAACACCAATAAACCCATCCATTTCAATCTAGCAAGCCAGGCAACTAAAAGCAACTTTCTAAACAATGTTTTAGTTCGTTGCTAGCTTGTTAGCTAGCTAGCTAGCTGGCTAGGTATTTCAAAAATGATCAGAGTATAGCTGACAACGTCTTAACTTTAGCTACTTTTTATTCATTATTACATGAAAATAAACCCACAACATCATAATTATTTACAAGGTAATGATGGCGAGCTTACAGAAAATAGTTTTCGGTTGTTATTGTGACTAAATAAAAGTAGGTAATTCTATCTGAGAATTTAAAAAACTCCTGCACATCTCATCACAGATGGATTTGTACTTAATAATCACAACAACGGACGTTGCGACAGTCACAGACACATTCATTTTTTTCATGTCTGAGCGACAAGGAAACCGACAGTCGCAGCAACGGTCTACAGACGTTCCACCGGAGTTTAAAGGAAATTTTCAGCGGCTACACTTGTCATATTCTAATTGTCTACAGACATGTCGTTAAGAGTATAAACTGGCCTTCACCCACTTTCTCATCTCTCTATTTGAAATAGTGCAGTAAAAGTAATGATAAATGCATTTATATGAATTATTTAGTGATCTTGTATTTGTATAGTTTCCTGTACACCTTACTAAAAGCTTGGCCTTTAATGCTTGTTTTTAGCATGTAGGCCTACAAATATGCCCTAAAAATTGGGACTAAAATATGTTTGCTACTGTACAGGGAATTGTTATTTATCCCTTTAAATTATGTAGTGTTATCAACTTGGTATTTGTTATATAAATTCTGTATCAATAGCAATAGTAGTTTGTTTGTTTACCCACATTTATAGGCTAAAAAAAAAAACACTCAAGATAAAACCTTGACATTTCAAGAGTCATTACTCTTTCCCATAACATTGTCCTATCCAATAATCCAGAACTCCCCCTGTAAGAAACCTTACAGCGAGAGAAAGAGAGAGAGAGCGAGAGAGAGAGATTATTTCCCTCCCTCCACTGTCTCTGCCCTGGCTGAAGTATGGAAACAAAATGCTGCACTTAGAAAGAGAGAGACTTTTAGGGACATGGGTGCCATTTAGACTAGGACCATCTCCTTACAAAAAGCCACTAAAAGCAGTGTATGATCGTCTTCCGGAGGTCTGGCCCTCATAGGGCCTCAGTGGTTTGGTTTAGCCTGCTGCTGTGGTTAAGTGAATACACAACAAACACTCCGTTTTGAGGTGAAGCCAAGATCATTAAAATGAGCATCCATTCCACCCCTCAAAGTATTGTGTTTGTACACATGGTACTGTACTTCAAAGAGTGAAATGTCAGGGGCCTTCATAGGCCAATGTGTCCACCAGAGGAGGCTGGTGGGAGGAGCTATAGGAGGACAGGCTCATTGTAATGCCTGGGATGGAATAAATGGAATGGTATCACGTCCACGGCCACGCCTGCATTTTATTGTCTGATACGGTGCAGATAGAAAATGAATCTGGCTCGTTTGGTAGACACAACGTGGCGCTTAAGGGACCCAATCCCTGTAAGTGCCATTAGGTGGAAATTGCTGTTCACATATTCCAGTGGTTTGATTAATTACTCTCACTCTCATGTGCTTCCGTAAAGTTCCAATGAAATATGGTGAGCAAATTGCATTGTGTTCCTGTATCCTGTTATGTAAAAGCAGTTTAATTATTGACAAGTTTCGCCACCTGGCAGAGGGAGAGGGGATGGTTGGACATGAATAGGAATCGTACAATATATATTATGGAACTGGTATACATATGTAGGATTTTGTAACCAGTATTGTCACCGCAAAATAATCCTACAGCAACAGGATTTTAACGCTTAGTCCATTCATATTTCTCCGCCAATGTAATGTTTCTTGATTGGTCGTGTTTTAATTATCTGTTTCACATTTTCTTTCACTGTCTGTGCCATTCTTTGGATTCTAGTGCTGAATATAAGATGTATGAGAGTGTGAATGAAACGATGGATATGTCACTCCTGTGAGTGATGGATTTTGAAGAGTGGATTGTATTTTTTTACCCAGTCTGACGACACACATCAGGGCTGCTTTTTTGACAGTTGTAGTCTGATAAATATGTAGTTAAGGAAATCTTTTCTGAAGGCTTTACACACTCCTGGGGGGGGGTTTAAAAGATCATTTGAAGCTTTGTGTGATATCTTAAGGTAACTCTTTTTGATCAGAGAGACGGCTTAGGCATTCAGCTGCTCTCTTTGACTGGGGAGGAGATTGTGTACCGAGCCAACCAGCAAATCCTTGCTTTTCTGTGAACTGTCACTTTTCTAAAACTCCAGGCATCAACGTTTATTTTTTCCCCTCTCTCTTTTCAGTATTTATTTCCTCCTAACGTTGTGTGTTAAGAGAATAGCACCCCCTTCTGCCAGGGAGACTTAATAGCATGAATCAGTCACAACACTACACCCCGTATGCTCTGTTCTAAACTGTACAGTACTTATTCTACAGTGTATGCAAAGATAGCTATAATTCCATAAACACCTTTTATGTTCGTACTGACTCTCACTCCCCCCCCTCACGTGTCGCTGAGCTCTATATGAACAGCAGGTGATGCTTGGTTGCTCGTTTCTCTCCCCTGTTCTGTTTTCCCAAAACTATCCCATCCGATCTGGCCCCTGTTCCCCTACCTGATCTAGTTGACTGGGCTGTGTAAGTTAGGTAGGCAGTCCCTCCAATCCATCCCTCAATCCCTCCATCCCTCAATCCCTCCATCCCATTCTCCCTCCCTCTCAATATCCACTTGGACCAGGGCTCAGGCTGCACCTTTTGTGTTCCACAGGGATAGGGGGGCCAGATGGAGGAATTTGATTAACCAGCAGTGGAGGACCAAATGTTCATTTGGATACAGAACCACTTGGAGGGAGGGAGGGAGGGAGGGGGGTATAGAGAGGGAGAGATCTAAAATGACTGGTGGTGGTGAGCGCTGGCCAACACTTTCCAAAGGGGAGCCGAAACAGGCACTGAGGTGTAGTAATGCAGAAGCCCTTTTCCAAGTACCAGCTGGGCCTTTTAGGAGCCTGTATCCCCACAGCAGACACTCAGCAGCCTCAGAGCAGCTTGACTTTACCATATGTGAAACTTTTTTTATGCTCCACCTGGTTTTCCCTGGGGACCTGTGCCGCTGGGACGCTGGAGGCAGGTGAATTGCTCTTAATGCAAGGCACTGAATCACTGGGCCTACAACACGAGGGAAAGGGGAAGGGAGTGCGGCGCCTGGGGAGAGGAAATGGATCTGCCGAAAGAAAGACGGGCGCGACCTTGGAACCGGGCGACCGCCATCCCGCTCACCCGCCTGCAGAACAGAAACAGGGCAGCGTGATGTGCCACTAGATCTGCACGCCGCTGCCACTTTAAAAATATCCACAGTCAACGTATTTGTTTTTTATAACAGTGTATAATATTTCAAAGTGGAACTGAATCAATTTTTTAACTGGATATGTTTGTCTTTCTTCTGCTCCGTTTATCTAGCTCCGCCCCCTCTGCTCCGCCCCCTCTGCTCCGCCCCCTCTGCTCCGCCCCCTCTGCTCCGCCGCCGCTGGTCGATTCTGAGCTGTTTCTCTTTCTCTCTCCTTTGCGCTCTATTTTTGTTTTTCTCTTCCACACCACATATTTCATCCTGGTTAGCATTTTAGCATAACTACTGTTAGTACATTATTATATGTAGCAAATTGAAACAAATACCATCACCCATATTACTTGCATCACAACTTGTTGGAACATTGGAATGTTCTGTATGGTAATAGTTATGCATTAGGGGTGTACAGAACCAATATCAGGAGCATACTTGCTCTAGCCTGTGGCAGGGGTTATATTGACTCTGGTCTGAGATTGCGGAGGATCTCGGTGCAGATAGGTCAGGAGGAGGGTTTTATGTTTATGACAGCGGGATACAGTATGGCAAGTCAGCCCCTCTAATGCCTGCACCTGTCTCACAGCGGCGAGGGGGTCAGGGAGGTCAAGGTTCACCACTGGGGACTGTTAAGGTCAAGAGGTTTATCACTCTCTGAGGGTCTCTGAATCCATCACTCAGGCACTACTATACACTATACAGTTCACTATCACTATGAAGCCCCAGTGTGCTCCTTTATTTGTCTAATCCTTCCAAATGGCTCCGATATACTAAAACACTGACAGACAGACACACAGCAGTGAGAGAAACTGTAGCTAGCTAACTGTGTGTGGGGGGGGGGGTCTGTGGGTTGTGTGTGTGGGAGGATCTAAGCCGTCAGCTGGAGATTTCACTTTGAAAAACGACCTGTTTCTTTTTCTCTCTCTCCTTGCTGTCCGTTCCACCAATCAGAGTCCAGGCACCCAGAGCAGCTGCCCTCTGACCCCACTAGCAGTTGTTGGGTTGTTTTGTTTGATGGTTTTAGTGAGGGGATGGAGGTGGGGAGAGAGGGCTGTATTTTGACAGGTCAGACAGCAGGAACTTGGATGAGGTCTTTAGCAGAGAGAGAGAGAGCCAGGCAGCGAGAAAGAGAGAGAGCCAGTAAGGGAGAGGAAGAGGGAGAGAGAGACAGCTAGGGAGGGGGAGAGAGACAGCTAGGGAGGGAGAGAGAGACAGCTAGGGAGGGAGAGAGACAGCTAGGGTGGGAGAGAGAGACAGCTAGGGAGGGAGATAAAGACAGAGGGAGGGAGAGAGAGAGAGACAGAAGGAGGGAGAGAGAGAGACAGCTAGGGAGGGAGAGAGAGACAGCTAGGGAGGGAGAGAGAGACAGCTAGGGAGGGAGAGAGACAGCTAGGGTGGGAGAGAGAGACAGCTAGGGAGGGAGATAAAGACAGAGGGAGGGAGAGAGAGAGAGACAGAAGGAGGGAGAGAGAGAGACAGCTAGGGAGGGAGAGAGAGAAAGAGGGAGGGAGATGAGTAGTGAGTTGGTTTCAGCGGTGCCAGAAACAAGGCACTAGCTACCCCTCGTCTTTCAGCTCCAGTGTTAACAGTCTGATTACTGCAAAGAAAAGAGAGAAGCTGTCTGGATCGTCACACTACCACACATTAAGACTTAAAAAACTGCCGGTTTTGGTGTGGAAAGTGGGGACATTCATGCAAAGTCCATTCCTTCAGCAGACAGACATTCCTTGATACCCCTGTTTGCGCAGCTGTGCTCCACGATTAAATTACACCCAATCCTCTCTCTGCACCCCCCGGTTCCCATCAGCACCCCCTTATGCGACCCTCCATACCTTCACTGCGCGAGCTAGGAGCTGGGCTGTAGGGGATCCTCATCGCTGGGGTTAGAGGGAGAGGTAAGGAGACAGGAGGGGGGCACGTAACCTGTGGCTCCCCCTACTGGCAGTCGTAATTGGGGTTAGGCCGCGGAGCCTCCATGGGTCAGAGGAGGGGCCTGTCATGTGAGGGGTGCGGACGGGGGCAGGGAGTAGGCCTATAAGGCGCGTCCCTGGAGACTATGCAACTAACCGTCACGCTGTAGAGCGAGCTCTGACAGGCCGTGGGGGACAGGTCCGCCGGGGCCGCCAGTCGGATAGAGCCTGTCAGCTGTTCCAGCAGCTAGCGCCCGCCGCTCTGCTTCAAGCCGAGCTGAGCCCCGCCGATCGAGAAGCCCTCCGCCGGGACTGTATTACTGAAGGCTTTTCTTCTCTGCCTCTCTCTTAGTTTTTGGGTGGAGAGGGCTGGGGTTTTGTGTGTGTGTGTGTGTGCCTGTGCGTGTGTGTGGGTGTGGAGGGGTATAATTGAGAACACAGAGGGTGCTTCGTCTCTCCAACTTATGATTTGGAGGTGAAGACAAGTGCCCGCGTGGGCCCTGTCAGAGCTTTTGGGCATGCTCGGCACATGCTTCAATAAAAACACACGGAAAGTAATTCCCCCATAAGGGCGCCTGGCTGAATTGCTGACGCCAATGTAAAATATTCAGTTTTCAGTTAATCATTTAGGGCGCGACACTGCCTGCGTTCGCTACACAACATGACAACGACAGGAAGTACCCCCCCCCATCCTTTCCTTTCTAAAACACAACAAACCCAAAGAATACAACATTTTATTTTCCCAGTTACTATTTCACACATCGATCACATTCTTTCTCTCTCTCTCTCTCTCTCCCTCTCCCTCTCCCTCTCCCTCTCCCTCTCCCTCTCCCTCTCCCTCTCATCTTGTCATGGCAAGTGTACTCAGTGAGGAGTGTGTGTTGATTTTCTGAGTAGCCAGAGTTGCCAAGTCGGCGGTACGGTGGTACAGGGGGACTACGAGGCTGCTGCATGCGGAAGCAACACACACCACACCATATCACATCGGAGCCGCGGCATCAGATATGTTCTGAGAAAGTAGCAGAAATGTGTTGTCACAATCTCACAGGCTCCTACTGTTGACGTACACCAGAGGGAGATGGCACCTTCTCAACCCTTTTGTCTCTCTCCTCCCTGGGGGGTGTGTGGGGGGGGGGGGTGGGGGGATTTATTTTGTGGGTTTTGTCAGAGGTGTTGGTTCTCGGTTGGTGTAAAATTTGACTAGTTGCCTTTTTGTGTGGCTAAGAGAGCTGTCATCTTTCTAGAAGCTGTGCTGAACCTGTCAGTCAGACAGAGAGTGTTTTAATATTTTCTGTCCCACCAAGGAGGTGCTGATGGATAGACCAAGGGTTCCCTCCCCTGGACATTATAATTCTGTGACATTCTCACGCACTCTGATGTCACATGTAGCAAGCAGTTAAGCAAAATTGAACGTTTCTCTGTCTACTTCCTTAATCCCGCCGCAAATCAATGGGGAAATCAAGCAATGCCTGCCAATGGCTTTTGAAGACATATCGGATATTATATCAGAAGTCTGTTTGAAAGTGTTTTGTCAGAGATATGTACATCTTCTGACAGCTGGAAGGAAAAAAGCTAAACCGAACTGACAGAATCCTTCTATATCCTCGACTTCATAGCAGGGTAATGAACAAGGTTCCCCCCCTGTGCGGGATAACAATAGTGTTTTGTAATTCTATAGCCTTTCTAATAATACTCTAAGGAATTAACACTAGGAAGATATCCTTTGTAAACCAAAGCAGGCTAGATAGTAAATGCTGTTTCACAGAATGCAGTGTTAGCCAATAGACTCTCTATGACTAGAGAAAGATAGTAGATGGGCTTTTCCTCCAAGCAAAGTTATAGTAGCCAGAATAACTATCTGACTGAGATAAGCCAGAGATTCAGCTTGACCCTGTATACAGTGTAGTTGGCTAGTAGCTCTATATAGTGTTGTGCCTCCACTCTACTCCAGACTGAGTGTGCTCCCTGAAGACCTCTTCAGAGATATGGCCTATATTTTTCAAGGAGCATCCTCTGACAATCTTAATGGACAAGTGGTATCTCTCCAAGGCCATGGAGAGTCTCTCTCTCTCTCTCTCTCTCTCTCTCTCTCTCTCTCTCTCTCTCTCTCTCTCTCTCTCTCTCTCTAGAAACTAAACTGAGCAAACAGAGAACAGTGAACACAGAGAGCAAAGCTGAGGAGAAGAGGCTGGGGAGCAAACATGAGGAGGAGTGGGGCTAAGATGCTTGGTTGAGGTGCTGAACAGGGTTGAGGAGGTTGGACGAGGAACAGGGCTGAGGAGGTTGGACGAGGAGCAGGGCTGAGGAGGTTGGACGAGGAGCAGGGCTGAGGAGGTTGGACGAGGAGCAGGGCTGAGGAGGTTGGACGAGGAGCAGGGCTGAGGAGGTTAGACGAGGAGCAGGGCTGAGGAATGAGGAGTGTGGTTGGGAAGGTTGGCTAGGGAGTATATATGAGGAGGGTCTCTAGGCTCCTTTGGGCTCCTGATTGGAGGTCTCCTTCAGAATAGGTGGAAATGGCCAAGAGTACAGCTTTCTTAAAGTAATACTGAAAATGGTGGTATGAGAGTGTATTTAAATCAAAAGGTGATATTGAAATGTGGTATGCTGCTCTATATCATATATGCTGATCATAGGCATGCTTTTCATTGACATCTTCAAAATGGATATAAACTACATGACCAAAAGTATGTGGAGACCTGCTTGTCGAACATCTCATTCCAAAATCATGGGCTTTAATATGGAGTTGGTCCCCCCTTTGCTGCTATAACCACTCTTCTGGGAAGGCTTTCCACTAGATGTTGGAACATTGCTGTGAGGACTTGCTTCCATTCAGCCACACAAGTATTAGTGAGGTCAAGAACTGATGTTGGGTGATTAGGCCTGGCTCACTTTCGGCGTTCAAATTCATCCCAAAGGTGTTCGATGGAGTTGGCTCTGTGCAAGCCAGTCAACTTCTTCCACACAAATCTCAACAAACCATTTCTGTATGGACCAGGAGCATTGTCATGCTGAAACAGGAAAGGACCTTCCCGAAACTGTTGCCACAAGTAGGAAGCACAGAATTGTCTAGAATGTCATTGTATGCTGTAGCTGGAACTAAGGGGCCTAGCCCCAGACCATTATTCCTCCTCCACCAAACTTTACAGTTGGCCATATGCATTGGGGCATATAGCGTTACCCTGGCATCCGCCAAACACTAATTTGTCCATCGGACTGCCAGGTGGTGAAGCTTGACTCCAGAGAACGTGTTTCCACTGCTCCAGAGTCCAATGGCCTCGAGCTTTACACCACTTCAGCCGACACTTGGCATTGCGCGTGGTGATCTTAGGCTTGTGTGCGGCTGCTCGGCCATGGAAACCCATTTCTTGAAGCTCCCGACAAACAATTATTGTACTGACATTGCTTCCAAAGGCAGTTTGGAACTCGGCAGGGAGTGTTGCAACAGAGGACTGTGAGCTTGTGTGGCCTACTACTTCGAGGTTGAGCTGTTGTTGCTCCTAGACATTTCCACTTCACAATAACAGCACTTACAGTTGACTGGGGCAGCTCTAGCAAGGCAGAAATTTGACTAACTGACTTATGACGTTGAAAGCCACTGAGCTCTTCAGTAAGGCCATTCCACTGCCAATGTTTGTCTATGGCGATTGCATGGCTTTGTGCTTGATTTTAGCACATAGCAACGGGTCTGGCTGAAATAGTCGAATCCACTAATTTGTAGGGGTGTCCACACACTTTTGTATATATAGTGTATCTTCGTCTCAATTTGCACAGTTAAGCTTTAAACAAAAGCACTTAGCACAATATTCAGACGAACCCCCTAAGCAATTACTCCACTGCTTCCTCTCTCTCTTTGTCCACATCACAATTGTGCTCTTTCTAAAAGTCACTCCTCCTACCTCCACTTTCTCCATACTTTTTCCTCCGAGATTCTAATGGAAGTCCAAGGTTTCTGAGTTGAACCCACAGTTGGTTTAAGTGTAATGAAATGTATGTCATGTCTGTGGCTCTGAGGCTCTCTGGCTTTCCCCCCCTGGCTTCGCTCACCCCCCTCACCCCATCACCCCTGGACCTAAAAAGCCCTGAGTCTGTTCTGACAAGAAGGCCTCTGTGGCTTCCTCTGCAGTGATCTTTGGCCCCTCCGGGTCCTGTCAACTATTTCAGGATCTCCCTGTGATTTGAGAGTGGACTCAATCGTTTACAGCTCCACGCATGCTTCAGAGAATTGACTGAGGAGGAGGAAGAATAGATATATAGATGGGATGGAGGGATGGGGATGGAGGGATGGAAGACTTGGACAGATAGACTAGTAGGCCTCTGGGAAATCCTACTCTGATGCCTGACTGGAGAGAGAAAAACAAGACAGGCTGTGGTTTAAGAACGTTTATTAATATATGGAGCCTCCTCATATGGAACAATGCTATGGTGTACCGATGCTATTCTTGGGGATATGAAATCTAGCAGGCACCCTTTTATTTATTGGATTAGTGAGTCATCTTGTGTGTCCTTTTCTGTCCTTTCATTTGATTCCGATGGGTTCAGATAATGGAAACTATGGCAACGGAAGTCAGGTGCAGTCAGTGGCTGCAGAGGAGAGCAGAGGCACACAAGCTGAGCTGTGTCCCAGATGATGCACATTTGAATTTTAACATATATTGATTCAATTCCTGGTATCTGTTTATTTATCATATATGCAATCTTTATGTAGATGAGTGAGAATATAAATCATGCGTGAAGCGTTTTCCCTCATTGGCTTGTCGCATTTTGTGTGATTTTATGGGTATATGTACAGTATGTGGGTGCATGAGCGTGTGTGTGTGTGTGTGTGTGATTGCATGTGTTATTGCCACTCTGAGAGCCTGTGTGTGCGTGCCCACTATATTAGACAAGGGGTGACAAAGGGGGGAGCCCCAGCTCAGAGCTCGCTGCACCAGCAGGGTGAACCATTCCAATTTACCCATCAGCCACGGAGGGAGGGGGGTAAGAGCGGAGGGCATCGTTGGAGGAGATTTCACATTGGAGGGAGGAGACCAGTCATGGGACCCTTGTAAGGAGGTGATGGGGAGGGAGGCTGCAGGGGCACAGCTTGGGGGAGGGGAGTAACAGCCATTCCAAGGGCCACATCTGCCTGACACCAGTCACCAGGCACAGTGATGACACAGTGGATGCCAGTCAGAGCCTGACTGTCCTCATCCACGTCTCTGGATGTTGGGGTGTTGGGTTGATTCTGGTGAACTGCAGTGGTGGATATCATGTGTTGAAAGCAACACAGGCTTATAAAACTGTGTGAGTTTTTTTGGGGTTTAGGACAAAAGGTGACAGGATTCCGCTTTCACCCAAAAACACAGCTATAGTGGACATAATTTTTGCTTCTCCATATCGCTCTCTCATGTGTACGTGGCCTTGTAGACTTTTAGATCATATTTGAACCCTCCGACTGAGTCCACTGTAGGTTCTGTATTTGAGTGTCCGCCAACCAACCCAACCATACTGTAGCAGTTCAGCCCCAGAGGCTCCAAGGTCTGTTGGGGAGACGGGACGTTCCAAACAGCATAACGCCCTCTCCCTTTACACCCTCTCTGCTCCCAGGACTTAATTATATGCAGCCGTTTTCCTCTCTCAGGTTCTTGCTCTTGATCGAATCAAAATGGAAGTGTAAATACATAAGGCAAGGTAGAAGAGGGAAAGAGGGGAAAGGAGGCGGCTGGTGGGAGGAGCTATAGGTGGACAGGCTCATTGTAATGGCTGGAATGGAATCAATGGAACGGATCCATTACAATGAGCCTGTCCTCCTATAGCTCCTCCCACTAGCTTCCTCTGAGTAAAATGTGGCTGAATATGCTGTGTGAAGCAAATTATGGGACCCATGTAGATTCATCAGCCTTCCCGGCTGGATTAAGGAAGGGCCTTTCTAATGAAGTTCGCCCTGTCAAAATGAAGGGACTAATTCTGATTTAGCTGAGGTAATGAACTTCACCTCTCCTAGTGAGAGCAGCACCATGGGGCGAGAGCGGGAGAGAGACGGAGCGAAGGAGAGAGAGAGAGACAGAGAGAGAGAGAGAGAGAGAGAGACATAGAGATTAGGGACAAGGAGAGACTAGAAGATAAACTAGACTACACTCTTAGAAAAAAGGTTTCCAAAAGGTTTCTTCAGCTGTCCCCATAGGAGAACCCTTTTTGGTTCCAGGTAGAACCCTTTTGGGTACCACGTAGAACCCTTTCTTGACAGCCGAAGAACCCTTTAAGGTTCTAGATAGCACCTTTTTTTCTAAGAGTGCCTACACAGGTAGGTGGAGAGCGAGAGAGTATGTCTCTCATAAATTCCTGTCTCATATTTGCTGAGATGTATTAAATTTCTAGCGTGGCTGTGTTATATAAAATTATGTTAATGTCTGGCTGACCCGCTGCGAACGGTGGCTTGCTGGTCCCGAGCATGCGTGTCTGGCCGCTACAAGGAGCGCGCTCAGTGGGACTCGGCTTTTCTATTAAGGAAAACCTCTAGACACCTGATGATGAATTCTCTCTCACCAAATGTTCCCCTCTCTTTTTTGTTGAAAATATGAGCGCTTTTATAAATGACTTTGGAGAGCCTGGCGTGGTGCTTGGTGCTCCGTGGTCTGCGCTGAGCGGAGGGGTATAGTGGGGTGTAGGGGGCGAGGGGAGGGGTTGGGGGGGGGGGGGGGGGGCGTAGTGGAGGGAGGAGGTGGTGGGGTCCCTCTGCACCAGGCTAAGGGAGTCAATTAAGGAGAGCACTGATAATTATAAGCCGGCAGAACGCAGGGGCTGGCTAATTGTACAGTGCTCCATGCCGCGAGCCCAGCCAAGGGACCTTTCTCCATCCCAGTTCTCTATCCTTCCTCCTGCTTCTTTGTGTGGACAGGCTGCGGACGGACGCCATAGAGCCATGCGATCCTCAGCCTGCACAACGCAGCTGCCACAATGAGGCGAGCGAAGAAAGGCCCTTGCAAGTGTGTCATAATTAACTTTTTACATTTAGGCCACTTACTCTTTTCATGGGCAGAAAGAGAGATTATTGTTAGAGTTGTCCCTCCTCTCTCTCCCTCGCTTGCACTTCTTTGCCTGTTAGCTTTTTTGTCTGATTCACTTCTGTCTTTTTCTCTCTCAATCAGAGCCTTCTTTTGCTCTGAAATGGCAGGGCTGTAGTAATTTGACCTTTATTTTCTCCCAACAAGAAAAGGATGGGGCCTGGATGGAGTGAATGAGAGCAGTTAACTGCAGAATTGTGTTTGTGTGACTGCAGGGGGTCTAGTGCTCCAAAACAATCCATCTCAGCAGCTAGCCTGCACTGTTTGTCCCCGATGGACCTCCATACCTGGCCTCAAGCTGCAGCTCCTACACATAATTCGTTAACAAGTCTTCTGCTCTGCTCTCCCCTTTGCTATGGTGGGGGTTTTGTGTGTGTGTTTTGAACTGCAGGCCCAACTATTAATTTGAGTTAAAACCAGTGTGTCTTCTTCCCTTAACGGTAGCTATTAAGCCACAAAATGGCAGACGATTCAGAAGATCGTATGCTACCTAAGTAGTGTGTAAGCACCAGCCCTTCTTCTCTGGTTTCAGTGTGTGAGTGTAGTGTACACTTCCCTACAGCAGCATCCTTAACTTCAGCTGAGTACTTTTATGCATTGTATTAGTCTACTGTCTACTGCACATAACCCATAAAGAGGCTATGATATAGAACAGATACCTTATAGGTCACAGATATTACAGTGTACTGTCCTCTTCTTCAATGTGTTCTAGCTGGCTACGCCTTTTATACTGTGTCTTCAGGCGTTACGCATGTTTATCTCAACACTAGTTTGGCAGTCAGAAGGTGCCTGTGACCAAGCCAACCCGGCCATCAGGGGAGGGTGTGAGGCGTATAATGCCAGCAGTGTAGAGAGAGAAAGTGGCTAGCATAAGACTAGTTGTGCTCTGATTACCACCTACACCCTACACTGTGCACCGCTGTGCGTCCAGGTTCAAGTTCAGCCATGCATCAGGCCGGACAATCTCCCGGAGACTTAGGCTGCGTCCCAAACCTATATCCCGTCGCCAGCGGCAACTCGCTTGCAAGGTCATCGACAACACTGACACGCGACAACCTCACCCCTCAGTTCTGTTCACTCTGGAGGGTTAAAGTAAACATCACACAGACATGGCACGAACATGGGACCCTGACATTGGGGTCTTCCTGTCTGTCTGTCTGTCTGTCTGTCTGTCTGTCTGTCTGTCTGTCTGTCTGTCTGTCTGTCTGTCTGTCTGTCTGTCTGTCTGTCTGTCTGTCTGTCTGTGGCACCTGGGTTCTCCCTTCCTGTTCTCTCCTTGTGATTGTCCCGATTCCCTTATAATCTCACTTCAATTCTCAATGCTTTTAAATGGGTACACTTCTCTGCTACACATCTTTCCTCTATTCTTCTTGTTTATAGCTGCTATGAATGTCGTTTTATCAGTCTTAATGAGGTTATTAGTTAGCATTTGACCATATTAGGGCATCATTATCATCATACCTGTATAGTAATGAGGGTGATGTTCAGGATGTTTAAAAAGGGTTTTATTCTATAATGTTGTCCTCCTCTTTAAACTGAGATAGCTATTTTGTATATTCTCCTCCAGGTGCCAGTTCTCCAATCAGCCTCGGTTCACGGGGAGCCAATCAGCCTAGGTCCAGGGGGAGCCTGGTCCCTGTGCGCTAGCTATCTCCCATCTACCAGCTACATCCACATCCCCGCCCCCTTTCTCTTCTCAACCCACTAATGGGCCTTCTAGTATCTCTAAAATGAACCGAGTTCCACATGAGAAGTGGTTCTATATATCCAGAGAACACACACACACTCACTCCACCGCATGGAGATGTATTTGTATTCACCCATAATTCCCTGGGCCTTAATCACTAGGATTTTCCCCCATTATCCGTTAATGGATAGTTCCCATGGAGATGTAGAGCCAAGTAAACCCACCTACTGTTTACAGCCGCAGAGCTGTCTACTCAACTCTGCCACCATGCATACAACACCAAAGCTTTACTCTATATACTAGTATGTCCTCTCAAAACCCAAATAATATCCTTCTCTTGCCTTCTAACAATTTCAAAAAGTATAGCAGTCACAAGTAGCATTTCAGAGTGTGTAAATTGAAATATGTTTGAATGGAGGATATGTGACTGAGTCTTTCAGAAACAGCTGTGGACTACTCTGTTTTTTACACCAGGCAATTTCATCAGATGTTCCTTGGTGTGTTTTCTGTGACCTATAGTACACTATATTGCAGTCTGAAGCCTATCATCTTTAGACCTGATTGAGCACAAATAATACCTTGTTGAGAGTCTGGGTGTGACCTTGACTTGACCCCGGTTGTAGTTTGTTTCTTCTTGTATGTTAGTTTTGTCTGCCGTGTTTCCAGTTACTACTGCTTTCTAATTATTCTCACCTGAGGAAAATGGCCTTCTTAAACATCATTGGTTGACATCTTTTGTTTTGTCTCCCCAACTTTGTTAGAGGTTGCTGCCTGGTTCCTTTAAGAGGGAGCTTGTGAGTAACATTCTCTGTGACCCAGAGAGAAGTGTAAATCTAACTATCAGATTACTATCAAGTGATCCTGAATTCCCCTTTCAACTGGACCTGCTCTTCAGCAGAATTGTTTATATAGGGTAGGGGGTAGTACGTAGGGTGGGTAGGGTGGGATGAGATGGGGACTTGGCTAGGATACAGATTTTAATTAAGCCCTGTAGTGCACCATATTTAATTTTGGTATTTGAGAATACCCAATACTTGAGAGGATTTTCGAAAGCTCAGTAGCGTCTTTCAGTAACTGTATTCGCTAGTTACTATAGCCACAGTAAATCCTCACACATACACAGATATTCACACTCTCACTCAAACCTACTCTACACACACGTACTGTACTATATACAAAGTATACAAAACATTAAGAACACCTGTTCTTTCCATGACATAGACTGACCAGTGAAAGCTGTGATCCCTTATTGATGTCACTTGTTAAATCCACTTCAGTCAGTGTAGATGAAGGGGAGGAGACTTTTAAGTGTTGAGATAGTTGAGACATGGATTGTGTATGTGTGCCATTCAGAGGGTGAATGGGCAAGACAAAATATTTAAGTGGCTTTGAACGGGGTATGGTAGTAGGTGCCAGGAGCACCGGTTTGTGTGAAGAACTGCAACGCTGCTGGATTTTTCACGCTCAACAGTTTTGCCGTGTTTATCGAGATTGGTCCAAGGGACATCCAGCCAAGTTGACACAACTATGGGAAGCATTGAAGTCAACATTGGGCCAGCATCCCTGTGGAATGCTTTCGACACCGAATTGAGGCTGTTCTGAGGGCAACTCAATATTAGGAAGGTGTTCCTAATGTTTGGTATACTCAGTGTATACAAAGCTGTACTTGAACAGCCAGAAAAAAACAAAATAAAAATAAAACTGTGTCCCAAACAATCTTCAACAGAACATGAACTTCAGCCTGGTTGCTAAAGAGTAAACACAAGAAGAAGAAATAAAGGCTCTCATCTAAAAGATTCAGGGTGGTGGCAGTGGAGACAGAACACTCAGGAGAGTGGAGGGAGAAGGGAGGGTGAGGGGGGGAGACATAGAGAGAGAGAAAGGGAGAGAGAGAGAGAGAGAGAGAGAGAGAGAGAGAGAGAGAGAGCTGCCAGTCCCCAGTGGCTCTGTAACTATATCCAGAGTCTGCTCCAGTCGGTGCAGAGCGGGCCAGGGTGGGGGCTCCTGAATGCTCCGTGCTGATTGGACAGCCCTGGGGGAGGCTGAGGGAGCGACAGGAAGTGACCTCACTCCGATGAGGGAGCTTTAGGGGCGCGCTGGCTGACTTCCTCCCCTGACTCTCACTAAGGAACAGGCTGCCAGTGTGATCCAACCCCTGCTCCCCTGCCGCATACAATCCCGTCTCCCTATATACAGTTCCATTACGGGGGCGGGAAGTGCTGAACATACTCCAGCACTCACACACTCGCAGTCGTCCCACTCGCACCGTATTGTCTTACACACACTCTTCATGCACACACACACATACAGTAACAGAAAACACGTATCTTAGATTCACAGACATATGCAAACCTCTCTCTCACACACACACACACACACATGCACCCAAGGTCAGACGGTTGGGCAGGTGCAGAGTTATCTGCATAATGAAGCAGGTCAGGTCTCTGAAGGAACAGGAGTGTGCTCCAGGGTCAAACCAGGGCTGCACATATGGGCATGGAGCACTCTGAACACACACACACAGACGGGCAGTCTGAATGGGGATCAAAGAACTCTTTCGCTATCTTACACACATGCACAAATTATGCACACGCATGCACACGCGTGCACACACACACACACACACACACGCCGTGTCTCATCTTTCAAAGGGGAATGCAGGATTTCAGGCGACACAATCAACTCCTCTGGTTTCTGTGATAAAATACATTTGCTTTATCGTTCCATTCATACCTAAGCCACTAAGCCAGACACACACAGTAAGACAGTAGCTTGTGTTGTGAGCTCATCCAGACATAACCAGCTTTAAATGTTTGGATTGAGGTGCTAGTAGAGTTTCCTCATCTGCTTTACAGGGTTATAAGGAGAAGGGGCTGGCCTGCTGGAACATGGGTTATTTAGAGCAATAACATGCTCTGTATATAATAATACATTAATAGACTCACTATGCTGTGTGACATGTTTCCCATTGCCCTCCTAGAACAGCCCAGGTCATTGGCTTGTATTGTCACTTTATACCGTATTACATGATATACAGTAGGATAGTCTCTATTATACTGTAGGCAGCTAGTCACCAAAACAGGTAGAGATACCTCTATTAATTGTATTACTACACTGTACAGTTACTGTACTATACTGTAGCACCTCTTATTAAGTGACTACACCTCACTTGGAAATATTTAAACCAATGACATTTAACTTGGTATTAAAATGCTTTATTAACAATATTTTGCAAAGCTTGTTGTAATCGGCTGCAGATTCAGAAATTACCCATTTTTTTATAACGTTGCCAAATGTTGTTAGTGGAGTGAACCAGCCCATGTTGTTAGTGGAGTGAACCAGCCCATGTTGTTAGTGGAGTGAACCAGCCCATGTTGTTAGTGGAGTGAACCAGCCCATGTTGTTAGTGGAGTGAACCAGCCCATGTTTTTTAATGTGTGCTTTGAGCAGCAGAACAACAATTGACCATCAAAGTACAAATGGGAAAGTCACTGGCAGGGTGTGGGGCGAATCTGTCCCGTTCATCGCAGGCCATTGTTGTTAAGGTGAGTTGCGTTGCCAGATCTGTGAGTTAAGTTGCCAGATTTGTCCAAGGTCCATCCGGTAACCCTCCCCTCTGGTCCTCCAGGGCTTTAGATGGCCACAGATGGTTAGGTGGATTGTGTGTTTGTGTGTCTGGTACCCTGGGCCCATGTTGTGGACATTGGGCTGTAGAGACTGAAAGATGAGCCCTGGCCCTGGATAGGCACCCAGGGACCCTCCTTCCATCCCCCTTCACCCCACTCTCGCTGGTCCTATGCTTCACGGGACAGGGGGATTTTGACAGAGTACAGGCCCAACTGCATGGATAGCAGAGTGCACTGGGTTTTTATTGGCGTGTAGTTCAGGAGATTGGCAGCTCGGCTCAGTTCTGTGGAATGCTGAGTCAGCGGATCGTTGTGCAACAAATGAGCAGTTGGGCAGGTTCATTGTCTGAGCCAATGCCATTTATTTCAGCTATCAATGTTCGGTCCGAGGTAATTTAATGTCAGGGAGAGACGTGTCATACATTCTAATGTGACAGGGGAATGGACACAGACTCAGTTGTTTTGGCCATTGCCATGAGCAGTATGTAATTTCATGTATGAATTATAATGTACAGTTGAAGTTGGACGTTTACATACACTTAGGTTGAAGTCATTAAAACTCATTTTTCAACCACTCCACAGATTTCATGTTAACAAACTACAGTTTTGGCAAGTCGGTTAGGACATCTACTTTGTGCATGACACAAGTAATTCTTCCAACAATTGTTTACCGACAGATTATTTCACTTATAATTCACTATATCACAATTCCAGTGGGTCAGAAGTTTACATACACTAAGTTGACTGTGCCTTTAAACAGCTTGGAAAATTCCAGAAAATGATTACATGTTTTTAGAAGCTTCTGATAGGCTAATTGTCAATTGGAGGTGTACCTGTGGATGTATTTCAAGGCCTACCTTCAAACTCTTTGCTCGACATCATGGGAAAATCAAAAGAAACCAGCAAAGACCTCCGAAAAGAAATTTTAGACCTCCACAAGTCTGGTTCATCCTTGGGGGCAATTTCCATACGCCTGAAGGTACCACGTTCATCTGTACAAACAATTGTACGCAAGTATAAACACCATGGGACCACGCAGCCGTCATACCGCTCAGGAAGGAGACGCGTTCTGTCTCCTAGAGATCTTTGGTGCGAAAAGTGCAAATCAATCCCAGAACAACAGCAAAGGACCTTGTGAAGATGCTGGAGGAAACGGGTACAAAAGTATCTATATCCACAGTAAAACAAGTCCTATATCAACATAACCTGAAAGGCCGCTCAGCAAGGAAGATGCCACTGCTCCAAAACCGCCATAAAAAAGCCAGACTACGGTTTGCAACTGCACATGGGGACAAAGATCATACTTTTTGGAGAAATTTCCTCTGGTCTGATGAAACAAAAATAGAACTGTTTGGCCATAATGACCATCGCTATGTTTGGAGGAAAAAGGTGGAGGCTTGCAAGCCGAAGAACATCATCACAACCGTGAAGCACGGGGGTGACAGCATCATGTTGTGGGGGTGCTTTGCTGCAGGAGGGACTGGTGCACTTCACAAAATAGATGGCGTCATCTCTTTCTACTTTAATCTGTAAATTAGCCTACATGTCTTTTTATGCATTACGTTTTTCCCTTCATCAAGCTAGCACTGCACTCACTAAATCTACAGTCATTTTCCCACACCCAAGTCGCCCACAGAAATGTATTTGCGTGTTAGCCAATCAAAAAGAGCCATGCTTGCCATGTTCAAATGGCAAGCATGGAATTAGGCCCCCCACTGGCCATCCAATGTATGCCTGATGGGTCTAGATCATGCATTATATTACTGTTGTAAGAGCCATGCAAGTTACAGGCATGAGCCTTTGACACAAATGTGTTGGAGCTAAAAGGAGTAGAAAATAAATAATATATATTTTCTGGATCCCTCTCTGCTATTTGTACTGTCATTATTCACCCTTCAAACTATGTTGTATGTGTGTTGTGTTGTTTTTTTCTCCTTAGAAGAGGGCCTGAACCATGAGTGTAAGCTCTGCAGTCAGTCATTCGACTCGCCAGCCAAACTCCAGTGCCACCTGATCGAGCACAGCTTCGAGGGCATGGGCGGCACCTTCAAGTGTCCTGTCTGCTTCACAGGTGAGTGTCTGCGTGTGTGTATGTGCGTGCGCGTGTGTCCTCAGAGACCCCCACCCACAGACATGCATTACAATGCAAAGCAATTTCCAGAAACCTCATTGTTTGTGTGAAATGGTAAATGGTTTTCTAAATGAGTGTGAAAAGGTCAGAAAGCAGGGTCAGCCAAAGCTGAAAGCAGTTTGCTGCGTGCATCTTAATATTTACAAAAATTGCCTTCAAATCAAGACCTACAGACTGTTGTGAGCAGAGGGGTAGAGTATATAGAGTATAGAGAGAGAGAGAGAGAGAGAGAGAGAGAGAGAGGGAGAGGGGGAGAGGGAGAGGGAGAGAGAGAGAGTAAAGAAGGGTGGAGGGGTGAAGGAGGGAGAGTGAAGTGTTAATTGTAGATGTCGGTGGTGCTGCTGGCTGTAATGATCTCATCTGTCTGTGTGCGTGGAGGTGGAAGGACCATTCAGGAGTCCTCTGGAGAGGATAACGCCCTCCTTCAGTGTCAACAGGGTTAACTATCTCTATAATGAAATCTGCAAAGTCGTTAACTTCTCCTCCAGCTCCTCGCCATCCTTTCCTTTTCCTCCTCTCTCAGCTCTTTAGCTACACTCTTTCTTTTTCACTATTTTCCATTCCTCAGCTCTTTACTCACTTCGCTCGTTTTTTTACCTCAGTGTTTTTCCATCAGTTTATACTTTGAACTGATCTCATCATTTTACTCGTCTCATATTCTCACTGCTCCACTCTTCTCCTCTCCATCTTCACCTCTTCTCTTGTCCCGTTGTCCAGCAGATGCTCACTCATTTCCTCAGTATTCACCCCTCCTTTCATCTCCATCTCCTCTCATTGCTATTTGGCCTTATCTCTCTTTTAGCAGCAGCTTATTGATATTTCCCTCCCCTACTCCCCCCTCATCCCCTCGCCGGGGTCGGGACGTTTAATATACAGAGCATGCTTTCTTCATCTGAGCCTTCATTTTCTACCGTCAGCTCTGACAGACAGGTCCCCCTTCTCCCTCTGCATCCATATCGATCACGGCGGCAGGCGCAGGAGAGAGACGGATGCAGAAAGAGAGAGAGAGAGAGAGAGACAGAGAGAGAGAGAGAGAGAGAGAGAGAGAGAGAGAGAGAGAGAGAGAGAGAGAGAGAGAGAGAGAGAGAGAGAACCCTCAGGACAGTGCTGGTAGAGCAGACACACAGAGGCGGGGGATGGAAGGATGGATGGATGGATGGATGGAAGGATGGATGGAAGTGGTGGACCATGGGGAGTATGGATAGAGAGACTGAAAGGCCTGCTTCTGTTGAGGAAGGAGGGCGGGGACAGACTAAGACTCAGATCACACTAGCCTCCTCAGGCATTTTCTGGATAGGGAGAAATGGGTTGGGGGCGGTTGTCTGTGAGACCCAGTCTGTCCTTGAAAACATTTATACCACTTAAGATGGACTCAGTGATATAAGGCTGTATCCAAATGATCCAGTTTACCCGGCGAGGCATGTCTGTGTCGGAGCTGCAAAATGTCAGTTAATTACACTCTAGTCTGGTCGATCCCATTTAGAAAGCAGGAGAATGGACAGACCGTACAAAACAATATAATATAAAGGAAGAAGAAGAAGACAACTTTGGGGAAAGCTACAGTACAGCTCTGCAAATGGCAAGTTGTGAATGTAAGATGAAAGGATGGTGGGAGGGAGGGAGGAGAAGGAGAAGAGAGCTGGGGAACGGAAGGAGGGTAAATGGGAGTGGATGGGAGGTGAGGAGATGAGAGGAGAGGAGAGCAAAGAGGTCCATAAGCCCCTGGATGATGAGAGAGAGTGAGGCTGACTCTCCCAGGACAGCTTTGACAGGTTTCAGAAGTGGGGGAGCCTGCAGCTAGAAGTGTCTGCTCTTCCTGCACCCTAAGGAGCAGCTGCGAGGGGCTGCCAGGCAAAATGTGATTGGCAATATTACGAGGGTTAAGACAAACAAAACAGAAGGAAGTGTTCAGGATGAAAGTCATGTGTGTTCCCAGTCATGTTCCCCCCTTATGTCAGTAGGTGAATGAAAGTCACAAAACTCCAGGATGTGCTTTGTCTTTTTTTGAAAATAACATTTCTTCCATTCCTTCCACGAACTGCCAGTCTCTTCCGTTGTCATCTTAGAATGAGGTTGTTCTATCCAACAAAAGTATAAAGGCATCTCAAAATGCCGGCAAATCTATAGCTGTCCTATCATGAAATCCTGGTTGTGAAACACAAGTAAATAAATAGATAAACAGATAAATAAATAAATACAAAAGAAATGAAGGAAAAGAAAGGGAGAAGCAGGATCAGCTTTTCCTCTCACAAACAGCTTAGTATTGGTGATGTATGTTCAGAGAGAGAGAGAGAGAGAGAGAGAGAGAGAGAGAGAGAGAGAGAGAGAGAGAGAGAGACAGCCTGCAGAGGGCACCGTCCACCCTGCCAAAATAAAGATGAGTTGGAGCCCGTGCTGGGGCCCGTAGTAAAGATAGACGTCTGCCATGGCGGAGGCCCCTGAGATCTAATCAGAGGGCTTAATATCCCCGACAGCCAGGAGACCTTGGCCCCTCCGCCCTGTCGCCTCAACGCAGACCAGCCCCAGACCTGCTCACTCAGTCGGCCTCCACGCACACAGCCAGAAAAGTCCACAAAGTCGTATTCCTTGCTCTCTCTCGCACTCGCTCGCTCTCTTTAGAACATACTCGTTTTCTCACTCCCTCTCTCTCTCCCTCTCTTTCCCTGTCTCTATCTCTGCCTCTCTTTCCCTGTCTCTCTCTCTCTCCCTCTCTTTCCATGTTTCTCTCTCCCCTTTCTTTCCCTGTCTCTCTCTTTCCCTGTCTCTCCCTCTCTTTCCCTGTCTCCCTCTCTCTCTCTTTCCCTGTCTCTCTCTCTCCCTCTCTTTCCCTGTCTCCCTCTGCCTCTCTTTCCCTGTCTCTCTCTTTCTCTCTGCCTCTCTTTCCCTGTTTCTCTCTCCCCTCTCTTTCCCTGTCTCTCTCTTTCCCTGTCTCTCTCTCCCCCTCTCTTTCCCTGTCTCTCTCTCCCTCTCTTTCCCTGTCTCCCCCTCTCTCTCTTTCCCTGTCTCTCTCTCCCTCTCTTTCCCTGTCTCCCTCTGCCTCTGCCTCTCTTTCCCTGTCTCTCTCTCTCTGCCTCTCTTTCCCTGTTTCTCTCTCCCCTCACTTTCCCTGTATCTCTCTTTCCCTGTCTCTCTCTCCCTCTCTTTCCCTGTCTCTGTCTCCCTCTCTTTCCCTGTCTCTCTCTCCCTCTCTTTCCCTGTCTCTCTCTCCCTCTCTTTCTCTGCCTCTTGGTTTCTTGCTTTGTATTTTGCTTCCTCTCTTTGCTATTACTGTGTAGCCATTGATAGGGACAGTTCGAAACGCGAGGTGTCAAAACTTGAAGTGTCATAAAAAAAATGCACCCACCTCCCCAACGTTAAAAATATTTTTGCAAAACCCTCCCCTTGTACTGTAAATAATTTTTGTACACCCTCCCCCTCAAAAAATGTACTCAAAAGAATGTTTACGACTACAAATAACAATAACTTTAGCGACCCTGTGTTTATAAACGTGGATATCGATATTTCCACTTCAGCATGCTTTTGTGGCACAGTCGATGACAACGGGCCAGAAGATTGAGGGTTCGCCGACCACCACAGCTCTCCCGGCCTGTTTCAATAGACCTACACTACGATCAGAGCCGGCTGTAGACAATGATCAGCTAGATGGAAATCAGATTTTCAACATTTTTATGTTATATTTACAATTATATATGCAACAGATTTTCCACCAACGGGTTTCTGTACCAATGCACCACAACCAATAAGCATATCATACCGACTTTGGGTGCTTCAACATCATGGTTTGCGTTTTCAACACCACAATCTGAATTTTATTTTGGACGAATGTGTGCTGGTAGCCTATAGGAGGTTTTTGAAGTAGCCTAATCAGATTAAAACATTGTGACTCGTTGTGTTTATGGAAAGGGGATACCTAGTCAGTTGCACAACTGAATGCATTCAACTGAATTGAACCCAAACCCTCTGAATCAGAGATGTAAAGGGGGCTGCCTTAATCGACGTCCATGTCATCGACGCCTGGGGAGCAGGTGTTGTTGGGCGGTTAGCTGCCTTGCTCAAGAGCAGGACTGCAAATTTCTCCATCTTGCCGGCTCAGGGATTCAAACTAGCAACCTTTCGGTTACTGGCCCAACGCTCATAACCGGTATGCTACATGCCTCTCCTAAAAGGTAATACATTTAAAAAGTTTAATGACAAATATTTAGGCTATATTGAGGTGTTAGGTTCTAGGTGTGCGAGGAATAGCTGCTCGGATCGGAGAAGAGGCAGAGCGTGTTAAGTATTCCTGAATAACTGGGCCTGCAGGGAGCATATGTGGCCACATTATTATAGAACGACTTGGGAGAATGATGATCCGCAACAGACAGCGCATCTCAGAGTCAGAACTTAAAATACAGCCAGACTGGCCTGCTACTGTGTCTTTATAGACCAGGGGTCTACAACCTTTAGAATACAGTATACAGCCAGACTGGCCTGCTACTGTGTCTTTATAGACCAGGGGTCTACAACCTTTAGAATACAGTATACAGCCAGACTGGCCTGCTACTGTGTCTTTATAGACCAGGGGTCTACAACCTTTAGAATACAGTATACAGCCAGACTGGCCTGCTACTGTGTCTTTATAGACCAGGGGTCTACAACCTTTAGAATACAGTATACACTGTGTCTTTCTAGGCCTTAGAAACTGTCCAGAGTAGACCCACAACTGATCCAAATTGAATTCATGGAATTAAATATTCAAATCACAGGGCTTTTGCGACATTATTCAAATGACAATTTCACTGCAGTTTACAGCCTAGATTAGAATGTGGGGTTGTAGTCTAATCTAGGTAGGATAATTGTATTGTCCCTAAACAAGATCAATAGGGGAGTTTTTTTGAGCTGCCTCTCTGCTTATATTTAACATTGGTGTTGCGTTGAAGGATTTTAAATGTGGTAGGATTGGTAGTTAACATATTGCAGATCTGGACAAACAATCCACCTACCACTAATGTCACTATGAATGGTGGATAGAGGGCAGGATAGACAGTTAGACTGCTAGACTATATTGGCCTGTGGGATAGTTAGCGCGCAGAAAAGTGTAGTGCAGAAGGGAACAAGTGAAACACCTTGATATAGTGGAGGCACATGCAAGCAGATGAGGGAATTTGTCTAGAATGGAAGAATGATAAAGTATGTTTCTATGCAAAGCCGACAGAAAAAAGAAAAAAAACAGCTATTGCCTGCTAGCCTATTTTCAGTTTTTAAAAATATGTCAAAAACACAATCAAAGCCACAATCATTGTAGCCTCTTAGCACAAAGTAGTTCTATGTTTAAAGCGTTGGATATTCTCATGTTGTATTTAACCTTGGGATAAAACAAGGCTGTTGTGAATGGAACATCCAGCAAGCTATCTCTATCTCTGTCTATTTGTCCTTGATCATTTGTTTTTAAAAGTAGGCCATAACCCATAGCCATAGCTGTAGCTGTAGCGTTGTTTGTTGGTTCATTAGTGGGACTTTATTCATATCAGTGTTCAACACAGTGTTTAGTTTAGTTGTGTACCGCAGACAGCTGTCACTGAGATATTAGTAACCAGGCAGTGTCTGTCACTCTGGATGTAAAGCACTAGCTGGAGATATATAAACGTTTATTTTTTATATTTCTTTAAGGACCGTAGGTGGCGGCCATCCTGGTGCCTGTCTGCCGGAGCTAAGTGAGCTTCAGGCATATACAGCTCAATAATTAATATCAGCTCTCCCTGGTGCACTCAAATTGGGAGATGTTGATGTTGTGTGCTCCACCATGCGCCTGTTCACTGCAGTGTGGCTCCCATCAGGGGCAAACGGGCTGAAGAGACCCCAAAGTGCTCTCAGATAGACACCTCACCTTTAGCAGGCTGCTTTTCATTCCCCTCCCCTCAGCCCCTCAGCCCAGGCGGTGCATGCATTAAGAGAAAAGTTATTTTGAGCCGTTAATAAATTCTAATGAAGCCTGGCCCCACATGGTAACTTTTCGGGAAGCAGCCAGACCTTAGAGAGTAGACAGCCAGTACGTACTTTCTTAAAGCACAGGGGTCTGGGATAACAAACGCCATGTTTGAAGTGCTCCTCTGAGAACACAGAAAGAGACACACACACACACAAATTACACAGGCAAGCACACACGCATACACACGTCTCCCTAGTCTACTGTGGCAACGTGGACTATCTACGGCTTAATTAAAGCACAAATGCATAGTATATATTTATATATTTTAAGTGCCAGGCAAGTTGTGTGCGTGTATGTGTTTATATCATAGTGACTGTAGCCTTATTCTGCATAAATAAATAGTGCATCTGCATGAATATTTACGTATATTGTCAATATCATTAGCGCTGTAGAGTAATGGAGGCCATGTTTTGCACTTGAAGCAATGCCAATTTCTTCTGTGGTTGTTTATTTTCTAGCTTGTTGTCCCCACAGTATATTCTAAATAAAGATCATCTTTATTCTCATAACATTATGTCCTAGCTCACTGTACTGTAGCAGCACAGCCGGGTATGACCACTCTGTTCAAAGATTGGCAGATAGGCCAATCAAAGTTCACTTATTTCTTTCTTAATAAGTGGACATCATAATGTCCTTTATTGTCTGTACAACATATTCAGTGCATTTCCCTAGCTATTGTCTATGTATATATACTGGCTTCATAATCATTTGTTTCTCTTTTTTGTTTCTGTCATTGTTGTTTATTTTCCATTTGCCCTTATTTCCTGAAAGCTGTATTTCTTTTGTTCGCAAAATGTTGGATATTTTACTATGATTTCAAAAAGATACTCACTTTCTTTCTCCTCTCCCTCCTCTCCCCCCCCCCCTCTCTCTCTCTCCCTCCCTCTCCCTCTCTCCCTCTCTCCCTCACTCTGTCTGTAGTATTTGTCCAGGCCAGTAAGCTCCAGCAGCACATCTTCTCAGCCCATGGCCAGGAGGACAAGATATATGACTGCTCCCCGTGCCCACAGAAGTTCTTCTTCCAGACCGAGCTACAGGTAAACCCAGACTTAGCCCTGTTAGTGGTCACCACCACCAAGTACACACACACACATATGCATACACACACAAGTACAAGCACGAGTACACACACATACACACATATCTGGAATCAGAAGGATTAAGAGAATGTGTTTTTTGAGGAGTAATTACTATACTGTACAGAGAAAAAAACACAGTTCAGTCAATAATATGACAGCAACTCCCAGCCTCGTAAACACAGAGGAGGCACTAAGTATGATCTGTTACTGTAGGGATGCCATATCTGACCTTCAACAAAGTTAGAATGTAGACTCTTTGAAACTCTCAATGTTGTAGAGATAATCCATTTGCAAGCCATCTCTTCCCACTATCCTCAGAGAACTTGAACATCTTTCCTATTTCCTTGTACAAATCTTTTATTTTCTGTCAGTAGCTCTTGTATCTGAAAAATTGTGTGTTAGCACCTCATAGTTGAGCACTGAGGACCCAAAAATATATGAATATAGCCATCTGAGTAGCAACAATTTATTGTCCACACTCATTAAAATGTTTCATATGTTCAAGCACCTTGTGAAACCCACTAGTACACTCTTAGAAAAAAGGGTTCCAAAATGGTTCTGCGGCTCCTCATAGGATAACCTTTTTTGGTTCCATATAGAACCCTTTTTGTTCCCAGGTTGAGCTCTTTTGGGTTCCATGTAGAACCCTCTGTGGAAAGGGTTCTAAATGGAACCCAAAAGGATTCTACCTGAAACCAAAAGGGTTCTACCTGGAACCAAAAGGGGTTACTCAAAGGGTTCTTCTATGGGGACTACTGACCTCTAGCCCCAACCACCACACACACAGATTAGTGGTGCTAGCTCAGTATTAGCATCTAGCCAGAAGATGGAAGGGTGAATCCAGGATTTTAGCTTAGAATTGATCAGACAGACGATGTTCATTGAGATTCAGCCAGTAAACACAGAGCCATGGTGTGCCAGGAGGAAGGGGAATGTGATCATTATCTACTGGACAGTTGAGTCTACAGAACAGAAGTATTGATGCACCACCCACCATCATACAGGTTCTTCATGGATATGGTTATTAGTAACTAACAAGTATTGCGTGTGTCCTCTCTCTCTCTACACAACATGGCAAACACAGCATCTTATTTATCCTACTTCATCTATCATTGGAACGAGTGTTTCGAGTGTTTTTGCTATAGTCAGGGTTGTTACAAGTACCTGTAAACAATCTCAAATAACCTGGGGATGTTTTTCCTGCTTTTTACTCATGTTTTGGGATCCAGCTCCCAGAGGTGTTGTTTCATGTTTACATTGTTTTACACCCTTTGTGAAGAGACTGAGAGCAAACATAAAAGATCACTTTGTTGTGAAGCAGAGGGTTATGAAAGGGTTAAGCATAGGGTTATGAAAGGGTTAAGCAGAGGGTTATGAAAAGGATTGAGTTTAGGGGATAAGATTATCATTATATTCAACCTGTGCCATGGCATGCTCTAGAAGCAATCCCCAGTAGGTGCATACACACATAGACACACACACCTGCGCACACATCCGCGCCCACACACACAGGCTTATCACACTTAAACATACGTTCAGAACACAGCATTTACATAAATTCACATAATATAAGATACACACGAAGTTGATTAACACCAAGACCATCCACTGACTCCCCCTGGAGTTCCTTTTTTATAATGACATTTTTCTATGTAGACCTCCAATGTGTTGTACAACGTGGACAATGTTTCTCTTTTATACTGCATCCATACTGCGGCATAATGCTAGTCAAAATGTATATACCGTGTACAAGTTGTTGTTTGCTTCGGGTTGTTCAAAAACATCTCAAAAAATGTAATTTGTCAATCTCTCTGTAGTGAAGCTGTCACCCAGCGATGAGGACATAGATGTTGCTTCTCTCTCTGCCTGGTCTGCCTGGAGTTTCTCTCTCCTACACCCTGACACTCTGGCCCACTCTCTGGCTACCTGGTGGTCTCCTCATCTCTCACAGTAGTCAGAGGTCAAGGGGTTAGTGCAGGCTGGGAGAGAGAGAGTAGAGGGGAAGCAGGCAGGGGGAGAGAGGAGAGGGAGAGCTACCTGCCATGCTAGGCAGGTAAAGGGAAGCAGCAACGATATTTTATTAATTTGCAGCTGAGATTTCCTGAAACAGACCAAAGGCTGTGACAGGTATCCTGCGCTACCCCTCTCTCCCCCACCTCCTCCCCCCTTCTCCCCCACCGTCCAACCATCCTCTCCCACCGCCTGCCCCTGTGAACTCTACCCTGCGAGGGGTAGCCAATTTTCGCCAGCCTGTCGAGATGGATGATGGGAGAGCATCCATCTAATCAGCCCTCCCAGGACCCCCTACCTGGCCACCCCCTTGGACCGGACAGATTGACTGACTCCTGGGCCTCGGTGACCCAGAATCCACAGTCCAGAAGAGACTCTGCTCTCTGCAAGTGTGCAAGAGTGGGATACAGTGTATCCTCCCTTCCTCTGTATAATGATGAACCCTATTCCTCCTAAGACAAAAGACAATGATGTTCAAGTTTTTCTGGGATGAGATTCCCCCTTGTTCCTCTTAGCTGGCGCTCTTTTTTATCCTTCACTTTCATTATCATTCCTTGGAAGTTGTGTATGTCCTGCTCCAATTGACAGAGGAGAGGAGAGGAGAGGAGAGGAGAGGAGAGGAGAGGAGAGGAGAGGAGAGTGTGTAGTCACTGGGTACACCAGGACTTCTCCTTCTCTCTCTTTACTTAGATACCCGCAGGACACGCACCTTAATTGGAGTGTCTTAAAAGGATTCCTTTAAAGACGACGATGCTCGGTCCAACTCTGTAATGAGTGCTAGAAGTGACAAGAACACATCTGTATCATGTTGTTGTTCTTCTTCTTCTCACAAATTAGATTCTCCTTCTTCCTCTGTGTGTGTGATAGCATTATTGTCAAGCTGTGAGCAATTTTTGTGTTTTAAATTAAGGAAATGTATTAGCGGGGGTGTTGCCGGGTTAGTGTAAACAGTGATGCATGTCGTGACATCCATAATTTTTTGGGAAAATACTTTAAAATGTGGAAAGAATATGATATCTTGGAAATAGAACAGAATAATCACCATGGGTTCACTGTATTTCTAATGATATTATTGCATTACCATGTGTAATAGCACAGCCCACTCTACTGTAGATCTGAAAACAATTTTAGTGTAATTTCTCAAAGTCTGCGAGAGCCTAAATATACTGACAGTCATCACACTAAATATTATTTAAACAATATTAAAATATATAATTTAGTGTGAAGTTTGTCAGTATTTTTTGGAGTGTAATGTTTGGGGCTCTCGCCGACTGAAACGAGGCAAAGCGTCATTCTGCCACGGTACATTGGGACTATAATTCCCATGAAGATTGATTTGAGAATTTACCATTTGGAATGTGAGTGCACCATGTCCCTAACACTCGCCACTCTGAGGCTGATCTACATTTGCTTTTGAGAACTTTTTGAGAACACACTAGCTTAATTTGCCAAGTGTGACAGCTTCACGTGCATTTGAACTTCTGTTGTCTTTTTAAATGACAAGCCGTTCTTCTCTTCCACACCCCAGGTGCTCACGATGCTGTCACCATTTCAAAAAGTTGAGCACCAAAATGAAAGTGAAATGAATAAAAGGCCACAACTGTGTGTTTGTGACACGCTATCATTAATATTTAAGTGTATTTATAAACAAACACGCTGTACAAACTGTCGTCAGCGGTGTAAAAGGGGACATAAACATTGCGAGATGAATGGTGACGATGTAACACAGTCGTGGTGTTCTACTTTCCTACTCAGAATTAGACAGAATGACAAACCTAATGATCCTAGGAGGATTTTCTCTCTGCAGTGTGTGTGTGTGTGTACACATGGGAGTGTGTGTGTGTGTATGTTTGGGCGTGTGTGTGAGTGTGTATGTACAGTATTTGTCTCCGTTTCTTCCTCTCCCAGGGTGGGTCTGATGTGTACATGCGAACACAGTGTCTGGAGGGAAACATGACAAAAACTCCCAGAAGCCTTTGAGGCATTCTCTTTCTCTTCTTCCTCCGCTCGCTGTACTACTGGGAAAAGTTAAAACCAAACAAAGAGAGGGAGGGATGCTCTGTGCTGGAATTCATCACCGGATCTGTTCCCTAACACACACACATTTGTATTGTACTTTTTATTTGACTTTCTGCAACTTTGATAAAGCTTGTCATTAACGCGCGTAATAAATATATTACACGTTTAATGTACCTGTTTAAAGAGATTCACTTTGCAAATGTCTGATTCTAAACACATTTTTACAAAACGCTGTTGAGGCTAGCCTGTCCTCACAGCGTCAGATGTAACAGTTCCTCACAGATTTATTTTCAAACATGTCCAATAATTATTAGACACTTCGATTTTGTACGAAGGTTACATGACATCAATTGTGTGGATATGTGAATATTCTGACTCGCTCTCTCCAAACAAGTGTGAGATTCACTCCTAAAATACACTCTGTCAATGAAGTAGCTATAAAAGCGAGAGCAAAGGAGAGAGAGACAGAACAGAGAGAGGAGTATTGTGTGAGTGAGTTTGATGTGTTGTAGCATCATTGCTACACCACTCAAACTCTTGTCCGTAAGTTAAGCAGTTAAATGTGAGAGTAATTGTGTTTTGTTTCTGGGACTGTGGAGCTCCATGGACCCCATCTCCCTCCCAGTGACAGGCTTGGATCTCACATCCTCCACCCCCCTGCCTCAGTCTAATTAGTATGTGTAGCCCTGGGCTCGCGTCCCACCAAGACTCATCCCCTCATCTCCCTCCCAAGATGGCTCCCCTAAGAAAGATCCTTAATTGCGTTCTTTAGTCATAGTCTCCATTTTAAGTGTGAAAAGGCATCTGTGTTGGTAGCTATGACCTCAGAAATCAGCTCAGATTTTTTTATTTCTATCGATCACTTGCTTTCTTTATCTCTCTCTTTTTATTGTCTCTTTCTCCTCATCTCCCTCCCTCTCCCTCTCCCTCTGCTCTCTCTCAATTCCTGTATGGATCTCTCTCACCCTCTCTCTCTCTCTCTCTCTCTCTCTCTCTCTCTCTCTCTCTCTCTCTCTCTCTCTCTCTCTCTCTTACTTTCTCTCCATATCTTATCTCTTTCTCCCCATCTCCCTTCCCTTCCTCTTTCTCTCTATCTCCCCCTCCCTCTCTCCATCGCTCCCTCTCTCTGCTCTCTCTCTTTGCCGCTCTGTCGTCGCTTCACTTAATGAGGCTCTATAATAACCCAGTGGTTGTGCAGTTGTTTTGCTACCTCAGTCAAACATCACTGCATAGTGGGTTTCTAGCACCATTCACTTGTCTACTTAGACAGGCTAATGATCATCATTTGGGGGAACAAAGCACACTAGCCCTCCAATAGAGGATCTGTCTTCTCCCGTTGCACCTCAAAAGAGAAGGATGTTTGTATATCCAGCCAGACTATTCCCGCTATTACTCATTTATTACATGGCTATTATACACACAACCACATGACCAAAGGCTAGACACAATTAGACACACACCAAAGTCTCCCCACTCCACCCTAGCCCCAGAGCTGTACAGAATGTCCACTCGTCCCCAGGCGCCACACTTCAAACAAGACGGTTGGTTGCCAAGGAGACCGTGGTGGTGGTGGTGGTCAAACAGCGGACGAGGTCAGCCCTCCCTACGCCCTAATAAGTGTTGACTGTGGAGAATTCCAGCTGCTAGTTTTATTAATTTTATTCATTTATTTTATTGTATTCATAATTAGCTAAACTGGCCAGCAGTAAGCCAGGCCTGAGGCCAAACAGGAAGAGATTGCACCCCTAGTGGCCGAGCCAACAGTGTGGAATGCAGATCACTCCAAGAAAAGGGGGACTGAGTCAGTACTGGCCTGGGTTCAATTCATCCCGCGATCACTGCTCAGACAGAACCCAGGGAATGTAGCACTGGGGCTGCTGCATGTGCCTTCTCTGTCTGGTCGTAGGGGTGAACTATTTAGAGCTGTGGGGAATTAAATAGCATTTGCCCAGTGCTTTGTGCTAGTAGTTCGGATACAGCATGACCCATATGTGTCTCTTAAAGCAGCCCAGTGTTCCTGTTTAACCTGTGATCTGTTCTGAGGTCTGTGAGTTCTTTGTCTCAGCGTGTCTGAGCAGCAGCGAGCTCTGCTCTTATGCCTTAATTAAACTTCTGACTGATGACTAGCAGTGTGCTGTGGCTGGATCTCAGTGGTTTGGCGCTCCGTTTGCTCCCTGTGCTCCAGATGCAGCTACTGTATGTTAGCTGACTTATGTCAGCTATGAGCAGAGAGGTAGTTTCTGTTTAGACATGGGGGGGATAGCCACTACTGTTTAGGCAAGGGGGGGATAGCCACTACTGTTTAGACAAGGGGGGATAGCAACTACTGTTTAGACAAGGGGGGGATAGCAACTACTGTTTAGACAAGGGGGGGATAGCCACTACTGTTTAGACAAGGGGGGGATAGCAACTACTGTTTAGACAAGGGGGGATAGCAACTACTGTTTAGACAAGGGGGGATAGCAACTACTGTTTAGACAAGGGGGGATAGCCACTACTGTTTAGACATGGGGGGATAGCCACTACTGTTTAGACATGGGGGGGATAGCAACTACTGTTTAGACATGGGGGGATAGCCACTACTGTTTAGACAAGGGGGGGATAGCAACTACTGTTTAGACAAGGGGGGATAGCAACTACTGTTTAGACAAGGGGGGGATAGCAACTACTGTTTAGACAAGGGGGGGATAGCCACTACTGTTTAGACATGGGGGGATAGCCACTACTGTTTAGACATGGGGGGGATAGCAACTACTGTTTAGACATGGGGGGATAGCCACTACTGTTTAGACATGGGGGGATAGCCACTAATGTTTAGACATGGGGGGTTAGCCACTACTGTTTAGACATGGGGGGGATAGCAACTACTGTTTAGACATGGGGGGGATAGCCACTACTGTTTAGACATAGGGGGATAGTCACTACTGTTTAGACATGGGGGGATAGCTACTACTGTTTAGACATAGGGGGATAGTCACTACTGTTTAGACATGGGGGGGAGAGACGCTAGTGTTTAGACATAGTGGGATAGCCACTAATGTTTAGACATAGGGGGATAGTCACTACTGTTTAGACATGGGGGGGATAGCCACTACTGTTTAGGCATGGGGGGATAGCCACTACTGTGTAGACATGGGGGGGATAGCCACTACTGTTTAGACATGGGGGGGGGTAGCCACTACTGTTTAGACATGGGGGGATAGTCACTACTGTTTAGACATAGGGGGATAGCCACTACTGTTTAGACATGGGGGGATAGTCACTACTGTTTAGACATAGGGGTATAGCCACTACTGTTTAGACATGGGGGGATAGCCACTACTGTTTAGACATAGGGGGATAGCCACTAATGTTTAGACATAGGGGTATAGCCACTACTGTTTAGACATGGGGGGAATAGCCACTACTGTTTAGACATGGGGGGGATAATAAAAGAAAATGGTGGATGCCTTGGATGGATACAGGTAGCAGAAGTAAGGGGAGTTGCTATAAAATCTTGTTGATGTGAATATATGATTTAGAAGAAAGTTTCCATTGCATACATCAAGTTAGGATTTGAACTAGAGTGGATTGTCTTTTCTGTCTTTCAATGTCAGTTGAAATGTCGCAAATCAGAATTACCTGACTTCTTAGTCCTTTACAACTACCTAAATTGTTATGTAGCAAATTATTAATTAATTGTTGGGAATTGGTGCTCATAAAACGTGTCAACAAATGTTTACCATTGTTTTTCACCTGGCCTGGTGTTGCCTGGCATCACGCTTGAATAATATAATGTCTCCTCGACTTTCCCCCAGTTGGAGGGGTCTCCCGAGACCCAAGCTTAGAGACTCATTATTGTTCATTCTATCAGTTTTCTGAACACTCTATAAAGTCACAGCTCTGGGTGTAAAAGACCGGCTACAACCTGTTGCTATAGTTTTGCCTAGTTTGTAGATTAGGGGCACGTTCCTCTGCCCAGGCCGGTGCTATCGATGGAGACCAGAGGAATTGGAAACAACATAAAGAATTATTAGTTAATAAATCGACTCCCCAGCCTCACTCTCTCCCTCCTCCCTCTCTCTCTCTCCCTCTCCTCCCTCTTCTTCTCTGTTAAATTCTCTAAGACATTTGCATGGGTTTTCATGGGGACACAGGACCCCTGCCAGCCCCCCCCCCCCCCCCCCCCCCCCCCAAGGAACGTTACAGCAATATGATGTAATCAGATGAAAGAAGGTGGATGGAGGGTTAACAGTGCCAGAGAGCCAGTCGATGGAGGAGGAGAGAGAGGAGGAAGAAGAGCCTTCTCAGGCACAGGCTTCATTCGTGAGAGAGGCGGATGCTCATTATTGATCAGTATAAAACATTTTAAAGTTGAGAAATGACTGCTAAAGGTTTTACATTGGCTCTGCTGGTAACTGGGACCTGCAGTAGAGCAGCATGGTGTATGTAGCCCAGCGGGTGGTCGGGAAGAAGAATGATGGGTAAGGGAGAGGGAGGGTAGAGTGGGGATAAGAGTGGGGGAGAGTGGGGATAAGAGAGGGGGGAGATTGGGGGTTAGGAAGAAAGGAGATGGGGTGGCAGGGAGATCGGTGGTAAGATAAAGGGTAGCAGGGAGATTGGTGGTAAGGGGTCTAGTGGTTGGGGACAGTCAATCTGTTATGAATTTAAATGATTGATTTAGGTGACATTGGTGTGCTGAGGTTAGGAGCTGAGGACGTGTATTTGGCTGTATTTCACTGTGTGAATGGTTGCACACATTGGCCTTCAAGAATTTCATAAAATGATGGAATGGAAATTGAATGATGTTCTTATTTTCTCTCCCTCTTTATCGCTCTCTCTGTCTCTCTCCCTCTTTATCTCTCTCTCTGTCTCTCTCCCTCCGTTCTCCACTGATATACAGAACAGTATCTATCTTCCACTATGTGGAGTTCAATATCCACAGACGTAAAGGTATCATTTTCCTTTTTCTCTCTTTTCTTTCTATTTCCCTCCAGCCTGCATGGCTGCCACGGCAACTGAAGTCGTTTAGCACGTCCTTGAAAAAGCCCTCAGTGAGAAAACTACTGGCATGTTTAAGGGAAAGGTAGAATGCAGTGTGTGTCAGACAGAGCTGGGATGTGCAGGGGGTGGGGGGGGTGGGGGGGGGGGTGGAAATGGAGGGGAGGGGAGGGGGGTACTCCCCAGGGGGGTTATTTTCCCCTCTAATAGCTGTTACGAGCCCTACATTATATCCAAGGAGCTACATTCCTTTGGGGTCCACACACATACACATACACATACACACACACACACACACACACACACACACACACACACATACACACAGGCACACACTCTCTCTCTCTCTCTCTCTCTCTCCCTCTCGCTGTAACACACACACACACACAGAAAAAAGCACACACGCTCTCTCCCAGCCCCTTTGCTCGCTCCGTGTCAATATCCTGCCATTTGAAGTCACGTACTGCAGGGGCTTCTGGGAGTCACCGAGGAGCCAGGCTGACGGGTAATGGGCCGCATTCATTAATAAGGTTGCCAGTGCTCCTGTCCCTCCCCGGCAATGCCACGGATGTCTTCACCGGGGGGGGGGGGGGGTCGTCCCGTGGGGAGTCTCCTCCCAGACTCACTTAAAGGAGCTTTATTTCATCGAGAGAAGAGAGGAGAGAGTGAGTGAAGAGAGGAAAGCCGAGGAGAGAAGAGGCCGGGGCCGGCCCTTTAAAAGGGAGAATGGGGGCCCAGGCAAGCCGAGGCTAACCCTTCTAAGGGTCACACTCCCTCCTGCCCCCCGTCAAACAGCTTATTACCCCACCTGTCGGAAAGTAATCGCCCCGGCTGAAAGGAAAGCTGTTAAGGTGTTTAAATGCTTTATATAGAGGCAGTTGAAAGGGTAAAGAGGGAGGGGTGGAGGGGAGTAATGGACGTAGCCCAGCCTGTCTGAAGGATTCTGCTATGTTGATAAGACTGAAGGTGACTGCAGTCAGTGCATTGGTAAACTCACATTTATGGCTCAGGTTCACTGAAGGATTCACAACCTTTTGTGGTTCAGGGTCTTTCCATGTTGTTTATTCAAAGAGAATTCCAGCCTACCCAGAGTAGGAGTTTGCGTACGTGTGGGTGTGTTTAAACTGAATGTCACTGTTCTTCTTTGTGTGTGTAATCAGTGTATGTGCGTGCTGATGAGTGTGTGACAGGTGTGCCTAGTCCGTGGAAGTGTAGCGAATCCAAGGCCATGTTTTTAACAGGGCGCAGCAAGTGGGGCATGTGGTTTGCATTAAAGGGATTAGCAGTCACTTCAAAAGATGACCTGGATTTGGCCCACCGGGGACACCAGTTACACACACCCTGGTCCACACACACACACACCCTCCTTTAAAGAACCTAGCTGGCACAGCTGCCCCCACTACAACCACTCTCTCTCACTGCACTACACCCCACCGGTGTGTGTGTGTGTGTGTGTGTGTGTGTGTGTGTGTGTGTGTGTGTGTGTGTGTGTGTGTGTGTGTGTGTGTGTGTGTGTGTGCGTGCGTGCGTGCGTGCGTGCGTGCGTGCGTGCGTGCGTGCGTGCGTGCGTGCGTGCGTGCGTGCGTCCGTCCGTGCGTGCGTGCGTGCGTGTGTGTTTGTGTGTATGTGTTAATATATCCCATCACAAATATTACGTGGTAACTGTTGTTTCCATGGCCACAGCCATTGATCTGATGTTGGCATTGATGGTTGGAGATTGAGATGTTGTAGGGAGGGAGATGTTGTCAACTCAGCGGTGGCGTGACAGTGTGTCAGGAGAGGACTCAACCATGTTTAATCCCTTGGAGGACCAGAACATATGGCTCCACATAACCATTTGACTGCTGTTCTGGTTGATTGGATTTGGATTAATGCAAACGCCACATACACCGACAAACTGACATTCACCACTCACAACACTACAGTATGTCAATCACTAACCCCTGAAAAACGAATGGTGAATTAATTATATGGTGTTAAGAATATACCTTAATGTTAATGAGAATAAATTCAGTGTTCAAATTCAAACTTGCTAAACGGAGTAAATGTCGAATGAAATGAAATGTCCTTGTGTCGAATTTGATCTTGATTCGGTCGTTTCATTCCTTTCTCTCTCTCTCTCTCTCTCTCTCTCTCTCTCTCTCTCTCTCTCTCTCTCTCTCTCTCTCTCTCTCTCTCTCTCTCTCCCCCCTCTGTGTTCTTCCTCCCATCCAGAACCACACGTTGACTCAGCACAGCAGCTAACCAGGCAGATCATCACTGGGCCTGAGAAGCAGAGGAGAACCATACGGCGAGGAGGAGAATCATGTCTGACCCAGTCAGTCCTCCAACCACCGTCAGAGCAATAGCCCACTGGCTCTTTTGCACTGAACTTTGGATTCACTTCACATCAGGAAGAACCATGTCTCACACACAAAAAGAAAAGGACAGATGAAAGACAGACGTGTGGAAAAAAAGACAGAAAAACGTATCTCTGGTCTTTGTCTGGTCGCCATGTCAACAAAACTGGCCCACTATCTTTGTAAATAGAAGTTCTCTTCATGTGTTGCTTAATAACTCCAGCTAAATTGCAGTCTTATACAGTACAGTATTTGCCAATGTACAGTTCAAAACCATTTGTCTCCAAAAAATAAAGAGAGAGAAAAAAAACTAAACGGACAATGCTGCTGTCAATCAGAAGATGTGGAACTCATCCACAATGTGTTGGAGAAACAGGGTGCCAATGTGGGGTATTATTATATAGGGAACAGGAAGTTGTGGTATGGTCAGTCAGGACCCTTTTCATCAGAGCACATTTCCTGTATGTGACATTATCCTGACCTGGTCACTCATTACAGAAGGGTGTAGCAGGATGCTCGATCACCAGCAGAGCCTGACATGACATCACAGGTCTCATTCCAACATGGCTGCCATTCCAGAAGACCAGCTAAGGACTAAGTGGTGCATTTAATCTGGCCCGCCTGCCTACCTGCGCATGGACAAGTTCAAATGAGAAGAAGAGAAAAAAAAGAGGAAAAACAGGACAGGGTTCTGATATATGCAAAAGCAGTGACTCAGATTTGAAAAGGCCAGCTAGCTACTCTGGTTGGCACGGTAACAGAGACATCGTGAACCCCCCTGTGTCTCCTAGAGCATCATGGAGAATCTCCAGCCTACTTGCTCAAACCTGTACATTTCTGTTATTAATGTTTACTGCTCGTTCAAGCCTGGAGATTACTGGAAAAATTATGTCGTTTTTCTTAGCTCTTTGTATTAAACATTTTTTTGCAATGGGGAATAAATCCATTTTGATTTGGGGTCGCGGTGGAGACTACATGTATTAGGTCTCTCTGGGGGATGTCCTGGGCTCTCCTTGAGAGCTCCCAACTTCTCCTCTTCCTTCCCTGTTTCCTGCGGTATCCCATTGCTCTGCTCTCTGCTCAAGCTGGAAGCCATTGTGTTGTTATAATACACCAATATACATCATTCTGTTATGTAAATGTTTTTGCATTCATTGAACCTGAGATGCACTTTTGTATGAAACTTTAATGTTTTGACCTTTTGATTGAGAATTGTTCATACTCAGTTTACAGGAAATTAAGCACCATCTCCTGCTGCAGCAAAAGTACAGTTCTCTTCTCTGTTATTCAAATGTTATTGTACAAATATGGAGTTCTGTATTTGGCAGACCTCGTTTTTTTTTGGTGTTGCACATGTGATGGAAATATTAAAACTGTATGAGAAAATGGCTTCTCTCTCTGTGTGTGTGTGTGTGTGTGTGTGTGTGTGTGTGTGTGTGTGTGTGTGTGTGTGTGTGTGTGTGTGTGTGTGTGTGTGTGTGTGTGTGTGTGTGTGTGTGTGTGTGTGTGTGTGTGTGTTAGGCGTACAGAAGCCCATTATCAGCAACCATCACTCCTGTGCTTCAACGATACGTTGTTTTAGCTAATCCAAGATTATAATTTTAAAAGGGTAATTGATCATTAGAAAACCCTTTTGCAATTATGTTAGTACAGCTGAAAACTGTTGTGCTGATTAAAGAAGCAATACAACTGCCATCAGTTGTGTACTACTCCCTTCACAGAACATCGCAAACTGGCTCTAACCAGAATAGAAAGAGGAGTGGGAGGCCCCGGTGCACAAATGAGAAAGAGGACAAGTATATTAGAGTGTCTAGTTTGAGAAACAGACGCCTCACAAGTCCTCATCTGGCAGCTTCATTAAATAGTACCCGCAAAACACCAGTCTCAACATCAACAGTGAAGAGGCGACTCCGGGATGCTGGCCTTCTGGGCAGAGTTGCAAAGAAAAAGCCATATCTTCCTCTGTCCAGTGTCTGTGAGGCGTCTGTTTCTCAAACTAGACACTCTAATGTATTTGTCCTCTTGCTCAGTTGTGCACCGGGGCCTCCCACTCCTCTTTCTATTCTGGTTAGAGACAGTTTGGCCTGTTCTGTGAAGGGAGTAGTACACAGCATTGTACGAGATCTTCAGCTTCTTGGCAATTTCTCACTTGGAATAGCCTTCATTTCTCAGAACAAGAATAGACTGACGAGTTTCAGAAGAAAGTTCTTTGTTTCTGACCATTTTGAGCCTGTAATCGAACCCACAAATGCTGATGCTCCAGATACTCTGCTAGTCTAAAGAAGGCCAGTTTTCAGCTGTGCTAACATAATTGCAAAAGGGTTTTCTAATGATCAATTAGCCTTTTAAAATTATAATCTTGTATTAGTTAACACAACGTGCCATTGGAACACAGGAGTGATGGTTTCTGATAATGGGCCTCTGTACGCCTATGTAGATATTCCATAACAAATCTGCCGTTTCCAGCTACAATAGTCATTTACAACATTAACAATGTCTACACTGTGTTTCTGATCAATTTGATGTTATTTTAATGGACAAAAAACAAAATTTTCTTTCAAAAACAAGGACAACAATGGTAGTGTATGTGTTTGTGCATGCATGCATGTGTGCATGTGCATACAGTATGTGTGTGGATCAATTAATTTGATTAAGTAGCTAAATGGGTCCTTGGCAGTATAAACATGATCATCTTCAAAAGCTTACTTTGCATTTTTGGTTTTAAATCAAATTCCATCCTTTTCGCTTGTTCCCTTGTAGCTCTGCATAACGAACATCTGAGCATCTTAAGGGAGGTCTGCGTTATTAATGACTCCATTACCCATCACCCTGTGCGGTCCCATTCCACACACCCTCGCACCAGGCCTATTAGGGAGCCTGCAGCACTCCAGGGGACCAATGGAAGGGAAGGATGTCTGTGCCTAATGGGACAAAGCGCCAACTAGTAACATCTGTCTGTCTTTACAGATGATTCTTCACAGCAATGAGATGAAAAACACAAGTCCAAAATAACTTATGACAAGGGACATGAGTATGTCATGCAAATGTATACATTTAACAAAGACAACAATTTGGATAATATTATAGAATGCTTATTAAGGTTTTAATGAAATTATGCCACTTTTTTGCGAAACAAAATTAAGATTAGAAGTTAATTAAATCAGCAAGGAATATTCATTTGTAGATATAGCGTTATGATTTCTCCAGCCTACTGTCTTAATACATCAATACAAGAACATATACTATATAAACACACAGCACCTCCCCCTGGTCTCTCTGTAAGATGATTGGCTGGTAACAGACCCAATCATGTGTCCAGACATATTATTGATCCTGATGAGCCAGCACCACCACCATGGGGAAATAATGTAACTTTATCTGTGACACGTGTCAGCGACATGTCAACGACAATTAAATCACTGGATTCTCCTTCACCGTATCCTAATTTATGCATATAAGGATAAGCTGATCAGGTATCTGACTCCTCTTCATCATGCTTTTCTGACTGACACAAATTCAGAAATGGAATGGAAGAGATGGCTCATCTCACCAGTGTTCCAGTGTTAACTGTCAAGCAGAATGCAAGCTGAGCAGCCATTAAACAACTTTGCTAGCATCTCCCCGTGCCAGACACTTTTAATAAGCTTCAAGGGCATTCTGAACGAGTCCAGAACTTTGTGTTGCCAGAGATGGACTGGCCCACATCATCCATTACGTTAAATTGGGTGGCGGCCTCCAGCTCATATTTATGATTTAATTAAATTAACTTGTGAGAACCACCAAGGCCTCCCTTTTGCCTGCCAGCATTAGCAATGGAAAGCACACACACAAAAACACACATGCACAAACAGCCACGCACACACACATACGCATATGTATACACTCTCACACACACACAAACACACATACTGTATGCATACGCCTCCAAAGAGATGTGTTTCTATCTCCTGCCCATGAGTGAGACTTTGTGGGCGCTTTGGCAAGGGCATTCTCAGAGGCTCATTTACAGGAATATACAGCGGGTGAAATAAGTATTGAACACGTCACCATTTTTCTCAGTAAATATATTTCCAAAGGTGCTTTTGACATGAAAGTTTCATAGTAATCCATACATACAAAGAAACCAAAACAAATACATTCAGAAATTAATTTATGTGTAATAATGTGAAATGACACAGGGAAAAAGTATTGAACACATGAAGAAAGGGAGGTTCAAAAAGGCATGGAAAGCCAAGACAACAGCTGAAAACTATCAGTAATTAAAAAGCAATCCAGCCCCCTGTCAGTGCAAATTAAAATCAGCTGGTTCAGTCCCAACTGATGGCCTACAAAAAGGTCTCATTGCCAAGGTGTCACACAAGACACATCTCATGATGGGTAAAAGCAAAGAGCTGTCTCAAGACCTTCGCAACCTAATTGTTGCAAAACATAATGATGGCATTGGTTATAGGCGCATTTCTAAGCTTCTGAACGTTCCAGTGAGCACTGTTGGGGCCATAATACGGAAGTGGAAAGACAATCATTTCACCATAAATTTGGACACCTAAGGTGAACCCCCAATCCTATATTATAATGCAACTTTATTTAACAAATACTGTAATTTAACTAGTTAATGAAAACCAGTAACACTTCTCTTTTGGTTCCACAGCTTCACAACTGATGGATGTTAGTTATTTTACATATCAATTACAATGCAGTAGCTTCTAACAATAGTAATTACATTCTGTTCTTACCTTACCCCACACATTCTTCTAACTTCTAATACATCAATCAGCTCCTGAAGCCCAAGCCTCCTTCGACTACAGCTACACAACACATCCTCCCCCTACAAAAGGCATTTAAGCAAAGATGCATAACACATTGTCTCCTTTACACGTGATGTCTACACAAAGTCAAGTAACACATTTGTCCTTTGTACAGTAGGTGACGACAATCCAGGGTGTCATCTGCTTCATGGCCATGTCCCATCAAGCAACTCCATCCGAGGGCCGAGGTTTGACAGGGGTGTCGCCATATCAGATGAACCTCCACGCTCCGGCAGAGGATCATCTCCATACAATCCACCCGCACCCGTGACTTCCTCTCTGCCTTTGACTGTGTCTTGCTCCTCTCTAGCTGCTTGTGGTTGAGGTCGCATCCTGTACTTACTCCATTCTTCTTGTCCCTTCCTAGTTTCAGTTACCAGCTTTCTGTCTGGGGACTGGAGGAGTCATCAGGTCATACTGACTTGACTCATTCACAACAACATGAAGCTAGGGTTAGGGTTAGGTATGAAGGACCACATAGGGTGAGGCGGCAATCAGCAGGAGAAGCTCTCTAGTCTGTACTGTATGATTCATGAAAGAGTAATTAAAGCCTAGTGGGGTATTCAGCATGCTGAAAAAGCATAGTTTTTGCACTGCATAGAAACACAAACACCAAACATTAGCATGGAACTCCTTCTTTGCTTCTTTGTGCTCCCTTAGCTTCTCCTTACTGACGTTTTATTTTTATTTTGTGGAAATATTATTTGAAAACTGTCCACGGTTGAGGCTGAGCATTCCTCCTGCTGAAGGAGACCTGGGAGACCTCTTATGGCATTCAATATGTGCTCCCAAGCATGAGATCCAGATCCATTTAGCCGGGGGATCCGTGGGGACTGTCTGGGGTAACTCAATCTCTCACACCACACCACCGCGCCTATAGAATTAGGAATTAGAATACTAGAATGGATATGAACCTTCTTATGATAAGATAAAGGTCAGCCATTTTGGTCAGGGAGTTGGTCAACTGTGGTTTGCCAGTGCTGTGATAAGATATTGTGTAAAATAATGAATGATTTTATGCGTTTTTCAAATTAACTGCCAATATGACAACATTCCATTAAAAAGATGCAGTCAATCAGGAGCCATACAATGGCTAAAATCAGTTGATGCAACAAGGCCGTCATTGTAACGAAGAATTTGTTCTTAACTGACTTGCCTAGTTAAATAAAGGTTAAATATGAAAAATAAAAATAAAATAGTACTGATATTGTATCATAGCACTTACAGCTTTCCAAGAAAACAAAAAAGTTGATATTTATGGTCTGTTTACATACATTTTAGAGGCTATTTATACGGAAAATGTATATAAAACCTGTATAAACTGTATTTATAATTATCCACTATTATACTAAAGTATGTGGACACCCCTTCAAATTAGTGGTTTCGTCCATTTCAGCCACACCTGTTGCTGACAGGTGTATAAAATTGAGCACACAGCCATGCAATCTCCATAGACAAACATTGGCAAGAGAATGGCCATACTGACGAGCTCAGTGACTTTCAACGTGGCACCGTGATAGGATGCCACCTTTCCAACAATCAGTGGAAGAACTTGACTGGCCTGACTGGACTGGAATTAATTGGAACGCCGACTGCGATCCAGGCCTAATCGCCCAACATCAGTGCCCGATCTCAATGAATGGAAGCAAGTCCCCGCAGCAATGTTCGAAACATCTAGTGGAAAGCCATCCCAGAAGAGTGGAGGCTGTTATAGCAGCAAAGGGGGAGGACCAACTCCATATTAATACCCATGGTTTTGGAAGGAGATGTTTGACGAGCAAGTGTCCACATACTTTTGGTCATGTAGTGTATGACAATATTTTAGGTTGACAAGAATTCTATTACACAATTTCTCATATCACATGCCTTACTTTTATTACCCAGGATAAGTAAAATCAGGATTTCCATTTATTCCAATTAGACTGGTTTGGATTTCTCTCTGACCAATATAGCTACCATTTTCACCCCATTCTGGAATTGTGAGGGTTTATGACATACCACTTCTAGTAATTTGATAGAATCTCTGTGACCACACTGACCCCTCTCCTCTCCCTCGCCCAGAGAGCCATCTTTTCAAAATTGTGTCAGCAAATCTGGTTGATACCTCCTTTGGTATTTTTTTTAATTCACTGTATTTTAGTCATTTAGTAGACACTTTTATCCAGAGTGACTTACCGGAGCAATTAGGGTTAAATGCCTTGTTCAAGGAGACAACAACTGATTTTTCACCTAGTCAGCTCAGAGATTCAAACCAGTAACCTTTTGGTAACGGGTCCAACACTCTTAACCACTAGGCTACCTGCAGCCCACATTTCCTGTTGTTTCTCTGATGAATGTTTTGTGTCAAACTGGATCATTGTGATGCAAAGTAATCAGCTCTACTGTATCTCATAGGCTCCATCTTTACATAAGATGTCCTTAAGAGAAAGAAATACTAATCACAGTGACTTCAAAACTAACACATAGAGAATTAAGGGCTATAGAGGTGTGGATGGCAAGAAAAAAACATCTCACGTGTTAATTGGAGAAACAATTGTGCAGCTGTTAATATCGCCTTCAGGTCTTGGAGGAGAATCACAGAAGCTTGGCAGCAGTGAATCACCCACCCCCAAGAAACACCACAAATATTCTCTTCTTCTAATACACATGACAACACAGGCACTACGATACATCACAACAACACTACTACTACAGTATAACTGGCTGTAATACAATGATGAATCATAAAGTTAAATCAACTGAATGTATTGGAGATACCGTTGGAGCTTGGCCTATGTGATCTAGATTTAACTTACTCTTGTGCTGTGTACTTCCCACTTACACAGTTAGCTACAGTAGCTGTATGTACACTGCATTATTTATATGTACAGTACTCTCTCTCTCTCTCTCTCTCTCTCTCTCTCTCTCTCTCTCTCTCTCTCTCTCTCTCTCTCTCTCTCTCTCTCTCTCTCTCTCTCTCTCTCTCTCTCTCTCTCTCTCTCTCTCTTCCTTCCTCACCCATCACACTGGCATGCAGTAGGGTTTGACCATACATAGTCTATTTTTGATTGCTTGGTGTTTAACCCTTATGTGGTGAAATAAAATAAAACGTTTTTCAACCTGAAACTCCTTGGCCTTGGCTTATTTTCTGTGAAGAACATGTAAAAGAAAAAAAATGTCATTGAGTACACATGCTACAATTCACCCACACATTCATGTCCTTCATACGATGTTCGGGTCAATTTGACCCGCATACACACAGACAGACACACAGAAACGTGCACACACGCACGCTCGCTCGCTCGCTTGCTCACTCACTCACTCACTCACTCACTCACTCACTCACTCACTCACTCACTCACTCACTCACTCACTCACTCACTCACTCACTCACACATAGAGAGAGAGAGACGTACACACACATACCTGCCTCATTGTTACAATCCAAGCACAGCGAAGCCGCCTGCTCCCACTCTTTACCCTCTGTTATTCCAAAACATTCTAAACATTTAACATTTTCTGGAACAGATAAATAACTCTACATCACAGTGTATAGCTCACTTCACCTACAATCCTCCACCAGCAATATGAGCAAAAGATTTGCTGCTCAGAGGGCCTTGGAGCTAGTATTGGAAGAGAGTGAGACACATAGTGAAGTGGAAGAGGAGGATGTTTCAGAACATGAGGCTCCTGCTGTCCCACCTGCACGACCCACACAACCACAACCTCCAGTGCCTGAAGTAAGTGTCCTGTTGTTGTGTGTGTGTGTGTGTGTGTGTGTGTGTGTGTGTGTGTGTGTGTGTGTGTGTGTGTGTGTGTGTATTAGGAGAAGAGGTGGAAAAAACTCATCCTGAACTCATAAAGTCTTTTCTTTATTCTAGATTGCAGCCGGTGGCAACAAGAGGAAGTGCTGCGAGGGGTGTGGACCCTCATAGGACTCAAAGACACAGACCACATGCAGCAGCTGCAAAAAGTACATCTGTAGGGCATGCCCATGCGCACACACAATTTGATCCATTGTTATTTCAGAATGATTTGAGAGATGTATTTTTTATGTACTGTATTTCATCGACAGTGACTAAAACAGTTTACATTTCGTTCATGTTTTGTGTTTCTATTTGTTGTCCATCACCTGTATTTGCTTTACGGCTTTGATTATAATATGATAAAAGGTGGAAATCAATTGAGAGTATCAGTTCAAAATAATAAACATCAATGAAAACATTGTTTGATTTAAATTTTTTCCCAGATAAGCATGATTTATGACACCCAAGTCTTTATTATAGTGGATTTTTTTTTACATAAATTATAACTTTATCACAAAATTGTTGAATGTGATCTAGCAGAGTGTCAGGCTCTGGCCATAGAGAGGCCTATTTGCTTCTCTATGTAGCTATGGTCAGAGTCTGACAGTGTCTTTCTTTTCTGTTTCTGTGTGGGTGTTGGGTTGGATCCCTAATTAGAGGCAGCTGCACCGCATTGTCTCTAATTAGGGATCCTATATAATTTGGTCTGTCCTTCACTCTGGTGTGGGTCGTTGTACGTTTCATGTCACAGGGAAGTAAGTGTGTTCCATTTCATTGTTTTGTTTGGTTTGTAGTTCGTCATTGTGTGAATTTTATACATAGTATAATAAAATGTCGAACTATACCTGCGCTGCGCCTTGGTCTCTCCCACCGTCCCGACTCGTGACAGAACGACCCACCAACATGAGACCAAGCAGCGCGACTGGGGAGAGACGGACCAAGAGGAGTTAGCGCCAGTACCAGTTCCCACGTGGCCTAGGGTGAGGCCTGAGGACCGTGGGAGGGTTTTGGAGCAGTGGAGGAGGATGGAGAAGCAAAGGTCCGTCGTGGCTGCGAGCACCACACCATCGGTGCGCAGCCAGAGCCCGGAGAGGCTGAAGAAGGGGAATCGCACACCACTTCGTCTGCACACAGATCAGGATCAGGAGAAGCCCGAGGGGTTCTATAAATACCCGGAGGAGGAGCAGACAAGGTGGTGGAGAGCCTGGGTTGCGCTTCCGCTGGAGGCTCAGAAGGACCCATTCCTACGGGAGATAGAGGAGTAGAAGGGCGTCGAGCGCCGACGGGCACTAGTGCTGAGGCTACTGGACAGACGAGCACCTCCAGCAAAGGTCCGCAACCCGGAACCTCCAGGGAAGGTCCGCAACCCCGAACCTCCAGCGAAGGTCAGCAGCCCCGAACCTCCAGCGAAGGTCAGCAACCCCGAACCTCCAGCGAAGGTCCGCAACCCCGAACCTCCAGGGAAGGTCCGCAGCCCCGAACCTCCAGGGAAGGTCCGCAACCCCGAACCTCCAGGGAAGGTCCGCAGCCCCGAACCTCCAGGGAAGGTCCGCAGCCCGGAACCTCCAGCGAAGGTCCGCAGCCCGGAACCTCTAGCGAAGGTCATTAACCCGGAACCTCCAGTGAAGGTCCGCAGCCCTGAGCCTTCATCCACGGCCCAATGCCTGGAACCTCCAGTGAAGGTCTGCAGCCCCGCTCCATGGCCGGAGCCGTTTACCCCACCGGGGCCCAGTCCGGGCCTGGTTGTTTTCCCCGCTCCATGGCCGGAGCCGTTTGCCCCACCGGTGCCCAATTCGGGCCCGGCTATTTTCCCCGCTTCATGGCCGGAGCTGTTTACCCCACCGGTGCCCAGTCCGGGCCCGGCTGTTTTCCCCGCTCCATGGCCGGAGCCGTTTGCCCCACCGGTGCCCAGTCCGGGCCCGGTAAATTTCCCAGCTCCCTGGCCGGGCATAAGGAGGGGGCATGGGAGGAGACTATCGACATCGCCGGAGCCAGAACCGCCACCGGCGAGCTAATCTTCCCTCCCTGACCCCCCCATGTAATTGTGTTTTGGTTGTTGGCGTCCGGGAGTCCGCGCCTTGGGGGGGGGGGGGGGTACTGTCAGGCTCTGGCCATAGAGAGGCCTATTTGCTTCTCTATGTAGCTATGGTCAGAGCCTGACAGTGTCTTTCTTTTCTGTTTCTGTGTGGGTGTTGGGTTGGATCCCTAATTAGAGGCAGCTGCACCGCATTGTCTCTAATTAGGGATCCTATATAATTTGGTCTGTCCTTCACTCTGGTGTGGGTCGTTGTACGTTTCATGTCACAGGGAAGTAAGTGTGTTCCATTTCATTGTTTTGTTTGGTTTGTAGTTCGTCATTGTGTGAATTTTATACATAGTATAATCAAATGTCGAACTATACCTGCGCTGCGCCTTGGTCTCTCCTTCCACCCATTTGTGACACAGAGATTAATTGCAAACATTAATCATATATGTTATCTATATTGTTTTGATTTGAGATAAAGACAATATATGTTAAGGAGTTTTTTATGTACATTTTTATTTCTGTATTGCGTTTAAAACCCCAATAATGTCCCTGGTCAATTTGACCCGAACAGTACTACTTCTCTGAGATAAATAGAGAGTGAAAGACAGAGAGAAACAGCCATTTGAATTTAGTTGATTTGGGTTAATTAGACTTGAGTCAGTCTTTCCGTGGTTTTATATGATATGTTTAATTGAATAATTTACCGGCAGAGGAGGGTAGGTCTAACACATTGCAATGGAGGTGTGTTTTTTTTTTTAAGTCTTATTTTTGTCTCTGTTTGTTTTGCCTTGTGGAGGCTGGGAGGAAGGGGAGCTAATCGTATTGCCTCATAATGCCAGTTTGTCATTTGTTTTCCTACATGTGCTTATTGGCAAACTAGGAAATGCTCTATAATGGTGCCTCGTGGGAGATAAAGGCCTCATTCCCCCTACTTCTGTCTTTCATTTTCTCTCGCTATCCCTCTTTTACCTACTTTCTCTCACCCTCGTTTTCTTTACTGCTCCTTCTCTTTTTATTTCCCTCTGTCTCACTCCCTCATTCTATCTCCCCCTTTCCCTCCCCTCTCTCTCCCAGCGTCCCTCTCCTCCCTTGCATATCTTGTATTGTAAACAGCTCACAAAAGCGTGACAAGGTCTCCTCGTGTCCCCCCCCCCTCCCTTCTCCTAGCTATTTGTTATTGTCTCCTCCGCTAGGTTGTTTGTCTCTATCACACTTTTCTTTATTCTTCTCTCTCTTTCTTTCTCTCCTCCGCGTCAGAAGAGGAAAAGTTAATTAAATATGGAACGAGACGGAGCAGCATCTCTTTAAACCATCATGTCATTAAAATGGCATCCCTGGGAGATCAGCTTAAAAGGAGTCGGAGCACAATGTCTTCTCAGTCAGATATTTATGGGCCTGGTTATGTAAACATGCTCTCTTTATTCTCTATGTATATTTCATGTAATTATCACTTTTTGTAGCTCCTCTCCCCCGAGACATGTAGAGGCAAGGAGTTACTGGGGGAATGTCATTAGAAGAGACTATTGTTACAGCGCCGTTAAGATACTGCTATTGAGTGTACTGTAGGCTACATTCCCAGACTCACTGAGGAAGGCTTTAATCTATATTTGAGATGTGTCATCCATAAATCATAATTGTGTGTATTCATATATGCTTTCGTATCTGACTTATGTCTCTGTATCTATGTCTGGTACGGGACTCAAGCTCAATTCACTCATCTGTATATCTACAACAATAGACCTTGTATTTGTCTCCATCTGAAACCAATGTTAAATGTCCTACAAAGGACTGATCGACTGATCAAATAAAAACAGTGGACACCTTCACCTCACCGTCTATAAAGAAAAGAGATCTAGTGCACTGCGAACTCGCTTCTACAACAGAGCTTGAAGGCCTCTGTCTACCACTGCCACTGCCAGCTGACTGAAGCTGCTAATTAAGAGGGCTGGAGAGCCAGCAGGGGCGTCTGTCTTATGAAACACTACAGGCACCTGGGTTGAACTAGAGTAGAGGAGGCTGGGCCAGGACCTCTATTACAACCCACAACAATGGTGCTGTGGAGGGGAACAACCACAACCCACAACAACCCACATCAATGGTGCTGTGGAGGGGAACAACCACAACCCACAACAACCCACATCAATGGTGCTGTGGAGGGGAAGAACCACAAACCACAACAACCCACAACAATGGTGCTGTGGAGGGGAGACAGGGGAGATGGGAGAGAGGGGAGACAAGGAGGAGGGGAAACAGGGGAGAGGGGGGACAGGGGAGAGGGGAGTCAGGGGAGAGATGAGACAGTAGGGGAGACAGGGGAGAGTGGAGATAGGAGACAGTAGAGAGGAGAGACAGGGGAGAGGGGAGAGAGGGGAGAGGGGTCAGATGAGAGGGGAGATAGGAGACAGTAGAGGGGATCTTTCTCAATAGCCTTTCGTAAGAAATTTCAAGAATTTCAAGAAATTTTCAAGAAATGTCCCCCCCGGGGGATCAATAAAGTATCTATCTATCTATCTATCTATCTATCTATCTATCTATCTATCTATCTATCTATCTATCTATCTATCTATCTATCTATCTATCTATCTATCTATCTATCTATCTATCTATCTATCTATCTATCTATCTATCTATCTATCTATCTATCTATCTATCTATCTATCTATCTATCTATCTATCTATCTATCTATCTATCTATCTATCTATCTATCTATCTATCTATCTATCTATCTATCTATCTAAATTCATTTTGCCCTCTCCTCTCCACCCTGTTCCTGTCCTAGCCTCTTTTTTTGCAGAGCTGAGGTCCCTTCTCCTCCAATGCTTCCATCTGCAACTTCCCTATGCCCTTTAGGGGAGGAGATGAAAAATCAAGGAATAGACTTTTGAGATATACCCAAGGAGACAGTGGAGACAGGATATACACAGCAGACTGCTCTATGCCACACACATTCACTCAGGCATGATGTCATGTCAAACATGGTTCACAAATCAAAAGCTCTTTCCTTGTTTTCCATAGGTACAGAAAGACGTGATTGCATGGTATGATTGCATGGTACGATTGCATGGTATGAACAGTATGTCAAGGTGCATCAATCCAAACACAGACACACAAACATGCCTACATTACAATGGGCACACACACACACACATTGCCGCTAACTATTGTTCATTTGAATCTACTGTGCCATGGAGTCAACGTGTCTCTGTGTAATTTTCGTCTGATTAGGGACAGGACAGTGCATGCAGGTCTACTGACTGTGAAGCTGCAATTTCTCCTCTAGTTATCAGGAGCAGAAAGCCCTCGTCTTGTCCCTCTCACCCACCAGTGAACCTGCCACAATGCCATCCAATCTGACCCCTCACATCACCAGCCACATCACCATGCAGTAAACCTATGTGAACTGCAGTGTTCTAAAGTCGTCTGCAATAACCACTGCAGAATTGCTTTTAATCAACGTCTGAAATGAGGGTGACTGGAAGCGTCGCCCCATGCTGATTAAATGTAATTGTTTAATTGCCAAGTGCTGGGAACCCATCCTAAGAGGATTCCAATGGAATTATTTAAGCTCCAGTCAGGAAATGCTGTGTCCTGGAAAAGAGGAAGGATTGAGCGAAAACGGGAAAAACACAAAAACCAGCTTTTTATATTCTGTTTACCTTTCAGTTGGATGATAAGTGAACAGCCTGGGGCCACATTTAACAGCAGCGACCCTGGTCAATCACCATCTCAAAAGAGGTCAAGTCACACTCAAGCCCTGTGTGGGGTGAATGAGGATGACCTCACTTCCCTCCTGTGTTTAATTTCCCCTTTCCGCTGTCCACCTATGGATCTGTTCTCAAGGTGCTTTGGCCTTCATATCTACTGAAATATCCTGTCACAATGACTTTTAATAATACAAGGTCTGTGTACTGAAATGTCTGTGAGGGGTTTCACTGTCATTCATCATGTTATAGGAAAGCACAGCAGCTATACACCATTTTCAGGTGTCAATACCGAATATGTTAGTCATTAGACTTAGAGAACCTGAACCGAGGTTTTCAGCATGAAGTCATTGTATCCGGCCCTATACACAAAGGAGTTCTGAGCGGTTAACTCCTGAGAGGTTCTCATGAATGGGGTTATATAGGCCCCCTTTTCCATCTGGAAACCACTTTGCAGCTCCGAGAATGGGCTTTATAAAACTTAAGGGGCACAAGTGCACTCCATTTCAGGTCGCAGAATTCAGACACATTGCTCAGGGTCACAGATGTTCAAAGGTATTTCTACACACACACGCACACATACAAACACACATGCTCAAAGCCACACACAGTTAACATATTAGGAACACCTTCCTAATATTGAGTTGCAACCCCTTTTGTCCTCAGAGCAGCCTCAATTGGTTCGGGGCATGGTGTCGAAAGCATTCCACAAGGATGCTGGCCCATTTGGACTCCAATGCTTCCCACAGTTGTGTCAAGTTGGCTGGATGTCCTTTGGGTGGTGGACCATTCTTGATAAACACAGGAAACTGTTAAGCGTGAAAAACCCAGCAGAGTTGCAGATCTTGACACACTCAAACCGGTGCGCCTGGCACCTACTACCATACCCCGTTCAAAGGCACTTCAATATTTTGTCTTGCCCATTCACCCTCTGAATGGCACACATACACAATCCATGTCTCAATTGTCTCAAGGCTTAAAAATCCTACTTTTAACCTGTCTCCTCCCCTTCATCTACACTGATTGGCCACATTTAAAAACATATTGCCACAAACCCCATGACATATTGCCACAAACCCCATCACACTATCTTTGCTAATAACACTTACCTATTGCAGAATATATATCCCTTACTGGAGCTTGTTTTAGCATTTAGAAACATGCAGGAAGAGCTGAGGTTTTGTGTTTTGCTGATGAGTGCAGTAATCCATCCCGGCCTTAGGGAAATGGTCTGCCTAAAGCTACTGCTGCGTCCCGTGCCTCTGTCCCCCAGACCTGGCTTCAAATAGTATTTGCAATCCTTCAAATACTTTGAGCATTTGCTTGAACCTACCTGAAGTGCCATATAGGAGGGGTTTGCACTTTTTGAATAACTCTGTGCCAGGCAAGCTCAGTCAAGCACAGCTATAGCATTTGAAATATTTGGAATATTATTTTAACCCAGGTCTGTCTGTTTTCCCTAACCACCATACAGATGAGGGAGAGGAGAGGAGCTTCGCACCCTGCAGCTGTGGTCTTATTCCCAGGCAGGCAGGCAGGCAGCCAACACCTGACCATGCAGGGCCAGCTGGCCCAGATGTGCACACAGACAATGGCAACACTTTGAGCAATGTAGTCCCCTCTGGGACCCCAGGCACCTTCAAACCAAAGGCCCTTCTCACTATCTAGCATAATGTTGTAATTATACATCTAATAATCTATATCATAACACAGGAGTGACTCTCCACAATTTATTTTTAAGCATCATACTAAATAAGTGTGGTCTGTAGGAGATTTAGTACTACTGTAGATGACCCATAAGCGTTCTCCACAGCAATGGCCCAATTTGTGGAATTTACATGCTGGTTTTGGGCTGGAAAGTTCCCCAAAAATGAAAGATATCTTGTAAATGTGTCTCACTGAGGCCAAGCAAGGTACTCAAAACAACGTATTAATAGATCAATGATACAGCAATGCCCAAAATTATCAAAATGACAGGGTTAAACATTTTACACATGGATTGCTTGAATGAATAAAGTGTAACTAAATCGTAACAAAATAAAGGCCTGAAATTAATAATTTGATCTGGGCTTGTTTTTTTCCTCAATCAATCCAGGGTATTCATGCAGTCAGTATCTATGGTTACACAGAGGGTGTTGATACAAACAAACGCTAGAAGATGCACAGTGACACCTAGTGGCAAATTCCCTCTTGTACACCAGGTTCATTATCCGTATGGTACAAAATAAACAAATACTTAGATTTACCATATGTTTGTCATACAATAAAATATCTTCTTAAATAATGCAATTGAATCTGGCCTATATGGTAATTCCTGATAATAAATGCTGACATATCAGTTCATGTTGGTCAATGTTTGATGAGCAAAGATGCTGAAACAAAGAATGTCAGTAGCGGCAGAATTCTGACAGCAGAGGAAGATTGCAAAAGAAACACAACACTTCTGTTGCTTTTTCCATTTATTTATTTCTGTGGCCAAAAGGTAAAGAGAGGTGGGCCAAAATGAACCTGCTTTGTTCCAGTTTAATTCTAAAAGGTACCACTAAAACCTTTTTTCGAGGTTTGATATCAAAGTTAAACATGATTGTTTTTTATTCATACACCAAATGTTGGTCTTATGATAATGATGACAAGCATGAATTCACATGGGCCACATAGTACCTTGGTGCCATATAATTTGATGAATACTGTACATTTGCACAAAATTCAGACTTCACAAAAAACTAACATTGCCATACACATGCTCATAATACATTTAAATCTACTCTTCAAATACACTTTTGTAAACAGCCGTCAATATGACAATCTTTTTTGATCTATCCAATATTTTCATTGGTAAAATATCAGATTTGGTCCTTACCCCTGGGAATAACACATTGTTTCAAAGTGGATAATTGGGTAATATTTGGTTAAGACATTGACCAATGAGATTACAACCTATAGGCATATCCACCCACTCAAAAAGACAGCCAAAAGTTGAATTTTCTTCATGTTATCATTATGCTTTCAACCATCTAAAAGAACAACCAAATTACAATGGAAAAGCAATGTCAGATGTTTTGTTTAATAACCAAATGTCTATCACTGCTTTCAAAAAACACAGCAAAGTTAATGAGAAAACAATGTCTGGGATTAATGTGTTATCACTGTACTTCATCTAATAGCAGAACCAAATGACCTGGATTGCAGTTGGGATTACATTAAAAGTACATGGTGCAACTGATCAATGCCGTCAACACAAACAAATATCAACATTTGAAGGAGATTTATCTTCTGCTTTCGGAGAGATAACATTAATAATATGCATGTAAATCTCTCATGGCTCAAAGTGGAGGAGAGATACTTGATTTTGTAAGAAGTGTTGACATGCTGAATATACCGAGCTGTCTGTTTAAACTACTAGCACACAGCTCGGACACCCATGCATACCCCACAAGACATGCCACCAAAAGTCTCTTTACAATCCCACAGACACGCACTCTACACATATGAACACATGTATGTTGTATTGTAAATATGTGATAGTAGAGTAGTGGCCTGAGGGCACACGTTTTACTGTGGATATATATACCATATATCCACAGTAAAACGAGTCCTATATCGACATAACCTGAAAGGCCGCTCAGCAAGGAAGAAGCCACTGCTCCAAAACCGCCATACAAAAGCCAGAATACAGTTTGCAACTGCACATGGGGACAAAGATAGTACTTTTTGGAGAAATGTCCTCTGGTCTGATGAAATCAAAATAGAATTGTTTGGCCATAATTATGTTTGGAGGAAAAAGGGGGAGGCTTGCAAGCCGAAGAACACCATCCCAACCGTGAAGCACGGGGGTGGCAGCATCATGTTGTGGGGGTGCTTTGCTGCAGGATGGACTGGTGCACTTCACAAAATAGATGGCATCATGAAGAAGGAAAATTATGTGGATATATTGAAGCAACATCTCAAGACATCAGTCAGGAAGTTAAAGCTTGGTCGCAAATGGGTCTTCCAAATGGACAATGACCCCAAGCATACTTCCAAAGTTGTGGCAAAATGGCTTAAGGACAACTAAGTCAAGGTATTGGAGTGGCCATCACAAAGCCCTGACCTCAATCCTATAGGAAATGTGTGGGCAGAACTGAAAAAGCGTGTTCTAGCAAGGAGGCCTACAAACCAGACTCAGTTACACCAGTTCTGTCAGGAGGAATGGGCCTAAATTCACCCAACTTATTGTGGGAAGCTTGTGGAAGGCTACCTGAAACATTTGACCCAAGATAAACAATTTAAAGGCAATGCTACCAAATACTAATTGAGTGTATGTAAACTTCTTACCCACTGGGAATGTGATGAAAGAAACAAAAGCTGAAATAAATAATTCTCTCTACTATTATTCTGACATTTCACATTCTTAAAAAAAGTGGTGATCCTAACTGACCTAAAATAGGGAATTTTTACTAGGATTAAATGTCAGGAATTGTGAAAGAAATGAGTTTAAATGTATTTGGCTAAGGTGTATGTAAACTTCCGACTTCAACTGTATATATAGGCCTAGAATCATCGATATATGTATATGAGTGATAAAGTATGTTTTTAAGTGGAGAACTCTTAACAATCATTCTCATGATAACGTGTTGGTAATAGTCAGTGACAAACATCATAGCTAAGCAGGGCTAGGCTTGGTTAAAACCTTTAGATAAAAACATTCTCCAGTAGGAGTTGCTGCCCAGCCTAATGTTTTTTCTTTTCTTCTGGTAGTGGATATAACTTTGATGATCTGACAGTGTTTTAAAGGTACAAATTCAACATATCGATGTTGAAATCTGGTTACCATGATGACATAATCCTGTGGTAGAAATGTCATCCTCAAAACAACAGTTTACATTGATGCCTTTTTTCAAATACAATGTATATACCACTTAGATTCCACATCACAAGATGTTGACGAATTACGTTGAAACAACGTTGATTCAACCAAATTGTGCCCAGTGGGTAGTATCGCCTTTGAGTCTACGTAAAGTGCTTCTCTTACAATCATTTTGGCTTTCGAGATTCACCCCACTTCCCTGGCCACTGGCCTATCACATGCAAGACAATCTGTTTTGTTCATTGCTAAACTATCAGTTGTAGTCTTGATTATCTCCTTTGGGTCTATGTACAGTACACTGTTTCATGTGTGTATCACCACCTCTCTGGCTACTGGCCCAGTAATCACATGATACAGTAGAGGCCCTTAAGTCATTTGCCATAATGCAGGTCAGTTGGTGGCCAGCTAAGCTGACCTCTGCCTGGGACACAGGATCCTGCCGAAGGCCCTGCGGAAGCTGCTGTGACAGAGCGGGTAGAGGAAAGGGTTAATGGCCGAGTTGAGCCACAGCAGCCAGAAGGTGACCTCGTACCATTGGTGCTGGACGCAGCGTCCCTTACAGGCTGCTCTGATTATCATCAAGAGGGTGTAGGGCGCCCAGCACACAGCAAACACACACACGATGACAGCCAGCGACTTGGCGATCTTCTTGTCCCTTGACAGGCAGCTGCGCTGGGTGCCCCTAGTGGTTGAGGTATCCTGTCGCTCCAGGGGGGGGTGGAAGGTCTGGGAGTGGAAGGAGCCCGAGCCTGGTTCCCTCTCCTGGACCACAGCGCTAGAGGGCTTCTTAACCACTACCGAGTTCCGTGAGAAGAGGGAGGTGAGGCGGAGGCATTCCCCTCTCCCCAGGGGAGGTGGCTGTCCATCGGGCGCCTGGGCCTTTCCACTGGCCTCATCTCTGTTCCGGAGCCTCCTCCGACGGATGTTGAGGTAGATGCTGAGGTTGAAGAAGGTTACGGAAATTAAGGGGGAGAAGAACTCCAACATGGAGGCACTGAGGAGGAAGTACCAGGTGTAGTAGAACTCAGCGTGGCACTCATTCTCAGGGACGCGGCTCTTCCCCACCACCAGCTCCCAGAAGATGATGGCAGGGCCATAGAGGACAAAGGCCAGGACCCAGACTGCTATCATCTTCATGATGGCTCGGTGGGTCATGCCCTGTCTGGCACGGTAGCTCACCTGGCGGAAACCATGGAAACAAGAGACAAATATGATGAACATGATTAGTGCTTTGTTGCGTTATTGTGACTCATTCTGTCTAGATGTTTGTTTGTAAAGAGCAATTCCACAATATCTGAATTGCGCTGAAATGTATGCCAAACAAAAACCATTGATTTCAAAGTTCAATAAAACTTTATGCACAATGACTACCTTTAACAATTTACACTGAACATTTTACAAAAACACATTTACTGGAAGAACTGTGCAGATGCAAAGTTTGGTAACAGAATTTCTGGAAAATCTCCCTCAGTTTTTTTTAATGTGGTACCACGTTTTCAAAAACCCTTAAATATCTGCTCCAAATTAAGATTCAAAGATATTTGTAGAAATAATGGGGTGGCAGCAATGACACCTTGAGTTTGACAAAAATCTATTTTGCTTATTGAACTTCATAATAATAATAATAATAATAATAATAATAATAATATACACCCGGTAACAGAATTGTAGTAACAGAATTTTATCATGGGTCCCTGATCTGTACGACACAGAAATGCATAATTATGGATATGAATGTCATTCTCTTCATGGTGATGTATTCTAAATAGGTACACAAATGTATAAATATGCAATATCTTCCTTTGCATATTTGGGTATCATTCAATACACTGGCTATTACTTTAACGAGCTCCACCACCAAACAAGACCGAATTTGGTTGGTCCAGACAGGCCCGAATCTGAACCAATCATAGATGTCTATGTTTCACAAGTTTGGACATCAAAGTACATCACAGTAGCGCTAATGTACTGTAATGTACTGAACTATACTCTATTGTTCTTTACTATACTGTACTCTAGTGTGCTATACTGAACTGAAATGTACTGTACTGTAATGTATTGAACTATACTCTACTTTTCTTTACTGTACTGCACTGTGCTATACGGTACTGTTATGTACTGTGCTGTCTAAACTTGTGAAACATACATTAGACGTCTATGCTTGGTTCACATTTGGACCAAATCTTAACCAATCATGGACGTCTATGTTTGGACCTTTGGACGTTAAAACCAAGGCTGGTCCGGACCGGACCAAAAAATGACTTCTGTGGACGTATAAATCAAGGCCAGGTCGGACTGACCACATTTCAACTACTTTTCAATGTCCATGAATGTCTTGGTGCTCAGTGGGTAAGGATGCAGTAAATTTGCAGTAAATTACAGAAAATGGAAAGAGAGGGTACTCATGGGAAGGTGTCAGTACGATCCGGGAGAGGTGACCTTTAACTGAGAGAGAAGAGAGAGAGGGGGAGGGGTTGTCCAGACTTTTCACACTCTTGCTTTGACCACCAGAAAGAGAAAGAAAACAGTTATCAGCTGAGCATAACAGTATACTAGTGGAAAGGAGGACAGTAGGGCTCCCAAGTGGCGCAGTGGTCTAAGACACTGTATTTCAGTGTTAGAGGCGTCACTACAGACAACCTGGGTCGAATCCAGATTGTATCACAAACGGCCGTGATTGGGAGTCCCATAGGGTGGCGCACAATTGGCCCGGCATTGTTTGAGTTTGGCCATCATTGTAAATAAGAACTTGACTGACTTGCCTAGTTAAATAAAGGTTAATAAAAAAAGTTAAATAGCAGGTCATCCAATTATGATTTGTGAGTACTATGATTTCCCATTGTGGCCAATTCAAATGTAGAAATTCTGTTACCAATTATTTTTTAAACGCCTTAATAATTCATAAACATAAGGTATATACATTGATAGTTATACCTTTATTTGTTACTTCTGTGATATTTTATTGTCATGTGTGGGTTTTTGGTAACAGAATTTCAAGGCAACAAGGTAATGTTTCTTAAACTTACAAAAGGCATAAGAAAAATATCCTACACTAAATATGTGTTGATATGGGTCTTCAACATTATTGATGTGTTTTTAATATCTTTTAAGACTTTTCTGGTAGATGTTTTCTAAGACCCCTTTTCCATCTGTTTGAGAAAGAAATCAAAGCCCTTGCCTATTACACATTTTTAGGATGGAAAACAGTTGAAACATTTTGTTGGGGGTCCTTATGTTGCTTATGGCTGGGTCTGACCCTGGGTATCTGTAACTGTAGTCTTGTAGGGGAGGGCTTTCTATGGAGGTGTTTTGTTACATCCCCTCAGCCCAGTCTTCTTCACGAGTCAATGAGGTTCTTCAACATACTCTCTTGATCCAATTTCATAGGCAAAAGCTCAACTTGACCCAGCCTGTCCTGACCTTCCATCTCCATCTTGATCCCAATCTTTCTTTTCACTTCAGATGCTCTACAAGATGTGACGGCCTGCCACTTCTATTTCAAGTTGGGAGGAAAGTGCTTTAAGGCAAAATGCTGCTTCTTGGACGCCAACCATCTCTTTCTCTCTACTGATTGATTGGAGGGAAACTGGAGAGGATCATAGAAACTGGAGGATGTCTATGATCAAAGCGTAACGTTGTGTGGCTTAAAGGAGAGCCTCAGCCTCTCTAGCGTCATTTGTATTCATGCCTCTGATGTTAAGTGTTGTGCTGGTGAAACAAAACAGAACATTGTACACAGTATTACTGTCCATTGTCTACTGTGCTTTGTGTGCTTCACCTCATGCAAAGACACTAGAAAAGGTATGATCAGTCACCTGGCATATGCACATACAGTCACTGATGGTGCAAATTATTTAAATTGGCATAATGAAAGTGGGTGACACTGTCTGTGCCCATTTCTCAATTCAGAGATTATGTTGTTTGGTACAAGAGCCAGTCGGTTTTAAATAAATATGTGCACATATTTTTACGCTCTCTCCCACATTGTGTTGCTAAAACCCGAGTTTTACACATCACATAGGACTTACTACTAAGACATGTTGTGCTGTAATTGTTGTGGTTAAACTGATTGTGACATTTCAGTCAGTGGTCTAATAAAGTATCTGATACATGAGTTCCCTATCTGTCACGGTTGGGTGTATGGAGAGACCAAAGCGCAGCGCAGGGATAGTAGTTCGCCATTCTTTATTTGTACTATGTAATTAAGAATACTATGTACAGTACAAAACACACGACGAACTATACAAAACCAAAAACTACAGGGAAAACGTCACGTTCACAAAAAACACACTAATGAAGCGGACGTAAAGAAAAACACACTTACTACACCGTGACTGCGACATACATCGATAACAACCCACACCCGAGTGAGGGACAGACTCAACATATATGGAATCCCTAATTAGAGACAATGCGGTGCAGCTGCCTCTAATTAGGGATCCACCCCAACCCCACACAGAAACAGAAAAGAAAGACACTGTCAGACTCTTACCATAGCTACATAGAGAAGCAAATAGGCTTCTCTATGGCCAGAGCCTGACACTATCATTTATTTTAATTCAGCATGCATCTTCAGTATGTCCTTTGCTGGTCACTTCGCCGACAGAAGAAACCTACTTAAATATGGTCGATATGCCACACTCATACAGACCTAAACATGCTGTCAATATACTCCATCTTCTTGCTCACCAACACTCAACAATAGCCTATCATGAAGTGGTCTGGACAGAAACAGAACGTTTGGTAAGAGGAAAACACTTTGGCATCTACATCCTTATATAAGTAGTCTGTGGTATCTACATCATTATATAAGTAGCCTGTGGTATCTACATCATTATATAAGTAGTATGTGGTATCTACATCATTATATAAGTAGTATGTGGTATCTACATCATTATATAAGTAGTATGTGGTATCTACATCATTATATAAGTAGTATGTGGTATCTACATCATTATATAAGTAGTATGTGGTATGTACAATGAATTGAAACTTCCGCAAAATGTTTCCCCTAGTACCTACAGCCATATACCTCTTTGCGCTCTTGTATACCAAGGACTCTATTAAATGATGGTTCTGCACAGTCATATGGCTCTGCACAAACATGACCACAGGTTTCGCTTCAGCCAGTAAAAGAGGGGAATGACTTCTTGACCTTTCAGGTTTATTCTCCCAGCTGGGTCAGAATAGGTATCTGGTCGTTTGAATTTAGATTGGGTCCTGTGAAGAGTTTACTTCACCAAGTCTTCTGGTGAAACAAAACAGAACATTGTGCACAGCATCCCTCTCTCCTTTGTCTGCTTCACCTCATACAAAGGATATGCCAACTGGGGGAAAAAATGGTTGAGCCAACGTTGTTTCCACGTCATTTCAACCCAAAGAATCTATGTGATGACATTGAATCAACGTGGAAAACGAATTGGATTTCCCAAAAGTCATCAACGTAAGGCATTACGTTTAACCTAAATCCAATAACATGGTGAAATCTTTTGTTGATTTCACGTTGAATTTACCTTAGTTGACAACAAATGTAAATCAAAACTAGACGTTGAACTGACGTCTGTGCCCAGTGGGTGAGTAAGACACTAGAGAAGGCATGATCAGTCACCTGGCATATGCACATCCAGTCACTGATGCTGCAAATTATTTATATTGGCATAATGAAAGCAGGTGACACTGTCTGTGCCCATTTCTGAACACCTGAATTCAGAGATCGCGTTGTTTGGCACGAAACAGTCGGTTTAAATAAATTCATATACATATTTATACACTCTCTGACACATTGTGTTGCTAGAAGTTTTACACATCAAAGATGACCTAAGACTAAGACATTTTGTGCTGTAATTGTTATGGTTAAACTGATTGTGACAGTTCAGTCAGTGGCCTTATAAAGTGTTCCCCCATAAAAAAAAATATATATATTTTTTTATAGCAATGCTGGCCAAGCTTTTCAGGATTTGAAACGTCATTCCCCGTCTGAAGAGGAGAATCCCACAACAGAACAGAACACTAAAGTTGAAAAGTGTTTCTGCCTACATCCTTGGGCAGGGGGGGCACATAATTAGTGTTGGCACCGGGATTCGGGTGGTGGTGGGAGGTTTGGGAGGTCATGGATGATTAACCTGTCCAGATGGGGACCTCCGGGATGGTAGCAGAGTGGCACAGTCAGGGGTGAAAGTAAGGCGGTACGGCATCCAGGCAAAATAAATAGTGGGGGTACTCCTTACCAGTAAAATAAATAGTGGGGGTACTTCGTACCGTTAAAATAAATAGTGGGGGTACTCCATACCGTTAAAATAAATAGTGGGGGTACTTCGTACCGTTAAAATAAATAGTGGGGGTACTCCATACCGTTAAAATAAATAGTGGGGGTACTTCGTACCGGTAAAATAAATAGTGGGGGTACTCCGTACCGGTAAAATAAATAGTGGGGGTACTCCGTACCAGTAAAATAAATTGTGGGGGTACTTCGTACCGGTAAAATAAATATTGGGGGTACTCCGTACCGGTAAAATAAATAGTGGGGGTACTCCGTACGGGTAAAATAAATATTGGGGGTACTCCGTACCGGTAAATTAAATAGTGGGGTACTCCGTACCGGTAAAATAAATAGTGGGGGTCCTCCGTACGGGTAAAATAAATAGTGGGGGTATTCCGTACCGCTAAAAGATGAGCCTATTACAATAATCAAGAAAACTGTAAGCTATCACACCATTATTTAGCATCACTGTATTTATTTCAGAAGCAGGAAAAATTACTTGAAAACGGGTGGTAGGCCTATAACCTATGCTCCAACATGCGATGTGGTTAGAGGAGAACACTGACATTTGGAAAATACACTATATACTGTATATATACAGTACTGTGCAAAAGTTTTAGGCAGGTGTGAAAAAATGCTGTAAAGTAAGAATGCTTTCAAAAAGGCATGTTAATAGATTATATTTATCAATTAACTAAATGCAAAGTGAGTGAACAGAAGAAAAATCTAAATGAAATCCATATTTGGTGTGAACACCCTTTCCTTCAAAACAGCATCAATTCTTCTAGGTACACTTGCACAAAGTCAGGGATTTAGTAGGCATATAGTCAGGTGTACGATTAAACAATTATACCAAACAGGTGCTAATGATCATCAATTCAATATGTAGGTTGAAACACAATCATTAACTGAAACAGAAAAAACTGGGTGAGGAACAGCCAAACTCAGCTAACAAGGTGGGTTGCTGAAGACAGTTTACTGTCAAAAGTCATACACCATGGCAAGGTAGTTATACTGCATCAACAAGGTCTCTCCCAGGCAGAAATGTCAAGGCAGACAGGGGTTTCCAGATGTGCTGCCCACGCTCTTTTGAAGAAGCACAAAGAAACGGGCAATGTTGAGGACCGTAGACGCAGTGGTCGGCCAAGGAAACTTAATGCAGCAGATGAAAGACACATCATGCTTACTTCCCTTCACAATCGGAAGATGTCCAGCAGTGCCATCAGCTCAGAATTGGGACACTGGTACACCCATCTACTGTCCGGAGAAGTCTGGTCATGGAAGACCAAAAAGCCATACCTCCGACGTGGAAACAAGGCCAAGCGACTCAACTATGCACGAAAACACAGGAACTGGGGTGCAGAAAAATGTCATCAGGTGCTCTGGACTGATGAGTCAAAATATTTGGCTGTAGCAGAAGGCAGTTTGTTCGCCGAAGGGCTGGAGAGTGGTACACGAATGAGTGTCTGTAGGCAACAGTGAAGCATGGTGGAGGTTCCTTGCAATTTTGGGGTTGTATTTCTGCATATGGAGTTGGGGATTTGGTCAGAATTAATGGTCTCCTCAATGCTGAGAAGTACAGGCAGATACTTATCCATCATGCAATACCATCAGGGAGGCATCTAATTGGCCCCAAATGTATTCTTTAGCATGACAACGACCCCAAACATACAGCGAAAGTCATTAAGAACTATCTTCAGCGTAAAGAAGAACAAGGAGTCCTGGAAGTGATGGTATGGCCACCACAGAGCCCTGATCTCAACATCATCGAGTCTGTCTGGGATTACATGAAGAGAGAGAAGCAACTGAGGCTGTCTAAATTCACAGAAGAACTGTGGTTAGTTCTCAAAGATGTTTGGGCCAACCTACCTGCCAAAAACTGTGTGCAAGTGTACCTAGAAGAATTGATGCTGTTTTGAAGGCAAAGGGTGGTCACACCAAATATTGATTTGATGGAGATTTTTCTTCTGTTCACTCACTTTGCATTTTGTTAATTGATAAATATAATCTATTAATTTTTGAAAGCATTCTTACCTTACAGCCTTTTTTCACACCTGCCTGAAACTTTTGGACAGTACTGTAAATATATATATATATAGTGCCAACTGTAAAGTTTGGTGGAGGAGGAATAATGGTCTGGGTCTGTTTTTCATAGTTTGGGCTAGGCCCCTTAGTTCCAGCGAAGAGCAATCTTAATACTACAGCATACAATGACATTCTAGACGATTGTGCTTCCAACTTTGTGGCAACAGTTTGGGGAAGTCCCTTTCCTGTTTTGGCATGACAACACCTCTGTGCACAAAGCGAGGTCCATACAGAAATGGTTTGTCGAGATCGGTGTGGAAGAACTTGACTGGCCTGCACAGAGCCCTGACCTCAACCCCATCGAACACCTTTGGGATTAATTGAAACGCTGACTGCGAGCCAGGCCTAATCACCCAACATCAGTGCCCGATTTCACTAATGCTCTCGTGGCTGAATGGAAGCCCCTGCAGCAATGTTCCAACATCTTGTGGAAAGCCTTCCCAGAAGAGTGGAAGCTGTTATAGCAGCAAAGAGGGGACCAACTCCATATTAATGCCCATAATTTTGGAATGAGGTGTTCAACAAGCAGGTGTCCAAATACTTTTGGTGATGTAGTAAACTGCGCAAAATATTTAGCTTGTCCATGCCCAGGTTGCTGTTAGAGAGACACAGCGCTGCGGTGCTTCACCAATGCTCCATCAAATTACATTTCTGTATTTTGAAAGTTACATATCTTGAAAACTTGATTCACCCGTCTGAGGTCCTGAGCGCTCTGGAGCAGATTTTCATCAAGGATCTCTCTGTACTTTGCTCCGTTCATCTTTGCCTCGATCCTGACTAGTCTCCCAGTCCCTGATGCTGAAAAACATCCTCACAGCATGATGCTGCCACCAACATACTTCACTGTAGGGATGTAGAAAATGTAGAAAATAGTACAAATAAAGTAAAACCCTGGAATAAGTAGGTGTGTCCAAACTTTTGACTGGTACTGTATATCATTTTCTAAAGTGATTTTAATTTTGAAAATCTATTACAAAGTATTTCCGCACATAATAGATAGATATACACTTCCGGTCAAAAGTTTAAGAACACATACTCATTCAAGGGTTTTTCTTTATTTTTTGTATTTTCTACATTGTAGAATAATAGTGAAGACATCCAAACTATGAATTAACACATATGGAATCATGTAGTTTCAAAAAAGATTTAAACAAATCAAAATATATTTTATATTTGAGATCCTTCAAATAGCCAGCCTTTGCCTTGATGACAGCTTTGCACACTCTCTCAACCAGCGTCATGAGGTAGTCACCTGGAATACATTTCAATTAACAGGTGTGCCTTCTTAAAAGTACATTTGTGGAATTTATTTCCTTCTTAACGCATTTAATCCAATCAGTTGTGTTGTGACAAGGTTCATTGGAGTTACCAGCCTCAGAAATTGCAGTTCAACTAAATGCTTCACAGAGTTCAAGTAACAGACACATCTCAACATCAACTGTTCAGAGGAGACTGTGTGAATCATGCCTTGGTCGAATTGCTGCAAAGAAACCACTACTAAAGACCATAAATAATAAGAAGAGACTTGCTTGGGCCAAGAAACACAAGCAATGGACATTAGACTGGTGGAAATTTGTCCTTCGGTCTGGAGTCCAAATTGGAGATTTTTGGTTCCAACCGCTGTGTCTTTGTGAGACGTGGTGTGGGTGAACGGATGATCTCCGCATGTGTATTTCCCACTGTTATGCATGGAGGAGGAGGTGTTATGGTTTTGGGGTGCTTTGCTGTTGACACTGTCAGTGGTTTATTTTGAATTCAAGGCACACTTAACCAGCAATGGCTACCACAGCATTTTGCAGCGATACACCATCCCATCTGGTTTGGGCTTAGTGGGACTATGATTTGTTTTTTAACAGGACAATGACCCAACACACCTCCAGGCTGTGTAAGGTCTATCTTACCAAGAAGGAGAGTGATGGAGTGCTGAATCTGATGACTTGGCCACCACACTCCCCTGACCTCAACCAAATTGAGATGATTTGGGATGAGTTGGACTGCAGAGTGAAGGAAAAGCAGTCAACAAGTGCTCAGCATATGTGGGAACTCCTTCAAGACTGTTGGAAAAGCATTCCAGGTGAAGTTGGTTGAGAGAATGCCAAGAGTGTGCAATGCTGTCATCAAGGCAAAGGGTGGCTATAGGCCTAATTCATTCCTTTCTTATATTTGTGTGTATTGGGTATATGTTGTCTAACTGTTAGATATTACTGTTAGATATACTCTGAACTAGAAGCACAAGCATTTCGCTACACCCGCATTAACATCTGCTAAACATGTGCATGTGACTAATAACATTTGATTTGATTTGATTTAAGAACTGTTTGAAATTATTATATTTTAGTCAAATAATATCTTATTGGGCTTCTTGCGGTCAATTTGCAGTCTACAAATTATATGTAATTATGTTCCGGCCCCTGACCATCCGCTCAAGGAGAAATAGGCCCGTGACTGAATCTAGTTGATGATCCCTGGTCTTAACGATCCATTCCGCCAATAAGGGTTGTGTATGTAAAAATATTTACACGTGTATCAACACGCCCACAAGATCAAACTGAGCATTTCAATGGCAAAAGGAGGCTCAGGGAAATAAATTATACAAAACATATTTGCAGTTATTTTCATGAAATAAACACACAGTGATTTAATAGACATACAGTGATGATGAATAAATACAACGAAAAAGAACCCCAGGGTAACAGCGTGGGAGCTTTAAGCACTGGCAGTTGTGCGTATGGTATCAAGGCATTCCAACAAACTAATTCAAGGCCATAAGGTTTCTACTCACCGCTCTGGTGACAGAGAGGAAGCGGTCATAGCTGATCAGGACAATGTTGAAGACAGAGGCAGTGCAGAGCAGGTAGTCCATGACCAGCCACAGTTTGCACAGTCCTCTGCCCAACATCCATCTCCCTGTAAGGATGTATGGGATGTACACTGGAATGCAGAATGCCCCTGGAAAAACCAGATGGGGAGAGAGAGGAAAGGGTTTGCACTTGTTAAGAAAACTTTTTTGGGTCAATTGCACAAAAGATCCAACTGAAATTTGAAATTTGACTTCCGCTTTTAACCCAACACCTCTGAAAGACACACATCATACATACACATTTTTTAAGCGCTAGACTACCTGTTAGTCTTACGCTTTATTAAACGTTTTTATTCTACTCTGCCAGGAGGCGCGGAGCCCTCATTTGTTCAACTGGACTTCCTGGCATGTATCTGCTGTCTATAACAATGTTTTAATGGAAGCCACTAACATCAGGCTGAGTTGAGGTCCAGAAATAACATTCCTCATATTGTACTGTTGATCATTCTCTCTCTCCCACAAACACACACACACACACCAATAAAATACCATAAATAAGAAAATGAATGCATACGACGTCTTCAACATGCAAGTACTTAATTTAATAAACATAAATGTTCTCACCAACAAGAAAATCCGATATAGCGAGGTTCAAGAAGTAATAGTTGCTCTGCCTCCTCAGACTCTTGTCTACTTTAAAGGCGAAAATGACCAAAGCGTTTCCCAAAACTATCACAATCACCAAAGTTACCATCATCATCACAAGAATGACCATGACAGGCGCTGTGAATGCGTCGTCGCTCCACATTTTGGTTGAGTCGTTGTGAATGTAATTCCAGCTCGTGTTGGCATCGAGTTGATCTCCCCCCATGATCTTAATTATCAGCTTTAAATTCAGTTAAATCATTGACAGATATTCCAAGGAGTTGGAAATATGCCACAAAATAAATTCAAACACGTTATTGAAAACAATGCAATAGCTGAAATCCATGAGCATCTGCATCCACGCATACAAAATTAAAAATGCAACTTCAGTATGTCCTTTGCTTGTCACTTCGCCGACGGTCGCAGCCTACTCGAATATGTATATAATGCCACACAGACCTAAAGATGCTGTCAAAATCATCTATCGTCTTGCTCACCAACACTCATACATAGCCTATTATGAAAAGCGCGCAGGTCTAGGCAGCATGATAACTTTTGGTAAGTGGAAAACGCTTTGGCATCTACATCATTATATACGTCGTCTGTGGTATCTACAATTAATTGAAATTTCCATTCAAAGATTCCACAAAGTAGGCTACACCTCCACTAGCCTACAGCCATACACCTCTAGGTGCTTTGGTATACCACCGACTCTACAAAGGTTCTTTACAGTCATATGGCTCTGCCAGTGGCGACACGTCATTCAAGGCAGGTGGGGCAGAGCCTGATTTGCATGTTATTTTAGCATTAATATGTGTCATTTATCAGTTTGCAAACAATGTAAAAAAAAAATTATAATAATAATTGAGTTTATAAAGCGGCATACAAACATAGTCTCTTTTTTGCTTTCTTCATTAAGGCTGCTCCGAAATGCACGTGTTTCAGCCTAGCTCAGTGCTTTCTGTGGTGGTGTTCCTGCCAGCGGAAAATACGGGGCATAGGGGTTGGTAATGCTCTCTAGTTGAACGGTGATTGACTCAGTGTTCTGTCACTCATGGGGACAGTAAGTCACCGCAAAATCTACGGGTAGGCCTAAAAATTCAAGCACCTTGGGTGCTGCCATAGACTTACATTAGAAGTGCCCATCCAAGAAGGCTCAAGGTCAAATCACGTTATATCTACCGTAGCTTTGATTGGACTGATCATGTCAACATTATACTTTCAAAATCTTAGCTAGCAAGCTAGACAAGCAGTCATGATCATGCATTAAGTCGGCAATCTACTGGCAAATCCTTTTCAATCCTTGTCTATTGAAGAGAAATTATAGATGAAACGTATCGGACCTCATCGGCCATTGGACATACAGTACATTCGGAAAGTATTCAGACCCCTTCCTTTTTTCGACATTTTGTTACGTTACAGCCTTATTCTAAATTATAATTTTTCCTCTTCAATCTACACAAAATAATTGGTTGCAAATATATATATATATGTATATATATATATATATATATATAATATACAGTGGGGAGAACAAGTATCCAGAAAAATTTTGCAGGTTTTCCTACTTACAAAGCATGTAGAGGTCTGTAATTTTTTATCATAGGTACACTTCAACTGTGAGAGACGGAATCTAAAACAAAAATCCAGAAAATCACATTGTATGATTTTTAAATAGTTAATTTGTATTTTATTGCATGACATAAGTATTTGATCACCTACCAACTAGTAAGAATTCCAGCTCTCACAGACCTGTTTGTTTTTCTTTAAGAAGCCCGCCTGTTCTCCACTCATTACCTGTATTAACTGCACCTGTTTGAACTCGTTACCTGTATAAAAGACACCTGTCCACAAACTCAATCAAACAGACTCCAACCACTCCACAATGGCCAATGCCAGAGAGCTGTGTAAGGACATCAGGGATAAAATTGTAGACCTGCACAAGGCTGGGATGGGATACAGTACAATAGGCAAGCAGCTTGGTGAGAAGGCAACAACTGTTGGCGCAATTATTAGGAAATGGAAGAAGTTCAAGATGACGGTCAATCTCCCTCGGTCAAGGGGGAACCTTGCAAGATCTCACCTCGTGGGGCATCAATGATCATGAGGAAGGTGAGGGATCAGCCCAGAACTACACGGCAGGACCTGGTCAATGACCTGAAGAGAGCTGGGACCACAGTCTCAAAGAAAACCATTAGTAACACACTACGCCGTCATGGATTAAAATCCTGCAGTGCACGCAAGGTCCCCCTGCTCAAGCCAGCGCATGTCCAGGCCCGTCTGAAGTTTGCCAATGACCACCTGGATGATCCACAGGAGGAATGGGAGAAGGTCATGTGGTCTGATGAGACAAAAATAGAGCTTTTTGGTCTAAACTCCACTCACCGTGTTTGGAGGAAGAAGAAGGATGAGTACAACCCCAAGAACACCATCCCAACCGTGAAGCATGGAGGTGGAAACATCATTCTTTGGGGATGCTTTTCTGCAAAGGGGACAGGACGACTGCACCGTATTGAGGGGAGGATGGATGGGGCCATGTATCGCGAGATCTTGGCCAACAACCTCCTTCCCTCAGTAAGAGCATTGAAGATGGGTCGTGGCTGGGTCTTCCAGCATGACAACGACCTGAAACACACAGCCAGGGCAACTAAGGAGTGGCTCCGTAAGAAGCATCTCAAGGTCCTGGAGTGGCCTTGCCAGTCTCCAGACCTGAAACCAATAGAAAATCTTTGGAGGGAGCTGAAAGTCTGTATTGCCCAGCGACAGCCCCGAAACCTGAAGGATCTGGAGAAGGTCTGTATGGAGGAGTGGGCCAAAATCCCTGCTGCAATGTGTGCAAACCTGGTCAAGAACTACAGGAAATGTATGATCTCTGTAATTGCAAACAAAGGTTTCTGTACCAAATATTAAGTTCTGCTTTTCTGATGTATCAAATACTTATGTCATGCAATAAAATGCAAATGAATTACTTAAAAATCATACAATGTGATTTTCTGGATTTTTGTTTTAGATTCCGTCACTCACAGTTGAAGAGTACCTATGATAAAAATTACAGACTTCTACATGCTTTGTAAGTGGGAAAACCTGCAAAATCGGCAGTGTATCAAATACTTGTTCTCCCCACTGTATATGCAAATACCTTGCATAAATATTCCTACCCTTTGCTATGATACTCAAAATTAAGCTCAGATGAATCCTGTTTCCTTGAATGTCCCCAAGAACACAGTGGCCTCCATCATTCTTAAATGGAAGAAGTTTGGAACCACCAAGACTCTTCCTAGAGCTGTCCGCCCGGCCAAACTGAGCAATTGGGGGAACCTTCCAGAAGGACAACCATCCCTGCAGCTCTCCACCAAGAGTGGCCAGACGGAAGCCACTCCTCATTAAAAGGCACATGACAGCCCACTAAGAGTTTGCCAAAAGGCACCTAAAGGACTCTTCGACCATGAGAAACAAGATTCTCTGGTTTGATGAAACCAAGATTGAACTCTTTGGCCTGAATGCCAAGCGTCACATCTGTAGGAAACCTGGCACCAATTCTTATTGGCAGACTCAACAGCCTTGGTTTCTCAAGTGACTGCCTTGCCTGGTTCTCCAACTACTTCTCAGACAGAGTTCAGTGTGTCAAATCCAAGGGCCTATTGTCCGATCCTCTGGCAGTCTCTATGGGGGTGCCACAGGGTTCAATTCTCGGGCCAACCCTCTCTATATACATCATCGATGTCGCTCTCGCTGCTGGTGACTCTCTGATCCATCTCTACGCAGACGACACCATTCTGTATACATCTGGCCCCTCTTTGGACACTGTGTTAATTAACCTTCAAACAAGCTTCAATGCCATACAGCACTCCTTCCGTGGCCTCCAACTGCTCTTAAATGCTAGTAAAACTAAATGCATGCTTTTCAATCGAACGCTGCCGGCACCCGCCCACCGGACTATCATCACTACTCTTGACAGGTCTGACTTAGAATACGTGGACACCTACAAATACCTAGGCGTCTGGTTAGACTGTAAACTCAACTTCCAGACTCACATTAACCATCTCCAATCTAAAATGAAATCTAGAATCAGCTTCCTATTTCGCAACAAAGCCTTCTTCACTCATGCTGCCAAACATGCCCTTGTAAAACTAACCATCCTACCGATCCTTGACTTCGGAGATGTCATTTACAAAATAGCCTCCAACACTCTACTCAGCAAATTGGATCACAAGTGCCATCACAGTGCCATCCGTTTTGCTACCAAAGCCCTATATACTACCCACCACTGCGACCTGTATGCTCTCGTTGGCTGGCCCTCACTACATATTCGTCTCCAAACCCACTGGCTCCAGGTCATCTATAAGTCTTTATTAGGTAAATCCCCACCTTATCTCAACTCGCTGGTCACCATAGCAACACCCACCCGTAGCATGCGCTCCAGCAGGTATATTTCACTGGTCACCCCCAAAGCCAACACCTCCTTTGGCCGCCATTCCTTCCAGTTCTCTGCTGCTAATGACTGGAACGAATTGCAAAAATCCTTGAAGCTAGAGGTTCCTATCTCCCTCACTTTAAGCATCAGCTGTCAGAGCTGCTTATCGATCACTGCACCTGTATATAGCCCTTCTGTAAATAGCCCACACTACTACCTCATCCCCATATTTATTATTTCTGCTCATTTTGCACTCCAGTATCTCTATTTGCACCTCATCATTTGCACATCTGTCACTCCAGTGTTAATTCTAATTCTAATTTGTAGATTCACCTGAACTCTATTGGTTCAGGTGAATCTGTATGGGGCTGCTTGGACAAACAAAAATCCTGTATAATAACGTTCTTATCTGTGTTGAGGAAGTGAATCAGATAAAGAAGGCCGGATTTACAGGTCGCTTAGGAAAGCGTATGGGGTCTGTGATACCGCTGTATCGATTCAGATGAATTGGTAGAGGACTGCTTGGACAGACGAAAATCCTGTATAATAACGTTCTTGTCTGTGATTTCAGAGAAGAAGGCTGGATTTACAGGTCGCTTAGGAAAGCGCATGTTGTATTGTATTGTATTATATTGTTAAAAAGTTTGTGGTTACTGCCACACAATAGAGAAATGTGTGGGGTGCTCGGACAAACACGTTTGTTATCTGTTTTGTGAAATCTGTGTTCTAAATTTGTGTTATTTGTTTTGTGACTGCAGTATAAACCGGTATTTTAAATGTGCATAATATATAGTATGAAGCAGACAGTGTGACACTGAGCTGTGGATTTAGTCTCAAATATAAATTTGAGACCATGCCTTTACTTGTCCTCGATGTCATCATCTTATGGATTGGATGACATTCTAACTCTGAACCCCAGGGCACTCCATATGCACGTAGTGCATAACGAAGTTGCAGATAAAAATAAAAAGAAGAACCAGGTAGATTGTATCGATCTTGAAATGTGAGTAGGGTGGAGTCGTCCACAATATCATAAAGAACATTGATCCCTCTCTCTCTCCAAGCAGGAAATTATATTGGTCTGTCACCCAAGAGGAGGCCATGATTATTAAAAAAAGTGGCATATGGAGGTGATGTTTAATAGTATATTTGCAATGATTCTCCATTAAACGCCAAGTCATTAGTAACTGTGAAATAATAGGGCCAAAAGAAGATTTTGCCTTTTTAATTGAGATATTGGAATATATTAAATCTTGGAGCCTATACGGCTTTACTAAGTTCTCCTCTATGGACCGCCAGGCCACTGGGATATTAGGGTTTAACCACATTCGTAACGGCCTCATCATGAAGGCCCAGAAATATAATTTAAAGTTTGGGAGATTTTGGCCCCCATCTATCTTTTGACCTTCGCAACCTAATTGTTGCAAAACATAATGATGGCATTGGTTATAGGCGCATTTCTAAGATTCTGAATGTTCCAGTGAGCACTGTTGGGGCCATAATACGGAAGTGGAAAGACAATCATTTCACCATAAATTTGCCTCGACCAGGTGCTCCTCGCAAGATTTCTGACAGAGGAGTGAAAGGAAAAATCAGAAGAGCTTCGAAAAGACCTGCAATTAGCAGGTACTGTTGTCTCAAAGAAAACAGTAAGTAATGCACTCCACCGCCATGGCCTGTATGCACGCTCACCACGCAAGACTCCATTGCTGAAAAAAAAGCATGTTGAAGCTCTTTTAAAGTTTACTGCACAACATTTGGAAAAGCCAGTGAAATACTGGGATAATATAGTGTGGTCAGATGAGAGCAAAATTGAACTGTTTGGATGTCATAATACACACCATGTTTGGAGGAGGTGGGAACATCATGGTGTGGGGCTGCTTTTCAGCAAATGGTACTGGAAAACTTCACATAATTGAAGGAAGGATGAATGGGCAAATTTACCGAGACATTCTTGACAAAACTCTGCTGCCATCTACCAGGATGATGAAGATGAGACGAGGGGGGACATTTCAGCAAGACAATGATCCCAAACACACAGCCAAGGAAACTCTCAATTGGTTTCAAATAAAGAAAATAAAGCTGCTAGAATGGCCCAGCCAATCACCTGACTTAAATCCCATTGAAAATCTATGGAAAGAACTGAAGATCAAGATTCATAGAAGAGGCCCACGGAACCTTCAAGATTTGAAGACTGTTTGTGTGGAAGAATGGGCCAAAATCACACCAGAGCAATGCATGCGACTAGTTTCTCCATACAGGAGGCGTCTTGAAGCTGTCATTACCAACAAAGGCTTTTGTACAAAGTATTAAATAAATATCAGTAAGTGTGTTCAATACTTTTTCCCTGTGTCATTTCACATTATTACACATAACTTAATTTCTGAACGTATTTGTTTTGGTTTCTTTGTATGTATGGATTACTTGGGTTGTTATCAACATCTGGTGAAACTGTCATGTCAATAGCCCCTTTGGAAATATATTTACTGAGAAAAAAGAAAATAGAAAATACTTATTTCACACGCTGTATATATGTATTTACTTAAATCAACAATTCAACGACTACCAATTAATTCAAATTGTAATAAAGCCATACCAACAGTAGACATTAATTGGAATACTGTTTGGTCCAACGTTACATTATCATCAAGAAACCCGAATCACCAAATGACACACTATAATTTTGGACACAGGACTTACTTAAATACTAAAAAATTCTTTCAGATGAATATAAACACAACCCCTAGCTGTATGCTCTGCATCCAGGGAATTCCTGGAACCTTTATTCATATGGTTTGGGAGCCCAGAGGTTTTGTCCTTTTGGTGCTTTGTGACATCTTCATTGACTAGTATTTTGACTAAATCTATCCCAAATCTGCCTAATGTAGTCTTGCTTAATGTGTAAAGAAAGAAGGATCTGGCTTGCTGGTCTAACAGCAGCCAAGAAAATGATTGCCTTACGTTGGCAACCCCCACACACTTTGCCCCAACAGCAATGGATCTCTTCCTTCATAGACATAGCTCAACTGGAACAATCAATCTCTCCACTGCATGGTGCAAAACCGGACAATATTAACATGTGGAATACAGTTTTTGATAGGCTGAAATCATTATATATATAAATGTATTTAGATATGCTGGTTCGGTGGATGGGAAGGGAAAAGGTTAAACGTGTAAATGTATATGTTATGTGTATGTGTAAATGTATATGTTAGGTGTAAATGTATATGTTATGTGTAAATGTATATGTAATGTGTATATGGAAACTTATATGTTTGCTGTCCTATGCGGTGTTGTGTTGTTTTGTGTTTTGTGTTATCTAAAAAAAACATTTAAATAAAAAATTGATCACAAAAAAGAAGGGTATATTTAGAAGTTGTAGTTAAAACTGTATATTCAGAAGTACGAGTTAGAGGTCATATTCAGAGTGATGTAGTATACTTAGAATTGTACAGTTATAGAGCTGCATCTGGGAGCTGCTTTTAAAGCTATATAGAATTGTGGTTTGGAGGATTATATGTAGAGTTACATTTAAAGAGGAATATTTAGAGTAGTGTACTTAAAAGCCTGTATTTAAAGAGTTATATTAGAGGAATTACTTAGAAGGTTTTTCAGGTTGAGCTGGTACTGTGCAAATTTAGAGGATTGCATGTGAGGAGGTGTACTTAAAAGCTTAGAATAAAGGTGGATAGTTTGGAGATATAGTGTGGACTCACATTTGAAGTCTATTTTCAAGACTGGATTGTGGATTTGCACTATACAGTTGAAGTAGATACATACTGAGAGTTTGTGTTGATAGGGAAATAGATGTCAAATAGAATAATATGGATATCATCAGAACCATGGAGATATTTTATATGGAAATGTAAAATAGCTGAACACAGTGTAACAGAAAATATAAGAATAGTGACATATAAAGTAGACATACAGGAACAAACAAGTTCAGCACTTAAAAACTTAGAAACAGGAGAGGGTAATACTTTCAGGTTTGAAACACCAAATGATAGAGAAATAACGTGGATATTAATAGGAGAAAGTAAGATCTGGTCAAGCTATCCTAGAATAGACGGGCCAATTGGAAAATACTTAAGGACAGGAGAGCCTGAGTGGTTTACTAATGGTGGTAGGGTATTATGAAGACCCAGAGTAGCCATATAGGGAGTAGGCAGAGACAATAAGAAGGAACTAGACAATATAGAAACTAGAAAAACTTCAGTAAAATAGGTTAAAATAAAGGATTGTATTATTAAATACTGAATAGGTAAATCAATTAACCTGAGATTGACATTAGAAAAACATAAATTAGTAAAACATTGACACAAACCTTAAAACATTTTAAACAGAGTAGAAAGGTTTTAAATACTATTAAAATATATTTGTAAAAAATTACAAATAACATTAGGAGAACTTAGAAAAACGAAAATGGCAGGAACACCAGTAGAACTGATGAAAAAAAGGTCCCCACTGAATAAAGAAGAAATTGGAAAAGTCTCAGAGAAATGGGAGAAGAGAACCAGAAAGATGGAAACAAAATGGCCAAAGGAAGGAACATCAGACGTGACAGTGTGTGAAGAAATGGATACAATAATAAAGAACTTGTCAGGCTCTGGCCATAGAGAAGCATTGGCTTCTCTATGTAGTTATGGTCAGAGTCTGACAGTGTCGTTCTTTTCTGTTTCTGTGTGGGGTTTGGGTTGGATCCCTAATTAGAGGCAGCTGCACCGCATTGTCTCTAATTAGGGATCCCATATATGTTGAGTCTGTCCTTCACTCTGGTGTGGGTCGTTGTTGATGTTGTCGTTATATGTCGCAGTCACGGTGAAGTAAGTGTGCCTTTTTTTACGTCCGTTCAGTTTCGTGTTTGTGAACGTGGCGTTGTTGTCAATAGTGTCTTGTTTTCGGTTTTGTAATAGTTCGTCATTTTGTTGTACATTATACATAGTATTTATATATTACATAGTATAAATAAAAACAATGTCGAACTACTATCCCTGCGCTGCGCCTTGGTCTCTCAATGCACCCACTCGTGACAGAACTACAAGGCAGGAAATAAAGGAGAGAAAAGAAGACAGAAAAAGGAAAGAGAAAGAGAGATTCTGAGGATGTTTTGGGAAGAAGACAAAGGATGGAGAGAAAGCATGGCTAAGGCGAAAGCAATATTGAAGGAAAAAGAGAAAGAAGGAAAAAAAATATTGTGAAAGTACACCTCCACCATATGTTGAAGGAGGACTGTACCCCCAGATTACAGGAATAGTAGAAATACAGGGAGAAAGGAACAGAAACAAACCTCTACACCAATAGGCAATAAAGAGGAAGGACAGAAGCTAAATATGGACTGTTATGGAGAAATAAGAGATATCTTGACAGAAATAAAAATATATACTAGAAGGGGACAAACACTGCTAATTCCTATGACAGCACAAGTATATTTAGAAGCAGGAGGAAAAACCGCCTGCATACCTACAGTGGGGAGAACAAGTATTTGATAGACTGCTGATTTCGCAGGTTTTCCCACTTACAAAGCATGTAGAAGTCTGTAAAATCTAAAACAAAAATCCAGAAAATCACATTGTATGACTGGCTGTGTGTTTCGGGTCGTTGTCATGCTGGAAGATCTCGCGATACATGGCCCCATCCATCCTCCCCTCAATACGGTGCAGTCGTCCTGTCCCCTTTGCAGAAAAGCATCCACAAAGAATGATGTTTCCACCTCCATGCTTCACGGTTGGGATGGTGTTCTTGGGGTTGTACTCATCCTTCTTCTTCCTCCAAACACGGCGAGTGGAGTTTAGACCAAAAAGCTCTATTTTTGTCTCATCAGACCACATGACCTTCTCCCATTCCTCCTCTGGATCATCCAGATGGTCATTGGCAAACTTCAGACGGGCCTGGACATGCGCTGGCTTGAGCAGGGGGACCTTGCGTGCGCTGCAGGATTTTAATCCATGACGGCGTAGTGTGTTACTAATGGTTTTCTTTGAGACTGTGGTCCCAGCTCTCTTCAGGTCATTGACCAGGTCCTGCCGTGCAGTTCTGGGCTGATCCCTCACCTTCCTCATGATCATTGATGCCCCACGAGGTGAGATCTTGCATGGTGCCCCAGACCGAGGGAGATTGACCGTCATCTTGAACTTCTTCCATTTTCTAATAATTGCGCCAACAGTTGTTGCCTTTTCACCAAGCTGCTTGCCTATTGTCCTGTAGCCCATCCCAGCCTTGTGCAGGTCTACAATTTTATCCCTGATGTCCTTACACAGCTCTCTGGTCTTGGCCATTGTGGAGAGGTTGGAGTCTGTTTGATTGAGTGTGTGGACAGGTGTCTTTTATTCAGGTAACGGGTTCAAACAGGTGCAGTTAATACAGGTAATGCGTGGAGAACAGGAGGGCTTCTTAAAGAAAAACTAACAGGTCTGTGAGAGCCGGAATTCTTACTGGTTGGTAGGTGATCAAATACTTATGTCATGCAATGAAATGCAAATTAATTATTAAAAAATCATACAATGTGATTTTCTGGATTTTTGTTTTAGATTCCATCTCTCACAGTTGAAGTGTACCTATGATAAAGATTACAGACCTCTACATGTTTTGTAAGTAGGAAAACCTGCAAAATCGGCAGTGTATCAAATACTTGTTCTCCCCACTGTATATTGGTATCAGAACATACTCCAGTAAATTTATTAGCAAGGGATGCACTATGTCGAATGGGCATTCAAATTAAATGTACATCAGAAGGGATAATAATAGACAGGGAAGGAACATGCCAACAAATGGTGATGACTACAAAACAGGCAACAAATGTGTATTGTATAGGAGAAATAGAAGAACCAGTGCAGGAAGTACTAGATGATTGATTGGTTGGTTGGTTGGTAGGTAGGTAGGTAGGTAGGTAGGTAGGTAGGTAGGTAGGTAGGTAGGTAGGTAGGTAGGTAGGTAGGTAGGTAGGTAGGTAGGTAGGTAGGTAGGTAGGTAGGTAGGTAGGTAGGTAGGTAGGTAGGTAGGTAGGTAGGTAGGTAGGTAGGTAGGTAGGTAGGTAGGTAGGTAGGTAGGTAGGTAGGTAGGTAGGTAGGTAGGTAGGTAGGTAGGTAGAATACACCTACCAGAACAAAAATACACAAAAGACAGATACACGAAACATGATATATAGAGCGGCAGTATGAAAAAATATCAAAATACAAGAAGTCTGGAGTGCAAAAAAGCTATAAAAAGACATTGCATAGTATGTGTGGATGGCTGAATATGTACACTATACATTGGTGGATGGTGCATGGTTAACTATACTATACAGGTCGATGGCAGAGAAATACTTAAATAGCTAAAAGTGTGTATGATATAAGTGAGGGTTATAATAGTTTACTTAATATACAGACTGGTTAAATGAACAGGTAAGTGAATATTTGCATGGTTACATTAACTGTACAGGTAAATGACAGGAAGAGATACTTAAATAGCTAAATGTGTGTATGACATAATTTAGGGTAATACTAGTAATTCCCTTAAAATACAGTCCTTAGTGCGCAGGGTTTAATTACAGATAAATGCACGTATTGCACATTCGATATACTAAAAGCAATGAAAAAAGATACAACTGACAGGATACTAATATGCAGTCCTGAGTGAATGACTACGTAAGTTAAGTCCAAGAATTACTTACAATATTGCACGTGATATGATATAACAACTGTACATGACTATGTATATACAGTCCTGAATGAATAATTCCTGAGTGAATGAGTGATTACAGACCAGAGTTACTCACGGATGGATGCATAATTGTTAAACTAGGTCCTAACACCCCAACAGTTCCAGGTCTATGTTGACGATGGCACGGCACCCCGCTGAGGCATTAAATAGTCTAATAGCCGCTGGCAGGAAGGACCTCCTGTAGCGCTCTCTGGCACACCGAGGTGGGATCAGTCTGTGACTGAAGGTGCTCCTCTGCGTCATAACCATTGCATGCAGAGGGTTGGTGACGTTGTCCATGATGGCCAGAAGTTTGGCCAGGATCCGTCTCTCCGCCACCTAAATGGGGTAAGTTTATTATAGCACAAAATTAAACGACCAGATTTGTTGTCAGTTCCAATTCTAGGTGCAACTGAGGAGTTGTTTGTGGATGGATATTGTTTTAGGGACTATGAGGGTAACCATGCTGGTTATGCCATGGTGAGGAAAGGAATAGACAATCAATTTCACACTATAGAAAGTGAGAGTAGTAACCAGCCATGCTCTGCTCAATTGGCAGAGTTGAAAGCATTAAAAACAGCATGCAAGAAAGGAAGAGATAAAGTGGTAAACATTTATACGGATTCAGCATACGCACATGGAGTATGTCACCTGTTTGGAGCAGTATGGAAACAGAGAGGGTTTAGGAAAACAGATGGGAGTCCCATTTTACATTTTGAGCAAATACAGGAATTAATTAATGCTTTACTTCTGCCAAAACAGGTAGCAATTATTAAATGTCAAGCACATAAAAAGGGGAACGACTATGTTAACAAAGGTAATAATGCAGCAGATGAAGCAGCAAAAATAGCATCTAAATGTAAAATGGCGATTCAAGCTCCTCTTATCCCAGTTGAAGCAGCTCCACAACTGGATGACATTATAAGACTGCAGGAAAGAGCAGGAGTGTTTGAGCAAAATATGTGAAGTAAGAGAGGGGCAGTACAGGATGCAAATAGACTATGGAAAGCACAACTAGTGGCGCCCACAGCGCTGTTACACCTACTTATTACTAACGCTCATGGGTTTGATCATTGTGCACGGGGAGAAGTGGAAGAGGAAAATTAAGAAGCAAGGTTTTTGGTCTCCATACATGCAGGCAACAGTAGATGCACAGTTAGCAGAGTGTGAAACATGTGCCAGGAATAATATCAGGAAAGGGATAACAGCACCAATTGGACATATTCCAGTACCAGAAGTACCATTTAAACACCTGGTAATGGACTATGTACATATGATTCGGCCAGTGAATGGAAAAATATATATCTAGTGATAATTGATAGATTTAGCAGGTGGGTTGAGGCAGTTATGTAGGATCAGGAACAGTGTTGAAGTTCTTATTGAGAGAAGTGATTTTCCGATTTGGAATTCCTACTGAAATCAGTTCTGACAATGGATCCGCTTTCGTGCAGAAAACAGTAAAAACTGTGGTACAACTGTTGCGCATAAAACAAAGACTGGGTTGTGTGTATCATCCCCAGTCTCAGGGTATTGTGGAAAAAGTAAATTAAACTCTGAAAGCAAAAATTAGGAAAATCTGTGAGAGTACAAGGATGAATTGGGTGGATGCTTTGCCTCTGGCACTAATGAGTTATCGCATGCAAACTAACCGAATAATGCATCTAACACCGCATGAAATGCTTACAGGTCGACCCATGCCAGTGCCAGTTCTTAGAGGACCTTATGATCGTCCACCTTTAGAGCAATTGGAAAAAGATTTGAAAGAGTACATCAGACAACTAACTGCTATGCATAACGTTATCTATCTACAGGAGAAGAACAGGGTTCCACAGCCGGAGGTGGTCCCACCTTGAGCGGTCGAGCCAGGGGGCAGAGTCTACATCAGGGCCTTCCAGAGGAAGTGGAACGAGCCGAGACGAGAGGGTCCCTACACGGTCACCCAGAACACGCCAACAGCTGTTTGAGTAGAGGGAAGTTCGACCTGGTACCATCTCAACCACTGCACCAGAGTACCACGACAGGTACAACGATCCGGTGATGAGGGAGCAGAAGCTGCTGAAACGCCATCCGGGGAAGAAGATGAAATGGGGACAGAAGAAGGAGGGGAAATGGAGGATGCTCAGGCAGAATCACCACTCTCTGCTGAGACCCAGGCGATGGGTGACACTGGCAATGAGAATGTTGCTGCTGAGCTACGTGCTCTGGTTGATGCCTACAGTACAGGGCCAGACACAGATAAACCCCAAGCAACCACCATCAAGACCCCTCAAACCATCCAGACCGTCCAGACCTACACACACCAGAACATCCAGAACTCCAAAACCATCAGGAACTTCCTGAGCTTCGAGGTCTTCCAGAACTCAGCTCCAATACTGGACGACATATTCCAAGATCTCCAAGAGCTCCCAGACACTGCAGACGTCAAAGGCAATGGAGATTCTCCGCGTTTTCACAACCATCAACTTCGCAGACATCACATGGTCAGAATGAACAGGTGGAGACAGGTGTCAACAGACCCACTGGAAAAATGGACATAGAACAAACAGGGCAACTGTAAATGGTGTTCCAAAGGACTAGAGGGTCTGGGAGTAGATGGACACTATCATCATTTTGAACCTTATGCTTGTGCTATGTGTCAAAGGGCAGACTGTCCTCTTTGTTATAATGAAGAATGTGAATGAAAGGAAGTGAGCCGAAGGGAGCATGACATAACTAAATGTTAATGGATAAATTAAGTCAGGTCTCCCTATTGTATTACTTCAGTAGTATATGTATATAGTGATGGGTATCCAACTATAAATGTCTATAGACAGGCTCTTAATCCCCTATGCAGGTTTTGCTTTAATTCGGGAAAGGTTGTTAGGGAGGTGTCCGAGAGGGAGAGCACGCATAACTACACCTAATATTACATTGGGGAAGGGTTTTTTAGGTATGGGAAATGGGTTGATTGATACCTATGGGAGGAACGTATATTGGAAACTTATATTGGGAACGTATATTGGCAACGTATATTGGGAGCATATATTAGAATTTATTTTATAAATCTTACAATTGATCTATTGGAAACAACACTATGCAAGGCTTTGAGGTGCATGCACATGCTTAATACGTTGTTGATTTTTGTTCAATATATGGATTTATGTTATGTATTGGTATTTTTGTTATTTTTTGGTATATTTTTATTGGTTTTGTTATTGAGTAATTTGTGATGTGATTGGGATATTGGTTTATGTGACTATTCTAGTCCCAGAGGGGGGATATGTTGAATATTTTTAGGCCTTTGTTTAATATTTTTAGGCCTATGATCCAAAGAACAGAATTGAAAGGTTACAACAGAAGTTTGGAGATTTTCCACTGTTTAAATTAGAAACTACAATAGGTTATTCAGGAAACATATAGAGTAGCAACAGGGGGCAGCAGAATGATAAAAGGTTATTAAATAACCAGTGAAGCCCAAGAGAAGATAATCATAGGGCTTTATAGGGTGCACTTAGGCACACACTAGCTATAATATAAGAATGACTTAAATAGTTGGATAAAATAGTGTCTGTACTGTGCTATGGTTTCAACAGGTTTCAACATGCACTAAGCATTATGGGTGCATGCCTGTTTTCTTTATGGGTGCATGCCTGTTTATCTTTATGGGTGCAGGCCTGTTTATCTTTATGGGTGCAGGCCTGTTTATCTTTGCACCATCGCTATGGGTTCGCCACTATTGTTTCATATCTTGGAGGTTTAACTGCCAACGGAGGACTGAAGAGGTCTTAGACAAACCAGAATTGAAAGGTTTTGAAACGGTATTGGAAGTCGGTTAAAAGGTGTTAATCATTCTACCCATGAGGGAAGGACTATGTATGCTATGTAACCACAACATTTTATAAAAAGAGCAAGATGAGTCTGGGAATATCAGTAGTCTCCTGAGGCTCACTCGGCTATGTCACTCCGCATAATAAAGTCTTACTTTTCCAAACTTTGAGAGTGCTTTATTTTTAAGAAACAGAGGGAAGATTTTCCACAACAAAACATGACCACAGTTTTGCTTCAGCCAGTTAAACAGGGACATGACTTCTTGACCTTTCAGGCATTGCCACGGGAAGTAGAAATTACGTAATTACGTATTAATAAAAATTATATATTTTGAAAAATATTTTTTTTCACAAAAGTAAAGCACTGGGCCTTTAGTAGTCCTTTATTAGCAGAGAAATATAAATGTCTGTAGCGTGGGCAAAAAAATAGTTTTCAGCATCTTATCTTTACCTTTCAAAAAAGTCTTACAGGAATCCTGCAGGAATTCAACCTTTTGTAAAGGAATTGTGCATGGCATTTCCTGCAGGACCAAGTAAATTCCAGGTTGAATCCTGTAGGACCAAAACTTGCAGGATGTTGATATTCCTTCAGGATATGTGTCACAGAGCCTCCCCTGTCACGCCTCCCTCCGGGGAATCCCAATTACGTCGCTCCCATTCGCTGACCTACTAGCTACCACCATTGATTCCCCGCAGCTGTTCCTAATCATCACTCCGGACTTCCCTCATTACGTACACCTGCTAGTTATTACTCTGTCTATATAGGCTCTGTGTTATGTGTGGGTTCTTGTGCAGTATTGTCCTAGTACGTCAACGTGTGTGTTCTTTGTATTTTGGTTTTCCTTGCTGTTTATTGTATGTAGCTTTTTGACTACTACAGACTGCCTGATTAAAACTTGGATTCTTCATTTTCATCCTGGTCTCCTTTTCTCTACACCGGGACAATATGGACATTTCAAGTTTACTACCGGATTTGAGATACAGTATGTTATGACAACAGAGAAAAGAGAGAAATATAGTGCAATATTAGACATTTCAACTCAGCAGATGAGGAATGTAATAAATGACAATGTCCGCATGTCCGCATCGTTGTGGCATTTTGCGCCTGCCCTGTGTTTTGTTGTAGCTGCTTGACAATGAAATTTCCCCCCCTGGGATCTATCTATCTATCTATCTATCTATCTATCTATCTATCTATCTATCTATCTATCTATCTATCTATCTATCTATCTATCTATCTATCTATCTATCTATCTATCTATCTATCTATCTATGCAATAAATGTAGTATTTTTATTTGCTAGATACCAACACAATTGATAATGGTTCAGTCAATGTAATAATGCATTTATACGTACTGTATATCATGCATGTAAAAGAAAAGTTGTATACAGTTAAGTGAAGTGGTTCAACCCTTTCTCAGTATACCTCCCATTTGTTGGTCTGTAAACAGATGTACTTCCCTTGTACACCTGGGATGTCTTTCAGTTAAATACAGGTGGTACTGTGCGTTTGATTAATTTAACCTCATTTGAATTGACAATCTCTTTAAGAATCTCAGAGGCAGTGCCTCCTGTGTCTAGGTCTCTTATTGTGCATCTTGTCATCACTGGGTCTATAAAAAGGTAGCCCACTTCACTGCCAACGTCAACAAAAGACCTGACCATCACCCCTGACCCATGTTGGGTGACCACTACAGTTTACTCGTTTCGATAAGGTACTTGCTGTTTTGGAATTAATGCGATTTCCATTAACGATCGCTCTATGGTGAAATTTAAATGGTTCTTTGTGAGTAACGTCTGACTCTCCAAGGAGAAAAGCCTCCCTTGATGTAGGGTTCCGTGCGACAGGAAACCCTAGTAAGAATACACTTCTTTTTTTTCCACATTTGTTTGGCGAGTTTGTAGCCCCTTAACATGTCTTCAACAAACCTTTTGCTAGCTTGGTTTGATTCTGTGCTGAATGTAATAGTGAGTAGTCTTGGGATGTGTTGGTAGATGTTGAACGTTTCCACTATTTGTCCTCGTAAACTTGAGTGCCATGGAAGAGTTGACCAAGTCTCCCATTACTGCTTTCAAAGATGAATGCACTTTGAGCCCACAAAGGTCCCCAGTTTCAGACAGATGTAAGTTCATGCGAAAGTATGTGGACATTGAAGCTGACATTACTGTGGCTTTCCAATATTTGAGTAAATGAATCGAGTATGGTGGTCTTGTCACGTTTACAGGTGGTTTTATGGCAGTGCCTCCTGTGTCTAGGTCTCTTATTGTGCATCTTGTCATCACTGGGTCTATAAAAAGGTAGCCCACTTCACTGCCAACGTCAACAAAAGACCTGACCATCACCCCTGACCCATGTTGGGTGACCACTACAGTTTACTCGTTTCGATAAGGTACTTGCTGTTTTGGAATTAATGCGATTTCCATTAACGATCGCTCTATGGTGAAATTTAAATGGTTCTTTGTGAGTAACGTCTGACTCTCCAAGGAGAAAAGCCTCCCTTGATGTAGGGTTCCGTGCGACAGGAAACCCTAGTAAGAATACACTTCTTTTTTTTCCACATTTGTTTGGCGAGTTTGTAGCCCCTTAACATGTCTTCAACAAACCTTTTGCTAGCTTGGTTTGATTCTGTGCTGAATGTAATAGTGAGTAGTCTTGGGATGTGTTGGTAGATGTTGAACGTTTCCACTATTTGTCCTCGTAAACTTGAGTGCCATGGAAGAGTTGACCAAGTCTCCCATTACTGCTTTCAAAGATGAATGCACTTTGAGCCCACAAAGGTCCCCAGTTTCAGACAGATGTAGGTGCATGCGAAAGTATGTGGACATTGAAGCTGACATTACTGTGGCTTTCCAATATTTGAGTAAATGAATCGAGTATGGTGGTCTTGTCACGTTTACAGGTGGTTTTATGGCAAGCAATCTTTTGTTTATGCGCTCTATTTCTCTTCAAACGTACCAGGACTCAGGGTGATATTTGGAATCAAACCACAGTGTAGTCATATCTGTAGTAAGATGCAGTGCATGTAATCAAAAGCAAACCCTGCAATCATGTTGAAAACAGTAAGGAACATTAAAGGAGATGGGCCCTCAACACCATGTGTGATGTTCCCTGACTCTACCACCAAGGCAACCTCTCTGCTGTGTTTAGTGTCTGTACGTGGCTCTGGCTCACTCTCAAGCGGATACACTCGAGTGAACCCTTTTCTACCACTTCTCCTATGTGATAGCACCAGTTGCACCCATGTTCACCATTTAATTGTTTGATATTCTGTACTTTGCAGCGAGCAGGGGAATCACAAATACATAGTAAACTGTACACACGCACATTTGTGGGTGTCTCTTTCAACGGGCATGTCAAGCCCTCACCCTGAAGTGAAACACACTCACCCACAAAGAATTCATTTCTGGGCTCTTTGGCTCAAACCACAGCCCCACAAGAATGATGTGCTTCTCTCTTGGGTTTGGGGGAAGTTCATTAACTGTGACTTGTAGGGGCCAGATGTGAAAGGGAGAGGGCTTGAATATTGGAATGCCATCCACATGCCATGAGAGTGAACGGTTCATTAAATTGACTTGAATAGTGCACCATCATGAATGTAATTTATACTATCTGGGCTGCTCTTGGACCTAGAATACTTATATTCTAATGCGTCGCAGAATTTGGGGTCTGATAACTTTTCCTCTAGTGGTTTTTTGACTGACGTTTTCATGAACACTGATCCACTCTTGACAAGAGATGGCATATCCCAAGAGAGGCAACCACATGATGTGCAATGATCTGGTACTTCACTGCCAAATAAATACTGGTATGTTGGACAAATATACTGCATTTCAAAAGTGTAATTACAGTCAAAATACTTAATAAACCTGTAGAGACTGTTGGGAATGCCGTTTGTCCCCTCTGGACAATGGAGATGTACAATGTCCAATAAATAAGAGCTATCTTGGTGGTTGTGTGTTTTAGAGCATAGCAGAGTATTGAGAGCAGAGACTCATCTTCAGTCGTTTTTTGCATTTGGATAGATTTAGCCTTTTCTCCCCCTCTTTGTCCTCCGACTTTATTTCTAATGTCCCTGCCCTGTCCATCTGTGTTGTCTCCACCTGCGTTGTTGATATGCGTAATTTCTCTATGATATGGTGTATCTATGGAAATGTGTTTTCTAAGATGTAACTAGGAGTGCAGGCTATTCTGGCTGTAACCTTTCTAAAGAATGTGGTTCCTAAGCATGTTGTGTCATTGGAGAAGCGGGCCAGCACCTCCTCACATCTTAGTTTCTCCAATACCAGATAAATCGTCATATCAATTGGCGTCTAACGAACAGGATCCCAGTGGATGGCTGGATCCCGGGCGAGCAGACTCTCATTGTCTAACTATTGAATTGTGTGGAGTCTGTTTACCTGGGAGAAAGCTGAGCTGGTAAGAACTATATGAAAAATTCAATATTTTCTAAGGGGAAACGATGAGGTGGTATTGAGATGATGTGAAGGATGTGAGAAAGGCATTAAATATGGAAGAAAATGGATGGATGTTGTGATTCAAAATATAGTGTTCAATACATGAGTAGAAAGCAAAGGGAGTCCACTAATGAACGGTTTGAGTCCGCTAATGAACAGAGATAATTAACAGAGATGGGTTTGAGTCGTTATGAGAGATTATTAGGGTTTGAGTCCTTATGAGAGATTATTAGGGTTTGAGTCCACTAATGAACAGAGATAATTAACAGAGACGGGTTTGAGTCCTTATGAGAGATTATTAGGGTTTGAGTCCGCTAATGAACAGAGATAATTAAGAGATTTAATGGTTTGAGTCTGTTAAATGATAGAGATTATTAGGGTTTGAGTCCGCTAATAAATGATAGAATTATGAGATCGTAAAACAATAGATTATCTTAGCAAGCTATTGACAGGCTAAAAAATGGGATTGGTCATTTAATAATTGGTAGTGGTAATAATTTATCATACAGTACATATTGTTTCTGTATTCTTATACAATCTCTATGGTTTTACTGAATCAGGAGTGAACTCAACTAAACTGTTGTTCTGATCTGTTACTTCAGATGGTATCCTCATGCAGGGACGATTTGGAAAACATGTTGTGGACCTGAAACCCTCTAACCGGCTGAAGACATACGGGCTTGTACTGAACCACTTCTACCTGATTCTTAGTCAGCAATCGAAGTTGTCAAATGTTTTCTTCATGTTTATCTGAGGAGTGTGACAGGAGTCCACGTGGAGCGAGCATGAAGAGAGATCTGTTTTAAACTTGTCGCACGTTGATGTTAGACTGGTTAGAATATGGACAAAACATCATGTGTGTTAAAGGTAGCTGTGCAGGTGGAATGTTGAAATTGGGACATTATCATGGGTCAACTTTGAACTGTGAAAGTATCTGAAGAAGAATGAAGACATGCCAGAGGAAGAGTGCCGGGATAGAAAGGTTGATCAACTGTACCCGTATTAGATTTTTTTGGGTATCAGGTTGATTATAGGTCTATACACGGCTAAATTTAGAGTACATTTATAGTAAGAATGCATTGAGATACGGATCTGTAATTATAATCGGGATAAGAAGGTTGATTATAATGTATGTTAATATCAATGTACATTCTGTCAGTGTTGATGTATGTTGAATTAAGGGCATTGACTATCATGGAAAGAGTGTTGATGTTTGTCTACTGAGGATGTGTTTTTGGAAAAGTATGGGTACAATTGAAAATGATGTATCAAAATGTGTTATTGAAGATGATGTTTCTATGTGGGAAATATAACACATATATATATATATATATATATATATATATATATATATATATATATATATATAAGAGAGGTTTTGTAGACATGGATATTTATAACGAATATGAATATAGAATCATACATAGATCTTTTACTCAGACCTATTAAATTGAGGATTGAGATGTTTGGTCATGTATGATCCAGATGACTGAGAACTTATACCTTTTTGATAAGTATATTGAGAATCTGATTGGGTTCAGTAATATAAATAGAGAGGGGAGTAATTTCTCTGTCATGTGGAAAATGAGACTCGAATCATATATGTATACCACTTGTGGAGAATCTATTTGTATATTGGAAACCATGTTTAATATGAAGGTTTAGGTAAAGTTGTTATAACTAGTAAAATATACTTACATCAATAGAAAAAATAAGATGTATTGATATGCAGCGTTTCTCTATGATATGGTGCATCTATGGAAATGTGTTTGCTAAGTTGTAACTAGGAGTTCAAGGTATTCTGGCTGTGACCTTTCTATAGGTTCCTAAGCATGTTGTGTCATTGGAGAAGCAGGCCAGCATGGAGGATATTTAGGGCACTCTGCTAATAGAAGCAGGCTGAATGATTACCTTATAGGTAACAGTCATTCAGCATATAAACTACATGTAAACATTCATTCAGGGTTCCTCTGACAAGCTACACTCACCTGGTGGTTTGTTTAAGGAAACCTGATCCGTCTTATAATAAATGTTTGTGTCAACTTTCTAATTGAGCAATGTATTTCCTCCTCACCTCTTAGTTCCTCCAATACCAGATAAATCATCATATCAAGCCCAGACTTGAACCCGATCGAACATCTCTGGAGAGACCTGAGAATAGCTGTGCAACAACGTTCCCCATCCAATCTGACAGAGCTTGAGAGGATCTGCAGAGAAGAATGGGAGAAACTCATCAAATACAAGTGTGCCAAGCTTGTAGCGTCATACCCAAGAAGACTCAAGGCTGTAATTGCTGCCAAACATGCTTCTACAAAGTACTGAGTAAAGGGTCTGAATACTTATTTAAATGTCATATTTTTAACATAAATTGGGTGCTAATAGAGTGGCTGGAGGAGCCACACAAATTTGATTTTGTACCTCGCAAAAAAATACTCAGAGGAGTTCCACCTGGGGAATCACCTCCACCTGGGAGGGAGGTGATTGCTACCCATGGATTATCTGGAAAAATTGGAAATGCAAAGGCGGCCCTTGATGAGGGAAAATTCTAACAGATAATTGGTAAGGGAAACATTTAGAGCCTAATGCAGCACTAAAAAGTTATTTCCAGTGGCAAAACCCATTTATTAACTCAGAAAATATTTTACTTTGACCCGATTTGGATTTGTAGAAACTGTGCAAAACAAGTTTCCAGATATACCCCCCAAATTCATACGGGCAGATAAACAATGAGCATAAATTTCACATCAGGTATAGGTTTACATACTTTCTTGTCAATGTATACAGTGGGGAGAACAAGTATTTGATACACTGCCGATTTTGCAGATTTTCCCACTTACAAAGCATGTAGAAGTCTGTAAATTTTATCATAGGTACTCTTCAACTGTGAGTGACGGAATCTAAAACAAAAATCCAGAAAATCACATTGTATGATTTTTAAGTAATTAATTTGCATTTTATTGCATGACATAAGTATTTGATACATCAGAAAAGCAGAACTTAATATTTGGTACAGAAACCTTCGTTTGCAATTACAGAGATCATACGTTTCCTGTAGTTCTTGACCAGGTTTGCACACACTGCAGCAGGGATTTTGGCCCACTCCTCCATACAGACCTTCTCCAGATCCTTCAGGTCGCTGGGCAATACGGACTTTCAGCTCCCTCCAAAGATTTTCTATTGGGTTCAGGTCTGGAGACTGGCTAGGCCACTCCAGGACCTTGAGATGCTTCTTACGGAGCCACTCCTTAGTTGCCCTGGCTGTGTGTTTTGGGTCGTTGTCATGCTGGAAGACCCAGCCACGACCCATCTTCAATGCTCTTACTGAGGGAAGGAGGTTGTTGGCCAAGATCTCGCGATACATGGCCCCATCCATCCTCCCCTCAATACGGTGCAGTCGTCCTGTCCCCTTTGCAGAAAAGCATCCCCAAAGAATGATGTTTCCATCTCCATGCTTCACGGTTGGGATGGTGTTCTTGGGGTTGTACTCATCCTTCTTCTTCCTCCAAACACGGCGAGTGGAGTTTAGACCAAAAATCTCTATTTTGTCTCATCAGACCACATGACCTTCTCCCATTCCTCCTCTGGATCATCCAGATGGTCATTGGCAAACTTCAGACGGGCCTGGACATGCGCTGGCTTGAGCAGGGGGACCTTGCGTGCGCTGCAGGATTTTAATCCATGACGGCGTAGTGTGTTACTAATGGTTTTCTTTGAGAATGTGGTCCCAGCTCTCTACAGGTCATTGACCAGGTCATGCCGTGTAGTTCTGGGCTGATCCTTTCCTCATGATCATTGATGCCCCACGAGGTGAGATCTTGCATGGTGCCCCAGACCGAGGGAGATTGACCGTCATCTTGAACTTCTTCCATTTTCTAATAATTGCGCCAACAGTTGTTGCCTTCTCACCAAGCTGCTTGCCTATTGTCCTGTAGCCCATCCCAGCCTTGTGCAGGTCTACAATTTTATCCCTGATGTCCTTACACAGCTCTCTGGTCTTGGCCATTGTGGAGAAGTTGGAGTCTGTTTGATTGAATGTGTGGAGAGGTGTCTTTTATACAGGTAACGAGTTCAAACAGGTGCAGTTAATACAGGTAATGAGTGGAGAACAGGAGGGCTTCTTAAATAAAAACTAACAGGTCTGTGAGAGCCGGAATTCTTACTGGTTGGTAGGTGATCAAATACTTATGTCATGCAATAAAATGCAAATTAATTATTTAAAGATTATACAATGTGATTTTCTGGATTTTTGTCTCTCACAGTTGAAGTGTACCTATGATAAAAATTACAGACCTCTACATGCTTTGTAAGTAGGAAAACCTGCAAAATCGGCAGTGTATCAAATACTTGTTCTCCCCACTGTAGGTGTTTTGAGTGTTAATATACACATTTCTTCTGTGTTTTCAGACAAAAAATGCTTATATGGGCAACGTTTCCCTTGACCCCAAATGACCCCTTTTATTCAGTTATTGTATAATCACTCCTTTGCTCTTCCCGGGGGGTCAGCTTTTTAAACTTTTTCATCTGGAACAGAGCCTTGTGTGGAAGGCTCCACAACACCTGAGCTTTGCAGTGTTGTCACTTCAATGAGGCCATTTGCATGGTTCGCATCAACGAGATGCACTTTTTCTATTTCAGCATAGAGAGAAAAGATAATCAATATTTAATCAAAAGAAAAAGGAAGTTATGTCTTCAGTGTTTTTTTGTAACATGTTTAATAGTATATCATTATATAGGCTAATCGTTACCCATGTGACTGAGTTGACAGCCTATAAGTAATACAGCATATATGGGCTTAATAAAGATGTTTAGCAACAATAACATTCTTTGGACCCCTTTCATTGAGTTGGATTTATGAGTACTAAGTACTATTCTGGGAAGTATGACCTAACTGGTACTTGTTCTTTTCTTTGTCACTGTTCCTCATATAACACACACACACACACACACACACACACACACACACACACACACACACACACACACACACACACACACACACACACACACACACACACACACACACACACACACACAGAGTTTCTGCTGTTATATCCTATGGACTCCCTCTCATCTCTTTCCTCTCCTCCCCAGTTAAGACTGAGCCTATGAACAATAGCACTGGATAGCCATGAAAGCGAAGGTAACACAACACAAAGTTTTAGCTGCCACGCATCCTCTGTCTCTCTCATTTCTCCCCTTCTTAACTAGTTAAAAACGGAGCCACGCACACACACACAATTTCTGCTGTTACATCCTGTGAACTCTGACCCTCTCATATCTCTCCAGTTCTCCCCAATAATGACAGGGCCAGTGAGACTGACTACTACAGAAGACAGCACTGGACAGCCATGCAGGCAAAGGTAACACCACACACAGTTTCAGCCTCTCATGTCTCCCTTTAAAACGGAGCCTAACGCATGCATACTCATAGATGTTGTTGGTATACCAGCCATATTAAAACTATCACCAAGTTTACTATTGCCATCTGTTTCCCTTCACACCAATACACATAAGCTGTTCATGTGATGCCACCATTAATCGCACTCTTGTTACAAAATATGCTTTCACCATATTTATTCAATCTAAAAATATATATATATCTCCTAGGAATCATCTTTTATGCAGTGCTGGTGAAATAGACAATCAAACATGTCATCTGTTGCTTCATTGGATAATAAAATGTCCATGCAATCTTAGGTCTTGTGCAATCTGTCCGTTCCAAGAATGTGGATTGTCCTACATGAAATTCTCTGAAGGATGAGGAAGGAATCCAGCAGGTTGTCCTACAGGAAAATTGACCTGGAAATCTTGTGGAATTACCTGCAGGACTCTTACCTACAAGATATCTGACATAATTTTGGGACATTTTGGTGTAGGACAATTCCTACAGGTAGTCCTTCAGGAAACAATCCTTTTTTTTTTTATAGTTTTTCGTGCAGGATTCCTGTAGGACTTTTTTGTAAGGGTTGGCAAAAAAGGTAGTTGTATAATTAAGAACAGTATCTTGCAGGGTTCAATACTTTGAATTACAGTTGTTGCCCTGTCCCCTTCTCTCCTATCATCATTCTAATGGAATCCAGAAAGAACAAAACCCAATCTTCAAACATTTACATCAAAAGATGCTAAGTTATGGGCGAAGACCCAAAACATCCACATCAAATAAAATATTTTTCTTGAAAAAAAACATGGAAAACAACCACTTTTTGTGCAGTTGTCACAGTGTGTAGGCAGGACCCAAGGTGCAAAGCTGAAGTACACAGACATTCCTTTATTTGGTTCAAAACAAAACAACAAACAAGGAGCGGACACAACAACAATCCCTCCACCACCTCCCCTGTTCCTCCAGGGGCTGGTCATAAAACCCCTCTGGGGGTAGCCGATCTTCCCTTGTTGGGGGTCGCAGTGTCTCTCCGTCCCTCCTCAGCCGATCCTGGCACTGCAGGGGTTCATCCCAGAGCCCCCACGAGTTGCGAGACAGGAGCACCTCGTCGTCCTCATTCGACGCCACTCTGTACTCCTGCTCCCATGGCTATAGGGGCTCTTCCTTGAACCCCTATGAATGTAGCGGCAGGGGCTCTCCTTTCCGCCCCTCCGACAGGGCCCATAGCCCTCCCCAAAACCTGTATGGGGGGGGGGTCTTCTGGGCTGTTCGCTGGTCCTGCCCCCACGGAGGCCGCCGGTGTCGCCGCTGCCCTGGATCCTTATCTGGATCCAGAGCTAGACAACCGAGGTACTCCTCCTCAGAGGACTCAACCACAAACTGATGTGTACTTTGCACAAACAATAACTTACAAACAGGTGGGAAACTCAACAACTTAAATAGGATCCCCAATTAGAGACAACACAGGGCAGCTGCCTCTAATTGGGGACCAACAAAAACCAAACATAGAATCGCCTAGACAACCCTACTGTCAAGCCCTGACAGTAACCTCCAGACACCATAAAGATGCCTAGAGATCTTACTCTAGTCAGGACCTGACTGCAGTAGTAATTGTAGATTACTGTACTATACATAGGCTGGTCATCTAGGTTTGTAGCTGTAGACTTTCCATCACCATGAAGAAAAACAATACCCTTAATTCAGTACATTCTGGTAAACATGTTTTCACAAAAGTAGTGCACTGGGTCTTTACTGCTACTAGACTAGCTCTGTTCTGAGGATGAGCCTTGACACTCTAGAGGAGGGGGCGGAGAGACGGATCCTGGCCAAACTGCTGGCCATCATGGACAACGTCACCCACCCTCTACATGCCATGGTTATGACGCAGAGGAGCACCTTCAATCACAGACTGATCCCACCACGGTGTGCCAGAGAGCGCTACAGGAGGTCCTTCCTGCCGGCGGGCGGCTATTAGACTATTTAATGCCTCAGCGGGGTGCCGTGCCGTCATCAACATAGACCTGGAACTGTTGGGGTGTTAGGACCTAGTTTAACATCCATGAGTAACTCAGGACTTATTTATTCATTCGGGTCTGAATATACATATTAATGTACAGTAGTTATATCATATCACGTGCAATATTGTAAGTAATTCTTGGACTTAACTTACGTAGTCATTCACTCAGGAATGCATATTAGTATCCTGTCAGTTGTATCTTTTTTTCATTGCTTTCAGTATATTGAATGTGCAATATGTGCATTTATCTGTAATTAAACCCTGCGCACTAAGGACTGTATTTTAAGGGAATTACTATTATTACCCTAAATAATCATACACACATTTAGCTATTCAAGTATCTTTTCCTGTCATTTACCTGTACAGTTAATGTAACCATGCAAATATTCAATTACCTGTAAATTTAACTGTATATTTACCTGTACAGTTAATGTAACCATGCAAAATATTCACTTACCTGTTCATTTAACCAGTCTGTATATTAAGTAAACTATTATTACCCTCACTTATATCATACGCACTTTTAGCTATTTAAGTATTTCTCTGCCATCGACCTGTATAGTATAGTTAACCATGAACCATCCACCAATGTATAGTATACATATTCAGCTATCCACCCATACTATGCAATGTTTTTTTATAGCTTTTTTGCACTCCAGACTTCTTGTATTTTGATACTTTTTCATACTGCCGCTCTATGTATCATGTATCGTGTATCTGTCTTTTGTGTATTTTCGTTCTGGCATTTTGCACCTGCCCTGTGCTTGTTTCGTAGCTGCTTGACAAAGAAATTTCCCCTCGGGGATCAATAAAGTATCTATCTATCTATCTATCTATCTATCTATCTATCTATCTATCTATCTATCTATCTATCTATCTATCTATCTATCTATCTATCTATCTATCTATCTATCTATCTATTAGCGGACAATATAGATGTCCGCCACCCCCAAACTACTTCCCGCGGCTATGCTTTCAGATTGCTCAGGTTTTATTCTCCCAGCTGGGTCAGGAGAGTAACATGGTAATTTGCATACAGATTGGGTCTTCTGAAGTATTTACCTCACCCAGTCTTCACTCAGTCACACAACTGTGTTACACAGGAGAGGAGAAATAGCCTTTATAGCCCATGAGGTGACTGAGGGAGGAAGAGAGGAGAATTGCTATTCTTACACAGATGGAACACATACTAAAGATATTACATGTTGAATAAATATGGGGTCTCAGATCCTGTAAAAATAGCCAATACAACCATACTTGGGACTGAGGGCCAGATGTACGTACATTTGCGAATGCAGCGTTAATATCGCCATGGCCAAGACGCAGAAAGCGCTTGATGTGAAACCGCAGTGTGCGTGTTATGTACCAAACCTGCAGTTCATCGGTAATCAGCACCTGTCCCCAACCACTATACCGTAAATTGCGCGTATTTAAACGCGCAATTGAATGGGCCTCCTCCTCTCTTTCCATCATGGATCAGCCACCAAGTCAGGCAAAACAGCAAAAACAAAAATTAATAATTGTAATGTAGCGAGGAGTTTAACAACTGCTGGAATGGAATGTGAACGCTGAGTCGGAGATTCGATGTCATATTTTATTTCTTCCAGTAACTGTAATATTGCACAGCTGCTTAATCTGTAACGCTTAATGATTTCGTTTTCACTCAACTGAAAAAGTGTGATTCTTGTGGCAAAAACCTTTTCAGCTCTTCTCCTTAGCCTATGTCTTCGTCTTGCTCGGATTACTGCTGCCATTTCACCAGGAGGCATATGCCAGGAAACCCGCTTCCTAAGTTACACCTGCTTTTAAGAGGCGGAGAATGTTCAGCTTAAAATAGAGGCGTGCTTTCACCGGCTTTTTCTGTACATAATGCGGAATACATAATTAGGCGCAGTTTACGCTTCCCCTCCCATCTCTTTATGTGACACTCCCACTTTCCCCTTGACCATCCCATGAATGCATATGCATGACACGAAAAGGGCATTTTGCCATTTTCAGTTCCCGCAATAGGCAGTCTGCGCTTTCATCTCGGTGCGTCCGTTGGTACATACCTCGCCATGGTTTTATGCGCACTTTGCGAAACAAATACGCCTGAAGTGGGCGCAAAAGCGTTAGTACATCTGGCCCTGAATGTCTACCCTACATCAGGTGCCTAATTGGCAGGTGTCATGCTGGATCTGAATGTACACTGCAATTCTTATCCAATCTCTGGAGCCTTATATTCGTGCATGGTGAAAGACATTATGTAACTTCTGACCAGGATAATGGAGTAATTTTCGGGAAATAATGTGAAGCAATTACTTATTGTCAAAAACCCTATACTTACCTAGTGTACTGTAGCTCCCATTATGTGGGATTCCTGTATAAATTAATGGTCAGACAGTAGAAAGTCAGTATTTTAATATTAGCTAGGTTTCCATCCCAATTTTTTTTGTTCATACTGCCGCTCTTTGTATCATGTATCGTGTATTTGTCTTTTGTGTATTTTTGTTCTGGCATTTTGCACCTGCCCTGTGTTTTTTCGTAGCTGCTTGACAAAGAAATTTCCCCTCAGGGATCAATAAAGTATCTATCTATCTATCTATCTATCTATCTATCTATCTATCTATCTATCTATCTATCTATCTATCTATCTATCTATCTATCTATCTATCTATCTACAGTATCTTTACTCATGGGATGAAATACTATGGAATAAAAAGAAGTTGATGCTAGATAATGAACAATGCTGAAATAGCCTTTGAGCAAATCAAACGTCCAGATGTAATCAAAGCACTCTCATGTAGTGAAAAAATGTATAAGCCTAAATTGTTTTAAACACAGAAGCATTGCGGCTACAGCAGCCTGTAGCCATGAACTCATATTACCAAACTTACGTATTACGTAAGAACTAAAAAATCATGAAGAACAAAAGCATCTCTTACAGGAAGGGAGAATAATCATTGTCCTCATTTAGACCTTGCAATATAGTGGCACTTAGTTTAAAGATCCAGAACGTTTTTGCGTTACAGCCTCATATATGATCTACATACTTTTTCTAACCTCTCTGGATTACAACTAAATTAGTGTACTATATTACATATTGGATCACAAAAAACACACTTTTACCAAAAAATGGTCTGATGTGGAAGTGGACATACTCAGTATTCAAATCCCGAAAGAAAGAAATTATCTCATTACAATACATTTTAATAGAAAGTTAGCAAAAATAGATAAGATCTTGCTACCGTGGAAAGGAAAATACCTGTCTATTTGTGGAAAAATCACCCTGAATAACTATTTAGTCATATCCCAGTTTACCTATTTGCTTATGGCCTTACCTACACCTAGCGACTTGTTTTTTAAATGATTTCAGCAAAAAATATAAAATGTTATTTGGAACGACGAGCCAGACAAAATGAAACGGGCCTATTTATATAATGAACGTTATACAAAAGCTTCATCTGAACTGGTTCTCTAACAGATTAGTAAGAATGTCTCACCACATGTTCAAGAATGGACCATTTCCCTTTATTCAGATTACAACCTCTCACTTTCAGTTATTGAAAATGAAATAATCTCCAAAATATGGCTATTTGTAAAACAAGCCATAGAAAGTTTCAGTTTAATCCACCAGAAAAGACAACATGTATTAAAAATATTATGGTTAATATTGTTTTTGGTCGCAGGTTCAGGAATGGCTGAATAATTGCAACATTTACCTGGAGCTAACTCTGCAAATAACACTGCTGGGTGATTTAAAATGTCATAGTCAATCGATTAATAATATAATAATCCTCTTCGCAAAAATCTTTATCTTTAATTTACAATCTGTAGAATCTATGAGAATAGAAAGGTTCAGAACGTTTGTGAAACATCACAGCACAGTTGAAAAATATATGTCAAATAGATGGTGTTCAGAGATAGATGGGAGGGGTTGAGTGGTTGAAGGATGGGACTAAAAACAAACAAAAGATAACTATTGTAAAATATACTGTGTCTGTAAAATGTATATAGTATGCATAAGATGGAAGTATATGGGGGATTGGAAATCTATCTGCAATATTAGAGTTGATCTGCCCTCCATTCCCAAAAAAACAAAATATTTAATAATTGGAGCGAATGGAATGGCATCAAACACATAGACACCATGTGCTAGGTAGCTTACAAGGTTAGCTGTATTTTCTCAAAATGAACCTTGAAGAAAATACGCTAGACAAGGTGGGATCTTTTTGTGTCTGTAAAATTAATTATGCGTGAAATGGCGGTGGAATCGATTTTATGTGCAAATTTTGATATAATAACCATCATTTCGAAGTAAACTTGGAGTCACACGATAACATGTTGTGTGGTTCTCCCGACTCTGGAAAGCATGCAGTTTATTAGGTTATATATGAAATACATTATGATGAACTTCACAGGGTGGAGAAAGTGCAAGGTGATGAGCTTTCCAATACATTTTGAGGGGTCTTATTCTGGTGACATGATGATCGATGCTTGGCTGCCGTTTGACAAATTAAAATAATCTTGTTCTTTTGTCAATAATCATGTAGGATATACTCACACTGTATCTCTGCAAGCTGTTGGCTAGAATGCACGTACCAATACCAGAGTGGGCACATTCACTATTTAACTCAACATTTCTGGTGACAAAACTATCAGTAGAGTTGGAAATGTGATGTGATGGAAAACAATTTTACTATAATTAATAATTTCTGTATTCAGTAGAAAAGTAATTTTTATGTGCAATACGTCATCACTCACTTTAAATTGATGGAAACATCTCTGGTGGGAAAATGTGTATCTTTTATTTATGCAGGTATTTGAATATTCGCATGAAAATCTGTCACCAATTGGATGGAAAACAAACTATTGTTGACCATTTCTCCCCTCTTGCTGCAGCTTTAGTTAATCTCGAATTAACAGAAAAATGCTGTCTAAACCAGCGCCCTGCAAATGTTCTAAAATGTCACCAGTAATTGTTTTGTTGACATTTTTTGTCCTTACCCACTGTTGTTCCTATGGCACTAATCTGGTGAGCAGGGTTGGAGCTCCGCCTAAGCAATGCATTTGATTGGTTGACATGTTGCCAGGCATCACTATCACATTGATCGTGTCCAGGGACGGACTGGGAATGAAAAATGGCCCTGGACTTTTTGACTCAGATCGGCTCACCAACCCACAACCCACGCCACACTGAGCAATATTTATAACAATAACTTTAGTAAAATAGATGTAAAATTGAACAAGGGGCACATGTTGCTCTTAGGAGGAGGCTGGCTAGAAGCTAGAAGGAGCACATATTGGCACAATGGCACTGGCAGCAAGGTAGCAAGAATCTCTGGAACAATCTGAACAGTAAAATAAATAATACAGGAAGAAATTTGTTGGTGAAAAGACTGGTGAGTAGGTCATAGAATAAAATTAAAATAAAAGCATATTTCCTACCTCCTTAAATTAGCAATTTCTGCAGCAGCTCACTTCTCTCTGCAATGCCATCTATAACCAGGTCACTGTCCAGGGCCATTTAAACATCTCGCTCAGTAGCCATGAGCATAAAAGCCTCCAGGTGCTGTTGAGATAGAGTGCTCCTGAGCCTACTTTTGATGAATTTCAGAGTAGAGAAGCTCCGCTCACAAGCTACCTAGGTTACTGACAGGGTAAGTAGGATCTTGTAAGCAAGGCCCAGGATGTGGTACGCGTTGGTCAATAGGTTGTACTGACTAAGAATACGGTAGCAACACAAAGGACAGTCCTTGCAAGATAAACAGCTTTTGTTCACCATCTCTACCTCGTCTTAATTTCCTTCAGGTCCATGATCCTCCATAGTCCTGGTTGTGTATTCATCAAATCCCGATTGTTTTAACCTAGTCCACTGTTCTGCCAGACTCATGAGCTCACTCTGTAAATTGGCCACCGTTGCTCTGCTGTCAAATATGATCAAACATTTGATTAGTTCTTGAAGGGCTGTCTGTGGAAGGCCACTGGCACTGGATGTCAACTGACTAGAGTTTTTAGCGTCCAGGAGAGCCATGTCAGCATACAAAGTGCCATTACTCAGAAATCGCAGATGGATGCTATCTATAACTGTATCCAGAATTTGATTATGGAAACCAATCCTGTATGCACTCTGCCCCAGTAAAAGTCTCATCTTGTGTCATCTATCCAGGCATGATTTTCTTCTTTCGAGCACATTCGTTGGCAGAGTGGTCTCTAACTCCAGCTCTGTTTCCTCATCCCGTTCCTGCAACTTCCTGTTGACTCACTTAACAAATGTGTCTGCAGCTGCCATTCCTTTCAGCTGCCATTCCTTTCAGCTGCTCCTCTGTAGACACAACCATACGATGTGCAGACAGAATGTCCATTCCACTTGTTTGAAGATATTTTGAGAGAGGTGAGGTGACCTGAAATATTCTGAGGAATATCTGAGCTGTAAGTATTGTTTCATACTTCAGCAACCCCTCAATGTATCCTTGTGCCTTGCCCATGCAGTAGTGTTGATGATCTTGTATGGTTGAAAGAGTGAGAAGGACATCAACATACAGACCCTCATCTGGATTTCCAACAGCTCCAAAGACCTTCTTTAGGCACTGTCTTTAGCCAACCAGCGTGTCTCTCCAATGTCTTTGGTCCTTGTTCTCCTTCTCCAAAATGTTCATCCTCTGGTAGGAAGAAGACAGCTATGTTGTCAATGAGAGAAAAAAGTGGCCCACTTGCCAAGACACTCTCTGCCAAAACAAGGTTCAAAATGTGTGCATAGCACCACACATGCACTTGATTGGTGGACTTTGCAAAGAGCAAGGCAGAGAAGCCTTAATACTGGCCTTGCATACTGGAGGCTCCATCAGTGGAATTGCCAATGCACTTACTGATGTCAAGCTTCATGTTTTCCAGTACTTCACTCAGTACCTGTAATGTCCTGCATAGTGTCAATCTGGACTGAAAACATACCAGCTTCCAGGATTTCACTTGCTATGGTGGCCTGCATTGTCTGTTTGATGGTGGTAATGACGTAATCGATGGTAGTCTTTGATAATAGAGTGATTAGTGATCCTCTGCCCCCTCTTGACCCAGACTCATGCAGTTTTTTGCTTTTCTCTACGCAGGCAGTGAGATGCTCTTTCATACACAGGTCGCATAATGCTCTTCTCTTCTCATGCTCTTCCACTCTCTGATGGATATGCTTCCAGTCTGCCATTCCATTCATGAAAGGGCTGTTCTCTGTGCGCTTTGCAAATGCCGTACAAATGAAGCAGAATAAAGCATGGTTCTCTTCACTGTATGACAGCCACTTCCTGTTGGTCCCATCTTTACAAAAGAAAACCTTCTGCACCACAGACTTTTCACACTTGTTAGGGGTGGAAACAGGGGAGCCTCCAGGGATTTTGGGCCCCATGAAAATATATAACATTGGGCTCCAAAATGTTTTTACCTAATGCTGGAATAATATTTTAGGGCCCCTGTCAGTCACAGGCCCTTAGAATCATCCTAACTTTTCCCCCCCATACGGCGCCCCTGGGTGGAAACTAAAAAACATATCTAGGTCCCCTGACATATTTCTGCATCAGCCTCAAGGGACGTCAACCTCTTCTCTCTCCGCTTTTCAGCACCACCTTTACGTTTTTTCTCTTTTTGTTTGTCCATCTTGCTCCGCTCCACTATTTATCCAAATGTCACCACCTTACTGAGATGGGAAAAGGGCGTGGCCCAGGTAAAGTTAGAATGGACTTGACCAAAAGTAATTGGCTGGAAGAGAGAGGCTGACAGATGTAATACCCAACCGCAGTGGCAGTGGGCCAGCAGCCCACTCGCCTGGGCCAGTCAGACACACAGCAGTTGGTTATTTTTATTTAAGCAGGGTTATTTATATTTTACGGCCCCAATTGTCAAGCGGCCCACCGGGAAAACTCCCCGTGCTTCAGATGGCCAGTCCGTCATTGATCATGTCCCTGCTTACAAATATCTGGGCATCTGGATAGATAAAAAGCTGTATTTTAAAAAGCATATTTCTGAATTAGTTAAGAAGCTGAGAATAAAAATGGGCTTCTATAGAAATAGGTCCTGCCTCTCGCTAAATAGTAAAAAGCAGATTATTCAGTCAAAGTTCCTATTGGTCCTAGACAATGGCGACATCATCTATACGAATGCAGCTTCCACTTCATAAAAGCAGTTAGATGCAGTTTTTTATAGTGCACTGTGCTTTTTTAATGGCAACAATCGCTGCACTCATCACTGCATTCTCTACCAGAAAGTTGGTTGGCCCTCTTTGATGTCATGTAAGTTGATACACTGCTATGTTTTAATTTATAAAGCCCTTTTACAAAAACTCCCACTGTACCTAACGTCATTAGTAGTTATTTTGTTTATCTTTGTATCTTGAATGTTTTTCCCACATTTTTCTACTTGATCAATTACACAAATCAACTTCTTTTTATTCTATAGTATTTTATCCCATGATCAAAATACACCTTATGGATTAACTACATACTAAATAAGCACTCCTCTCCTGTGTCTCTTCAATAAATATGAATCGCAGACTGTCGGTCACAGGATGGCCTCCAGGACACCTACAGCACTCGATGTTTGTCAGGCTCTGGCAAAAGAGAAGCAAATAGGCTTCTCTATGTAGGTATGGTCAGAGTCTGACAGTGTCGTTCTTTTCTGTTTCTGTGTGGGGTTTGGGGTGGATCCCTAATTAGAGGCAGCTGCACCGCATTGTCTCTAATTAGGGATCCCATATATATTGAGTCTGTCCTTCACTCGGGTGTGGGTCGTTATCGATGTATGTCGCAGTCACGGTGAAGTAAGTGTGTTTCCTTTACGTCCGTTCAGTAGTGTGTTTGTTTTTGAGAACATGACGTTTCATCTTTCGTGTTTGTTGTAGTGTGTTAGTTCGTTCATTGTGGAATATTATTACATAGTATTTAAATAAAATCATGTCAAACTACTATCCCTGCGCTGCGCCTTGGTCTCTCCCCACACACACGTGACAATGTTACAGGAAGGACAAAAAGATCATCAAGGACAACAACCACACAAGCCACTGCCTGTTCACCCCGCTATCATCCAGAGGGCGAGGTCAGTACCAGCTTCTATCTCAAGGCCATCACATTGTTAAATAGCCACCACTAGCACACCACCACTGCTGCCCTATATACATAGACTTGAAATCACTGGCCACTTTAATAATGGAACACTAGTCACTTTAATAATGTTTACATATTTTGCATTGCTCATCTCATATGTATATATTGGATTATATTCTGTTCTACTGTATCTTTGTCTATGCCGCTCTGACATTGCTCGTCCAAATATTTATATATTCTTAATTCCATTCCTTTACTTTAGATTAGTGTGTATTGTTGTGGATTTGTTAGATATTACTTGTTAGATATTACTGTACTGTTGGAGCTAGAAACACAAGCATTTCGCTACACCCGCAATAACATCTGCTAAACACGTGTATGTGACCAATAACATTTTATTTGATTTGACTTGATACCTTGAAACTAGCATAGTCAACAACTACCTGGACGGAACTACCCAGACATTTTACGGGCGTGTGAGGGGAGGGTTCTTGAAATGTATCATCCAATCAACATATTGCCATTCAAACAGTTTTTGTGATACCAAAATTCTCCAGACCTCCAAGGGAGGCATGACAACGATGTGATTTTTTTAAATGGTTGTTATATCAATATTTGCGCGTAAAGGCGTTTCCACCACCATTTCTCTCATAATACATTTTACAGACACAAAAAGATCCCACCAAGTTGAACGAAGAAAATGTCTGTTGGCATTTACAAATCTGTACTGGTATTTCCTGTTTCCATCAGCCCCAGGGTTGCCAGGTTTAGTTAAAATGTCCAGACCAATTACTACTCTAAACCCACCCACAAGGCCTAAAAACTAGCCCAATCAATTTTTTTTCGCAGCAAGAGAGGAGTTGCCACGAGGGAGAAGTATGTAGCTAGCTAGTGCGGTTAGTTCATTGTTGTCACATCACTTGTCATGATGTGCTGGCGCTGCTCTCCTTTAGCTCACTCAGCTGCCTGCAGCCGGTCTCGTTGCCTGACAGTCAGCAGCAGCAGGTAACAGTGAAATTAATAGATAACAAAAATTAAAGAAAGAGAAAGGCCATGGTGGCCGAGGTTCAATTTAGAAGTAGCCCAAAAACCTGAAACCCGTGACCAACACATTTTCACCTGCGACATTGTTTTCAAAGTAGTCCAATTTTCCCTGAAATTCACACACACAGCAACCCTGATCAGCCCGTCGTGATCTTTTTTTATGAGAAACACTCTTTTCACGCCACTTCGATACAGCTATGACCGGAAGTGATTTTTTCGTAGCAGGTCAGGAGAATTAACATAGCAGGTTAGGAGAATTAGGTTAAGATTAGGAAAAGGCTTAGGGTTAGGTTTAGTGAAAATGCTCTCCTAACCTGCAACAAAAATCACTTCCAGTCAAAGCTGTATCGAAGTGACTGTGTACCTTTTTTCATGCATCAGGTAATTTATCCACATTAAATGGTTGGATGGAAACCTGGTTACTGTTGCTTTGCTAACACAATCATTTTTGTCATGCCAATAAAACAATTTAAATTACAAATGAAATTGCAACATATAAGGAAAGGGTGAGCCATTATGTATTGTCATAAAGCAAAGATAATTCTAATGTAGAGGTACTTTGATTATAGTAAGAGTGTCTGGAACATTTACTCAAGTGGCCTGGGCCCTGCCGCAGGTATTTGTTATTCAAGAGAACGGGTCAATGGATTAAGAAATGCAAGTTCAAAGCTTAATTTGAATATGGAGAGCAGAGCAGAGCAGAGGATAACTCTGTACAGTACACTGATTATACACAGCAGCCAGGTATATGCTCTAGGGCTGGGGATTATACAGTACTTGGCTTATGCACCCCATCCATCTCTTCTGTCTGTCCTCAAGTGTTAGTAGATGGAGGCTGTGAAGGCCATGCGGAGGATGTCAATGATTCCACACATCACGTTACAACATTACACTCATAAAACTGCGAATATAGTTGTCTCGAGGATACAGAACACTAGTTTTCTTCTCCCAGCAAACTGTGGCTTGTGTAGAAAGAGTTGTAAAAGTAACTGCATTGTAATAAAATGTAACCTTTTGAGTTGTGGAAATGAACAGACGTGTTTGAAGTTTTTATATACAGTGGGGAGAACAAGTATTTGATACACTGCCGATTTTGCAGGTTTTCCTACTTACAAAGCATGTAGAGGTCTGTAATTTTTATCATAGGTACACTTCAACTGTGAGAGACGGAATCTATCAGAAAATCAGAAAATCACATTGTATGATTTTTAAATAGTATTTAATTTGCATTTTATTGCATGACATAAGTATTTGATACATCAGAAAAGCAGAACTTAATATTTGGTACAGAAACCTTTCTTTGCAATTACAGAGATCATACGTTTCCTGTAGTTCTTGACCAGGTTTGCACACACTGCAGCAAGGATTTTGGCCCACTCCTCCATACAGACCTTCTCCAGATCCTTCAGGTTTCGGGCTGTCGCTGGGCAATACGGACTTTCAGCTCCCTCCAAAGATTTTCTATTGGGTTCAGGTCTGGAGACTGGCTAGGCCACTCCAGGACCTTGAGATGCTTCTTACGGAGCCACTCCTTAGTTGCCCTGGCTGTGTGTTTCGGGTCGTTGTCATGCTGGAAGACCCAGCCACGACCCATCTTCAATGCTCTTACTGAGGGAAGGAGGTTGTTGGCCAAGATCTCGCAATACATGGCCCCATCCATCCTCCCCTCAATACGGTGCAGTCGTCCTGTCCCCTTTGCAGAAAAGCATCCCCAAAGAATGATGTTTCCACCTCCATGCTTCACGGTTGGGATGGTGTTCTTGGGGTTGTACTCATCCTTCTTCTTCCTCCAAACACGGCGAGTGGAGTTTAGACCAAAAAGCTCTATTTTTGTCTCATCAGACCACATGACCTTCTCCCATTCCTCCTCTGGATCATCCAGACGGTCATTGGCAAACTTCAGACGGGCCTGGACATGCGCTGGCTTGAGCAGGGGGACCTTGCGTGCGCTGCAGGATTTTAATCCATAACGGCGTAGTGTGTTGCTAATGGTTTTCTTTGAGACTGTGGTCCCAGCTCTCTTCAGGTCATTGACCAGGTCCTGCCGTGTAGTTCTGGGCTGATCCCTCACCTTCCTCATGATCATTGATGCCCCACGAGGTGAGATCTTGCATGGTGCCCCAGACCGAGGGAGATTGAGCGTCATCTTGAACTTCTTCCATTTTCTAATAATTGTGCCAACAGTTGTTGCCTTCTCACCAAGCTGCTTGCCTATTGTCCTGTAGCCCATCCCAGCCTTGTGCAGGTCTACAATTTTATCCCTGATGTCCTTACACAACAGGTCTTGGCCATTGTGGAGAGGTTGGAGTCTGTTTGATTGAGTGTGTGGACAGGTGTCTTTTATACAGGTAACGAGTTCAAACAGGTGCAGTTAATACAGGTAATGAGTGGAGAACAGGAGGGCTTCTTAAATAAAGACTAACAGGTCTGTGAGAGCCGGAATTCTTACTGTTTGGTAGGTGATCAAATACTTATGTCATGCAATAAAATGCAAATTAATTATTTAAAAATCATACAATGTGATTTTCTGGATTTTTGTTTTAGATTCCGTCTCTCACAGTTCAAGTGTACCTATGATAAAAATTACAGACCTCTACATGCTTTGTAAGTAGGAAAACCTGCAAAATCGGCAGTGTATCAAATAATGGTTCTCCCCACTGTATGTTGTTGTGGATTTTGTGCTACTTTGCTGTGCATTGTGGTAGTTTTCAGTAGTTTTATTTTTTTATGTTGTGCCATCTGGGGGACTTTTGTGATACTTTGTTTTTGATAGTTTGTGATATTTAGTAGGACCCCATAGTAGGACCCCATAGTCACCAGACAGATGAGATGGAAAAACAAACTAGCCCATCCAAACATACTTTTAAATCCTGCTTCCACAATGCACATGCAATTCAACAATTGCCAGTGAGAGTATGTTACCATGGCAATTCAGTCATTTATAGATACAAAATAAATATTGAAAATAGACTGTGCTATGCCCCTGCTGACCCCCTTATTTACCGTTGTATAGTAATAAAGTAGGTGTGGCAACAGAGAAAATTGGCAACCTATTTATGTGGTGTAATAACTATATATACTATGTCATCAACTTCCAAGGTCTGACTTGAAATATGTTTTTTGTTCATTCCGTAAATGTTCAGGCCACAAAACATATTCAGCATTTTGATTCAAAGCATAAAATTATATTCTGTCCTACAGTCCCACTTTTGTCCTGTAAACACAATATATTTATTTACACCATGGCATTGTTGAATACTCGTTGTCTACCCTTGGCTCAACACATATCCACTCTGTGATGTCGTCTGAACACACAACACGATCTCAGAGCATTTATATTATTCTGTATGTAAACACGTATGATTAGTGTGATATGTTACGTTTGGTATGGTATTTGGTAGTTTGTGATGTCCATCATCCATTTAGTATGATATGCTACGAATTGCAATTCGTACAATTGCAAGGGTTAGGGGTTAAAGTTAGAGTTAAGGTTATGAGGAAAGGTTAGCTAAAAGGGTTAAGGTTAGGGTTAGGGGAAGGGTTAGCTAACATAGTTACAAAGTAGATAAAAAGTAGTAAGTAGTTGCAAAGTTGCTAATTAGATCAAATAAGTTGCTAGACATTCATGTTATACGCCCAACTAACCAACCTTCTTTAGTTTTTGCCTTTAGTAACTTCTATCTTATGTAACCATACTGTACCAATTGTAACATATAATACTAATTTGAGTGACCCGGATTTACATTTACTATGTTACAGTACATCTAGTCTATGAGACCAGTCTGGAACACAACACACCTCTGTCACTATCTGTCACTTCCACAATCACTAAATTATACAGATGATCCTACTCTTCCAAAATCAATAAATCATTTCCAGCCATTCACGATTTGGACCCTTTTTGTCTCAGGCATGGATAAATAAATGGAGACAGTCTTCCACACATGATAATGTGGAATTGTCCGATTTAGAGCAGACAGATAATGAAGGTCCACATTATTTCTGTAGCATAAGCCTATTATACTCTCTTACACAGCACTCATGATGAATCATGACAATTCACACATGCATGCAATGTATTTCTGATGAGCACCATGGCTTTGAATCACCTTGAATTTATCAGTCCATGTTTACTGACTATACAGCATTCGTTTCCTTTGTGCATAAACCCTTGATAAATCCATTAGGTATAGGCTACAGCACATTAATTAAATAGACTTACGCATTTGGCCTCTCTACCTGCAACAGGCATGTTCATCCCATCTCACATTAATACTAATGAAAATCCATTTTAATCAATTGATATACAAGGTAAATAACCTACATAGTGTGTTGTCGCCATCACCACAACCCTCCAGCCTGCTGCCAGCCCAGGACCCAGGACCGCCTGGTGAGGGCACAGTGTTGGCATTTCCCTGCAGGTTGGTTAGAGCTAATTTAGATGCCAAAGGTCATGCCACATCGTGACTACACTTTGAGCAGTTAAATGTTTTATTCAGTAATGGTTGAATGACGCTGTTGCCTGCTGGTGAATCCCATAGCAGTGTAACACGACACCCTTATAGACTGACACAACACTGGTTGAGACAAAACAATCACTAACCAAAAGTAACTGATCAAGAGGAACTGTGTTAGTTGAGGGTATAATTTGTCTAGCCTATGTTATCTTTTTGCGTATAGGATTTTAGGGTTTTACAATTTGATAATAATCTATGATTGTAAATGTGTGTACAATGCGAGGAACCAATCAAATCTACTACTACTACCCTAAAGAAGTATTTATCCGTTCAAAATGCTTTCATGTTGATATATCATGGGCTGACAACACTGGTGCAGACAAAGCAACCAACAGTTGTTTGGCTTAAAATGAAATGAAAGGACAAGGTCATGTTTTAAGAGTGATTTAACAAAACTAAAAGGACTCTGGCAGGTTTTATGAAGGTGACTAGAAGATGAGAAAGGTTAAGACAACGAGATTCTAATATCCCATAACTCCTGCGACCAGTTATACTACTGTAGTTAGCAACAGCGCTTGTAGTTAACTACGTTGCAGGTCCCAGATTTGTGACGACGATGTCTTAACCTGTATATGTTCGACCTAGAGTAAAAGCAGGAAGTGTACCCATCAATCTGCTGTGATTTGTTGAATCAACTCAACTGATATTAGGAAGTGAATGTTATTTATAATAAGTGTTACATGGAGAAAATCGGACCTCTCTGAAATTAAAATGGAGGGCCTTCCCTTCAGCAAAATATATTTTACCTAAACCCTCCCTGAACGCTTGAAAAAAAGCAAGTGACCCTCCCCTATACCCAAAATCTTCTAAAGTGGATAGAAGAGAACATGTCTACCGTTTATCCTCACTTCTTGGACAGACCAGAGCCTTAGATATGTAGTTTCAGAAACTGTTTATCGTTCTGTAAGCATTACATGGCAACGCAGGAATTCTCATAGCGCACAGGGCTGCGGGACAGAATGTTGTGGGTTCACAGACCACTGTGGACAAGAGTAGGGGTGGAAATATCTCCTTTATAGTAAAAACATTGCATGACTCTATCATCGTATCAACATTTCATGCAATTCTACATAATTTTACATATTACCAGAATATTTTTCAATACCACAGAAATTACAAAAATTCCAGGATAAGAATGGACAGAGAGATAGGCCTATGAGTTCATCATCATATTTCTCCAATGCCAAATCAGTGTGTCTTGTTTGCAATTAATCTGTCCCTGTTTGCAAATACATTTAATCTGAGACATCATTAGGAATCTGATCATGGTACTTTCAAAAGTTAGGTCTACCTTTCCACCCCAGACAGAGAAGGCATACCGACGCAGAACATTTATGCTTTAACTGCTGGCTATTCTTCATCCATGGCTTATTCCAACGAGAGAAGGTCACAAGTGTTTCCCTAAAAGCAGTCTCTCTTTCTATTGTACAGAAAGTGAATAGCGTAATTAATTGATAGTGACAGAATAAGATTATTTCCCAATAATTTTGCTTTTTTTGTCTCCTCGGCTATAGAAGGTTGTAGCTCAGCCTCTGAATGTCAAAGCAATTAAACAATGATATCCCCATATGCATCGGAGTCACGTCTTTCCCGGGTAGGCCTAATTTACAGCTTGTTTCTAACATAAAGCATCACGGACCAAAGCGCTGTTATAGATCACATTATAAAATCGGATGCGTTTTCTTTTCTTCAAAATCTTAAGATAACAAGGGCTAGTAAAAGGTAGGACTATGGCATACTCTCTCATACCCCTCAATTCGAGTCTTGGTTTTAACTTCACTGCCCATCATTGACACAGAGGTAGGCTATTTAAAGAGTGCCTGGTGGGTGGAGGAATTGACTGACAAAAACCGGAAATATCAAATTTACATAAGTATTCAGACCCAATCTGTTGAAACTATGAGATTAGAAAAGTTCAGATCTTTTGTTAAACATCACAGCACAGTTGAAAAATATATGGCAAATAGAAATATGGATGGTGTTTAGAAATAGATGGGAGGGGTTGAGTGGAGCTGAAGGGTGGGACAAATAAAAACAAGATCACTCATGTAAAATATAGTGTGTCCGTAAAATATAGGTTCAACACTTTTGTGGAACAGCACAGTTAAAAATATATGGAAATCAAACAAAAGATAATTATTGTAAAATATATTGTGTCCGTAAAATGCATATAGCATGTAGAGTGCATTCGAAAACTATTCAGACCCCTTGGCATTTTCCACATTTTGTTACAGTACAGCCTTATTCTTAAATGGATTAAATGTATTGTTTTCCTCATCAATCTACACGCAATACCCCATAATGACAAAGCAAAAACAGGTTTTTAGATTATTTATTTACGTAAGTATTCAGACCATTTACTAAGAGACTCAAAATTGAGCTCAGGTGCATCCTGTTTCCATTGATCATCCTTGAGATGTTTCTACAACTTGACTGGAGTCCACCTGTGGTAAATGTAATTGATTGGACATGATTTATGACCTGTCTATATAAGGCCCCACAGTTGAGAGTGCATGTCAGAGCAAAAACCAAGCCATGAGGTCGAAGGAATTGTCCGTAGAGCTCCGAGACAGGATTGTATCGAGGCACAGATCTGGGGAAGGGCACCAAAAAAATACTGCAGCATTGAAAGTCCCCAAGAACACAGTGGCCTCCATCATTCATCAGTGGAAGAAGATTGGAACCACCAAGACTCTTCCTGGAGCTGGCCGCCAGGAAGAGTGACCAAGAACCTGATGGTCACTCAAATAGAGCTCCAGAGTTCCTCTGTGGAGATGGGAGAATCTTCCAGAAGGACAACCATCTCTGCAGCACTCCACCAATCAGACATTTATGATAGAGTGTCCAGACAGAAGCCACTCCTCAGTAAAAGGCACGTGACAGCCCCCTTTTTGCCAAAAGGCACCTAAAGGACAGACCATGAGAAATAAGATTCTCTTATATGATGAAACCAAGATTGAAATCTTTGGCCTGAATGCCAAGCATCACGTCTGGAGGAAACCTAGCACCATACCTACAGGAAAGCATGCTGGTGGCAGAATCATGCTGTGGGGATGTTTTTCAGTGGCAGGGATTGGGAGACTAGTCAGGATCAAGGGAAAGATGAATGAAAATACAGAGAGATCCTTGATGAAAACCTGCTCCAGAGCGCTCGGGATCTCAGACTTGGGCAAAAGTTCACCTTCCAACAGGACAACAACCCTAAGCACACAGCCAAGACAACGCAGAAGTGGCTTTGGAACAAGTCTCTGAATGTCCTTGAGTGGCCCAGACAGAGCTTGGACTTGAACATCTCTGGAAAGACCTGAAAATAGCTGTGCAGCGACACACCCCATCCAACCTGACAGAACTTGAGATGATCTGCAGAGAAGAATGGGAGAAACTCCCCAAATACAGGTGTGCCAAGCTTGTAGCGTCATACCCAAGAGGACTCAAGGCTGTAATCGCTGCCAAAGGTGCTTTAACAGAGTACTGATTAAAGGGGGTAGATCAGCTTTAATATTGCAGATATATTGTAGTCTCCATCAATGTAATTGTCTGCATCATCTCCAATTCCCCATTCAGCGGGTGAAATAAGTATTGAACACATATTTCCAAAGGTGCTATTGACATGACATTTTCACCAGATGTTGGTAACAACCCAAGTAATCCATACATACAAAGAAACCAAAACAAATAAGTTCAGAAATTAAGTTATGTGTAATAATGTGAAATGACACAGGGCAAAAGTATTGAACACACTTACTGATATTTATTTAATACTTTGTACAAAAGCCTTTGTTGGTAATGACAGCTTCAAGACGCCTCCTGTATGGAGAAACTAGTCGCATGCATTGCTCTGGTGTGATTTTGGCCCATTCTTCAACACAAACAGTCTTCAAATCTTGAAGGTTCCGTGGGCCTCTTCTATGAATCTTGATCTTCAGTTCTTTCCATAGATTTTCAATGGGATTTAAGTCAGGTGATTGGCTGGGCCATTCTAGCAGCTTTATTTTCTTTATTTGAAACCAATTGAGAGTTTCCTTGGCTGTGTGTTTGGGATCATTGTCTTGCTGAAATGTCCACCCTCGTTTCATCTTCATCATCCTGGCAGATGGCAGCAGTTTTTTGTCAAGAATGTCTCGGTAAATTTTCCCATTCATCCTTCCTTCAATTATGTGAAGTTTGCCAGTACCATTTGCTGAAAAGCAGCCCCACACCATGATGTTCCCACCTCCAAACTTCGCTGTTGGTATGGTGTTTGTGCAGTGCCATTTCTCCTCCAAACATGGTGTGTATTATGACATCCAAACAGTTCAATTTTGCTCTCATCTGACCACACTATATTCTCCCAGTAGTTCACTGGCTTTTCCAAATGTTGTTCAGCAAACTTTAAACGAGCTTCAACATGCTTTTTTTTCAGCAATGGAGTTTTGCGTGGTGAGCGTGCATACAGGCCATGGCGGTGGAGTGCATTACTTATTGTTTTCTTTGAGACAACAGTACCTGCTAATTGCAGGTCTTTTTGAAGCTCTCCACAAGTGGTCATTGGCTCTTGGACAACTCTTCTGATTCTTCTTTTCACTCCTCTGTTAGAAATTTTGCGAGGAGCACCTGGTCGAGGCAAATTTATGGTGAAATTATTGTCTTTCCGCTTCTGTATTATGGCCCCAACAGTGCTCACTGGAACATTCCGAAGCTTAGAAATGCGCCTATAACCAATGCCATCATTATGTTTTGCAACAAACAGCTCTTTGCTTTTACCCATCATGAGATGTGTCTTGTGTGACACCTTGGCAATGAGACCTTTTTGTAGGCATCAGTTGGGACTGAACCAGCTGATATTAATTTGCACTGACAGGGGGCTGGATTGCTTTTTAATTACTGATAGTTTTCAGCTGTTGTCTTGGCTTCCATGCCTTTTTGCACCTCCCTTTCTTCATATGTTCAATACTTTTTCCCTGTGTCATTTCACATTATTACACATAACATAATTTCTGAACTTCTTTGTTTTGGTTTCTTTGTATATATGGATTACTTGGGTTGTTACCAACATCTGGTGAACATTTCATGTCAATAGCACCTTTGGAAATATATTTACTGAGAAAAATGGTGACGTGTTCAATACTTATTTCACCTGCTGTACATACATACATACATACATACATACATACATACATACATACATACATACATACATACATACATACATACATACATACATACATACATACATACATACATGCATATACTGTGCCAGTGTACTCATTCAAGGGTTTTTCATTATTTTACTATTTTCTACATTGTAGAGTAATAGTGAAGACATCAAAACAATGAGATAACACATATGGATTCATGTAGTAACCAAAAAAGTGTTAAACAAATCCAAATATATTTGATATTTTAGATTCTTCAAAGTAGCCACCCTTTGCCTTGATGACAGTTGTGCACACTCTTGGCATTCTCTCAACCAGCTTCACTTGGAATTCCCACATATGCTGAGCACTTGTTGGCTGGTTTTCCTTCACTCTGCGGTCCAACTCATCCCAAATCATCTCAATCGGGTTGAGGTCATGTGATTGTGGAGGCCAGGTCATCTGATGCAGGGCAATACGGACTTTCAGCTCCCTCCAAAGATTTTCTATTGGGTTCAGGTCTGGAGACTGGCTAGGCCACTCCAGGACCTTGAGATGCTTCTTACGGAGCCACTCCTTAGTTGCCCTGGCTGTGTGTTTCGGGTCGTTGTCATGCTGGAAGACCCAGCCACGACCCATCTTCAATGCTCTTACTGAGGGAAGGAGGTTGTTGGCCAAGATCTCGCGATACATGGCCCCATCCATCCTCCCCTCAATACGGTGCAGTCATCCTGTCCCCTTTGCAGAAAAGCATCCCCAAAGAATGATGTTTCCACCTCCATGCTTCACGGTTGGGATGGTGTTCTTGGGGTTGTACTCATTCTTCTTCTTCCTCCAAACACGGCGAGTGGAGTTTAGACCAAAAAGCTCTATTTTTGTCTCATCAGACCACATGACCTTCTCCCATTCCTCCTCTGGATCATCCAGATGGTCATTGGCAAACTTCAGACGGGCCTGGACATGCGCTGGCTTGAGCAGGGGGACCTTGCGTGCGCTGCAGGATTTTAATCCATGACGGCGTAGTGTGTTGCTAATGGTTTTCTTTGAGACTGTGGTCCCAGCTCTCTTCAGGTCATTGACCAGGTCCTGCCGTGCAGTTCTGGGCTGATCCCTCACCTTCCTCATGATCATTGATGCCCCACGAGGTGAGATCTTGCATGGTGCCCCAGACCGAGGGAGATTGACCGTCATCTTGAACTTCTTCCATTTTCTAATAATTGCGCCAACAGTTGTTGCCTTCTCACCAAGCTGCTTGCCTATTGTCCTGTAGCCCATCCCAGCCTTGTGCAGGTCTACAATTTTATCCCTGATGTCCTTACACAGCTTTTCTGGTCTTGGCCATTGTGGAGAGGTTGGAGTCTGTTTGATTGAGTGTGTGGACAGGTGTCTTTTAAACAGGTAACGAGTTCAAACAGGTGCAGTTAATACAGGTAATGAGTGGAGAACAGGAGGGCTTCTTAAATAAAAACTAACAGGTCTTTGAGAGCCGGAATTATTACTGGTTGGTAGGTGATCAAATACTTATGTCAGCCAAAAAAATGCAAATTAATTATTTAAAAATCATACAATGTGATTTTCTGGATTTTTGTTTTAGATTCCGTCTCTCACAGTTCAAGTGTACCCATGATAAATATTACAGACCTCTACATGCTTTGTAAGTAGGAAAACCTGCAAAATCGGCAGTGTATCAAATACTTGTTCTCCCCACTGTATACACATTTAAAAATATATATATATAGTTTCCTTTATTATTTTCCACTAACCCTACCACCCCTCCTCTAATTGGAGTAAACTAATGAACAGCAACACTTAGGATTCTACTTCCAGCTTATACTGTACATCATGGGCAAGAAACATATTGTTTTAATAAAATAAATTATAGTAGTAGCAATCTATCAAAGTTGACCTCCAGTATTCATTTCCACATCCAGAAGATCTTGTGTAGACAATTTTCTTTTTCACAGAATTTATAATTGCTCTACTTTGATTTTAACATTGTGTTTGATCCTGACTCTGAATGTCTGTTCAATACCCTTGTTTACTTAGCCAAAAAATGCATATTGTTATTATAGTCCACACCTGAAGTACCATCTGCGAGAATGTGGCTTTCTCTGCTATCCTACCTCTAGAGAAACGTACCTTTGATTTACACCAGAGGTCTGATACATTTTGGAAAATCTGGTCTCAATTGTGGTCCTATGTAGAAAACCTCCCATAAATGCCCTATGTCATAATTGTGATGTTTGTATATTTTTCTATGAATGCCTTTTTGTATAAGGTTTTGCTCTGTCTTTATTCATTTTATTGTACTTAGTCTGTGTGGTGCACTTTGTTTTGGTTGTCTATGTAACCCCTAAAAAAAAATAAAAAAAATAAAGAAAATTACATTCTAATAAAAAAAAATAATAATCACCTTCGGTACTCCTTCTCATATTCACGCTCTCCTTCTCAAACTGAACAGAACATAGGCTATAGGCTAGTCTGCACACATTTTTGGAGGCCTAATCAACAACAAAAGAAAACACAGCACAGCCATTGGTTAGGCAGCACACAAAAATGTTTTGATCAGAAAGAGCAGAGCAGGCCGGTGCTCAGGGTTGGAATATCCATTGCGGTGTGTAAAGCAGCCTAGTTTTATTGACAGTACACCATCCCAGCAGCGATCTTAGAAATATAACTTTGCTTTGTGCTTCTCCAAGCATGCAATTCGTAGCCTATAGGCTATGGATAATTTGATTGCGACCACACTAAATAGCCTATAGGCGCACTTGATAGTATGCGCCCAGAGGAGAATCAGAGATGAGGGGCAGCATCGGGCACACATCGATATTGCCTAATAAGCAACTAATTCTAAAACACTGAGAAATATTGAAATGTCATCAATTACAAATTACATGACCCTCCCCTGTACTAGATTTTAAAAATACTAAACCCTCCCCTTGATTGAAATTGAAAAAAAGCATGACACTCACCCATTTTTCTCCAGGTAACCATTCTGTACATTTCAATCCATCACTTACAAAAAATACATTCCATTGCATGAGCCACATCAGTTAGCATCATTTGAATGAATATTATACATTCCCATGGAAATTATTGCATCACAATACCAGGCAACCATTGCAAGTGTACCCATGAGTTTACTAGTCAGCTTGCCAGGGTTAGAGTTTCCGAGCCGTTCTATTCATTCTAATTCTGTGCTTGTTAGCTTCCTGCCAACAAATCATTGTTTACCAGACAACCGTGTGACCTTCAGGAACTCTGGTACCAAACAGTAAAAGCTTAACTGTATGATTCCAATTCAGATCTGATGCAGACCTGATGCATATCCAGCAGAAAGGAGCGCCATGCCTTAGCAGCACGCTGTGATCAAGGTAGGTATCAGGGAGTCAGGAGAAAAGGAGCAATGCAGAGGGGTTATTGATCTCTAACGACTTAATCTCTCCCCTCTCTCTCTCTCTCTCTCTCTCTCTCTCTCTCTCTCTCTCGCTCTCTGCGTGTGTGTGTGTATGTCACTCTGTATCTGTCAGTCACCCCACCCCACCCAATCTATCTGTCTGCTGAGGTTTCACATGTCTCCCGCTTCACATCAGGAACTGAAAAAGAGGAAGTATCAAGAGGAAAGTACATTTTGCTGTTGGGGGGAGAGATTTGTTATCATCAAAATACTGTACATTAACCCTGTAACTGGCACACCAAGAAAAAAATATAAGAAAAATGTATGTTCCCTCAGTATAGGTCATAATGAACCATTTTTGTTTACATGACTTAAACTTTGATAGATAATGCATCGCAAACATCTCAACCAGCTTATTGAGTTGCCCAATTAGAATAAACATTATACAATATTTGATATTATGTCTGCTTCATTTACTTAGAATGGAAGATAGGCCTAGTTAAATGAGGACTGATATCAAATATGAATAAAATATGACACGTTTGTGTGTCAAAATGTGAATATTCAAATGCATATAAAATAACGTGTTTACAGTTTATATACAAAGGGCATGTACTGAATTATATTGTAAAACATATTGAAGATAACAGGCAGACAGTAAATAATCACATGGATTTGAAAGGATTTTTGTATTTGCACAGACCAATATTTCTCTATTATTACTAGCTTTTACTTAATAGTGTTCCTTTAATGGGCAGCTCAACCGTCTGGTAGAGCATATTTTTTAATAGTTCTTAAAATCATAAAACAACATATTAATAATTGAATTATTCTTAAATTCCATTTTAGAGGTCAACAACATTTTACAACCTTGTCATTTACCATTTCATACATAATTAGTACCAAAAATATGTGGTAAATGAGGTTTGGTTTAGCCCACGTTCATTTCCTGGTTTTCAAACAGTGTTTAGAAAATATGGGAGTCAGATAATGAAAACCACATGATCATTTTACTAAATGGCATTGGTTGAGATGATAAAATATGCCAACCAAAATTAATATGTTTAAGTTAATTTAAAATTGTCAAAATTTGCGCCACCGCTCAGTTAACCTCTAAAAGTCTAAGCCTTTTAGGGGGTGTTATACTAAGCTAACATTTGGAATTGTTTTAAGATGGTCATACCATGGATCATTTAGATATTGGATTTTGAATTTTAGGACCCCTTTAGGTATGAAAAAATATATTTGATAAAATATTGAATTTGCCTGTTACTACTATAGCCCATAGAAACACATTCAATAACACATTCATAAATGACAAAAGACAGTCAATTTTTTTCAAAATGTTTTGACTGTCTGTTTTGACATTTATGAATGTGTTACAGAATTCATTTATATGGGCTATAGTAGTAATCATAAGGAATAACGTTTTTTTTTTTCGTTAGTAGGCCAAACAGTTCGGCCCTTTCAGACGTTTGGTGAGAAGACCAAATTTCGGGATGTCTCCTGGTCCAACCCAGAATCACAGTTTATTGTGAAATAGACACAAATTGCTTATTGTAAGTTTGTGACAGGCATACAAAACATATTTCTGTGTGAATTACACAATTTTGTATAAAGTCCATTTCAAGCACAGATAAAGACAGTAGGTTACTTAAGACTTAGGAGGGAGGTTGGTCGGGGAGGATGGGTAGTGTGTGTTCAAATCATGGATAACTTTAACATTTTTGCTAATGAGCTACTTTGCAGCTACTTACTACTTTTGAGCTACTTTGCAACTACTTAGCATGTTAGCTAACCCTACCCCTAACCCTAACCTTAAACCTTTAATCTAACTCCTAAACCTAACAATTTAACTACTTAGCTAGCACGTTAACTAGCCCTAACCTTAACCCCTAACCCCTAAACCTAACCTAACCTTAACCCCTAACCTTAACCTTAACCCCTAGCCTAGCTAACATTAGCCACCTAGCTATCCTAGCTAATGTTAGCCACAACAAATTGGAATTTGAGTAATGTACACAAATGTGTTATGAAGAAAGAAAATAGTGTGTTGCCTGGTCTGACAAACAGCACTGTAGCTCAGCCACTTTCCACCACAGATGCGGAAGGCCGACACGGCCTACGCAAAAAACAGATATCTCAAGTTTAAACTGATGGATTTTGATGGGGATTATTTTATTATGTTAATTAGATTGACACATGGGAGCATCAATAGACTCTTAAGGATTTAATTGGTGATCAAGCAACTGTTTAAAACATTTTGTATACTCTTTAACAGTATATAAGTAGCAGTAGTTTGGCAAAATTGCATAGTTGAATAAACATCTTGTCCATGGCTGTATCTTACAGACCAGGCACTCACCTTGGCTTTGAACTAGTTGCCTTGGAAACCTCTCAATTTACATTCTCTTAAATACCTTAAAATGGACTATTTGTAAATAAAATATAATTTAAATAAACATATCATGCAGCATTCACTCGTATATTATATTGGTTTTCAATCAATGCAATACATTGTGTATCTCTCCATATTAAAATATGTTGGAATATTTAAATTAGGCTAAAACCATTTGAATTCAATACATTTTTGACAGGACCCCTTTTGATTTGAACGAAACCGAAAATATTAACCCATTATAGTAATGATAAGAAGGTGACTTTTTGGACCTGAATGCCAAAACATTCAAGAGATAAAGGTGCTCAAAGTTGACCTATTTTGCATACCCCATCATACCAGCTTTTTATCTGAGACATATCTTCACACTGGAAAATAGTGAGATTGATATCATTTAAAAGCTTACAAACAGGGTTGTCAAACTATTTTATAATCCCCCCCCCCCCCCCCCAAAAAAAATATATATATTCACATACAGTGGGGAGAACAAGTATTTGATACACTGCCGATTATGCAGGTTTTCCTACTTACAAAGCATGTAGAGGTCTGTAATTTTTATCATAGGTACTCTTCAACTGTGAGAGAAAATGTGATCCAGAAAATCACATTGCATGATTTTTTAATAATTAATTTGCATGTGAGGATCCTCCTCACTTCCTTGTGGCATCTCACTGGCTGTCCTGACAGTGTAACCCTCCAGAGGGGACATCTTTAGTCTGTCCCACTGGGACACAAGCTGAACAGCTCACCACATAATGTGCCAAGCGTGGCTCTATTGTCAAACCTAAGCAGACATTTGCTTATTTCTTCGAGAGCTGAGTTGGGAGCCCATTTTCCCTCACTTGAGCAAAGTTTCTAGGGTCCAAATAGGCAAAATCTGAGCAATGTTTTGTTTTAGCAGAAAACCTCCTACGAATACTGTCTATCACAGTGTCTACAATGACGTTGTGTACTTTGACCTTGAAGTCAGTATCAGGTGATGCTAGTGGCTCATCTCCTGCAAGCTCTCCTGGCATTTTTTTCTTTTTCCTGACCCTTTTCTTAGTAAGGGTAGTCTTCACTACCAGCTCACAGTCTTCCTTCTCTTGCAGCTTTTCATTGGCCCACTTCACAAACTCATCAGCTGCTCTCTCAGCTCTCTCAACTCTTTCAAAGTCCCTAACACACTTCCTAAGTCTGTCCTCTGTCCCCTCAACCAGACGTTGAGCTGTGAGAATATCCATTCCCCTTGTCTGTAAGTATTTTGAAAGAGGAGATGTATGCTCCAAAATGCAAAGGAAGATTTGAGCAGTGAGCACTGTCTCACTTCAAAAGGGCTTCTATGAATCCCTTTGCTTTGGTCCTCACAGTTGGCTTTAGTCTACTGTCTTCTAGAATGATGTCTAAAGTCATAAGCACATCAAAAAACAAGGCTTCCTGAGGATTCCCGAAGCACCAAAACACTTTACTTAGAGCCTGATCCTTAGCCCACCACCTAGTTTCCCCTATTGGGCACAGTCGTCTGTGATGCTTGTCCTGACTCATCTCTTCCCACTTCTGCATACGCTTGTATGACTCTTATGAACACTGCTATATCATTAAGCAGTGAAAACAGTGATGCACTTTCCACAACACTGACAGTTGTGTCTGCCAGTACAAGATTCAGAAGATGGGTGTAACACCATATATGAATCTGAGTAGGAGACTGCTCAGAGAGAAGTGTAGAGAACCCCCGATACTGTCCCTGCATATGAGCTGCACCATCCGTTGAGTTGCCCACACATGTGCCAATGTCTATGTTGAGATTAAGTAATACTTTTTTCAGTTGCTCTGCAAAATACTGCCTTGTAGATGATTCACAGTCCACCATAGCAATCAATATTTCATGAATGACATCTGTGACATATTTGACAGCAGGGTAACAAGAGATCCTCTGCCCTTTGCGCCAGTTTCATGGTGCGTCTTACTATTCTCTATGCAACTGTTTACATGCTGTTGGAGGCAAACGTCATATTTGCTCACGAGGAATCAATTCTAGGATGTTGCCATGATTAACAGCAACATATTCCAAGCTATGCTTTTTATCATTAATGGTAGAATAAGAATAGTAAACATACAAATACCACAATTAAAAGGGAATAGGATGAAAATAAATATGACTGCATGTTTTGGCATGGAAAACAAGTCTGTTGTATCAGTCAAAACTGATTAAACCAGGTAAATTAGCTAAAGCCTTACAGATCGCTTTTTATTGTAATTTAAAGCAGGTACGGATGAGTCTCATGGGCCTCCTGAAGGAAGTGTTAAAGAGAGAGCAGAGTCTACTCAGGGACTGGTCACCGAGGCAACAGCAGCTCAGCAGCAGACACATGAAGATAAGGCTGTTGATTGTTTTCATTACTTTGCTCGCCCTCAGTCACATGATATATGTTTTTTTGTTATCATCCTCAACAAACACCAAAACTTCCAACACTGTCACAGATGGGTGCTTGGAGAGACCAAAGTGCAGCGCAGGAATTGTAGTTCGACATGTTTACTTTATTATTTATTTTGGTTAGGTAAACTTACAACACAATGACGAACTCTATAACATAAACACGACGTAAACAAACGGAAACACTTACCTCACCCGTGACTGGAGGAATAACGACCCACACAAAGATGTAGGACATACAAACATATATAGGATCCCTAATTAGAGACAATGCGGTGCAGCTGCCTCTAATTAGGGATCCAACCCAAAACCCACACAGAAACAGAAAAGAAAGACACTGTCAGACTCTGACCATAGCTACATAGAGAAGCAAATAGGCCTCTCTATGCCCACCGGTGGGGCAAACGGCTCCGGCCATGGAGCTGGGCAATTAACCGGGCCCGGACTGGGCACCGGTGGGGTAAACGGCTCCGGCCATGGAGCGGGGAAAACAACCGGGCTCGGACTGGGCACCGGTGGGGCCAACGGCTCCGGCCATGGAGCTGGGCAATTAGCCGGGCCCGGACTGGGCACCGGTGGGGTAAATGGCTCCGGCCATGGAGCGGGAAAAACAACTGGGCCCGGACTGGGCACCGGTGGGGCAAACGGCTCCGGCCATGGAGCGGAGCAGACGGTTGGACCCGGATTGGGCACCGGTGGAGCGGACTGCTCAGGCTCTGAAGCGGAGCAGACGGCTGAACCCGGAATGGGTGCCGGTGGAGCGGACTGCTCAGGCACTGGAGCGGAGCAGACGGCTGGACCCGGAATGGGCACCGGTGGAGCGGACTGCTCTGACTCTGGAGCGGAGCAGACGGCTGAACCCGGAATGGGCACTGGGGGAGCGGACTGCTCTGGCTCAGGATCGGAGCAGACGACTGAACCCGGAATGGGTACCGGTGGAGTGGACTGCTCTGACTCTGGAGCACAGACAGCTGGACCCGGGATTGGGCACCGGTGGAGCGGACTGCTCAGGCTCTGGAGCGGAGCAGACGGCTGAACCCGGATTGGGCACTGGGGGAGCGGACTGCTCTGGCTCAGGATCGGAGCAGGCGGCTGAACCCGGAATGGGTACCGGTGGAGTGGACTGCTCTGGCACTGGGAGGGTTGTTCCAGCCACAGCGATGTGCTGACCTCTGGAGCCTCCGGGCTGCGGACCTTCGCTGGAGGTTCCGGGCTGTGGACCGTAGCTGGAGGTTCCAGGCATTGGGCCGTGGATGAAGGCTCAGGGCTGCGGACCTTCGCTCGAGGTTCCGGGCTGCAGACCCTCGCTGGAGGTTCCGGGCTACGGACCTTCGCTGGAGGTTCCGGGCTACGGACCTTCGCTGGCGGTTCCGGGCTGCGGACCTTTGCTCGCGGTTCCGGGCTGCGGACCTTAGCTGGAGGCCCGAACCCGAAACCCGAAACCTCCAGTGAAGATCAGAAGCCCGAAACCTCCAGAGAATGTCAGCAGCCCGGAGCCTCCAGCGAAGGTCATCCGCCCTGAACCTCCAGCGAAGGTCAGCCGCCCTGAACCTCCAGCGAAGGTCAGCCGCCCTGAACCTCCAGCAAAGGTCAGCCGCCCTGAACCTCCGCCGGAGCCCAATACGGGTCCAGCCGTCTGCTCCGCCCCAGTGCCAGAGCAGTCCGCTCCACCGGTGCCCATTCCGGGTCCAGCAGTCTGCTTCGCTCCAGTGCCGGAGCAGTCCGCTCCACCGGTGCCCAGTCCGGGGCCGGTCGTCGCCTTCGCTCCAGTGCCGGAGCAGTCCGCTCCACCGGTGCCCAGTCCGGGGCCGGTCGTCTGCTTCGCTCCAGTGCCGGAGCAGTCCTCTCCACCGGTGCCCAGTCCGGGGCCGGTCGTCTGCTTCGCTCCAGTGCCGGAGCAGTCCGCTCCACCGGTGCCCAGTCCGGGGCCGGTCGTCTGCTCAACTCCAGCGCCGGAGCAGTCCTCTCCACCGGTGCCCAGTCCGGGGCCGGTCGTCTGCTCAACTCCAGCGCCGGAGCAGTCCTCTCCACCGGTGCCCAGTCCGGGGCCGGTCGTCTGCTTCGCTCCAGCGCCGGAGCAGTCCGCTCCACCGGTGCCCAGTACGGGTCCGAACGTCTGCCCAGCTCCAGAACCGGAGCGTCCTGCCACACCGGTGCCCAGTCCGGGTCCGGTCGTCTGTACCGCTACATGGCCGGAGCCGTTCGCCATGCCAGGTCCCATCAGACTCAGGTCAGGGAGGAAATTATCCACTTCGCCGGGGCCTGAGCCGCCACCGAAGTGGATTGTTCCTCCTCACACCTCCCATGTCACATATATTTATTGTATTTTTTTTGATTATCGCGGCCGGGAGTCCGCGCCTTAGAGGGGAGGTACTGTCAAGCTCTGGCCATAGGGAGTACCTTTTGGCCATGGTCAGAGCCTGACAGATCTAGATTATCTAGATCTATGTTTTTCATTTTGTGTTGAATCCCCAATTGGAGACAGCTGTGAGACGTTGTCTCTGATTGGGGATTCTATTTAAGTTGCTCAACCCCACACGTTTGTGTGGGTCATTGTTCAGAGACGTCATCTTTCGAGTAAGTATGTTTTCATTCAGTTCACGTATCTTGTTATTATTTTGGATAGTTCCGACCAAGTTTAGTTTTATGTAAATAAAACGATGTCGAACTATAATGAATGGGCTGCGCATTGGTCTCTGTACACACACGATCGTGACACTTCCCAATAGGAAGACCTCAATCACTACTGCTTAAACACACAGATCACTTTCAAACAACGTTCTGCTTTTCCCTTTATTGCAAGGTTAAACCAAAAGAAAATAAACATGATGACTTTCTCCATATTGGAAGGCATTGTTTTCACCTTCAAAAGTTACTCTATATTTATTACAAATTTCTGTTGGATATTCACTTTATGCTTCAATATTCATTACATTTGTATTATTTTAAGATACATTTGTAATTCTTTGGAGGGATCAATATGTATTAACTGTGTTGCACAGTCTATCAGTCCCCTGTAGATGGTGCGGTCCGTCCATAATAAGTCTCCACGTTAAACAGTTGAGTAGGTAAATACAGAAAATCATTGGTTCTATTTAGCAGGGCATGGGGTTATTTCAAAATGTATTACCAGGGTGGAGGAAATCTCATAAGCGTGTATAGTTTTATTGGTTATGGGCAAATGGAATCCAGTACAATGCTTTAACCTCATGCTATTCTCTACCAGTGGATGCAGACCACGCAGACATTTCTATTATAAATGCCTACAGACAGCTGTCAGGGGAGGATGGTGCCGTTACTTGCCCTCAATCTAGTCTTTTCTCTAAGATTAGATCTAGCCTTCTTCCAAGTCATATGTATCTTCAAAGGTTCCTCTATAGTCTCTACAGTCATCATAGTCACTACAGTATCCATGGTTCCTGAGCATCTGTAGTCCCTGAGCATCTATAGTCCCAATAGCATCCATAGGCTCTATAGTTATAGCATCTATGGTCCCTACAGCATCTATAGTCGCTCAGCATTTACAGTCCTTCAGCATCCATAGTATCAATATTTATTTATCAAATAAATTAACTAGGTTTAATTGTTACTCGATTAAATTGATCCTTGGGAATTTGGGGCACCACGGGAAAAGTTGTTTAACCAGTTAAATTAAACCCTCAGACGATATAAAGATACATATCCATATGTCAGGCTCTGGCCATAGAAAAACCTATTTGCTTCTCTATGTAGCCATGGTCAGAGTCTGACAGGTCCTTTCTTTCTGTTTCTGGTTGTGGTTTGTGTTGGATCCCTAATTAGAGTCAGCTGCAGTGCATTGTCTCTAATTAGGGATCCTACATAGGTTTGTATGTTTCACACTGGGGTGTGGGTTAATATATTTCGCAAGTCACAGAGAAAAGTAAGTGTGCTTGTTACGTTACGTTTGTATATCGTGTTTGTTTGTTTTGTTAGTTCGTACATTTGAGTTGTTTTATACATAGTATAAATAAAAATGTTGAACTATAATCCGCTGCATCTTGGTCGCTCCATGCACCCAACCGTGGCAGACCATGGGCTGTGTATGAGCCCCGTCGTGACACCATAACAGTCACTTATTGATCATTAGCTCATATCAGTCTCATTCTGAACGTCCCATACTCCTTGATATCTGTAAGAACCTTAACCTTATTGATGAATCAGCAATACACAAATTGGCTTAATTATTTATTTACTAACTAACTAAATAATAACACAGAATACATAAACACACACACACATTATGGGTTATTGATTACTAACGCAATACAACAGAGTTTGTCAACCAGGTTTGGGATGGTTTGGGATGCTAAATTTTTTGCCAGTTGCAATTGTAATCCCACTTCTATTAGGCCATATATTTAATTGTGAAAGATGCTGTTAAGCCTTACCTCAGCCAGTTATGTTATTTTATATAGGCCTAGGCTCGGAAGAAATAGCTTCCAATTAAGCCCTCTTGTTGTTTGTAAAGTCAAATTAAAATGAAGATTATTGTTGAAATGAATTAATCGACTGATGTAGGTTTTCTTCCATCTGTTGCTGTGCAACACTTGCATAAGGAGTTAGCTATATTTTCAGTACAAGGCTCTGTTCACCTCCTACTGATTGTTCTGTGGTTGAAGCTTTACATTTCCAGAACCACAAAATGGCCTGCAACCTGATTTATTAGTTGACTGACTCCTGCGTTCTCTCTCCTCATGAATGAATGTAACCTTTGCATTATTTAGGTAGGGTAACTTCCTTCTTGGGACGTTGCATTTGGGAGTTTTTGCATCTCGGGGTTTTTATAATCTTTTTTTTTATGAAAATAATATTCATTATTAATTTGGAGAGCTTTGAAAACAGGTCCCTAGTGGACTAACAAGTGATTTACCGTTTGGTTATCCAAGATGGAGAGATGGAAAGAGAGAGACAAAGAGTCAACTATCGTTATTACATTTGGAAGCTACGCTCAAGGAAATATGAATACTTAGCAACCTAACCACCGATCATTCGGATTAGAAATGTATGCGTAGCTGTCTTTGATCGTCGTCTATCTCTGTTAAACTCGACGGGTACTAGGGTGAAGTTGTCAAGAGATGTAAGACTCTGGTTTGTCCACCAAAGGTCACAATGTCCTTTGTAGAGCTTCTCTGGTAGTGGAGTGGTTGTTAGAAGAGATACTTCAGATGTACCCTAGGACCCATCGAGTTCAACAAAGATAGATGACATTCAAGGACAGCTAAGCGTAAATGTATATTGCATTTCTAATCCAAATGAGTGGTTGTCTAAGAGGGTTTGTTCTTCCTTCCCAACTTGTGTCTTTAGTCAAATGTTCTAGACTACTTTACATTTACAGCTGCAGACTGATATGATAAGGTCTAGTGTGTGGCCTTCTTCTCGTTTAGAGATTGAGAGTTTCAGAGGTTCAACCATTTGTTATGTCCAGCTCGTGCTGTACGTCGGCTGGTCTAATGTAAATTTAGTTACGAAGGCTTTTATACTCGGGTAAAAAGGGGGCGTTCCATCACGACGACACAATGTCTGTGCTCACTTGGGCGTGGTTACTGACTGGGTGCAAGTTTATATGAAAAACAATTATATCATTTAGAAGGCTAACCTGTCTCCTCTCCTTCATCTACACCAGTGGTCACCAACCTTTTCTGAGTCAAGATCACTTTCTGAGTCACAATGCAAACCGAGATCTACTGCTCTGATTATTTTTTTAAGCATATGCAAAAATACAGTACTGTAGCAATGAGGTTTGTGCAGTAAGCTATAGACCCAATACATTATAGCCTCATATTGGCTTTGCTTGAATTGCCCTGCCAATGCATTGTTGTTTGGGCCATTTAAAAAATTATATTTAACAATTGGAGGTAGGCTTTACCGGTAATACTGTAGATCCGTTGTTGTATTATTTGCAAGGCACAGCTGAGCGACTGTGAGGTTTTGCTGTCTGCATCCTTTCTGAGTGCTTTTATTTTTTCATTCCATTCCCAGTTCTGGTTTTCGTTTTTTCCTTTACTAGTTCCACCTGCCCCTAGCACACCTGCTTCTCATCAACTACCTATTTAGTTCAGTCCTCTGTCCCTGTTTCCCTGTGAGGTATTGTTTGCTGTCGTGACATACTAAGCCTGTTATTTTCATAATATTGTTCTTCTCTCGTAGTCTCCTCGTGTATGACCTTCGTCTCCTGAACCTTTTTGATTCCCGGAATTACCCTCCTGTGCTTCTGCCCCGATCACTGCCTCTTCCGTGTATGAACTCTGACTGCCTACCGACTACGATCTCTGCCTGATTCCTATTGCACCTTTGCTGATGATAATTAAAGAACAGCGCTCTGCGCGTGAATCCAGATCATCGTCTCCCGTATATCATTACAGCGACTTTTTATAAAAAAAAATGTTAACCTAATTAGTTGATAATCAAGTGTGCTATTGCTGGGCTGGAATAGAAGTCTGCTCACCAAATGGACCAGGGTTCATTGGAGCAAGGTTGGCCACCTCTGGTATTTACTTTTTTTTGTTCACCTGGAATTATGCGTTGGTAAAAGTGGCAAATTGGCAAACAGTTAGCCAGACCCCCACCCCCCGCAAGTTTTCTGACTATTAACACCCCTTTTGGTCTCTTGTATTGGACGACGGAAATCTCCCTTTGTTACAGAGACACTCGTGCCTTCAAAACGTTTACTGATGACAGTTGGCCTATGAAAATGTATATCTATTTTGTGCTGTCATTAAATTTTTTATAAAAATGTTATGAACAAAAATATTGTAACACAATGTGTATCTTAGGTTTGCATCCTTTACGTTGTGTATGAAATATCAAGGATGAAGACAATATTTGTGTAATGATAGGAATGTTATTTTTATCTTCTAGACCACAGTAATCATAATACCTTTGCCCAGTTTGTAACCATGCCCGAGGGGGGGCTCAGGAAGAGTGTCGGAGTGATGGAACGCCCTTTTTACCCAAGGGTATAAAAGGATGAGTTGAGAATTAACATATTACACCTGGAGATCAGAAGCTGCAGCTTTTGTCTCGATAGGTTAGGACCACCTGAAAATCAACACGAGGCGAAGACGACAAAGTAGCCTCTAACAATCAATGTTACGGCTGATAATTTAACCAATTTGTTTATTACCAAATGATCAGTAAGACTGGGGTTTGTGCAGATTCAAGGAGTATGTGAAGTTCAGAATGAAACTGATATAAAGTGGTGATTAATAACTCACTGTTATCGATATATACTGTGTATATATATATATATTATAAGAGTTTAATTCGGGAGATGGTAACTCGTTAAACATCTGTCCCGTGGTGCCCCAAATTCCAAATGAGTTGTTACATGATTAATTCAATTGAGTAACAATCAAACATAGTTAATTGATTTGATAAATAATAGTCAACACATTAATGTAAGTTACGTCACGAAACCGCACTGCTTCTTGACACAATGCACGCTTAACCCAGAATTCCAGCCGCACCAATGTGTAGGAGGAAACACCGTACACCTGGTGACCGTGTCAGCGTGCATGCGCCTGGCCCGCCACAGGAGTCGCTAGAGCGCGATGGGACAAGGACATCCCGTCCGGCCAAACCCTCCCCTAACCCAGACGACGCTGGGCCAATTGTACGTCGCCTCATGGGTCTCCCGGTTGCTGCCGGATGCGACACAGCCCGGTATCGAACCAGGATCTCTAGTAACGCAGCTTGCCACTCGGGAGGCAAGACAGATGTTTTTGTTAGGTTTTATAAACGGACACTAAATTTTCACAAATGCTTACTCTACATCATTCACAAACATTCTATGAATGTATGAACACATAGATATGGTCATATTCAAGTTGTCGCTTGTCAGAAAATTAAAATAAATATATAAAAAGGCATCATATTCTTTCTGGGGGTGTATATGAACAGATTTTAATGAGATTTCATATTGCTAAAACGCTGTCAGTTCCACTTTTAAACGAACACACAAGTACTACTACCAAGTTCAATGCCAGATACTTTTCTACCAGGTGCCACTGTGATAATGAATAAGGTTAGCCTAAGACTACCACAGCAATTACATAGTCTATGCTAAATGCTTCAATTGTAATAGAAATAAATCATAGTTAGGCTATAAGAAATACATTTTATTCAATGGGGAAAGGCAAAGGAGAATTGACACAAAATACTTTTAATTCCACACATACAACAACATTGGCTATTTTTAAAGTACAGTATGTTTACAATATCATAAACAATACTATTTTACATGTTGTTCCAAATGTTATATGTTATATGTTCATAAATACATTTTTGTTTCTGTTAAGGGGGCACTTTTATCATGACAACAAGTTGACGATGCTCTCAGTTTCTACTCAAATGGCAAAACAGAATCATTCAGATTCTGAGCATATGACAAATATTTTGTCTAACTGAGGGATGTCTCCTTTTATACTGTATCTGGAAAAGGATGAAGTAGTAGAAGTAGAAGCTGATGCTGCTGCAGCATAGCTCATCTTCACAATGGGAATCCAGTCGACATGGGTGTCTTGATAGAGGTCAGCTGGTGAACCTACAGTACATAAACAAATAAAAAGCACACCTGATGTTAGAATATCATCATAAGGGATCTTGATTGTTTGATTGTGATTTAGTGTCCTATAAAAATGTATTCTATTGTTGGGCTGGAACAACCAATAGTCAACACAGCAGGTTGTCCCATTGAGGCCTTTGTCCTATGCTGTAATGTCCAAAAATGTTACCTCCTGTTATGAATAAAGTTCTCAACAAATTATCATTGGGTCAGTGCCACTGGAGTTTTTTTGGACAATAATGTCCTCCAGGTTAGATGGACGTCATATTGTACAGTTTGTTTCTCCGCTTTTCATAGGCCTACATTAGATGGTTGCATTTAAGACAAGGTTGTTTTTATTGATCTGTTTGTCAAAGTCAGCAGAGTATGCCTAGGCTACCCTGTAATTTGTCATATAAAAAAATATTCTGCTAATGTCTCCAGTTATATCAAGTGTAGTAGAACTGCATTAAATGTTTTTCTAAAAGGCTAAAATGTTCCTTTGCAAAGGAAAGAGAAGAAACATCTCTGATATGGGCCTACGCCACTACGTTCTCAGCCATGCACAGTGATTATATTGAGTTATATCATCCTGAGTTATGACTATCCAATCTACTCCTCACATTAGGAATACTAGGCTTACATTCATCTGTAGATGCAATGATGGTAGATGAATGCAAAACTCTATTATGAATTTGCATTTTTATGGTGAATAAATGGCTTCCCCAAAAACTTGAAACTCACGTGCCGCCTATGACAGAGAGATGCATACTAGGCTATCTAGCTAATGTTGGTTAACCTAGTATTGTTGTTAACACCCAGACAATTATGTGACCTTCAGGAACTCTGGTACCAAACAGTAAAAGCTTAACTGTGGGATTCCAATTAAGACCTGATCCTTTATGTTTTGCACAGCAGAAAGGAGTGCCATGCCTAAGCAGTGTGCTGTGATCAAGTTAGGTATCAGTGATGTGTTCACACTGAGTCAGAGACATGCTGAGGGGTTATTGATCTCTAATGACGTATCTCTTTCTCTCTCTCGCTCTGTCGCTCTCTCTGTATTTGTTTGTCTGTCACTCTCTGTATATCTTGTATGTCTGCTATATGTGGTTTCACAGGTCTGCTGCCTCAGAACATGAAGTAAACAAGAGGAAGTAAACAAGAGGAAAGTGATTTTTGCTGTTGGGGAAGATTTGTTATCATCAAAATACATTAAGCAACTGTGTAGAAGTTTTTATCTACTATATAATAGTATAGCAGTAGTTTGGCAAAATGGTATGGTTGTCTGCACATCTTGCCCATGGCTGTATCTTTCCTTAGATGTTTTGAGTGTCCGGCTCATTAGTACAGATCAAGCACTCAACATGGCTTTGAACTAGTTGCCATGGAAACACCTCAATTTACATCCTCTAAAAAAACTTAAATAAAATAGGATCCAACTTACCATGACATACAGCATTCACTCGTATATTATGTTGGTTTTCAATCAATCAATACACTGTGTATCTCTTCATAATACAAAATAAGTGTTAGAATATTTAAATTAGGGTAAATCCATTTGAATTCATTCACTTTTTGCCAGCACCCCTTTTGACTTGAACGAAACCTTCCATACATATTTGCCCATCATAGAAGTGCTCAGAAAGTGACTTTTTGGACCTGAATGCCAAAAATGTTAAGACAATATCCCATAATGTCAAAGTGGAATTATGACACTGGGAGATTAATCCCCTTTTCAGCAGGACAACAACCAAAAACACAACACCAAATATACACCGGAGTTGCCTACTAAGAAGACAGTGGATGTTCCTGAGTGGCCGAGTTACAGTTTAGACTTAAATCTGCTTGAAAATCTATGGCAAGAATTTTGAAAATAATAATTGGCAAACATTGTACAATTCAGTTGTGCAAAGCTCTTAGAGACTTACCCAGAAAGACAAATTAAATGTAATCGCTGCCAAAAGTGATTCTAACATGTTTTGACTCAGGGGTGTGGATAGTTATTCTAACATGTTTTGACTCAGGGGTGTGGATAGTTATGTAAATGAGATATATATTTCTGTATTTCATTTTTTATAAATGTGCAAACATTTCTAAAAACATGCTTTCCCTTTGTCATTAGGGAGTATTGTGTGTAAATGGGTAAGAAAAAAATCTATTTAATCAATTTTGAATTCAGGCTGTATGTAACAACAAAATGTGGAATAAGTCAAGGGGTATGAATACTTTCTGAAGGCACTGTATCTAAATACGCGCAAACTTGCATATGTTGTAATTTATACCCTATTTTGCATCATCTAAGTTTATTTTTTGTTGTGCATGCCATCGGCTGAGACACAACATGCTCTTGAATACAGGGTGGGTGTCATCTTTGGCTGATGAATGTATTTTCAATTTCGAATGGTCAACACATCAGAGAATGTTGACTTGAATGGGAACATACTGTATGTTGTTTTAAATTATACTGTCAAACCTCCACAGTAAACCTATTGAAATAATAGAAATATAGATAATAGAATAAACCTGACTATTTAAGTTGACTTTCGACAGTGGGTGGACCAGTGGCTTTCTTTGTGCTGGTAATTAGTTAACGTTTCAATTCCATTTCAATTTCAATGGTGTACCATCTAAATTGAATTATATTTCTATGATTGAAATTACACCCACCTTGTATTCAAGAGCATGTTGTGTCTTGAGGCAGAATGAGCGATTTCCGCTAGATAGACCAGCTGCAAAGTCTAAAAAAGAATTCATGAAAACAAAAATGTGCTTTTTGGTCTTAATTTAAGGTAAGGGTTAGCAGTGTGGCTGTGGCAGCTCGTCATCACTCTGCACAGCTGCCTCCAGAACAAGATTCATGACGAAAAAACGCTAACCTGCACAGAAAAATCTCTGATAATGTAAAGGAGGGATCTATGCTACAACATATGCGTAAATCATAGTTGACCCATTTTTTGATAATTAAGTAATTTAGTGTTTATATATATATATATATATATATATATATATAGTTTGACAAACCTGTTTGTGAGCTTTGAAATGATAAGCTTTTTCCAGTGATGAAGACATGGATGTCTCATGGTATGGTGGGGTATGCAAAATGAGCAAATTTTGAGCACCTATATCTACCGAATGTTTTGGTCCAAAACGTCACTTTCTGACCACTTCTTCCATGGATATGGAAGGCTTCGTTCAAATCAAAAGGGATGCTGTCAAAAAGTGATGGAATTAAAATTGATTTACACATTCAATCCATGAAAAAGTGTTGGGCCAGTAACCGAAACGTCGCTGGTTCGAATCCCAGAGCCGACTGCTCCTGTAAGTCACTGCATAAGAGCGTCTGCTAAATGACTCAAATGTAAAGAAAAAATAAGTAGAATTAACAAAACTGTGAAAACACATTTAGCAGATTTCAGCAAAATAGCTCCCTCTTCCTTCCTTCCTCTCTCCCTAAAAGGTTCCGGCAGATTAGAGGATTCTATCTGCCGGTTCCTTTAGAAGCGGTGGGCTCTCTCTGGCTCCATTATCTTGTAATTTGAGGAGGATTATGTTCAGTAGCCCACATGGTCCAGACTGACGCTAAATAACTGTGACAGCTTACAATAATTGCCAAGCTAATTAGTGGGAACGAGCTCAGCATTACTCTTCTCGCTATTCTCCCTGACCAGGCCTGGTTTGATGAATATGGTTTGATTAATGTATGCGGTGGAGTGGTGTGTTTTGTGACAGAGCTGGCCTTGCTCTGTGCGCTTCAGGGGTTTAAAAATACAGTCTTTCAAAAAATTACAGATATAGCAGGTAAAATTCGGAAAAAATAAGAAAAAATGCCCTATCAACTAACCCTACACCCATTAAAACCTCACCACTATTCCACTACTTTGGCACTATCTGATCCTACACCAGGCTTCTATTTCTGCAGTACAGTTGATAATCATGGCTAAGAAGCCAACCTTACTGAAGAACATTCCTACCACTCTCTATTGGCCTCTGCCTACTCACAAGGAACCTCTTAGGATCCCTCGCCCTGGACCCATCTTCCTGTACTACTCTCTTCACTGCCTCAGCATACAACACCTTCTGTACAACGGGTGTAAAAACAGTTGCCATACCAGATGGTGATACAACCAGTCAGGATGCAGCTCTAAAAGTTCCTAAGGATCTGACGGGCCATGCCAAACGATCAGCTCCTTGGTTTTGCTGACATTGAGGGAGAGGTTGTTGTCCTGGCACCACACTGTCAGTCTAACCTCCTCCCTGTAGGATGTCTCATCCCCTTTGGTGATCAGACCTACTACCATTGTGTAGTCAGCAAACTTGATGATGGTGTTGGAGTCATGTGTGGCCACGCAGTCAGGGGTAAAGAGGGAGTACAGAAGGGGACTAAGCACACACCCCTGAGGGGACCCGTGTTGAGGGTCAGCGTGGTGGAGGTGTTGTTGCCTACATTCACTACCTGGGGCCGGCCCGTCAGGAAGTCCAGGATCCAGTTACAGGGGGAGGTGTTGAGTTCCAGGGTCCCCAGCTTGTTGATGAGCTTGGAGGGTACTATTGTGTTGAACGCTGAGCTGTAGTCTATGAACAACATAGTTATTTCCCCTCTTGTCCAGTTAGGGAGAAGGCAGTGTGAAGTGCAATTGAGATTGCATCATCTGTCGACCTGTTGTGGTGGTATGCAAGTTGGAATGGGTCCAGGATGTCTGGGATGATGCCGTTGATGTGTGTCATAATTACAGATGTGAGTGCTACAGGGCGATAGTCATTTAGGTAGATTACCTTGGAGTTCTTGGGGACAGGAACAATGGTGGTCAACTTGAAACATGATGGGATTACAGACTGGGACAAGGAGAGTTTCTGGAAAGTCTGGAAAGACACTTGGTTTGCAAATGCTTTGAGAATGCGCCCTCAGCTATTTGCTCTGCCTCTGCATAGGAGATCTGCTGTACTGCCCGGATTCTTTCTACTTCAATCTCCTTCACCCTTACAGGGCACTCCTGGAACTCGGGAATGTGGTTCCCACCACAATTGCAGCCCTGTGTATCCACTGACTCTTCCACAACATATTTCTTGTGTCTGCACACACTTGCCACGTGGCCAAATGTTTTACATTTACGACACTGGAAAGCTCTGTTCACATAAGCTCTTAACATGTATCTCATATACCACAGCTTTACATATGTTGGAAGAGACTCTTCATCAAATAGCAATAGCACTGATAGGCTTTCCCCATATGCCTCCACTACTCCTGGTACGTGGTGCTTTAGATTTTCAGCCTATATTTCCACCACGACGCCAGACACCCTTTTCAGAAAATCTAAGCTTTCTACTTCATACTCCGATAAATTCAATGCACTTTCCTTTTGTTCTTCTGACAGTAAATCAACACCATACCACACCTGGTCACTTTGATTGACTCCTTTCCCAATGCGTCCTCTAACATCTCCTTGACCGCAAATTAATCTCCCAAAAATACATCCTTATCCATGAAACGTACTTCAACAAGGAATGAGGCCTCATGGGACCGAGGCTTATTCATTAACAACTTTAGCCTGTTTTGCTCTGGGCAGTCCTGGAATTCAGGTACGTGATTCTCACCACAGTTGCAGCACCGTATTCTCTCGGACTCTTCAGAAACATATTTATTTAGCCTGCAAACACTTGCCACATCGTATATAGGTATCGTATATACCCCAGCTTCACAGGTCGGTCGATGCTCTTCAAACATCAGTAAAATCTCTAAACTTTCCTTCCTTTTTCCATCCACCATATGGGTCAAGCAACGCGTGTTGACTGCTCCTGGGGTTTACTGCCAGAGAAGACTGGCGATAATAGCCGTTGGTACACCAGAGATTACTCCTTTTATCAGTACACTTTTACCACATATTATAGCTATCCACAGTATGCTTTGAGAACTTCAATATCCCCAATGCACGCTCCTTTTGCTCTTCTGATTTAGAACATATAAACACCATACCACTCCTGGTTACTCTGACTGCATCCATCTTTCCCAGCTCCTTTTTCACCATCTTTGTGACCTCAAAAGGGTCTCACAGATGAACACCCCTATCCCTAAACCGTATTCCAACAAGAAACAATTCACCAGGCTTATTTTCCACATCAACTTTGGCCTTTTTCACTCCATTCTTGGACTTTACTGTTGTCCATTCATTCTCACTGCCTTCTTCACGCGCGCTTTCCGCTTCAAACAGCACTCCCACTTCCAACATTTCTCTGCCTCCCTTCTTTCAGTCTGCTCTACACAACTCCATTTAAAGGGCGACCATACAATCAAGGACAGGTGTGGCCAATCAACACAAAATAGCTTCCACCAGCCCTGCACAATTAACAGTTGAAAATAATTAAGGTGATTAGGGTGTAACTGGCAAAAGAGATCTTGTGATACTGGTTGGAAATTAATAGTGGATTGAGACTGGGCCCAGGTGAAAACAGTGAAACATACAACATTCATATAGTAAAACAGTTTAGGTGATTAAAAGAGTGTCCAGGGAGGATATCTTCCTCACAGGTACCTTCTTTCTTTTAAACAAGTTCAGAGCCATCGTCATGGCCTATTAATGACACATAGAATACACTTTGAGCTTATTTGTCAGGATTGATTCTAACGGAAAAGACAGATGCATGGAATTCAAATAAAATTATTTGCATAGGGAGAATGAGTGTCCACATAAGCAAATGTCCACATAGGTCATCACTATTCAGTCAATAGCACTGTAGCTCTCTCCTTCCCTCCCTGAATACTGTTTAAACTACACTCAAGCCTGCCACCTCATTTCCTGAGTGGCCTCTGGTCACCTCCTTGGAGAGGGCCTTAATGGCCTGCCATGCCCTACAGTGTGCCCGAATTTCAAAGCCCCAGGAGGAGAGGCCCCCTGCGCCAGACAAGGAGATGACCCTCATTAGTCCCAATGGCTGCAGACAGGGGCTTCCGGAACTCACAGCATCACAACTAATAAGACCACATTGTCTGCGTGTCCTGCCAGGGGCCTCATTTATCAACAGTGTACATTTCATACTAAATTCTGGCATAGCCTACCTGGATATTCTAGGATTTGCTTGAGCATTTTTGGGGGGGATTTATCAAATTGTTTCATGCAACATATATGCATATTTCCATTGATAAATCAGAGCCATACTGTATTTATGCTTTTATGAACGAACACTACAACCCCACCTGGAAAACGCCCTCCATTCACCTTTTATGGTAACAAAAACACCCTAATTTGCTGTATGATTTGGAGATGTTTGAACTGGGCCATGTCTTTTTTTGGGGGGGATCGCATTTATGTGGGCAGACAATTGTTCGATTTTTCAAACAAAAAATGCATGCCGCCTATAGCGAGGGCTAAACACTGGCAGCGCATTCTGCAAGTTTGATTCTACTGTAGCAATACAACTGATCAACCACTATAAGTTAAAAACTAATAAATACCAACCTTTGCGGGAAAACTGTTACACACAACGTTCTAGAGTATTTCTTGTGAGCACACACCTTTGATAAATGAGGCCCCTGGAGAGTAAACATGTTGGCATTTCTTTACAGGTAGGCTTGTTTGTGTTTTGCCGATATTGAGTCATTTCATCTTACAGTCCAAAGGGAATTTTTGCACACAGCTTTACACTCGGATACCCTGTGGACCGGTGTATTAAAACATTCTCCATTTAGGCTGCAAAGGCATTGTCCTGTCTTGACTATCATTAAAGGTTAAGACTGTTATATTATCAAATCAATTCTCTAGGCTTAATGATTATGTGATTAAACTAACCATCTAAACATTAATTAACTAGGAAGTCGGGGCACCACGGAAGAACGTTTGTTTATAGAGTAATATCTCTCAATTTTAACTCTTCAGATTATTTATCTTTTTCGATAACAGTCTTTACGTTGCATCATCCATACACAAATTGGCTCAATTATTTATTTACTAGCTAATTAAACAATTACAGAATATACAGAAGTCGGAAGTTTACATACACCTTAGCCAAATACATTTACACTCAGTTTTTCCACAATTCCTGACATTTAATCCTAGTAAAAAATGTCTTAGGTCAGTTAGGATCACCACTTTATTTTAAGAATGTGAAATGTCAGAATAATAGTAAAGAGAATGGTTTATTTCAGATTGTATTTCTTTCATCATATTCCCAGTGGGTCAGAAGTTTACATACACTCAATTAGTATTTGGTAGCACTGCCTTTAAATTGTTTAACTTGGGTCTGTCACGAGTGGGTGTCGAGAGAGACCAAGGAGTAGCGCAGCGATAGTTCGACATCGTTTATTAAACGATAAAACAACAAATGTTACAAACTATAATAAACAAGAGGCAATGAATGGAATGAAATGAACAAGAACACACACTTACTGTGACGTGAGGAATAATACACAAACAATGACCCACACACATATGGCTGAGAGTGGTGCCTAAATGCAATCCCCAATCAGAGACAACCCTGTACAGCTGTCTCTGATTGAGGATCATTACTCCCCTAGTTAGGGTGTGAGGGTTCGACTGTGGTTCTACCACTCCCCTTATTGGGAGTAAGGTCTAACCACAGCCAAACCCTCACAGGGTCAAACATTTCAGGTAGCCTTCCACAAGCTTCCCACAATAAGTTGGGTGAATTTTGTCCCATTCCTCCTGACAGAACTGGTGTAACTGAGGCCTCCTTGCGTGCACACGCTTTTTCAGTTCTGCCCACAAATGTTCTATAGGATTGAGGTCAGGGCTTTGTGATGGCCACTCCAATACCTTGACTTTGTTGTCCTTAAGCCATTTTGCCACAACTTTGGAAGTATGCTTGGGGTCATTGTCCATTTGGAAGACCCATTTGCAACCAAGCATTAACTTCCTGACTGAGATGTTGCTTCAATATATCCACATCATTTTCCTTCCTCATGATGCCATCTATTTTATGAAGTGCACCAGTCCCTCCTGCAGCAAAGTACCCCCACAACATGATGCTGCCACCCCCGTGCTTCACGATTGGGATGGTGTTCTTCGGCTTGCAAGCCTCCCCCTTTCTCCTCCAAACATAACGATGGTCATTATGGCCAAAAAGTTATATTTTTGTTTAATCAGACCAGAGGGCATTTCTCCAAAAAGTACAATCTTTGTCCCCATGTGCAGTTGCAAACCGTAATCTGTCTTTTTTATGGTGGTTTTAGAGCAGAGGCTTCTTCCTTGCTGAGTGGCCTTTCAGGTTATGTCGATATAGGAATTGTTTTACTGTGGATATAGATACTTTTGTACCTGTTTCCTTCAGCATCTTCACAAGGTCCTTTGCTGTTGTTCTGGCATTGATTTTCACTTTTCGCACCAAAGTACGTTCATCTTTAGGAGACAGAACGCGTCTCCTTCCTGAGTGGTATGACGGTGTTTATACTTGCGTACTATTGTTTGTACAGATGAACGTGGTACCTTCAGGCATTTGGAAATTGCTCCCAAGGATGAACCAGACTTGTGGAGGTCTACAATTTATTTTTCTGAGGTCTTGGCTGATTTCTTTTGATTTTCCCATGATGTCGAGCAAAGAGGCACTGAGATTGAAGGTAGACCTTGTAATACATCCACAGGTACACCTCCAATTGACTCAAATAGCCAGAATCTTCTAAAGCCATGACATCATTTTCTTGAATTTTTCAAGCTGTTTAAAGGCACAGTCAACTTAGTGTATGTAAACTTCTGACCCACTGGAATTGTGATATAGTGAATTATAAGTGAAATCTGTCTGTACACAATTGTTGGAAGAATTACTTGTGTCATGCACAAAGTAGATGTCCTAACTGACTTGCAAAAACTGTGGAGTGGTTGAAAAAGGAGTTTTAATGACTTCAACCTAAGTGTATGTAAACTTCCAACTTCAACTGTACAATACATAATAACATTATACAGTAAATACCGTCTAAACAAAACGAGGACAGTTTGGTTATAACACAATATATTCAGAGAGGAAAGGGGGGGTGGGAAGACACAGAATTTGGCCTCTATCGGACATGAGAAGCTAATGACACATAAATCTGACTACATATGCACTTTAACAATCACTCGTTCGGACAAAGGAATGTAATCAGTATTTACGATTGAGCTGGTGGTGTGAGGCTCTGGTCTGCCCAGTCGATGTCACCATTGTTCCTTTGTAGAATCTTCCGAGTTGTCGTGTGAGAGGTTCACGTGGTGTGAGGTTCATCTCACTCTATAGATGCTTCCGCGTCGGTCAGTGTTCTCGTACTAGATTTGGCACCTTTTCCAGTCTGCAGTCTGTTAGGCTATAATCTAGGATTCACTTCTTCTATAGTGAAATAGTTCAGAGTTTATACCATCTCAGGTGGGGAGCAAGCTCCCTTGTTTTCTGGCCTGTAGAGTTGAAATTAGACCTTTTCAAATATAGGGACAACAGTTCCGTTATTTGGAACTGAATGTAACGATTGTTACGGGAGCTTTTGTACTTGGCTAGATAAGGAGGTTGGTTCATCTTTTCCAACCAATGTCTGTTCACTTGGGTGTGGCCACTGGCTGGGCACAAGTTAGTGTACAACAACAATTTTCATTTTAGAAGACTTAAATCACATGATAACATTTTATCCAACATTCAGATGCAAGCCTCATAATTGAGGGACCTGTATACACATAGCTAGGGCGAAGTGGCTGTATTTTCTTTCCTGAGGTCACAAGAATGAAACAATGTGAATAGAGTCTTCGCTGGCCTCCTCACCGACCGTTTCCACATTCTCTAAATTAGGACTACTCTAATTATCAAATTCTGGGATGTAGTAGAATTGGGCGTGAGAATCCCCTTGTGACTCTCTCTCCTCCATACTGCATGGTCGAAGGTGAAGAGAGCCACTGCCAGGAATTGATGACGTTGTGGTAAAGTCATAAAACTGATAGAGAGAAAGGGGGTATATGACCCTAACCCAACAGGGCAGCGTCGTGACAGCATCGAGCCGGTGTAATAGGCCCCACTACTAACTTGACCTCCAATGTCGGAACAGGCTGGATATGCACGGCTGGGGTCGGCTGGAGAACAGTGGTAGGGTGGTAGCTCCTCTGGCACTAGAGAAAGCTGTAGCATCACTGGGTCGGATCCGAGACCGGGGCTGATGGTGAAGCTGATGTGGTACGGTGCTGTGTCTCTAGCATCTTCTGACGTCTGTCTGGCGTCAATGAGCTGGTCGCTGTGGCGCTGCAGAACCTCATTCTGGTTATCGGAGGAGGTTAAAGACGAGCTTGCAGCCGGGGAGCTTCCCATGGACCTTGACTCCCTCATCGCCTTGACCTTATGGATTGATGGGCGGCTACGGGAACGTAGGAGGGAGAGGAGGTCTGTTCCCGGTCACACTCGCTCGTCCACTGCTCCCACCTCGCCTCAGAGGAATCCCGGAAGTTCCCGATGTCCACCTTACAGAGAGAATCCGATGTCACCCAGGTGCCCAAGGGGATCACCAAGGGCTTCTCCAGAGCCCAAGCTACTGGGAAGGGCTAGATTGTCTCCGGATGAACGTTTACGCAGATTAGGCACCAGGAGCTGTCTGTATTGCGGGACTACAGGACATTATATTCCCACCTGTCCATTAAAAAGACTGGGCTCATCAGTAGGTACGAGTACTCTGGTGAGGCGTACAGGAATTTTCTAATCTTCCATTACCCTGTACCCTTCTCCATGCCACCCTGTTTCGGGGCGACCAGGCCAAATCTCTCTGGGTGCTCATTGACTCTGGGGCCGATGAGAGCTTTTTTGATGCTCCCTTGGTGTCGGAGCTGGGAATCTCCCCTTAACCCCTCTCCATTCCCATAGATGTCAGAGCGCTGGATGGGCGCTCTATTGGCAGAGTCACCCGCAATACGGTTACTATCAACCTACGAGTATTGAGAAATCACAGTGTATGCAGTTCCTGCTCATAGAATCTCCCCATATATTTGTGCTTTTGGGGTATTCATGGCTCCAGATCATGGCACAATCCCCTGATCGACTGGGCTACTGGTTCTATCGTGGGTTGGAGCCCATTCTGCACACTGTCTTAAGGTGGCACATCCTTCCCCGGGACATCTTCCTGCAAGCTTGGGAGAAGCCTTGGATTTTTCCACCGTTCCCGCGGAGTACCTGGACCTCCGGGAGGTCTTAAACAAGGCCCATGCTACGTCTCTCCCTCCGCATCGACTCTACGACTGCGCCATTGACCTTCTCTCTGGCACTACACCACCTCGGGGGCGGCTTTACTCCCTGTTCGGTCTGGAGACCAAGGCTATGGAGGAGTACATTGAGGACTCTCTCGCTGCAAGGAGTATTCGTCCATCTGCCTCTCCCGCCGGTGCAGGGTTCTTCTTTGTGGAGAAGAAGGACAAAACCCTGCGCCCGTGTATCGACTACCGGGGCCTTAATGACATCCCGGTAAAAGCCGTTACCCTCTACCATCTCCTCGGCTTTCGATCCTCTTCAGGGAGCAACCATCTTGGACCTTTGGAACGCCTAATATCTGGTTTGGATACGGGAAGGAGACGAGTGGAAGACAGCCTTTAACACGGCTAGCGGGCATATGAGTACTTGGTTATGCCATTCGGACTGACGCTCCCGCTGTGTTCCAGGCCCTGGTCAACAATGTGCTCATGTTGGGGACATGTTGAACCGGTTTGTGTCTGTCTACCTCGACAACATCCTTGTCTTTTCCCTTTCAGCTCAAGAGCACGTCCTTCACGTCCGACAGGTCCTTCAGCGTCTCCTGGAGAACCAGCTTTTCGTTAAAGCGGAGAAGTGTGAATTCTATCGCTCCACCATCTCCTTCCTAGGATACGTCATCGCGGCAGGAAATATACAGATGGATCCAGACAAGCTGAGAGCAGTGGAGGATTGGCCTCAATCCACATCCAGAGTGCAGCTGCAACGTTTCCTGGGATTTGCTAACTTCTACCTCTGCTTCATCGGGGGTTACAGCTCCCTGGCTTCCTCCCTCTCAGCACTCACCTCTCTCAAGGTTCCATTCACGGCTAACCAGATGTTTGTCCCGGACTCTGCCTCTTCCCCGGTCCGGAGATGGGCACATTCCTCGAGACTGACATGCCATCCAGGCTCCCGTCAGACCCTGTCTTTCATCCGACAGCGGCCTTGGTGGCCTTCCATGGTTCCTGATGTCTTTGCATTCGTAGCCACCTGCACTGTGTGTGCACAAAATAAGACTCCGTGGCAAGCTCTGGCTGGCCTTATTCAACCACTCCCTGTCCCTCACTGCCCCTGGTCCCATATATCCCTGGACTTTGTTACTGGTCTTCCTCCATCAGATGACAACACCACAAGCCTGACGGTGGTGGATAGGTTTTCTAAAGCCGCCCATTTTATTCCCAAATTACCCTCAGCCATGGAGATGGCTCAGCTCATGGTGCAGCACATGTTCCGGATCCATGAACTTCCGGTCAACATGGTCTCCAATTGTGGTCCTCAGTTCTTGTGGTACCCAATGAGGACCAATCGTGGTCCTCATTGGGTATTCGGCCAGCCTGTCCTCTGGTTTTCACCCCCAATCTAACGGCCAGTCGAAGTAAGCTAATCAGGACCTGGAGACGGCTCTTCGTTGCCTCGTCTCCGCCATCCCCACCACCTGGAGCCAGCACTCGTGTGGGTGTAATACGCCCGTAACACCCTTCCCTGCTTGGACACTGGTCTCTCGCCCTTCGAGTGTCCCTTGGGATATCAGCCCCCGCTCTTCCCTGAGCAAGAGGAAGAAGTTAGCATACCCTCTGCTCAGATGTTTGTCTGCCACTGGAAGAGAGCCCAGGCCGCTCTTCTGAAGACCACATCCAGGTATCGGCAACAGGCGGATCACCACCGGACCTCCCCACTATTGGCTTGGGACGAGAGTATGGCTTTCTACTCGAGCCTTTCGCCATCTCTAAAATCCTTAGCCCCTCTGCTGTTGTCTTTTGTTGCCCCGCACCCTCCACATACATACCACTTTTCATGTGTCTACGATTAAACCTCTGTCTCACAGCCCCTTAGTCTCCTGTTTCCTGTTTGGGTTATGTGTACTTTTCTTTACTATTTATATTTTTACTTCTTTTAAACTTTCACTGTCACTTCACTACATTCCTAAGAAAATCATGTACTATACATTTTCCCTGACAGCCAAAAGTACTGAATACATTTTGACAGAAAAATGGTACACTTATCAAGAGAACATCCCTGGTCATTCCTACTGCCTCTAATCTGGTGGACTCACTAAACACAAATGCTTTGTTTGTAAATTATGTCTGAGTGTTGGAGTGGGACCCTGGCTATCCGTCAATAAAATAAATACCAGAGAATTGTGCCGTCTGGTTTGGACATGAAAGCCTTCCATACACGGGAGGTGAACTGGGGACCCCGGTCAGACACGATGTCCTCCGGAAGTCCATACTGTCGGCAGACCTGTTGGAAAAGCAAAAAGCACCTCAGCGAACTGGAGAGCAGAGGGGAGGCCTGGTAGTGGGAGGAACCGCACCATCTTTGAAAATCTGTCCACTACCACGGCGATGGTGGTTTTCCCCTCTGCTGGCGGTAGATCTGTGAGGAAATCCATTGCGATGTGTGACCAAGGCCGCTGAGGTACTGGTAGGGGATGGAGTTTGCCTGTAGGAGCCGCTCTCGGCGCCTTAGTACATAGTGTCGCACAGTCCTCCCCATGCCGGGCCACCAATATTTGTCCCGGAGCGCCTCCAGGGTCCGGCTGATACCTTTGTGTCCGGTGGCAGGTGTAGTGTGTACCCAGGTTACCAGCCTTCTCCGCACTCTCCGCGGTACATAGATCTTCCCCGGAGGGCAGGTTGCTGGGGGAGGATCCCGTCTCCTTACCCGTTGGATTTCACCATCTACAGTGGGGAGAAGTATTTGATACACTGCCGATTTTGCAGGTTTTCCCACTTACAAAGCATGTAGAGGTCTGTAATTTTTATCATAGGTACACTTCAACTGTGAGAGACGGAATCTAAAATCCAGAAAATCACATTGTATGATTTTTAAATAATTAATTTGCATTTTATTGCATGATATAAGTATTTGATCACCTACCAACCAGTAAGAATTCCGGCTCATACAGACCTGTTAGTTTTCGTTTAAGAAGCCCTCCTGTTCTCCACTCATTACCTGTATTAACTGCACCTGTTTGAACTCGTTACCTGTATAAAAGACACCTCTCCACACACTCAATAAAACAGACTCCAACCTCTCCACAATGGCCAAGGCCAGAGAGCTGTGTAAGGACATCAGGGATAAAATTGTAGACCTGCAAGAGGCTGGGATGGGCTACAGGACAATAGGCAAGCAGCTTGGTGAGAAGGCAACAACTGTTGGCGCAATTATTAGAAAATGGAAGAAGTTCAAGATGACGGTCAATCTCCCTCGGTCTGGGGCACCATGCAAGATCTCACCTCGTGGGGCATCAATGATCATGAGGAAGGTGAGGGATCATCCCAGAACTACACGGCAGGACCTGGTCAATGACCTGAAGAGAGCTGGGACCACAGTCTCAAAGAAAACCATTAGTAACACACTACGCCGTCATGGATTAAAATCCTGCAGAACACGCAAGGTCCCCCTGCTCAAGCCAGCGCATGTCCAGGCCCGTCTGAAGTTTGCCAATGACCATCTGGATGATCCAGAGGAGGAATGGGAGAAGGTCATGTGGTCTGATGAGACAAAAATAGAGCTTTTTGGTCTAAACTCCACTCGCCGTGTTTGGAGGAAAAAGAAGGATGAGTACAACCAACCCCAAGAACACCATCCCAACCGTGAAGCATGGAGGTGGAAACATAATTCTTTGGGGATGCTTTTCTGCAAAGGGGACAGGACGACTGCACCGTATTGAGGGGAGGATGGATGGGGCGTATCGCGAGATCTTGGCCAACAACCTCCTTCCCTCAGTAAGAGCATTGAAGATGGGTCGTGGCTGGGTCTTCCAGCATGACAACGACCCGAAACACACAGCCAGGGCAACTAAGGAGTGGCTCCGTAAGAAGCATCTCAAGGTCCTGGAGTGGCCTCCAGACCTGAACCCAATAGAAAATCTTTGGAGGGAGCTGAAAGTCCGTATTGCCCAGCGACAGCCCCGAAACCTGAAGGATCTGTATGGAGGAGTGGGCCAAAATCCCTGCTGCAGTGTGTGCAAACCTGGTCAAGAACTACAGGAAACGTATGATCTCTGTAATTGCAAACAAAGGTTTCTGTACCAAATATTAAGTTCTGCTTTTCTGATGTATCAAATACTTATGTCATGCAATAAAATGCAAATTAATTACTTAAAAATCATACAATGTGATTTTCTGGATTTTTGTTTTAGATTCCGTCACTCACAGTTGAAGTGTACCTATGATAAAAAATTACAGACTTCTACATGCTTTGTAAGTGGGACAACCTGCAAAATCGGCAGTGTATCAAATACTTGTTCTCCCCACTGTATGTCCCAGGAGACGGGTCCTACAATGCATGATGGAGGCAGGATTGGCACGTCCTGCCTCATTTCTGCCCCCTTGTCGTGAATACGAGAGAGTGCGTCCACCCTGCCATTCTTCGTTCCCGGGCGATAGGTCAGGGTGAACCGGAAGCGCTCAAAAAACAAGGTCCAGCGGGCCTGTCGGGGGTTAAGGCACCGGGCTGCCCTGACGTACCCCAGGTTACGATGATCCGTCAGGACAGTGAGCACCCTCCAGCCAGTGTCTCCACTCCTCCACCGCCAACTTTACCGCCAGTAGCTTTCGGTCACCCACGTCGTAGTTCCTCTCCGCAGCACTCAGCTTCTTCGAGTAGTACACACAAGGGTACAGCAGAGGAGGGTTCCCCTGCAGCTGGGAGAGGACCGCCCCTACCCCGACCTCCGATGCGTCGACCTCGACCGTGAAGGGCTTGAGCGGGTCCGAGTGGTGTAGCAGCGGCGCGGTGGTGAACCGTCCCTTCAGGTCGAGAAATGACTTCTCGGCACTCAGGGTCCAGGCGAGGCGTTGAGGGTTTCCTTTCAACAACGACGTGAGTGGCACTGCGATGGAGCTATAGCCCTTTATGAACCGGAGGTAGAATTTGGCGAATCCTAGGAAACTCTGCAGTCCTTTGATGTTCTGAGGAACTGGCCGTGACCTGACTGCCTTCACCTTCAACTCCTCCTCCATCCTTGACGTACAGATTATTCTGTTACAGCCGGTGGAGGGCAGCACGAACGTGTGTCACGTGTTCTGAGAATGTCGGGGAGTACACTAGTATGTCATCGATATACACCACCACATACCTCCCCGACATATCCCGAAATACCTCATTCAGAAATTCACTGGAATACCGCTGGGGCATTGGCGGGTCCGTATGGCATCACTAGGTATTCATAGTGGCCTGACGCCGTGCTAAATGCGGTCTTCCACTCGTCTCCTTCCCGGATCCGTAGGAGGTTGTACGCGCTTCGGAGGTCCAGCTTGGTGAAGAAGCGCGCTCCCCGGAGCTGCTCTATGGCCGCAGGAATGAGGGGCATTGGGTATCGGAACTTCGTTGTTACCTCATTCAGTCCTCGATAATCAATGCACGGCCTTAAACCCCCGTCCCTCTTCTTCACAAAGAAGAAACTAGCTGAAGCAGGGGATGTAGAATGGCGAATGTGCCCCAGCTCCAGCGTCTCTCGGATATACAACTCCATAGTATCCGTTTCGGCCATAGAGAGCGGATAGATACGTCTGCGGGGAGGCGTGCCACCTGGCACCAGGTCAATGGCAGAGTCCCAAACACGGTGTGGAGGGAGACATTTGGCTTTCTCTCTAGAGAACACTCCGCGCAGATCTTCGTATTCTGGCGGAATGTTCCCCGTGAGGGTGCTCTCAGGGCTCTCAACCGATGTAGCCCCTACCGCAGGTGTACTACAGGTCTTCCTACATTTATCTGACCATCCCAGAATCCTTTGTGCGCTCCAGCTAAATGTTGGGGTTATGCTGCTGGAGCCAAGGAAGTCCCAAGATGACCGGATGTATGGATGAAGAGATCACCAACAATTCCAGTCTCTCTCGATGGCAGCCGTGTATGGTGAGGGTGACAGGACGGGTCACGTGAGTGTGGAACCGGAACCCACGACAACCCTCCGGATTGCCATCATATTTTTCTGGGACGGCTCTCCGGAGTTCTCCCCTCGGGACGTGACGAGATTCCAAACGATCGGGTGCTGGGGACGCTGTGGCTCCAGATGAAGCCCCCGGGTGTTCCCGGCCCGATCGCGCAGCCATGAGGAACATCATATCCCCGAGTGCGGTGACCAACCCGGCGACCCCTTCCTCCATGGCTCTGAGTCTCTCCTCCAGCTCAGGTGCCCGACCGGGTAGCCCAGCTCCCTCCCCGCGCCCGTCCATGTAAACCTAGGGAATTGAGTGGGAAAGAAAGAGAGAGAGTTAGAACGGTGCAGACAAAGACAGGTACGTGAAAAAAAAAAAATGTGCCTCTTGTCCGGCAGGGTTATCCCTGCTGCAGGAGGGACTGGTGCACTTCACAAAATAGATGGCATCATGAGGAAGGAAAATTATGTGGATATATTGAAGCAACATCTCAAGACATCAGTCAGGAAGTTAAAGCTTGGTCGCAAATTGGTCTTCCAAATGGACAATGACCCCAAGCATACTTCCAAAGTTGTGGCAAAATGGCTTAAGGACAACAAAGTCAAGGTATTGGAGTGGCCATCACAAAGCCCTGACCTCAATCCAATAGAATATTTGTGGGCAGAACTGAAAAAGCGTGTGTGACCAAGGAGACCTACAAACCTGACTCAGTTACACCAGTTCTGTCAGGAGGAATGGGCCTCCTTCACCCAACTTATTGTGGGAAGCTTGTGGAAGACTACACAAAACGTTTGACCCAAGTGAAACAATTTAAAGGCAATGTTACCAAATACTAATTGAGTGTATGTAAACTTCTGACCCACTGGGAATGTGATGAAAGAAATAAAAGCTGAAATAAATCATTCTCTCTACTACTATTCTGAGATTTCACATTCTTAAAATAAAGTGGTGTTTCTAACTGACCGAAGACAGGGAATTTTTAATATGATTAAATGTCAGGAATTGTGAAAAACTGAGTTTAAATGTATTTGGCTAAGGTGTATGTAAACTTGTGACTTCAACTGTAAGTATATTTAAAACCAAATACTTTCAGAAGTTTACTCAAGTAGTATTTTACTGGTTGACTTTCACTTTTACTTGAGTCATTTTCTATTAAGGTATCTTTACTTTTACTTAAGTATGACAATGTAGTACTTTCACCACTGCAATAAACTATAACCTAAATGCATTATTACTATTACTATTTTCCTGCGCAAGAGCAGGTCGGTGGAGTTTTATGAACAACAATGCTGACAGGGTTCATTTTGATTGTTTTTCTTTAACGTTCTGATGTTCTTAACTTGTCAAGCCTCAATCCGGAAAATGTCAAGAACTTTGAACATTTCTTCATGTGCAGTCGTAAAAACTATCAAGTGGCTATGATGAAACTGGCTTTCATGAGGACCGCCACAGGAAAGGAAGAGTTACCTCTGCTGGTACGAATAAGTTCATCAAAGTTAACTGCACTTCAGATTGCAGCCCAAATAAATGCTCCACAGAGTTCAAGTAACAGACACATCTCAACATAAACTGTTCAGAGGACTCTGGGTGAATCAGGCCTTCATGGTCGAATTGCTGCAAAGAAACCAAGAAACCTCTACTAAGAAGAGACTTGCACAGCTGCAGAGAGAAGAGACACTATCTTAATATATTTCCTTCCCTTGGCTTGAGTCTGTCCTTCAAATTGGGTTATTACTGCAGCTCAGTGATGCTCAACACATCAACTTTGTGATGTCACCGGAACACAACACACTCCAGGAGGTGTAGATTGACTGCTGGAGAGTAGTGCCTGTGTTTTATGAGATATAGTACCTGTCCCCACTGGGCACACCACGTATTTTCAATGTGGACATTTGGGTAGAATTTGGTTGAGACATTGATCAATGAGATTTCCACATTTATTCACCCACTCAAAAAGACAGCCAGAAGTTTGTTGAATTCTCAGTGTTATCACTATACTTTCAACCATCTTAAAGCACAACCAAATTGCAATGGAAAAACAATGTCAGTTTTGTGGTTTAGTTGTCATCTAAATGTTTTATCACTCCGCTTTCAACCAACCATTTAAAAGCACAACAAATTTCATATGGGACTACAATGTCAGATATTTTGTATTCATTCAACAATTTAATGTGTTATCACTGTTATCACATTAAACTTACATAGTGCAAGTGATCAATGCTGTTCAAGATTCTGCACAGATTATTATAGCAATTGTAAAGATCTACATAGACCTGAAACCTTGTCATGCTGTCTTGAACATGCACACTTTCTATGATTACATACTAAGACATTTATAGTTACAGTAGGCTAACCTCAAAATGTGGCCACTCATTTTAAGGTTGAATAAATACTGTTACATTAGTTTGTAAGATAGACTTAACTTTAGGCTATTAACTGTATTACAAAATTATTATTGAATTGTGTTTGTTTCACATCACAGCCAAATATCAACATTTAAAGGATTTCTAATGCTTGGATAATTTAATCTGAACCACTGGTTTAATCCTATTCTTTAACTTTTATTTTTGGTTTAGTTGGAGACGTGAATACAACATATAATTTGTTAACCTGTCATCAAGTTCATAGGCTATTTACTGTATTGCAAAAGTGTAATTGAATTGTGTTTGGTTGTCAACGCCACCAAATATCAACATTTGAAGGAGATGTATCCTTGTGCCACTGATTTAGTCTGGCTTTAATTCCAGTTTGTCTACAAAATAATAATTTATATGTTGGATTCAGATCTCCATCTCAACCAAATCTATGTTAAAGAATATAACTACATCTAATCTAAACAAACTTTAAATGCACTTTAAATAAAGTTTGATTCGATTTAGTACTATTCTTTAACTTAGATTTTTGGTTGAGATGGAGAAGTGAAGCCAACATTATTAACTTGAAGATTACATTTGAAATAACCAAAGCTTGAAACCCTAGGCCTATATGTATTGTCTATTTTAATTGAACCCTGGATTTAATAGAAACAATAGCTGTTGATGACTTTGCAAATGCTGCAGTATATAGGCCTAAATAGCATCATTGATGATATACACTGTGTACAAAACATTAGGAACACCTTCCTAATATTGAATTGCACCCCCTTTAGCCCTCAGAACTGCCCTGAACTCGTCAGGGCATGGACTCTACAAGGTGTCGACAGCGTTCCACAGGGATGCTAGCTCATGCTGACTCCAATGCTTCCCACAGTGTGTCAAGTTGTCTGGATGGCCTTTGGGTGGTGGACCATTCTTGATACACACAGGAAACGGTTGAGTGTGAAAAACCCAGCAGTTGTTGCAGTTCTTGACACACTCAAACCGGTGCGCCTGGCACCTGCTACCATACCCCCTTCAAAGGCACTTAAATCTTTTGTCTTGCCCATTCACCCTCTGAATGGCACATATACACAATCCATGTCTCAAGGCTTAAAAATCCTTCTTTAACCTGTCTCCTCCACTTCATCTACACAGATTTAACAGATGACATCAATAAGGGATCATAGCTTTCACCTGGATTCATCTAGTCAGTCATATGTTTGTACACCTCAGTGTATATATGGCTTATAAAGTATGGTTATATTTCATTCACTCTATTAAGCCTACCCTTTGGAATAACTTCGGTAGCAACAGTCAATATATTTAGTTATTCTCACAATTGCACATTGGTAGTTGTCCCGGTGCATATAGACGGGACGAGGCGCAGAGCTGTGGTGGAGCGACATTCCTTTATTAATGGTATTAAAAACACAAACCGAAAACAAAGGAGAGGTAGTGACCATGAACTGGTGTGAAAATAACACAGTGAATAGACACATACAAGAACCCACACCCAGGTGAAACACAGTGAAACCTAAATAGAATCCCCAATCAGAGACAACACAAGACAGCTGCCTCTAATTGGGGATAAAATCAAACCCAACACCCACCCTGTGATTGTCAGGACTTGAATGTGGCCATCCCACTCCCCCTAGAGGGAGTCATAGACCTAGCCTCAGTCAGGCCCTTACAGTAGTAGTCAGTGACGAATATAAAAGCTAAGCAGGGCTTGGTTAAAACTCTGGATGGGGGACCTAATTTATAGTCCAGTAGGAGGTGCTGCCAGCCTACAGTTTTTTTTCTTGACAGTGGATATAACGTTGAAGATCTGACGTTGTTTCAAAGGTACAAATTCAAAATATTTGTTGTAAATGGGTTACAATAATCCAGTGGTTAAAATTACACCCTCAAAACAACAGTTTGCTTGATTACTTTTTTCGTATCCAATGTATTTTCTACGTCGATTCCACGTCACAATACGTTGACAAATTACGATGAAAGAAAGTTGATTCAACCAATTTGTGCCCAGTGGGTCACTTCCACAACCAGAAACGTTTCAGGCTCAATGTATAGACAATTTGGACCAATGAGAACTTGCCATGTGTAGCTATAAGTCCTGGACTGGAACTCGTACACAGATTCTAAACAGATGTTGAACTGAAAAACACTAGTTCCATTGCTCTCTAGCCCTCTTGACCTCCAGTCCTCTGCGTTGTGTATTTATCTTAGAATATTCTTACGCAGCCTTTTACGATTTGGACCCTTTTTGCTCAGGCATGGATAAATACTGTAAATGGGGACAGATAATGAAGGTCCACATTATTTCTGTAGCATAAGCCTATTAGACTCTCTTACACAGCACTCATGATGAATCATGATAATTCACACATGCAGTCAATACATTTCTGATGAGTACCATGACCTTGAATCAACTTGAATTCATCAGTCCATGTTTACTGACTATACAGCATTGCTTCCTTGTACTTTTTTGAGTATTTTTCTGTACATTTTGAATGAAGTAAAGTACTTAAGTAAATTTTCAAAACCATCCGTTACAGAGTACAATCTAGAAAAAGGATACACATCATCATGGCAAGCACATAAAGTTTGCGCCTTTTGTAGCAGCTAGAACTGTTCACTTGTAACGACCAGATGGACCAATACAATAAAATGTCACGTATCGCGCCAAAAAAGGTTTCCTAATCAACATGAAAAATAAATGGAGCCTAACGAGATTGAGCAGGTATATTTTATCACCATGAATGTCTTTTTGTTGTGTAGGCAATGTAATGTAGCTAACAAAGTGTTGCTACTAGCCAGTTGCTTTCAATCTGTAGCATAATGCTAACGTTAGCAAGCTCATCCTGTTGCTAGCTAGTTAGAAGCTAACCCTGACCAACATCTTTACACAGCTGAAGGAACTATAAGCTGTAGTGCAGGCTACTACCACATTTACATTATTGTGGCTAGTATCTAGCCATGCCCATAATGTTTAGTTATTTTTATATTTTTTATTTAACCTTTATTTAACTAGGCAAGCCATTTAAGAACAAATTCTTATTTACAATGACAGCCTACCTACAGGGTCAGCCCCTAGAGCAAATTAGTTAAGTGCCTTTCTCAAGGACACATCGGCAGGTTTCTTTTCACCTTGTCGCTCGGGTATTCGAACCAGCGACCTTTCGATTACTGACCCAACACTCTAACTGCTAGGCTACCTGCTGCCCAATGTAAGTTGTTGGGGATAGCTAAAAGTGAAATTAATTAACTTTTAATGAAACCAACCAAGGAACTATCAAACACCTCTTCAACTTGCAAGCAAGCAAAGATGTCTGAAATTATGGCAGTGGGAGGAGCCAGGTGCGTCTCACAGGCAACCGTTGACAAGCATTAATTTCATCTGTGGGGACCAACAGCCATTCTCTGTGGTCAAACAACAAGCTTTTAAAGAGATGGTAACCACCCTGCATCCCCAATGCAAAGTCATCTCCAGACCTACTGTTCGTTCAAGAATAGATGAAGCTGCCAATCACATGAAGTAGACAGTTATGGCACACCTTGGCAAGGTAAATGATGTTTCCACCACCACTGATCGTTGGACAGCTCATCAAAGGAGTTACATCGGGGACACATGTCACTTGATAGATGAAGAAACTCTGGTGAGATGTTCTGCTGCACTCGCTTGCAATAGATTGAGAGGTTCACACACATTTGATGTGCTTGCAGGTGCCCTCGATGACATCCATTGTGCATATAGGATCAGGGGGAAAGTGGTAAGAACCACAACAGACAGTGGATCAAACTTCATCAAAGCATTCAATGTTTTTGGTGAGCAGAGCCAGGCAGTCGAGTCAGCAGACCGAGACTCAGATGCTGAAGAGCCAGCAGAGCAGGTTGCATAGCAATGACAGTGGACTAGAATATCAACTGTCATGTCCTGATATGTTTCATGTCTGTGTTTGTCCCCTCCCCACACCAGGTGCACCCTATCACCAGCATTAATCAGTGTGGGTATTTAGTCTCTTGGGTGCTGTTGGCATTTGCCAGATCGTCTTGCTTAGTCAGTCGTTTCCAGCACTCTCTAGTATCATTAACTCTGCCAGTCTGTTTCCCGGTATTTGGACCTCTACCTGCCTGTTGGATTACGTTCCTGTCTAGCCCCCTCATGTGCCTTCGACCATCTGATCTGCTGCCAAACGAACTCTGCCTGCATTACGGATTACGAGCCTGTCTACTCCTCTGCACTGCCAGTCTTCTGATTCCCGGTACCGAACGCTGCCTGAACTACGACTACGAGCCTGACTCCCCTTATTGGACGACTGCCATTCAGACTCCCGGTTGCGAACATTGCCTGTCATTGACTACGAACCTGTCTTGTCCCATATTTCCTATTAAACAGTCAATCATATCTCTGCCTCCGTGTCCGCTTTTGGGTCCCGTATATCTGTCGTTGTGTCAGAACGATCTGGCCATGACGGACCCAGCAAAGTTGACCCATCTACAGAACGCAATAGCCCACCAAGGGGTTGTTGTGGGTCGACACGAGGAGGTGCTACGTTCAATTGCAGAGGAACTCAGTGAGCAGAGAGAGAACCAGCAGCGAGCCACCGAATGCCTGCTCAAACACTTGGAGAGATTAACACTGGCACTACCGGCACAGAGCGCTTCCCTCCCGTCTCCTGTCCCACCTATACCCAGCAACCCAACACCTTCCCCGGTATCCCTTAGAGAGCCGCACTTACCTGCCCCCGAACGGTTCTCTGGTGATTCGAGTTATTGTCGTCCTTTCTTGTCCCAGTGCTCGCGTATCTTCGAACTGCAGCCATCCTCTTTTCCCACAGAGAAGTCACGGGTCGCCTATATGATAACCATGATGACGGGGCGAGCCCTGGCATGGGCTACGCCGATATGGGACCAGCAGCTTCCTGTTTGTTTCAGTCTAGCAGCGTTCATTACGGAGGTAAAAAAAGTTTTTGATGCTCCATTATCCGGAAGAGAAGCGGCACGTCAGCTGCTACATCTAAGACAGGGGACTAGCAGCGTGTCGGATTACTCAATTAAATTCCGTACCCTGGCAGCGGAGTGCTCATGGAATTCCGAGGCTCTGCTCGACGCCTTCTACGACGGATTATGTGATCCCATCAAGGATGAACTCGCCGCCCGAGAGGTGCCTCCCAGTTTAGACAGCCTCATCTCCATTGCCATGCGTATAGGAAGTAGACTTCAGGAACGAAATCGGGAGAGAGAAAATCGTCGTCCTGCTCAGGCACTTCCGCATTTCGGCGGACCGGGTGGTAGAGCGTCACCGGGACTGCCGGAACCACCCGAATTCTTCCGGGAACCACCGAGGGCGTCCGAGGTTCTTACATCTGAACCCATGCAAATAAGGAGGGCACAGCTGATGCCCGAGGAACGTCGACGCAGGATAGACAGTCGCAGCTGCCTCTACTGTGGAGAGAAAGGACATTATGCAGCCGGTTGTCCTTTAAAAAGGGCGGGCTCATCAGTAACTGCAGGAATACGGGTGAGTCAAACTAAAACCCCGTGGGTACCCCCGGTTCGTTTCCCTTTTCCTGCCACTATTATTTGGGATTCCCAAACCCTTAAAGTAAATGTCCTTATGGATTCAGGAGCTGACGACTGTTTTATTGATAACTCCCTTCTGGTCAAATTAGGCATTCCTTCACGCCCTCTAAGCACACCCATCGAGGCCACAGCCCTGGACGGTCGTTCTATTGGGAGGGTGTCCCAGATATCGGTGCCCGTTACTCTGATTCTGTCTGGCAACCACCGGGAGGAGATTCAGTTCCTGCCCCTACATTCCCCTAATGCTCCAATTGTGTTAAGCCATTCTTGGCTTGTTAAACACAACCCTCACATAGATTGGACTACCGGTTCTGTTACCAACTGGAGCCCTTTTTGCCTTGCTCATTGTCTGAAGGCTGCACCTCATGTTCTAACAAGACAGGTTTCACAGGCCACGGAGGACATCGATTTGTCATCTGTTCCCCCCGAATACTGGGATCTAAGGGAGGTGTTCAATAACTCTCGGGCTACCTCTTTACCACCTCATCGGCCATACGACTGTGCCATAGACCTCCATCCAGGTACATCACCACCCCGTGGACGTCTGTACTCCCTGTCCGGTCCGGAAACTAAGGCCATGGCGGATTATGTGGAGACCTCCCTCAGGACTGGGATTATTCGGCCATCATCCTCTTCTGCTGGGGCTGGGTTTTTCTTCGTGGCCAAGAAGGATAAAACTCTACGCCCATGCATTGATTACCGGGGCCTGAATGACATTACGGTAAAAATACGTTATCCACTTCCACTGCTTGCCTCTGCCTTTGAGTTGCTCCAAGGAGCCACGATATTCTCAAAACTGGATCTCCGAAATGCCTACCACCTGGTACGGATACGAGAAGGGGATGAATGGAAGACTGCGTTTAACACTGCTAGTGGACACTATGAATACCTGGTGATGCCATTTGGATTGACGAACGCTCCCGCTGTCTTCCAGGCTCTGGTAAACGACGTACTCCGGGACATGATTAATCGTTTTGTTTTTGTGTATCTGGACGATATCTTGATTTTTTCTCACTCAGCCCAGGAACACACGGCACACGTACGACAGGTCCTCCAGCGATTATTAGAGAACCAACTGTTTGTAAAAGCAGAAAAGTGTGAGTTCCATCGCTCTGTCATTCCTTTCCTGGGTTACATAGTGGCTGCGGGTAGCATCCGAATGGATCCAGGCAAGGTCCAAGCCGTCACTGATTGGCCACAGCCCTCTTCACGCCTGGATCTGCAACGCTTCCTGGGGTTTGCCAATTTTTATCGGAGATTCATTCGTAATTACAGTATTTTGGCAGCCCCACTCACTGCCTTAACCTCGACTAAAGTGAGCTTTGTATGGTCCTCCCAAGCAGCCCAGGCCTTCGCAACCCTCAAACAGCGCTTCACTTCAGCCCCCATTCTGATTCACCCAGATCCGGCCCGGCAGTTTGTGGTGGAGGTGGACGCTTCCAATGTTGGCGTGGGGGCCGTGTTGTCACAAAGGTCGGACAGCGACCAGAAGCTGCACCCCTGTGCATTCCTCTCCCGTCGTCTGACACCGGCTGAAATTAACTATGACGTCGGCAACAGGGAATTGCTGGCGGTCAAGACTGCACTGGAGGAGTGGAGACATTGGCTGGAGGGAGCGGAACAACCATTCCTTGTGTGGACAGACCACAAGAACCTAGAGTATCTACGCCCAGCCAGGAGGCTCAATGCCCGACAAGCCAGGTGGGCTCTGTTTTTTACTCGCTTTAATTTCACCCTGTCTTATCGACCCGGCTCTAAGAACACTAAACCGGACGCCCTCTCCCGTGTGTTCAGTCCTGCTGCTGCCCAAGGTAATGAGCACATTCTCCCTGTCTCTTGTTTGGCTACATCCTTGGTCTGGGGTATTGAGGAGGAGGTGCGTAACGCACAACAGTTGAGCCCTGACCCCGGAGGGGGTCCGCCAGGCTGCCTGTTCGTGCCTGACCCTGTTCGATCCCGAGTCCTGGAGTGGGGTCATTCATCAAAACTGACCTGCCACCCCGGTTCTCGCCGGACCCTGGCATTTATACGTCGAAGGTTTTGGTGGCCCACCATGGGAGTGGATGTTCCCTCTTTTGTCTCTGCCTGCACAGTGTGTAATCAAAACAAGACGCCCCGCAAGGCCCCGGCTGGTCTTTTACAGCCTCTTCCGGTCCCTCATCGTCCATGGTCACACATCTCCCTGGATTTTGTCACAGGCCTGCCGCAATCCGACGGCAATACCGCTATCCTCACCATTGTGGACCGGTTCTCGAAGGCGGCACACTTCATCGCCCTGCCTAAGCTGCCATCGGCCAAGGAAACGGCCCAACTGATGGTGCAGCACGTTTTTAGGATCCACGGATTACCCATTGACATCGTCTCCGACCGGGGCCCTCAGTTCACTTCCCAGTTCTGGAGGGCTTTCTGTACCCTTATTGGTTCTTCTATCAGTCTGTCCTCAGGATTCCACCCAGAGTCTAACGGCCAATCAGAGCGGGCCAATCAAGATCTGGAAACTGTGCTACGTTGCCTGGTTTCGGACAATCCCACCACCTGGAGCCGGAAACTCGTTTGGGTGGAATATGCCCGCAACACCCTGCCTTCCTCCGCTACTGGGCTTTCCCCCTTTGAGTGCTCCTTGGGCTACCAGCCTCCGCTGTTTTCGGAGCAGGAAGAGGAGGTTGGCGTCCCGTCGGCCCAGCTGTTTGTTAGGCGCTGCCGTCGGACCTGGAGAAAGGCCCGGGCTGTTCTACTACGAACAAATACCAGGTATCGGCGGCAGGCCGACCGTCGCAGGACCCAGGCTCCCCACTACCGTGTAGGCCAGAGGGTGCGGCTGTCCACCCGAGATCTGCCCCTTCGGGTGGAGAGTCGCAAGCTTTCGTCCCGTTACATCGGCCCTTATCAGATCTCCCGGGTTATCAATCGCTCAGCTATACGCCTCATGTTGCCCCGGTCCCTCCGCATTAATCCTACCTTTCATGTGTCCCGTGTAAAACCTGTCTCTCACTGTCCTTTGTCTACTGTTCGCAGGCCTGCCCCTCCTCCTCGGGTTATTGACAACCAACCTGCTTGGACGGTGCGTCGCCTCCTGAGAGTCCGTCCCCGGGGCCGGGGTTTCCAGTACCTGGTTGATACTGGAAACCGGGCCGGAGGAGCGGTCTTGGGTCTCTACCAGGGACATCCTCGACCCGGAGCTCATCGCTGACTTTCATCGGCGGCATCCCGGTCAGCCAGGTATGCACCCGGGTCGGTCGCCAGGTGGCGTCCGTAGGGGGAGGGGTACTGTCATGTCCTGATATGTTTCACCTGTCTGTGTTTGTCCCCTTCCCACACCAGGTGCACCCTATCACCAGCATTAATCAGTGTGGGTATTTAGTCTCTTGGGTGCTGTTGGCATTTGCCAGATCGTCTTGCTTAGTCAGTCGTTTCCAGCACTCTCTAGTATCATTAACTCTGCCAGTCTGTTTCCCGGTATTTGGACCTCTACCTGCCTGTTGGATTACGTTCCTGTCTAGCCCCCTCATGTGCCTTCGACCATCTGATCTGCTGCCAAACGAACTCTGCCTGCATTACGGATTACGAGCCTGTCTACTCCTCTGCACTGCCAGTCTTCTGATTCCCGGTACCGAACGCTGCCTGAACTACGACTACGAGCCTGACTCCCCTTATTGGACGACTGCCATTCAGACTCCCGGTTACGAACATTGCCTGTCATTGGCTACGAACCTGTCTTGTCCCATATTTCCTATTAAACAGTCAATCATATCTCTGCCTCCGTGTCCGCTTTTGGGTCCCGTATATCTGTCGTTGTGTCAATCAACTCCATCAGCGTCAACGGTGTGCATGACACCTGCTTAACGTCATTGCAACAACAGATTCTGCGTTGGCAGAAACAAATAGTGATAGCTACAAAAGGTTGTCCAGGTTGTCTTTTGCCAAATGCCAAGCTATGTGGAATAAAATGGGGCGGTCAACCTTAGCTGCTGAAGTTGTAGAGAATGAGTGCAAACTGCAGTTGATCCTTCCAAATCAAACACGTTGGATGTTAACTTACCTGGCTGTGGGAGGATGCCATAAGAAATGTGTGTGAAGAATTAAAAAGTGAAAATGTGAGTAGCAATTCTTTGAATCAATGTAATGTTTTCCTATTACAGTAATATTTATTGTCCTTGAAATGTTAGAATTCTAAGAGGTATTACATTTATCTTACCTTATCTTTCAGGCTGAGCTCGGCAGAAATGTCCTTCTTGAATGACTACTGCAAAGTGATGAAGCCTTTGGTCTCAGGTTTGAACATTCTAGTCTGATACCAACACGCATATGGGGTGGCTGCAGCCATCTTCTTACTTAAAACAAAACTTCAAAGGCTGGAAGCATCTTGCCAAATGTGCCTACCACTTATCAGAGCCATTCAAAAGGGTCTCCAAAAGCACTTTGGAGAAATGATGGAGGAGGCACAGCTTATTGCTGCTGCAATCCTTCTGCCAAAGGTCAAGACGTCTTGGACTGACAAAGCTGATGTCATCACAGCCAGTATGATTTCTTTACTCCAAAAGGTTTTAACCTCATTGTCCATATGATGATATATTTTGGTCTTTGAGTCTTTTCTTTAATAGTTTTTTGTTATGTTTTTCTTTTTTTCATTATTTAAGTTGCATTACAGGTGCTGGACAATAACCTTACATTGATTGATTTATCATATTAATTATGATTATAGTCTTATATCATAATTGTGTATTATTTTGGACATATTATTACAATAATATAGGTTGCTATTTACTAATCATCATAAATGCTTTATTACTAGGGGTTATTATAAATTGCTACCCTTTGCATATAACTATGTTTGGTTACAGCCAAACATGGACTCACCTCAACATTAGAGAATTTGTTAGGTCTGAATGTATTTGAACTCAAATCAATCTCAGTATCTGAGAATAACACTTGTGGAAGTCTGTGTTAGAGCTATTGCAATGCCAATAATATGATTGTGTTGCCAGTCACATACAACATTGCTGAAACACTGAATATGTGAATGTTGTGTTGTTTTCAATTTAAAGGTTTGGCGTACCTGAAGAATCATCTTGACACAATCACACAGGACGAGACTGAGCATCTAAGGCAGCATTCATCTGATGAAGAGGATTGCCAAACGGTGAGAAGGTACAGGGGAGCTGGATGGGTATCTTGCTAGTCCATCGGACAAAATGGATTTACTTCATTAGTTTCCGTACATAAAGAAGTTGTCCCTCAAATTCAACACAGGCCTGCCTGCATCTGCCGCCTGTGAGCTTCTTTTTAGCTGTGCTGGACTATTCTTTACTGCAAAGCGAGCCAGGATAGACTCAATTAACTTAGAAAATCAGTTCCTACTGAAACTGAACGGAAAATTCAGAGAGAAATTAAGTGAGATAAGTGTTTGATAGGTATTTCCACAAAAAAAAGGCTTTTGAACATTCCTTTGAACATTTGTATATGTGAAGTTGAGATTTAAGATTTAATCTTGTTGGTTATTTTCTGGTGTTTTATGGAATATTTAGCCTGTCAAGCATTACATGTTAACAATATTACATATACTGTACAGAACTATATAGAAAAGTAAATTATTTTGATATTAATTTGTTTGTGAAGCTTGCATTCAATTGCCACACCCTTTTCACATGAACTTCCATTCTTGTAAAAGGAGAATAAAAATAACCATCAAAATTGAAATAGCTAATTGTTTTAGAAGTAACTTAGTAACTTTTACTCTGAGTACTTTTTAAATGTGCTACTTTTTACTTTTACTTTAGTAGTTTTTTACACCAGTACTTTTACTTCTACTTGATTACAATTTCATTAAAGTAACAGTACTTCTACTTGAGTAGGATTTTACAGTACTCTTTCCACCCCTGTTCCTTTGGCATAGGCTACAGCACAATCATTAAATAGACTTATGCATTTGGCCTCTCTACCTGCAACAGGCATGTTCATCCCATCTCACAGATGAATATTAATAAAAATACATTTCCAACAATTAATATGCAAGTTAAATAACCTACGTAGTGTGTTGCTGCCATCACCACAACCCTCTAGCCTGCTGCCAGCCCAGGATCCAGGACCGCCTGGTGAGGGCACAGTGTTGGCATTTCCTTGCAGGTAGGTTAGAGCTAATTTAGATGCCAAAGGTCATGCCACATCGTGACTACACTTTGAGCAGTTCAATGTTTTATTCAGTAATGGTTGAATGCCGCTGTTGCCTGCTGGTCAATCCCATAGCAGTGTAACACGACACCCTTATAGACTGACAACACTGGTTGAGACAAAACAATCACTAACCAAAAGTAACTGATCAAGAGGAACTGTGTTAGTTGAGGGTATAATTTCTCTAGCCTATTGTTTTGTTGTATATATTGTATTTTTTTAACATTGTATTGTATTCAAATAATTGCGTTAGTTTAGTTTCTATGCTGTAATATTGGTGTACAATTCAGTCTTTTAATTAGATAAATAAATAAAATACTACTAGTGAAATATTGATCTGCTCAATATGCTTTAATCTGCTCTGGTCTTTAGAACGTCTGTCCCATCTCATTGAAGCCACGGAAGTTCAATGCCGACCGCGGTACTGCAGGCATTGTTAGCAGAAAACAGGATCCCCCCAAAATGGCGATCTGTGTGGTCAATCTTCGTGTAAATATATATTTTTTTGAAGACAATCATGGTACAAATAATTTCTGCTAACACACCAGATGTGTGTCCTTGAACTGAATCGTTTTCAATCGCACACAGAAGAAGTTATAAGGATAATTTAGTTGCTAATGGCAGCCTGCGTTACACAATGAGAGATGGCAGCACTGATCTAGCCTGCAACGTCACTTCATGGAGTAGCTCAAACTTCGCTTGTTATGTCTCCATGAGACGCCATTTTAACCAACTTAATTTGGCTTCAATTGGCTTTTGAGTCTCCACATGGGAATGAATGCTGTCACGTGATCAATGGCTTTGTCATTGGTCATGGGCTGACAACACTGGTGGATGCAAAACAACCAACAGATGATTGGCTTAAAATAAGGTAATGTTTTAGGAGTGAATGAACCAAACAGAACAAAACTAAAAGGCCTCTGGCAGGGTATCTGTAGGTGAGCTGCATGCATTGTGATTTTCTATGGCAACACTTAACTCCACGTACTGTATGTGTATATAAGGGAATTGTTACTTTTCTTAGATAGCTCATGATCACCTTACTGCTTACATTTAATGTTTGACTGCCTCTCCACATACAGCAACCTGCATGACTTCTTAGCTTCCTGCCCAAAAATCTTTGTTTCCCAGACAACCATGTGACCTTTATGACCTCTGGTACCACAGTAAAAGCCTCAATTCAAGACCTGACGAGTTATGTTTTGTACATCCAGCAGTAAGGAGCGGTAAGGAGCGACACGTCCCCACACACTGGGTAAAAACTGGTTGAATCAACGTTGTTTCCACGTAATTTCAACCCAAGAATTCAATGTGATGACGATGAACCAACCAATCTTGATTGAATAATACTTTTTCTTTGAGTGTTGAATTCACGTTAGTTGACAACTCAACCAAATGTCAAAACTAGACGTTAAACTGAAGTTTGTGCCCAATCGGTAAGCAGCAAGTTGAGATCAAGGCAGGTACCAATGATGTGTTCACACTGAGTCTGGAGATTGAGTGTGTGTGTGTGTCACTTTGTATCTGTCTGTCACCCCCCCCCCACCCCCCCCCACCCCAACGTCTGTCTGCCTGCCTGCTATAATAGGGTTCACAGGTCTTCTGCTTCACATCAGGAAGTAAACAAGAGGAAGGTGTGTTTTGCTTTTGGGGAATACATTAAGGAACTGCATTGAAGCTTTTCTCTACTCTTTAACAGTATAGCAATAGCAGTAGTTTGGCAAAATGGTATGGTTGTCTGCACATCTTGCCCATGGCTGTATCTTTCCTTAGATGTTTTGAGTGTCCGGCTCATTAGTACAGTTCAGGCAGTCAACATGGCTTTACATGTCAATTTATATACACAAAAAAATGTACTATTAAAACATGTAATATAATTTAACTTTACATATCATACAGCATTCACTCATATTATATTGGTTTTCAATCAATGCAATACATTGTGTATCTCTGATATGATGAAGTTTCTATATGGGTCTATCTATGGAATGTGTTTTCTAAATCTGTCACTAGAAGTGCCAGCAAGTCTAGTTGTGCCCTTTCTATAGAATGTGTTTAATATGCATCCTGTCACTGAAGACGCCGGCCAATCTAGAGTCTATTTGGGCACGTTTCTGATTTATGACAGCGGACTGACTTTCTGTGGATCACTCACTATATTAGCTCCAGTCTAACTTTGTACAATGTTCTTCAGGCAAGTTGCACTCACTGGCAGCTTGTGATACGAACCCAGATCTGATTGATAAATGTCTGTATCAACTCTCCACCGAGTATTTGATATTTCTCCTCACATTCTGAGTTTCCTCAATACCAGAGAAAATCATCATAACAATCTCTCCATAATAAAAGATAAGTGTTAGAGGTACAATAACTACTGTGAAAAAACATTTAGCGGATTTCAGAATAATATCTCTATCAATCTTCCTCCCTCGCTCTCTCCCTCTCTCCCCAGCCCTTTCTCCCTAAAAGGTCCCTGTAGAGGATTCTATCTGCAGGTTCCATAAGGAGCAGTGGCCTCTCTCTGGCTCCATTATCTTGTCATTTGAGGAGGATTATGTTCCAGAGCACACACAGTCCAGACTGACGCAAAGAACTATTACAGCTTACAATAATTGCAAATCTAATTAGAGGGAACGAGCTCAGCATCATTCTCCCTATTCTCCCTGACCAGGCCTGATTTGGTTTAATGAATGCATGCGGTGGAGTGGTGTGTTTGGTACCTTCTCTTTCTCTGAAACAAGTTCAAAGCCACTTCTAGAATACACTTCAAGTGTATTTGTCTGGAGTGATTCTAACGCAGGGGTCCAACCTTTTCTAGCAGGAGAGCTACTTTCTAAAAATGAAATGTGGCGAGCTACTAATGTTATTCTATTGGTACATTCTTCTCTTCTCCTCAGCCCTGAAACTCTTCCCCAGGTCCTTAGTGTACAAGAGAAAGCAGTGCACTATGTTCTCTGTCAATATACCTAGTAAAATAGGGGCTGTGTCATGCCAAATGAAAAGTGTCCCCACCGCTGCGTCACAATGGGATTCGAGAAACTATTAGCGTCCATTGCTAGGGCCGTTGTTAGAACATGCCAAATTCTGCCCGGCCTACATAATGAAATATTGATAGCGTTCGTTGCTATGCTGGTTGTTATGGTATGATTGTTCTGAGGTGTGCAGAGAGAGAAGTGCATGCAGTCAAAAGACGGGAAAATGTGATCATTGTTATTTGCGCTATTTACCATGTTTCAGCTTTAAATCTCACAGATTATTGGTGGATAAAGTACAAAACATGATCCTTGCATGGTAATTGATGTTTACTTGCTTGCAAAACTTGATTAAGCTAGCATGGAAAGTGCAAACGATGGATGCAAACACTACTGTGATGTACGGCAACTGCACCGCATGTAACCGCAGGGCTCTCCAGAGGGTGGTGCGGTCTGCCCAACGCACCAGGACACCTACAGCACCCGATGTCACAGGAAGGCCAAAAAGCCACTGCCTGTTCACCCCTCTATCATCCAGAAGGCGAGGTCAGTGCAGGTGCATCAAAGCTGGGACCAAGAGACTGAACAGCTTCTATCTCAAGGCCATCAGACTGTTAAATAGCCATCACTAGCACATTAGAGTCTGCTGCCCTATATACATAGACTTGAATTCACTGGCCACTTTAATAATGGAAAACTACTCACTTTAATAATGTTTACATATTTTGCATTAATCATCTCATTTGTATATACTGTATTATATTCTGTTCTACTGTATCTTTGTCTATTCCGCTCTGACATTGCTCGTCCAAATATGTATATATTCTTAATTCCATTCCTTTACTTTAGATTAGTGTGTATTGTTGTGAAACTGTTAGATATTACTTGTTAGATATTACTGCACTGTTGGAGCTAGAAGCACAAGCATTTCGCTACACTCGCAATAACATCTGCTAAACACGTGTATGTGACAAATAAAATTTTACATGATTTGAAAAATATCTTTATTTGGCTAGCTAGCCGGTGTCTTGCCAGAATCCCCCCAGAAGTAGCGCAATGTAAATTCATATTAGTATTGCCCATTCAGTTGCATTATGCTATTTCAAAATACGAACAGCTGTAACAACCTTAAACAATGAACAACGTAAGGAGCATTACATCACGTCTATTGAAATATGAAGCTATGACACTGGTAATAAACACGCACAGGTTTCCATATTAAAAGTAGCATGACTTTTCTGAGACCAACTGTGTCCTAAGAACTGATAGGATTTTTACTTTACAGTCGTATGAGGAACATCACAAAGAGACATCCCCACTTAGCAAAATTGTTTTTTGGAATGGTGACAGCATTCCCTGTTATTGTCAGTGTGTAGGGTAGGGTATAGTGACATCACTCCTCTACTCCGCTCTGGTCTTCTTCTCTCCTCTGGTCTTCTTCTCTCCTCTGGTCTTCTTCTCTCCTCTGGTCTTCTATTCTTCGATGGTCTTCTTATCTCCTCTGGTCTTCTTCTCTCCTCTGGTCTTCTTCTCTCCTCTGGTCTTCTTCTCTCCCCTGGTCTTCTTCTCTCCCCTGGTCTTCTTCTCTCCTCTGGTCTTCTTCTCTTCTCTGGTCTTCTTCTCTCCTCTGGTCTTCTTCTCTCCTCTGGTCTTCTTCTCTCCTCTGGTCTTCTTCTCTCCCCTGGTCTTCTTCTCTCCCCTGGTCTTCTTCTCTCCTCTGGTCTTCTACTCTTCTCTGGTCTTCTTCTCTCCTCTGGTCTTCTTCTCTCCTCTGGTCTTCTTCTCTTCTCTGGTCTTCTTCTCTCCTCTGGTCTTCTTCTCTTCTCCGGTCTTCTTCTGCCCTCGGGAGCGCTCTTCTTTGTCCCTTCGTCTCGGTCAGAGGCCAGCTGCCACCTCTTGATGTATTTCTCAATCTCACCATCAGAAGCTTTGGTACTATGGTGGTTTCGGCAAAAGTGCGTATGATATAAGTGAGGGTAATAATAGTTTACTTAATATACAGACTGGTTAAATGAACAGGTAAGTTAATATTTTGCATGGTTCAAATTAACTGTACATGTAAATATACAGTAAATTTACAAGTAAGTGAATATTTGCATGGTTACATTAACTGTACAGGTAAATGACAGGAAGAGATACTTAAATAGCTAAATGTGTGTATGATATAATTTAGAGTAATAATAGTAATTCCCTTAAAATACAGTCCTTAGTGCGCAGGGTTTAATTACAGATAAATGCACGTATTGCACATTCGATCTACTAAAAGCAATGAAAAAAAGATACAACTGACAGGATACTAATATGCATTCCTGAGTGAATGACTACGTAAGTTCAGTCCATGCAGTAGCCCTGAAAGCAAACTTACTGAGAACTATGCCTTTCAGGGCAAGTGGTTTGAATGGCTGCTTCCCATTGGCCCCTCGCCAGTTAATCTTTATGGCCAGGGCATTTGGCAGGAGTTTTGTTAGTGTTCTCCACACAGTCTCCTTCCTTGGTGGTCATTCCTCCCGCCAGTCCAAAAGCTGTGATCTGAAAGACAACAAACTGGTATGTTATGAAGATAATACTGATTAGAGTACTGCTTCAGAACAGGGATGTTCATCAGAAGCGGTAAAGTAACAAGTTAATGGTAAACCCAGGGATGGAAATTGAGGTGGAACTGCGTTCGGAGTCAGATTCAATGTGGCTTGGTTCAGGTGAATAGCTTTTCAACACTACTTTTAATGATTTCAAATATTTCCACACCAGGTACTATTTGAGGGCTGATTGCCCAGCAATCCTTCCCTTGACTCTCTTCAAGTATTCCAAAGAGAACACCGGAAACCCAAGGTAGGTCACATCCGGAACCTCTGACGGCATTGAACCCTTCAACTGCAGCCTTTGCAGTTGAAGCAAAATCAGCTGTTGTTGCTTAAGTGTGTCTAATGATGTTAGAATCTGCTGCATAAAATACAAAACAAAACATTTAACCCCAAGTTATAATTTATCCTAAATTGTGGTTTATTCCTCAGATGTCTACTAAAAAGCATGAGCTGACGCAACCCCATAAATATTGGTAGAGGTGCTGACTAACTATACAAAAAAATAAAATAATATACTCTTAACTATTTTGGTTGTACCCATTACATTGTTGGGAGCATATTTTGTGTGAAACTTGGCTGCTGGGCAAAGGCTGCTGTTGAATGATCTGGCTATCTAGTGGCTCAACCCTCTCTGCTACACTGTGGAGGTCTAATGACTGGTGCAGGAGGTAAACTGCCCCTTTGTGGTCTCGGACTGGGCATTCCTTTGTGGTTTCTCAATTGGTTTTCTTTCATCCTCACTGGTTATCTGCCTATTAGTGCCTCTGATGTTGAAAACACATAAGGCTTATTACACTCATAAGAAATTGTAGTCAGGCAGTTGGCAAACATATCTCAGTTGGCAAACATATCTAGCAACTAATGCAGAGAGATATTTAAGCTCTCATGTGTTTTTAAGAACATGAAGGATCTCAAAATTATATTTGACAGCTGGTAGTTATACCTTTCTTTTCTTTTCATGTATGCTGGGCGGTCATCCTCCTCTGTCTGAAGATCAGAATGGACCACAGCCATAGGCAGCTTACGCCTTGCTTCATCATATGTATGATGAAGCAAGGCGTATGAAAAAAGTATGAACATGTTTGCACTAACTAACTGTAAGTCGCGCTGGATAAGAGCGTCTGCTAAATGACTAAAATGTAAATGTAAATATGTTTCTGTAAGAGAACATTTCATGTGTATCATGAACATTATATGCTACCTGTTCCCTGCATATTACAGATACAGACTGTCCTCTTATGAGATTGCTGTCAGTTTTACAAAAAAATACACAAGTACAAGACTGAAAATACAAACAAATTGTTTGTTTTAATACATTTTGCCACATGAGAATGGCTTCTTACCTCTAGTGTAACTGATGTGAACATCAAATAAACCCCAGGTTTCAACAGGCGCCTTCCTTCTCTTCATGACGCTGGTACAACATCTGTCTCCTTCTTCTCTGCAAATATGAAATCCGCGACGTGAAACGTTGTGCAAAATTAGAAACTGATTGATTATGGGAGTTAATTGAACCCTTTACACTGTATATGGTATGAAAATGGCAGATTTGGTTGATGGAGGGCTGTGTGCTTGCCACAGTTCCTAATTGGCACAATTCTTCCGAGTGTAAAGGGTTAAGTCCCATGACGCAACTAAAGATGGTGATGTTTCAGTGTGGGTCAAGTTTAGAACATTGACAGTAACGCGTTTCAGAAAATTCTGTAAGATAAAAAGTACTAAACCGTTTGTAACAGACAGACAGCAGGATAGGACATGTTCTAAATTGGTGCCCGTTTATGTACAGGACTTACTAGGTAGGAAGAGTAGCAGAAGTAGGTCAAGGCAGTGAGATGAAAGTTGTCAGGTCCAGGCACAGCTCTAAGATGTACAAGAGTTACTAAGAGAGAGAGAGGGAGAGAGGTGAATAGTATGTCACACTGGTCTAGGATAGTGTCTGCTCGTCACCCTGGCTGTGTAAACGCAGTGAGACCTCTCCGGTTGTCACTGGCGAGCCACGCTAATGTCGACGCTGATCCCGGTGATCTCCTGCCGAGAAACCTTAGGCCTATATGTATTGTCTATTTGCAAATGTTATATAGGTCTTAATAGTATCATTGATGAGATAGATATATATACTGTATACACACATACACAGTACCAGTCTCTTTATTTTTTACCAAACCAAATATTTGTTCAACAAATCAAAATCTATTTTATATTTGAGATTCTTCAAAGTAGCCACCCTTTGCCTTGATGACAGCTTTGCACATTCTTGGCATTCTCAAAAACAGCTTCATGAGGTAGTCACCTGGAATGCATTTCAATTAACAGGTGTGCCTTGTTAAAAGTTTATTTCTTAATGCGTTTGAGCCAATCAGTTGTGTTGTGGGAGTGGTAAGGTAGAGGTGGTAAACAGAAGATAGCCCTATTTGGTAAAAGACCAAGTCCACATTATGGCAAGAACAGCTCAAATAAGCAAAGAGAAACGACAGTCCATCATTACTTTAAGAACTTCTTCAAGTGCAGTCGCAAAAATCATCAAGCGCTATGATGAAACTGTCTCTCATGAGGACCGCCACAAGAAAGGAAGACCCAGAGTTAACTGCTGCAGAGAATAAGTTCCTTAAAGGTAACTGCACCTCAGCCCAAATAAATGCTTCACAGAGTTCAAGTAACAGACACATCTCAACATCAACTGTTCAGAGGAGACTGCATGGTTTGGGATGAGTTGGACGGCAGAGTGAAGGAAAAGCAGTCAACAAGTGCTCAGCATATATGGAAACTCCTTCAATGCTGTTGGAAAATAATTCCTCATGAAGCTGGTTGAGAGAATGCCAAGAGTGTGCAAAGCTGTCATCAAGGCAAAGGGTGGCTTTTGACTAGTACTGTATATACAGTATATACTTATAAAGTATGGTTACATTAAATTTTCTCTGTTAACCCTATCCTTTGGAATGACTTTGATAGCAACAGTGAATATATTTAGTTATTAAGAGATCTCTCAATAATCATTCTTAGAATTGCACATTGGTAGTTGTCAGTGACAAATATAAAAGCTAGGCTTGGTTAAAACCTTGGAGGGTTTTAAAGGGTATCTGTAGATAAATACATTCTCCAGTAGGAGGTGCTGCCCAGCCTAATGTTGTTTTTTTCTGATAGTGGATATAACATTCAAGATCTGATGTTGTTTAAAAGATACAAATTCAACATAAGTTATACAAGGTTTGTCTATGTTGAAATGGGTTAAAATAATGACACAATCCAGTCGTTGAATTTACACCCTCAAAACAACAGTTGATTAATTTTTTCAAATCCAATGTATTTTCCACGTAGATTCCACGGCACAGTATGTTGACACATTACGCTGAAACAATGTTAATTCAACCAATTTGTGCCCACTTCCACAATCAGGAAATTATACAGATGATCCTTCTGTTCTAAAACACAAAATCAATAAATCATTTCGATTTGGACCCTTTTTGTCTCAGGCATGGATAAATAAATGGAGACAGTCTTCCACACATGATAATGTGGAATTGTCCAATTTAGAGTAGACAGATAATGAAGATCCACATTATTTCTGTAGCATAAGCCTATTAGACTCTCTTACACAGCACTCATGATGAATCATGACAATTCACACATGCAGTCAATACATTTCTGATGAGCACCATGGCTTTGAATCACCTTGAATTTATCAGTCCATGTTTACTGACTATACAGCATTTGCTTACTTTGAGCATAAACCCCCGCGAAACCCATTAGGCACAGGCTACAGCACATTCATTAAAAAGACATGCATTTGGCCTCTCTACATTTCCATCAATTGTTAAATAACCTACATAGTGTGTTGCTGCCATCACCACAACCCTCCAGCCTGCTGCCAGCCCAGGATCCAGGACCGCCTGGTGAGGGCACAGTGTTGGCATTTCCCTGCAGGTACGTTAGAGCTAATTTAGATGCTAAAGGGCATGCCACATCGTGACTAGACTTTGAGCAGTTACATTTTTTATTTAGTTAGGGTTGAATGCCGGTGTCGCCTGCTGGCTAATCCCATAGCAGTGTACCACCACACCCTTATAGACCACAGCTACAGAAGGCTATATTGGTCCGTTAATACAAGACTAGTAAAGGCCCAGTGCACTACTTTTGTGATATATATATTATTATTTTATTTTTTCAGCACCACTACTTCCCGCGGCTATGCAGAAGAAGTTATAACGATAATTTAGTTGCTAATGGCAGCCTCAGAACCATGCGCATTGGCTTAAACGTGTCATCAAAATCCATTGGTACAAGTGACGAGGCGACAGTCTGAGTGAAACATACTGCCAAACATACATCAAAAATAAAATGCCATCTTAACCGACTTCATTTGGCTTCAAAGTGCTATTGAGTCTTCACATAGGAATGAATGGTGTCACGTCATCAATGGCTTTGCCCATTCATATATACAGTCATTGGTCACTGGCTGATAACACTGGTGAAGGAAAAATAGCCACCAGTAAAATATGGTAATGTTTTAGGAGTGAATGAACCAAACAGAACAAAACTAAATGGCCTCTGGCAGGTTATCTGAAGGTGAGCTGCATGCATTGTGATCTCCTATGGCAACATTTGACTCCACGAAACATATACTATAAGGGAATTGTTACTTTTCTTAGACAGCTCATGATCACCTTACTGCTTACATTTAATGTTTGACTGCCTCTCCACTTACAGCAGTTTACAGAAAGAAAATAAATGGAGACAGTCTTCCACACATGATAATGTGGAATTGTCCGATTTAGAGCAGACAGATAATGAAGGTCCACATTATTTCTGTAGCATAAGCCTATTAGACCCTCTTACACAGCACTCATGATGAATCATGACAATTCACACATGCAGTCAATACATTTCTGATGAGTACCATGACCTTGAATCAACTTGAATTTATCAGTCCATGTTTACTGACTATACAGCATTTGCTTACTTTGAGCATAAACCCCCGCAAAACCCATTAGGCACAGGCTACAGCACATTCATTAAAAAGACATGCATTTGGCCTCTCTACATTTCCATCAATTGTTAAATAACCTACATAGTCTGCCAAAAACAATATTATTTCCAAGACAACCATGTAACCTTCATGACCTCTGGTACCAACAGTAAAAGTGTAACTTTGTGATTCCAATTAAGATCTGATGCTTTATGTTTTGCACATCCAGCAGTAAGGAGCAACATGTGTCTACCCACTGGGCAACCCAGAAATTGAATGTGATGATGTTGAATCAATGTGGAAAACTGATTGAATTTTAAAAAGAATGGACGTAATGGAATTTCATCTTTTTTGACCCAACTTTTAACCTAAATCAAACGATATGGTGTAATGTTTTGTTGATTTCACATTGAATTCACGTTAGTTGACAACTCAATCAAAGGTAAATCCAAACTAGACATTGAACTGACGTCTGTGCCCAGTGGGTAAGCAGCACGCTGTGATCAAGGCAGGTACCAGTGATGTGTTCACACGGAGTCAAGAGTGTGTGTGTGTGTGTCTGTCTGTCTGTCAGTCACTCTCTGTATCTGTCTGTCACCCCACCCCATCTATCTGTCTGTCTGCTATATGAGGTTTCACAGGTCTCATTCCTCACATCAGGAAGTAAACAAGAGGAAGTAAGACGAGTGTTGTCTGGTCCAGGCACAGCTTCGAAGATGTACAGGACTTACTAAGACAGAGAGAGGGAGAGAGGTGAATAGTATGTCACACTGGTCTAGGATAGAGAGAGACAGTAGATACTCAGCATGCGCTGCTGGTTGTAACACAATTGTAATTATTCATCTGAGAGACTAGGAAGAGTCGCAGCAGCAGGTCAAGGCAGTGAGACGAGGGTTGTCGGGTCTAGGCACAGCTCTGAGATGTAGTTTCAGGACTTACTAGGAGAGAAAGACAGAGAAGACAACTAAATTTGAATGACTGTACTGAATGACTAAATGCTTCTGTAAAGAGAATCGACTGTCTAACTATACACTTGCTGAAATACTGATAGTTGTAACATTGTCATAACTCTTCTGTAAAGAGAATCAACAGCCTAACTATACACACATGATGAAATATCCATATACTGTAGTAACTCACTCAGAGGATAGAAGACACGGGTCTAGGCACAATATAATAATAGCAGAGAGAAGTCAACAACTTTTGAAGGACTGCTCAGCTTTAACTTAACATTGAGACAAATTAAATGGGTAGCTAGCAACTGTACTAACTTAACGTTAGCTAGGCTAGTGTCTGTTCTGCACAAAAGACCAATAAAGAGACAGCATGTGCATGACTGACTAAGTAGTAGCTAGCCAGCTAAGTTAAGTTACACATGGTGATTTATGAAACTAGCTAGCCACTTATCATTGTCTATAGCTAACGTTATGTTACTTACTCTTGAGGTCAGAGGGTGTACATTAAATTGTCTGAAAAATAGGGGTTATTACATGAATGTAATAAGAAACGTTAGGTGCCGGCTTAAGGCCGGTAGCAACCACTACAGAATGTCCGGTCAGAACAAGGATGAGGCAGATGTCGAGGTTAAGGGGAGTTTAATGGAAGATGCCCACACTGACACACATCTGACCACTCATGGTTCAGATAACTGAGAATCATGTCCAGTGATAACTGACATTAATTATGTGGTTGTTTAGATGCACGCACAATTAAACATCAGACAGACTTAAGTCCCAGGAATCAAGGCCACTGATAGGCTGAATGAGATGAGGTGATAAGTATTTGGCGTGACCTTGACCAATAAGACACTAACACTAAAAGTGGGGGTCATCTGAACGGGAGATTAAGCTTCCCCGACTATAACTAACCAAAAGGGATGGCTAGAATCAGCTGACTGAAGCTGGCAGTTTTAACAGCTGCCCCCAAATGTGTTGTACAGATTTGAAATCAACAACAAAGGGCAGCGAGGGCAGACAGTCATTGAGAGGAATGACGCGAACACTTGTGGTCATCCAGAAAGGCAGAAATGTAGACCAGATAGGCGACTGGTCCAATAGAAGGCCTGTCTTTCTCTCTCTCTCTCTCTCTCTCTCTCTCTCCCTTAAGCCGGCACCCGTCACAAAAGTGCTTGAGGTCACCAGACCAGGGCGAGTGATACTGTGGGGGCCAGTGCAGGATGTAAAGCAGTTCTGGAAGAGGGGAGCCAACAAGATGCAGTGGTGGATCCAGTGACGGCTGCACCCTCTGCCCAGGAACAGGCAACAGGAGTACCTCAACGGCGAGTGCTTGTAAGACCCCCAGGGGAGGAGCAGGAGTCATATTGACCCCTGGCACAGTGTCAACTGAGGACACCAGGACGGGAGACAGCAGGGCCACAGCAGCAGGGCCACAGCAGCAGAGCCTGACGAAGGTCTAAGGACTGGAAATCGCAGGGCTGCAGCAGCAGAGCTTGATGAGGACCCTGGGACTGGATACTTAGGCAGCTGGCACCACGAAGCATCAACGGGAGGTGGCCACCGGACAGGCCGGACCCAGGCAGAGGGACCAGGTGAGGGCCCCGGATCAGGAGGTCGGGCCGCAGCAGCAGAGCTCGATGATGGTCTCTGCACGGCAGACGGTCGGCCGCAGGTCCCGACAAAGCTCTCTACTAGAGACCACAGATCCACAGCAGCAGAGCTCGATGAGGGTCTCCGGACTGCAGATGGTGAGGCTGCCCCATCAGCGACAGGAGAGGTCCCAGGAACAGGAGTTGGGGTCGGCTGGATATACACAGCAACGACGGGCGGAGATCTAAGGACAGTAGATGGCCGGACCACCACGTCAGTGAAAGGAGAGGGCTCTGGAACCGGAGCTGAGATCAGCTGGATTCACACACCAGAAACAGGTGAAGATCTCAGGACATGAGACAGCTGCACACCTGAAAGAGAGGGAGAAAAAGATCCAAAGGCGGGAGAGAGCTGGACCCTGGGTCCAGGAGAAACTTACTGTGTCCAGAGCTGTTGACTTGGGACCTGACTGGGCTACAGACTGTGAGCTAGGGGCTGTTAAATCTATCAGGACAGAAAGCGCTGGGCCTACTGGGATAGGAAACTGGGGACCCAGCTTAGCAGGAAACTTTGAAGCCACTAGGGAATCAGGGAACTCAGGGCTAAGATACTCTGGGCCTACTGGGGCTATAGACTGAGGAACTAGTAGGGCAGAAGGTGAGGTGTCTCTTACGACAAGACACTGAACACCTTGGTAAGGAGGGTCCCCCACGGGGACGTCAGGAAGGTTCCCCACGGGGACGTCAGGAGGATCTCCCAAGTTTGGAACTAGCAGTTAAGAGGGGCTAGCAAGAACCCCTGTGCTGAGTCCGGCAGGTTACACCTGGCAGGGACTGACAGGGCCTGGACAGCAGACACGGACCAAGCCACTGCAGAAGAGAGTGGAGGGGGCCACACTAGGGAGACGTCTTTGGACAGCAGTAGGCTGGACATCGGTAGGCTGGACATCGAAGGTAGGACTAGGCAGATCCAACCAGACAGGGACCGGAGAGGTCTGAGTGGCAGGGCTGGACATAGCGCCTTCAGCAGCTACAGACAGAAAATAGCTGTGTAGCGACACTCCCCATCCAACCTGACAGAGCTTGAGAGGATCTGCAGAGAATAATCTGAGCAACTCCCCAAATAAAGGTGTGCCAAGCTTGTAGCGTCATACCCAAGACGACTGCCAAAGGTAATTCAACAATGTACTGAGTAAAGGATCTGAATATTACACACTCATGGCATTCACTGAACCAGCTTCATGAGGACCGCCACAGAAATGGAAGACCCAGAAATACCTCTGCTGCAGAGGGTAAGTTCATTAGAGTTACCAGCCACAGATTGCAGTCCAAATAAATGTTTCACAGAGTTCAAGTAACAGACACATCTCAACATCAACTGTTCAGAGGAGACTGTGTGAATCAGGCCTTCATGGTCAAATTGCTGCAAAGAAACTACTAATAAAGGACACAAATAAGAAGAAGAGACTTGCTTGGGCCAAGAAACACGAGCAATGGACATTAGACCGGTGGAAATTTGTCCTTTGGTCTGGAGTCCAAATTTGAGATTTTTGTTTCCAACCTCAACCAAATTTAGATGGTTTGGGATGAGTCGGACCGCAGTGAAGGAAAAGCAGTCAACAAGTGCTCAGCATATGTGGGAACTCCTTCAAGACTGATGGAAAAGCATTCCAGGTGAAGCTGGTTGAGAGAATGCCAAGAGTGTACAAAGCTGTCAAAGGCAGGCTATTTGAAGAATCCCTCTCTCTGCTATACAGATATAGACGTACAGAAGGAGGCTAATACGTTCATTTTCAATCCAAATATTTTTTATAAAGATAAGCATTATATTGTTAGATTATAGGAGTAATTCTGACAGGTCTGAAACCGATTTCCTCACCTCAAGTTCAGTTGGAGCGGCAGGGCGCACTACCTTCATATCATAGGCCTGCAGTAGATAAAGCTTAATAATACCCACACAAACATTTCTAAACTTTAATGGGGTAATATCAAAACTAAGTCAAGCCATTGTTAATAGGGAAAATAATAGCAGAAGAAGAAAAATAAATGCAAACCAGGGAAAAATCTCTCCATAATAAAAGGTAAGTGTTAGAATATTTAAATTAACTAAACTATGAGGACTGAGGTACAGTAACTACTGTTAAAACACATTTAGCAGATTTCAGAATAATATCTCTTTCTATCTCCCTCCCTCTCTCTCTCTCTCTCCCTCTCATCCTCCCTCCTTCTCTTCCTCCATTTCACCCTTCCTCTCTCCCTAAAAGGTGTCTGTAGAGGATTCTATCAGCAGGTTCCTTAAGAAGCGATGGCCTCTCTCTGGCTCCATTATCTTATCATTTGAGGAGGATTATGTTCCAGAGCACACACGGTCCAGACTGATTACAGCTTACAATAATTGCAAATCTAATTAGAGGGAACGAGCTCAGCATCATTCTTCCTATTCTCCCTGACCAGGCCTGATTTGATGAATATGGTTTAATTAATGCAAGTGGTGTGTTCTTTTTTGTACCTTCTCTTTCTCTGAAACAAGTTCAAAGCCATCATCATGCCTATTAATTACACTTTTAGAATACACTTTCAGCTTATTTGTCTGGAGTGATTCTAAAGGGGAAAACGGAGGCATTGAATTCAAATAAAATAAAAAACAACTAATGAAAAGGATTGCAAAGGGAGAATGAGTCAGTATAAGCAAATGTCCACATAGGTCACCACTATTCAGTCAATAGCAAAGTAGCTCTCTCCCTCCCTCCCTAAATACTAAGTTTAAACTACACTCGTCTCTGTCTACCACCTCATTTCCTCAGTGGCCTCTGGCCACCCCCTTGGAGCGGCCCTTAGTGGCATGCTATGCCCTGCAGTGTCCGACTTTCAAAGCCCCAGGAGGAGAGTGTGTGGCCCCCTGCGCAGACAGGAAAATGACCCTCATTAGTCCCAATGGCTGCAGACGTGCTTCCGGCATCACTACTAACGAGACCACTCTCAGACTGTCTACCTGCCAGGATAGACAGACAGACAGACAGACAGACAGACAGACAGACACTTTATTGCTCCCCCGGGGGGGAAATTTCATTGTCAAGCAGCTACAACAAAACACAGGGCAGGTGCAAAATGCCACAACGAAAGTACACAAAAGACAGATGCACGGTACATGATACATATAGCGGCAGTATGAAACAGTATAGAAATACAAGATATCTGGAGTGCAAAAAAAAAGCTATAAAAAGACATTGCATAGTATGAGTGGTTGGCTGAATATGTACACTATACATTGGTGGATGTTGGATGGTTAACTATACTATACAGGTTGATGGCAGAGAAATACTTCAGTAGCTAAAAATGCGTATGATATGAGCGAGGGAATAATAGTTTACTTATTATACAGACTGGCTAAATGAACAGGTAAGTGAATATTTTGCATGGTTAAATTTGCTGTACATGTAAATATACAGTTATATTTACAGATAAGTGAATACTTGCATGGTAACATAAACTGTACAGGTAAATGACAGGAAGAGATACTTTAATAGCTAAATGTGTGTATGATATAATTTGGGGTAATAATAGTAATTCCCTTAAAATACAGTCCTTAGTGCGCAGGGTATAATTACAGACAACTGCACGTATTGCACATTCGATATACTAAAAGCAATGAGAAAAGGTGCAACTGGCAGGATACTAATAATATGCATTCCTGAGTGAATGCCTACGTAAGTTAAGTCCAATAATTACTTACAATATTGCATGTGATATGATATAACAACTGTACATGAGTATGTATATACAGACCTGTATGAATAAATAGGTCCTGAGTGGATGAGTGCTGATGGACCAGAGTTACTCACGGATGGATGCATAATTGTTAAACTAGGTCCTAGCACCCCAACAGTTCTAGATCTATGTTGCCGACGGCACGGCACCCCGGTGAGGCATTATATAGTCTAATAGCCGCCGGCAGGAAGGACCTCCTGTAGCGCTCTCTGGCACACCGTGGTGGGATCAGTCTGTGACTGAAAGTGCTCATCTGCGTCATAACCATAGCGTTCAGAGGGTGGGTGATGTTGTCCATGATGGCCAGCAGTTTGGCCAGGATCCGTCTCTCCGCCACCTCCTCTAGAGTGTCAATGCTCATCCCCAGGACAGAGCTAGCCTTCCTGATCAGCTTATTTACCCGAGAAGCATCACCGGCTTTGATGTTTGCTCCCCAGCACACCACTGCAAAAAAGATGGCACTGGCCACCACAGACTGGTAGAAGGTATGCAGTAGTTTACTGCACACGTTGAAGGACCTGAGCCTCCTCAGAAAGTAGAGTCGGCTCTGGCCCTTTTTGTACAGGGCCCCGGTGTTACCGGCCCATTCCAGCCTGTTGTCTATATGGACTCCCAGGAACTTGTATGACCCAACCATTTCCACATCCATCCCCTGTATAGGGACTGCAGTCAGTTGTGCCTTGGTTCTCCTGAAGTCCACCACCATCTCCTATGTTTTGCTGATGTTGAGCTGAAGGTGGTTCTGCTCACACCACAACACAAAGTCACTGATTGTGCTCCTGTACTCCTCCTCCTGCCCACCCCTGATGTACCCTACAATAGCAGAGTCATCCGAGAACTTCTGTAGGTGGCATGTTTCAGAGTTATATCTGAAGTCTGAGGTGTAGAGGGTGAACAGGAAGGGGGACAGGACCGTTCCCTGGGGGGCCCCTGTGTTGCTAACTGCCCGTTCTGAAACACAGCTCTGTAGTCGCACAAATTGTGGCCTTCCGGTCAGGTAGTCCGTGACCCAGGAGACTAAGGGTGCTTCCACTTTCATCCTCCTCATCTTCTCACCCAGTAGCAGGGGCTGAATGGTATTGAAGGCACTGGAGAAGTCAAAAAACATAACCCTCACAGTGCAACCTGCGTTGTCCAGGTGAGAGTAGGCCCTCTGCAGAAGGTAGATGATTGCATCATCCACCCCGATGTTACGCTGGTATGCAAACTGCAGGGGGTCCATTGATGAACACACCAGGGGTCTGAGGTGAGCGAGGACTAACCTTTCCAGGGTCTTCATGATGTGGGATGTTAGCGCTACAGGTCTGAAGTCATTCAGGACAGTGGGGTGCGCCTTCTTGGGCACTGGGACGAGGCAGGATGTTTTCCACAGCACAGGGACCCTTTCAAGGCTCAGGCTAAGGTTGAAAAGACGCTGGAGTATTCCACACAGTTGGTCAGCACAGACCCTCAGCACCCTTGGGCTGATGCCATCAGGGCCCGCCGCTTTCCACTGATGTAGTCTCTCCAGCTCTCTCTTCACTTGGTTGGTGGTGAAAGCCAGCCCAGGTGGGGAGGTGGGGGGAAGGGGGGTGTTGAGGATCAGTCCAGGGGGAGCAGGGGCGGAGGTGGGGTCACTGATTGTCTCAGCAGAGGTGCTGTGAGCAAAGTGGGGGTGGGACAGCTGTGAGGGTGTGTGGTCTAGGGAGCTGGAGGGGAGGTGGACAGGGCCAGTATCAAACCTGTTAAAAAATTGGTTCAACTCATTGGCTCTGTCCTGGGTCCCCTCCGTCTGCCCACTGTTTGACTTTTTGAAGCCAGTGATATTTCTCATACCCTTCCACACCTCTCTCACCTGGCTCTGCCTCAGCTTGTCCTCCATCTTCTCCTTATACACTCTCTTCCCCTCAGCAATCCGCAACTTCAGCTCCCTCTGGACGCATTTCAATTTGTCCTTGTCCCTCTCCTTGAAGGCCCTCTTCTTCTCATTCAGCAGGGCCTTCAGGTCGTTTATTGTTTGGGAAACAGTGTGCCTTCCTGGTGGGTACAGTGTTATCTACACAAAAGCAAATATATTCTATGATTTGCTTGCAAAACAAATTATTGGGATTGCAACATATACACCTTTTCATTGATAAATCAGAGCCACACTATACAACCCCGACTGGAAAACGCCCTCCATTCATTACAAAAACGCCCTCATTTGCTGTATGAGTTGGAGATGTTGGTACTGGACAATGATAGTTTCTAAAAGAAAGCGCAATGGCAAATTTGATTACATTTATGTAGAGGTGTGGGCAGGATATTTAAATATTTTTATTTGATTGTCTATTTGAACAATTTAAAAGAAAATGCTACAACACATTCCTATGGAAAATACATATTGTTGTTCAATATTTTTATCAATAGATTTAACATTTTTGTAATTTAGCATATGCTCTTATCCAGAGTGACTTACAGTTAGTGCATTCATTTTAAGAAAGTTAGGTGGGACAACCACATATCACAGTAAAGTAGCTATCAGCAAAGTCAGAGCTAGTAAGAACTTAGTACACACAATTATTATTTTTTTGGGTGCTTTGGAATTATTTAAAATACTCTTTGAATAGGCAGGGTTTCAAATGTTTTCGGAAGGTGGGCAGGGACTCTACGGATGTTGTAGAACCTGCAGGAGCGAGTCACTGCTTTGATGTTTACATAGAATGGATGTTTGCAGAGAACCACAGAGTGTTGTCCAGGGTCACACCAAGGTTCTTTGCACTCTTGGAGGGGGACACCATGATGGAGAGGTCTTGGAGTGGGCAAGCCTTCCCCAGGAGGAAGAGCAGCTTCATCTTGTTGAGCTTGAGGTGGTGGGCAGACATCCAAGCTGAGATGTCTGCCCACCACCTATCTGACAGGCACGCAGAGATGCGTGTCGCCACCTTGGTGTCAGAAAGGGGGGAAGGAGAAGCCCTGAGAGGGTGCTGAGGAAGGGAGCGGATATATCTAGGAGGATGAGAACAGAGGAGAGAGTGTCAGCTTTGGCAGTGCGGAGAGCCTTCGTGACTCGGGCCATTTTTAAGTCAGATGGGATGCAGCCAGTAGTCAGGGATGAGTTGATGAGGGAAGTGAGGAATGGGAGAAAGTCTCCAGAGATGGTCTGGAGAAGGGAGGAGGGGATGGGATCGAGCGGGCAGATAGTCGGGCAGGCGGACCTCACTAGTCACCGGAGCAAGAGGGGAGAAAGAGCCCAAGGCATAGGCTAGTTCTGTGTGAGTGGGACCAGTGGACTCAATAGGCTGAGTGAATGAGAAGCGGATGTCATCAACCTTCTTTTCAAAGTGGTTGACAAAGTCGTCCACAGAGAGGGAGGAGAAGGGGGGGTTGGATTAAGGAGGGAACCAAAAATAATTTCCTATGGTTAGAGGCAGAAGCTTTAAAATTATAGTGATAGAAAGTGGCTTTAGCAGTGGATACAGAGGAAGAGAAGGTAAAGAGGAGGGACAAAGGATGTTATGTCCTCCGGAAGTTTAGTTGAAACTCAATTTTCTTTCAGCTGCCCGCAGTCCTGTTCTGTAAGCTCGCAATGAGTCACTCAGCCACGGAGCAGGAGGGGAGTGCCGAGCCGGCCGGGAGGAAAGGGGACAGTGTGAACAAATAGAAGAGGAAAGGGAGGAGAGTAGGGTTGAAGAGGCAGAATCAGGAGACCGGAGCGAGAAGGATTTAGCAGAAGGGAGCGATGATAGAATAGAAGAGGAGAGAGTGTCAGCTTTGGCAGTGCGGAGAGCCTTCGTGACACAGAGAACAGAGTTCTCGGTTGATTGACCCATCTTGAAGCCTGACTGGTTAGGGTCAAGAAGATCGTTCTGAAAGAGATAGCTAGAGAGTTGGTCAGAGACAGCACGCTAAAGTGTTTTGGAAAGAAAAGAAAGAGGGGACATAAGAGTCCAACCAGTCGAGTGTTGGTTTCTTGAGAAGGGGAGTGACTCGGGCCATTTTTAAGTCAGATGGGATGCAGCCAGTAGTCAGGGATGAGTTGATGAGGGAAGTGAGGAATGGGAGAAAGTCTCCAGAGATGGTCTGGAGAAGGGAGGAGGGGATGGGATCGAGCGGGCAGATAGTCGGGCAGGCGGACCTCACTAGTCACCGGAGCAAGAGGGGAGAAAGAGCCCAAGGCATAGGCTAGTTCTGTGTGAGTGGGACCAGTGGACTCAATAGGCTGAGTGAATGAGAAGCGGATGTCATCAACCTTCTTTTCAAAGTGGTTGACAAAGTCGTCCACAGAGAGGGAGGAGAAGGGGGGGTTGGATTAAGGAGGGAACCAAAAATAATTTCCTATGGTTAGAGGCAGAAGCTTTAAAATTATAGTGATAGAAAGTGGCTTTAGCAGTGGATACAGAGGAAGAGAAGGTAAAGAGGAGGGACAAAGGATGTTATGTCCTCCGGAAGTTTAGTTGAAACTCAATTTTCTTTCAGCTGCCCGCAGTCCTGTTCTGTAAGCTCGCAATGAGTCACTCAGCCACGGAGCAGGAGGGGAGTGCCGAGCCGGCCGGGAGGAAAGGGGACAGTGTGAACAAATAGAAGAGGAAAGGGAGGAGAGTAGGGTTGAAGAGGCAGAATCAGGAGACCGGAGCGAGAAGGATTTAGCAGAAGGGAGCGATGATAGAATAGAAGAGGAGAGAGTAGTGGGAGAGAGCGAAGATTGCGATGGCGCTTTGCCATCTGGGTAGGGGCTGAGTGGGTAGGATTTGAGAGAGAAAAGAAAACAAAGTAGTGATCAGAGACCTGAAGGGGGGGTTGCAGTGATTAGTAGGCTAACATCCTCTAGGAAAGATGAGGTCAAGAGTATTGCCTGCCTTGTGAGTGGGAGGGGACTGGAAAAGGGTGAGGTCAAAAGAGGCAAGGAGGAGAGGGAAAGAGTTGGAAAGAAATTAACCGAAGGCAGACGTCAGGAGTCGCCTAGAAGAACGGTGAGCCATCGTCAGGAAATTAGCTTATCAATGTGTCAAACTCATTGAGGAACTCTCTAAGGGCACCTGGTGGGCAATAGATCACAACAATGTTAAACTTGAGTGGACAAGTGATAGTATGAAATTCAAATGAGGAGTTGACAGGTGAGTGCGGGAGAAAAGAGAACATCTCCACTTAGGAGATGAGTAGCCCTGGGCCACCACTGTGACGACCAGCTGCTCTTGGACTATAAGAGAAATGTAGTCAGTTGAATAGAGAGCAGCTGGAGTAGTAGTGTTCTCTGGGATGATCCATGTCTCCATCAGGACCAAAAATTCAAGGGACTGAAGGGCAGCATAGGCTGAGATGAACTCTTCCAAATGTTGCCAGAGACCAGGAATTTCACATGGGTGTGGCGTGCAGGGTACACTACATTAAAAGGGTTGCAGCCAAGGGGTGGGGAGCGTTTGTAAGGTCTACAGGGAGAGGAGCGAACAGGTATAGAAAACACACAGTTGCAAAAGAGAAAAATGTGATAATCTGGAGATAATAAGGTAAGATACTCAAGTGAGAGGGTGGTGTGGAGCCTTCCTTGAATAACTCTGCAGAACAACTCGGCAGAAGTGTCTTTCTTTCGGCGACAGTCTTAGTTTTGCGACGAGACCGCCGCAGCACGATCGCCGCTTACAGCTGCGGACTCCTGCAGATATCAGGAGTCCTCTAGCTATAGAATGAAGCACACTGAGATGGAGCCTGATAATCTGGTTATATACTCAGAAAAGAGGTAAAGATGCTTCCACACCAATAAGACACTGATTATGACAAAACATCAACATTCACAAATTGCCCTGCCCCTTAACCATGGTTGATGTGTCAACAACCATCTGCATGTTATGAGCAGTCAGTAGTTCATACACCAAGCAGGCCAATGGGAAGACAGACAGCACTTAAAGTAGAAAGAAAATACAGTACTAGACTACGATAATTTAAGACAAAACGTATACTTAAAACTCCTGGATATATCAGGAATCCTCTAGCTATAAATTATGTGTTTATATCTCCTGCCTTGGTATAGGCTCTGACCTTAAATAGGCCATGATGTTGCGCTCCTATCGCACAGCAATAGCCTATCATCTGTCAAATATTTAAATTGTCCATTTACTTTTGAGCATGTTTGGCTATTTAATGAGCGATGGATAAATGGTAGGCTATAAATGTTGTGTAGTGGGAATAAACCAGTCATGTCTGAAAAGGAGTGACTTATCCTGCAATATGATTATGATTTAGGCTAATATCAGTCAAATAAACACATTAGGCTACATGCTGCCAAGCAATCTCCTTGCCAATGGCAAATGCATCGGTTTTATTATTCAGCCTACGTTATAAAGTTTTTGTTAGCCTACCATTATTCTAATTCATTTACATCAAACACCTCCATTTCCCTCAAAACAACAATATTTGCTTGCAATACAATTGATCAACCACTAGAAGTTGTGCTTATGCATGGTCTGAGATTTGCGTGGAGATACGCATACTTTCCCGTCCACTTCAAAATTGATAAATATGAATAAAAGTAGCTATTTACATTGAAAAATACAGTCAGTTCCTGTCTACCTAAGGGGGTGGCTCTCCCATCAGCCTGGTCTCATAGCCTAGACGTAACATAGTAAACACTCTATAACCCCTCCCATCAGCCTGGTCTCATAGTCTAGTCGTAACATAGTAAATGTCAATCCGGGAATCTCAGAAAACTATGATATGTTACATTTGGTGTGTTTACATTTATTTATTTAACCTTTCTTTAACTGGGCAAGTCTGTTAAGAAGAAATTCTTATTTACAATGGCGGCCTACCCCGGTCAAACCCAGACGACGCTGTGCCAATTGTGCGCCGCCCTATGGAACTCCCGATCATAGCCGGTTGTGATACAGCCCGGGATCGAACAAGGGTCTGTAGTGACGCCTCTAGCACTGAGATGCAGCGCCTTAGACCGCTGTGCCACTCAGGAGCCCCTAAGGTAGCTGCAATATGTAACTTTTTGGGCAACCAACCAAATTCACATGTGAGTTATAGATCTGTCTATAAAACGTATTATGACACCTTCAAAGTCATTGAAAGCAAATCTAAGAAGCAGTACATCTGTTCTATGTGCTCTAATTCTATGCTTCCCTTTCTTAAGTTCCTGTTCTTAACTTCAAACAATATTTTTGGTTATTGAAAAGATATTTCAAAGCGGTTTGGATGGTAAAATTGTTCTCTGCTACACTATGCATTCCTTGTTTTATCACATAAACTTAAATAAATTTTAGCAACCAGGAAATGGCAGAGCGATTTCTGCATATTGCACCTTTAAGGCAAGAGGGTGGTTGGTCGGGGTCAGTGGGTGGGCGTATACGCAAACAAATCTCATCAAGGACAACTTTAGCCAATTAGCAACTTTGCAACTACTTAATACTTTTTAGCTACTTTGCATGTTAGATAACCCTAACCCTTTTAGCTAACCCTTCCCCTAACCGTAATCTTATCCCTTTAACCTAACTCCTAAGCCAAACCTTAACCCTCAACCTTAACCCAGCTTACGTTAGCCAGCTAGCTAATGTTAGCCACAACAAATTGTAATTCGTAACATATCACACGTTTTGCTAATTGCAATTTGTTACATATCATACAAATTGTTATTCGTAACATATCATACGAAATGGACATCGACAAATGAATACATACCATAAGAAATGGAACATAACACACTAAATAGAGTGTCTCAGATTTTCATACAAAGACCACGTTGCTCCCATAGAGTCTAGTCTACTTAGTTTATTGACTTCCATAGAGCCTCACAGTGGAGGTGTCATAATACCCATAAAACGTAGCGGTCAAAAAGGAAAATACATGTGAATATATTGATAAAAGTCCCCTTGTCCTAGAGAGATTTACACAGTTATCAAAACGTCATGCCAGGGTAAGCCTACATGCAACACAGACCTTATTTTAAGTGTTTAATGGTGGTAAAATGATTGGAACCATTTCCATGTTTGACCGCTAGGTTTTATGGGTAATAAGACTTATACTGTGGTACTCTATTGTAAAAGACCAAATGAGTGAGTGCCATGTCTGGCTTCCTCTTCTGTCTTTGTAAATGCCAACCTTTGCGGGAAAACGTATTGGCGCATGCAAGCTTTATGTTTTTGCGCAAAATAGTATGTAGCATCATCTAGATATGTGTGCAACAAAAGTTCAACATTCACCTTCTGCTACCATTTCTGTCAACCCGTTAAGCATACAGTTTGACACATAAATCCAACATATGCACCACACAGAACGCACTGCAACTGCCTCTGCAACCCAATGCTGCAAGGCAAACGCAGCGTTCCATTGGAAATTAATGTACTTCTGGTGTACCAAAACGCAAGACACAGTCGGTGTGTTCGAAGTGTTAGAGTATTTATTTTTTACACAGACACCTTTGATAAATGAGGCCCCTGGAGAGTGGACAATATTTTGAATTTCTTTACAAATGATTTTCACAGGTAGGCTTGTGTTTTAGTGTGCGGGTAAAAATGATAGAATGACCACACACAAATAATCATTTACAATAATTGTTTACCTTATAACAATCTAGGAAGCTCGTGGCTGATCTTTCATTGACCAAGTGTACATATTGTCTATTGACTAATAGCCTAAATAATTAAACCGCACATACAGTATGGGGGTGGGGTTCATTGCAATAGTTCCATCTAGCGTACAATTGGAGAACAACACTTGCTCAAATGCGTGACAGCCTGTTCTATTAAATCACTTTTATTCATTCTCTGTGGAATTGAAATATAGATCATGTTTGTTTAAACATATTTTCAAGCAAAGAACGTGTTTCTTTACATTAATGCTGAAACGTTGAGCGCTTTAAATTGGTCACGTGCGTCCACAAATTCTACGTTCCAGCCCTTGTCAGCTGACATCCATATCCAATTTCACTAAATGCTCTGACTATTGTCAACAACCTTTTCTATAGTGGACCATGCTTACAACAACGAAACTAATGTATATGTCCTGCTCACTATTGAAATTCAGTTAATAACGAACGTTTAGAAGCAAAACAGTCTAGCGTAGCCGACCACACACTCCTCAAAAACGTTACTTTTCTGTAGGCTACTTTTACAACCACAAAATATTGATTTAAAGCGCGGGATGTCCCGGATATCAAATCTGGTTGCTGAATGTTTTTAAGCACCCGTTGCGCATGGAATCTAACAATAACAGTTTGCCCAGGTGAGGTGAGTGAATACGCACCCAGACGTGTATTTATTTTCATTATGTATGCTAATTAAGTCCAACACAAAATCTAAAAATGTTACAGATTTAGTAAGTGTCAGTCTGTAATGCAAGATAGGCTACATCAATTATTGAGCCATTTGTTGTTTTATTCTAGTGAGTATCTGTGATGGACTTGTCAGAGGAGCAGATACTCCTCTACACAGAGACAGGAAGCCTGTCTCTTATCCAGAGTCTTCTGCAGCTCATGATTCAGCAAGAGCTCAGACTCGAGCAAGATCGCAGACTCAACATACATTTGCAGCGGTACCCTTTACCTCAATGTATTCTAATGCAGGGGTCTTCAACCTTTTTCAGCCCAGGGAGCCCTTGGCCGATAGAGAAATAGAACAGATAAAAAAAAGAAGAAAACAAGTTGTTGTGTTTTAAGCCTGGCCATACACTAACAGTAACTGACTAACATATGTATCACCTCTTTTAACCTATTTTGTACTCAGTTAAACATAACTATTATTGTTTTTTTATTATTGGCCATATAATAAAATAATTGTAATCCCTTTTTTAACCTATTTATGTTTGATTAAACTTTTTTGTTTTTTATTATCATTATTATTGATGAGGTTTACATTTGGGTTTATTTAGCTTATGGATTACACATAGGCCTACCTTAGTGAGATGACTGGCCCTGGTGGGTAGCACACAGCTTGTCTATTCTGGGGGAGATGGAGGTTGTCAGACAGAGCACCATGTCATCCTCAGGCTGCAGTCTGGACCGGTATTTGCTCTTCAGGTAGGTGAGGGAGGAAAATCCACTTTCACAAAGATATATTCTTGCAAAAGGCAAAAGGCTCAGCATTGCCTTTGCAGTGAGCTGGGGGAAGTCTTTCTGGCAATAAATCCAGAACTGAATGAGAGTCCTTGACTCAGACACATTCATGTTCGTGCTGTCTGTGAACAGCTCTATCAGCTGATCTTCCTCAGAGGCTGTCAAGTTTGAGCTGTCATATGCTTTGTCTTTGAATGGAAACTGTATCCATATCTTGTCCCTTCTCCAGGACTCAGCCTCAGAAAAGTACTTTCCAAATTGACTTTCGAGTGCCTCCAAGTGTCCAATCATTGCGTGTTTCACGTCAGGCGAAAGCACTGCAGAATCAGCCAACTCCTCCACTGATGGAAGCATAGAAAAGTTACCTTCCCTGATTCGCTCTCTCCATCTCATTGTTTTCTTCAGAAAGCTTTCCATCTTGTCATACAGCTGAATGGCATGTGTATTACGGCCCTGCATGGAACTGTTCAGTTTGTTCAACTCTGAGAAAATATCCACAAGATATGGCAGTTTAGTGAGCCAGACATTGTCATTGAAATGTGCAGCCAGCTCCGCGCGATTTTGGCCACCTAGAAACTCGTGAATAGCTGTGCGTAACTCAAACACACGGGCCAATACTGATCCACGAGAAAGCCATCTGATCTCGGAATGGTACAGGAGAGCATTGTGACCCTCTTCCGTAGTGTTGCAGAGCGCCGCAAAGAGGCGCGTTTGCAAGGCACTCTTCTTAACCACATTGACGGTCTTCACAACAGTGTCCATAACGTGAGCAAAGTCAGCACTCATTTCTTTGGCAGCGAGAGATTCCCTGTGTAACATGCAGTGAATCCACATAACTTTTGGGGCGACTTTTTTTTAAGCACCACCAGTTCACCTTTCTGACCAGTCATAGCGCGCGCACCGTCAGTACACACCGCAACACACTTTTCCCAGCTTATCTCATTTGCTCTGTAAAAGTCATCAATCATTTTCAAAATTTCAGAGCTTGTTGTGCGTTCAGGGAGCTTCTTACAAAACAAAAACTCCTCACACAGTTTGTTTTGGTCAACAAAACGCACAAATCCCAAGAGCTTTGCGTCTTTGGACACGTCCACAGACTCATCCAACTGTAATGAAAAGGCTTCCGCCGATTTCAGCTTCTCAATTAACTGCTCCCTCACACCAGATGCCATTTCGCAAACTCACTGAGCAATCGTTGTGTCTGTTAACGGGATAGTCATCAGTTTTTTGGCATATTCATCATTACCAAACATGGTCTTGCACATATCACTGGCTGCGGGCAATATCACATCTTCCGCAATTGTATACGTTTTTTTACATTGAGCGATGCGAAGAGCAACTTGATAGGAGGCAAGCTCTCCAACTTTCGCCGATTTCCTCAGCATTGTCTGTTGGCCTTGGAGTGACTGCGGACAAGTCTGAAAATATTCCAGCGGTTTATCTATCAAGTGGCCATGATTAGTCTCCAAGTGTCGTTGCAGCTTTGATGGCTTCATGCCTTCATTTGAGAGTGTTGCTGCACAAATAACACACATCGGCAATTCAATTCCTTTGCTTTCTTTGAAGGTTAATCCAAACTTTAGGTAGGTTTCTGAATATTTTCGGGACTTCTCTCTCTTACGCTTACCCTTTCCCACTGGGGCAGGTGCCTCTGGAGCAGGTGGAGCCGTGACACTATCGTTTGTGGCCTCGGATGAGGTGGAAGGAGTAACTTTAGCGTTCGGGTTCAGAGCTCGAGGCCTTTTTGTTACAAAGCGATCCATTGTTATAACAACCTAACTTAGTAGTCAAGTCTATTATTTGCTTTCCAGCTTTTTATTTATTGGCGGCTAAAATTAGCAACGTCTTCTTCTTGTTTTTTTAAAGGTGGTTGGCAATCCCCCGTGGTATCATGGGAATCATTTTGTATTTTTTAAGTAGCTTATTATTGCCTATTAATGCTTGAAATTTACTCAATATTCTTCTCCCCCACCCAAAAAAAAATCCCCCGCATAAATTATTTTGATGACATTCTTTTATAATTTTGCTGCAGTACCCCCACGGACCCCCTAGGGGTCGCGGACCCCAGGTTGAAGATCCCTGTTCTAATGTATATTAGGTGGCAGGTAGCCTAGCGGTTAGCGAGTTGGGCCAGTAACTACTGAAAGACCGCTGGTTCGAATACCCGAGCCGTCAAAGTAAAAAAAAACGTGTCACGAGAATTTCTATCTCAATGTTCTAAATGAACTATCACTCTAGCTTTGATGAATTCCCAGAGGTTGTAAGGCTCTAGTTAATGAAGAATTAAGCAAAGTCTCAGTCTGCATCAGATCAGTCGTTTATTCAGAGAGCTCTGCTCCTCTCATGAGGAGCCCCTTTTTTATACACACACAAGTTCCTGTTATCTCAGGTCACTCCCTTCAAGACATTCTGTACTTTTCCACTAACTACGTTCATACCTACTAGTCGCTACACTAACTGCAGTCTTGCCTAAGCCCCCCACCTCTTATGATTCTAATGCATTTCACATATTTCACACAGTTCATACATTTTCAGGGTGGAATACTTTAGTCATTACTTTAACATACAAATTCTTCTATCAACGTGTTGATGTGTCGTTGAGCAATGCGCTTAACAATAATTTGCTCAAGGGGCGCCTTACTACTATGGTTTACCCTGTAAAACAACACATTTCACTGCACTTATCAGGTACATGTGCTACTTTGCACACTCTTGGCATGAGTAGGTGTCCATTTTATGTTGAGTATCCAGCATGTTCTTGTAATCAAACTGATGTGATGTCCTCTAGGTAAGACCAAGGCCAGTGCAGGTTGGATACCTCTACATCTGGCCTGCTACTTCAGACACAAAGATGTTGTGGAGGAGTTGCTCAAGGTGAGAATACAGACTTACTTATCAATTGTTGATGGATTTCACATCATCTTTACCTATTTACCTGTGTGTGTGTGTGTGTGTGTGTGTGTGTGTGTGTGTGTGTGTGTGTGTGTGTGTGTGTGTGTGTGTGTGTGTGTGTGTGTGTGTGTGTGTGTGTGTGTGTTAGGATGGTGCTGATGTGAATTTGTAGAATAACATGGGGGACAAGCCTCTACACAAAGCTGCCTTCACAGGAAGAAAGGTAAACATTTCATCATGTCATATGCTTTTTCCAGTACTTTCACATGTGAGTGCAAGATCATGTATGTTCAGGTGTGCAGTATGCACCGCTACTTAACCGCTACTTAGTAGTGTTTCTATTGACAATGTAATCCTATTTCTCTTAAATTAGGTAGTTTTGTTGCTCTTCTGGAGGCGGACAGAGAGGGAGACATCTTCAGTCTGTCTCAGCTGGTGAGTATCGGATCATCCCTGACCCTCCACTGAACCTTTCAACCTTAGAGTAGAAGCCTGGCTTTGGGCTGACTTCCCAAATGGTCTTGATGATTAACACTGTATGTCATGTTACATTTCATCTTACATTGTCATCAGCTTGGCTACTGACTTTGCAATTGAAGCGGTCAACCTAGTCCTGCCGTAGAGGATGCAAGATTCTGCCACAAAAACTTGTTTGGTTCTATACAAATTTAGTTTGCACATTTATCAAGTGCTTACTTGTGGAGTTAACTTACATGTGTCATGCATGCTAAGTGAATGTATAGACACCATGTGCTTAATTAATTCATTCACTTTTGATGTCTTGACTTTCTCAGCTCAGCGAGAAGCAGTCTCCAGACATCCACTCTAGAGATCTTCAGGGGAACACGCCATTACACTGTGCTGCCTACAGGGGGCGAAAGCAGTGTGTGTCGGAAAGATGCTCAAGTCGAGCCAGCCCCAGCATAAAGAACGAGCGGTATAACCATGATACACCTTTTTATTAAATATTAAATCGGCTTGTGACTTACATGTTTGCATGGATATTACTTTTACGAAGAGCCTGGATGCAGTTTCAAATCACTTACATTTCATAATGTGTATAGATTTAGCCTAACATTTACAAAACAAAATCTACTTAGCTGGTGTCTATGATCAAGTCCCAAATGACACCCTATTCCCTACATAGTGCACTACCTTTTACCAGAGCCCTAATCTCCCTGGTCAAAAGTAGTACAGTAGAATGGGACGCATAGTATGTGGTGTATTCACTGCCTCCCTCCCTGTCAGCTAGCATGAGGTCATTAATAACTGACTGATAAATGGCTGTGTTCTGTTGCAGACCAAACAGTTTTTGACCTGGCCTGCAATGAGGAGATGAAGCAGATTCTGGTGGACAGTCATGACAAGGTGAGTTGCGAGAGGAACATTGGAGAAAATAAATATGCTCATTCTGTGAAACTACTGAAACATTCACTTCTTTTCTTCCCCTAAAGGTTTCGACTTGTTGTGCCAAGGTTTGAAGGCCTCGAAGGTATTTGTGTGTTTTTATGTTTTATTTTAACCAAATATGAATGTATTTTGAAATGTACTGGAATTATTTTATACATACTATAGAATTTAGTATATTTGGGAAGATATGGTCATATCTGTAATGTCTATTGTTTTTATGTCTGTCACTCATTTAGATTTTATGTCATTCATGTACCTTTCCAGGTTCAAGCATGGGACTAGTGCTTCTTCAGCCTCTGGTGCTTTGATCACAGTCTCCATAACTTTTAGGTGTTCTCCAAGATTGATCCAGAGGCTATAATAAAAGTCACATTCTCCTAGTTTAGCTTTTGTGGTTTGGGACACCGTACTTCATAGTTTACAACACATAAGCCTAGTTCTGTGACGTGTTTTTATTTTATTTGTGTGTGTGTGTGTACAGAGATGGCTGGATGCCCTGGAGGAGCATGTTGCCTACAGCAGCAGTCACTCTACCCAGGAGCAGACAGATGAGGAGGGGGGTGAAGATGGATCTTGGTGACCTCACAGACTCCCTACTGGTCTGGAGACCACCAAATCACTATAAAACATTTCGCAGACCACATGCACCGTGGAACACAGATTTAAAGCACTGGTCTACACACACCCAGACCTGAACTCAAACCAACACAGATTACGACTTTTTCAGGGCTAGCCAATCAGAGTTCCATTGTTACCTAATTTTTGTATATTCTACTCCAGAAAAGTGACCGTTGGTTTCAGTTAGCCCTGCTTGTGTGAACACAGGCTAAGCTAGCCCAGGCCCAGTCTTAGCCTAGAGCTAAGGATAGTCTGGGGCTAAGAACAATGCAGTATGAAAAGGCCTAGTGAAAAGTTACAACCTGTCCATTACGCTTTACTTTTAAAGATAATTTCCCTGATGTAAACACCATAGATGAAGGCTCAAGCATGAATCCTCTGTAAAAGTCAGTCACAGTGCATCCGGGTTTTAAATCTGTAGCAGTTGAATCCCGGCCTCACTGTCAAGTAGAGTGTTGAATACATAGTTCAGTGTGCCAAGAAAAGTGAATATCATCCTATCAAAGCTGTGTGCGGCAGGTGAAGTGTCTCTCTCGCTCTCTCTCACTCTCTCTCGCTCTCCACTGAAGCCTGCCAGCAGAAATTGGAGACTCAAGTGTCTATTTTTCTATCCACGGTGAAGAATGAGGAGAAAAAACATTCAGCTGTCAGTGTACTTACTTCTCCTTCACAGCTTCTGCCAGTCTTCTGTCGGTTAAAGTCATCAATGTCAGTGATCCCAGGTCCGCGCACGCACACATGCGCTGTTGTGAATAACGCGCGACAGCGCCTCTTCCCCCTCAGGAAGTTGAAAATGTTTGGCTTGGGTCCTCAAATCCTCAAAAGGTTCTACAGCTGCACCATTGAGAGCATCTTGACTGGCTGCATCACTGCCTGGTATGGCAACAGCACCGCCCCTCAATCGCATGGCGCTACAGAGAGTAGTGCGGACAGCCCAGTACGTCACTGGGCAGAGCTCCCTGCCATCCAGGACCTCTATGTCAGGTGGTGTGGAAAATCGTTGATGGCGTTCGGAATGCGCAACGCTCCTGCCACATTCCAGCGCCTGGTTGGCAAGGTCTTAGCGGATGTTCCGGATGTGAGTTTGGACAAACTACTGTAACTTATCTGGGTAAACAGGTTGGGCGTGGACAAGTGCATCCTGTTACAGCTAAGGTGGAGGCTATCACTGCTTTTCCTGTGCCTACAACCAGGCGGGAGTTACGTAGGTTTCTAGGGATGGCTGGCTACTACCGCACGTTCTGTAGGAACTTTTCTTCTGTAGTAGCCCCGCTAACAAAACTACTCAGTCCGTCTATGTCCTTTGTGTGGACGCCTGAGTGCCAATATGCTTTTGACTCTGTGAAAACATTACTGTGCAGTGCCCCGGTTCTTGCTGCGCCAGACTTTGGGAAGCCATTCAAGCTGGAGGTGGATGCCAGTTCAGTTGGTGCCGGCGCGGTACTACTTCAGGATGATGATGAAGGTGTGGAACACCCAGTGTGATACTGTTCAACCCATGTCAGTCCAGGTATTCCACAGTCGAACAAGAAACCCTTGCTCTGTTATTTGCTTTGCAGTGTTTTGAGGTTTATGTTGGCTCTAGCAATTTGCCAGTAATGGTTTATGCAGACCACAATCCTATAGTTTTCCTGAGCCGTATGTACAATCACAACTGGCGCCTGATGCGCTGGGCGTTGATTGTACAGGGCTATAATCTAGAGATCCGTCACGTACGAGGTTCTGACAATGTGGTGGCGGATGCACTGTCTCGATTGTAGATTGGGATGTGCTGTTTGGGTTCACTTGTCGCAAACCATGGGTTTGCTCTTTTTGGGGTGGGCGTGTTACGTCCCTTGACAATCTCCCTGTGTTTGGATGTCCTTATGTGCCCGCTTGTTTTTGGTTTCCCTCTATCAACCTCTATGTTATTCCCAGGTGATCCCGGTTGTGTTTCTCTCATTGTCTTTGTTCTAGTCTGTCCCCTTCCCAGGTGTAGTGAGTTACGGTTGACGACGTAGGCGTGACCATCAAGCTCATCAGCCAATCAAGTGTGGCTCATCATACTATAAATGGTGTTAGTTTGTGTTTGGTTGTGTTAGGTAAGGAGGGTGGTAGATTTGTTGACATGTGTTTGAGATGTATAGAGTGTTTTTGTGTGTATGCCACTAGTCCTTTACTGTTACTCTGATAGTGACTTTAGTATTACTGACTACCTGATTTGTTTAATACCTGCTGTGTGTGTGGACCTTATCCTAGTAGTCTGTGGATTAGGGCTAGGTGAGATACCCTGGGGTTTACATACACCCGTAGGTAACCAACTGTTATATACATTAGGCTAGAAGCTAGTGGCTGTCGCCCAGTGTTATTGCAGCAGTGAGACAGGTTTGTGTTTAGGGTAGTTTGTGACAGGCAGGGTTTAGAGATGTAGGGAAGTGCAGGGTCTTTTTGTATGGTTTCTTTGCTTTGACAGACCGCTGGCACCGCCCTACTCCGAACCCCTTTACCTGCTGTCCTCCTTCCCTGATTGTGACGATGTAATGTGATTGTGTGTGTTGTTAAATGATGAATGTTTTAAGTAAATAATAAGTAAAACGGTACTTTCAGTTGTGGCGTTCTTTTATTTAGTTAGTGCACACAACATCACACCAGTTCCCTCGTCCAGAGTGTGTGGCCTTGGTCAGTTGCGTCCTCCTCTCCCGAGCCATAGACTGTTCTCTCTGGTTCCGCACAGCAAGCGGTACCAGAGCATCAAGTCTGACACCAACAGGCTCCTGAACAGCTTCTATCCCCAAGCCATAAGACTGCTAAATAACTAACAGAATGGGAGCACAGACTGAGTTGACCCATTCTCAATGCAAACTCACAGGACTCTACACACACGCACATACAATCATCATATACACTGCTGCTACTCTGTTTATCTTATATCCTGATGTCACCTTACCTCTATACATGTTATTGAGTACTATATTGATTACTGCATTGTTGGGTTTGGAGCTAGCAAGAAAGGCATTTCACTGTACTTCTCTTTCAGTTACAATCATTGAAATTACCCTTTACCATCATTAGGTCAAAGTGCCCCTTGTCTGATATTGGCATGTAAAGGCTAATGAACACGCCTCAGGAATTACAACTATTAGATGAAGCGGTTGGGCTATGGTTAATTAATGTGTGTAACTGTTGGGTGGTGTGACAGGCCTAACCACAGAATTAGAACGGTATATAGTGTTGACTGTAACTCTCTCCTCTCCCTCTGTGTTCCAGCGGCCAGCGAGAACAGTGACTTTTCCAGCGAGACCAGTGACCACTCCAGCGAGACCCTTTGCCCTGTGCCTCGGTCTGGGCCTGCTCTTCAAACAACACGAGGTACAGTAACTACCATACCTCCACCCTCACTTCAATCTCCAACCTTACCTCTACCTCACCCCTCTATCCTCACCTCCTTTGTCTGGCCACAACAGTAAGAGGTACAGTACTACACCTCCCCCCTGTACATGTGATCCTAGATCAGCAATAAGACGTGGCTTGAATTGTATGACATCCATAAAAATGTATAGGTCGCAACCCTTTTTTACTTTCATGTGTAGCATTCCATCTTTCCAACCAGGGGACATGTTATGCCTCTTTTAAAAAGGCTGGGGCATTGGTTCTAAAAAGACAAAACCGGGTGTGATATTATCTGTCAAATGATGAAGAGCCTCTATCCCATTCACTCGTATTGATGCTTACACAATTGTTTACAAGTGTGCTGTGTTCTTGTTGGCTCATGCATTCATGGTGAATGGGTTATAGAAGCTTCAAGCCCCTCCCCCTGCTGTGACTGGCCAGTAGCTGTGTGTGACAAGGGAGAGGTAGTGCATTGGGAGGGGCTGATGGCTGTGTGTGTGTGTGTGTGTGTGTGTACACCTGTCCTAGTGGCCGTGCCCTTGGGACATCAGTAGAACAGAGTGGTAATCACTAGCGAACCTGCAGCAAGGACACGGCCGAGCAAGATCCGCTTTTATGCTGAGCTCTGCACTCTGCTTGCAGATCATTGCAGGCGCACAAACACACACTCACTCTTGCTTAAGGGAAACGCTACGTATTTAGAGACGGAACTGTTGCGTGTGCATATTAACACTCCGGTAGAGACACATGCGTTCACTCTCTCTCTCGCTCACTCACTCACGCGCTCACTCACGCGCTCACTCACTCGCTCACAGAGTCAGGCACACACATCCACCACCCAGCAGAGCATCCCGAGGACAGGAGAGCGAAGGAAAAGTGACAGCAGCACCCTCTATCCACACAGGTACAGACAACCATCTTCTCTAAGGGTCTATTTGCATTAGGCTGCTCTTTATAGACTGTTCTTGTTTCATTCTGAGGCGAAGTACCTCAAGGTTGTTCAGGTGAGTGTTTCTTTCTATTTATTTATTTATTTGACCTTTTTATTTAAACTGGGAGTCACCATTTGAGACCAGGGTCTCTTTTGCAATGTAGGTCGATGATTAAAAGCAGGCGTTTTACATTCAGAACAAGTCGTCTTGACTGCTCTGATGGTGAAGTGTGGCATTGAGTGTTATCTGTAAATATGCATTTTATGACATTTGGTTTTATTGCAGGGCACTCTGTCATGTTGTTAAAGCATTTTAAGAGGTAACTGAAGAATAGCTGAAACTCCTTTGTTGGAAAAAGTGTAGAGAATTGTTAGAGGATTTAGCAATACATGAACATACATTAAGGACAAACTGTGCTCAGAGTGCTGCTGTGTTTAGTGAACTTGGACTTCAACATCTGGTGCTATGACATTTCCAGAGGGAAGGTTGTATGAGAATAGAGTCCCTCTGCAATACAGAAAGAGAGCAAGGCTGAAGTCCTTGGTTTGAATGTAGTAAGACACTGATGATATGCTGCAATAATCAACCAGTATTTCAGCAGCTTCATGGTAAGAAACATACACTAAATTGCCAGAAGTATGTGGACACCCTTCAAATTAGTGGATTTGGATATTTCAGCCAGCCGTTGTTGACAGGTGTATAAAATAGCACACCGCCATGCAATCTCCATAGACAAACATTGGCATTAGAATGGCCCGTACTGAAGAGCTCAGTGACTTTCAATGTGGCACCGTCATAGGATGCCACCTTTCCAACAAGTCAGTTTTTCACATTTCTGCCCTGCTAGAGCTGCCCCGGTCAACTGTAAGTTATTGTGAAGTGGAAACGTCTAGGAGCAACAACGTCTCAGCCACGAAGTGGTAGGCCATACAAACTCACAGAGCGGGACTGCCAAGTAGTGAAATGCACAACGTGTAAAAATCGTCTGTCCTCAGTTGTAACACTCACTACCGAGTTCCAAACTGCCTCTGGAAGCAACGTCAGCACAATAACTGTTCGTGGAGAGCTTAATGAAATGGGTTTCCATGGCAGAGCAGCCGCACACAAGCCTAAGATCACCATGCCAAGTGTCAGCTGTAGTGATGTAAAGCTAGCGGCCATTGGACTCTGGAGCAGGAATGATGAATCACGCTTCACCATCTGGCAGTCTGACGGACAAATCTGGGTTTGGCAGATGCCAGGAGAACGCTACCTGCCCTAATGCATAGTGCCAACTGTAAAGTTTGGAGGAGGAATAATGGTCTGGGGCTGTTTTTCATGGTTCGGGCGATGCCCCTTAGTTCCAGTGAAGGGAAATCTTAACGCTACTGCATACAATAACATTCTAGATTATTCTGTGCTTCCAACTTTGTGGTAACAGTTTGGGGAAGGCCTTTTCCTGTTTCAGCATGACAATGCCCCCATGCACAAAGGGAGGTCCATACAGAAATGGTTTGTAGAGTTCGGTGTGGAACAACTTGACTGGTCTGCACAGAGCCCTGACCTCAACTCCATCTTGTGCCTGACCTTACTAATGCTCTAGTGGCTGAATGGAAGCAAGTACCCGCAGCAATGTTCCAATATCTAGTGGAAAGCATAGTGGTCAGATACATTATCTTCTGCTTCCTGGTCCTGGGCTAGTTCTGTCTGATGGCGATCAGAATATCTAGCAGCATTCTGGAAGATTCTAGAAGATTCTATCCATAGTGAGCAACGCAAAGTGAGTGTCATAACCAGGGCTCACTGGCCAGACAGTCGACACAGGGGATTGGTTGCTTGGACAACGGATCACAGAGATGTCTGAACAAGCACAACGATGTGTGTCGGCTCCCTCTCTGAGTTGGATGTGTTTAGATCAGACTAATGGGATTAAGACACCTAGCAGAGTGTCCAGGAGGGAGAGCTGGACAGTATTAACACTAATCCTTCCATCCATCTCCATCCCTCTGTTCTACTGCTGCAGCTGCTGCCTAAATAGCATGATGATGATGATGATGATTTGATTGGTGGTTTTATTTGTCCTGTTTCACACATGTACAAGTGTGTATTATACACATGCAGACCCTCAGAGAGAGTGATTAATAGTACCCTGAGTTATTCCTGACTGTAGGAAAACTCAGGGCTAGTCATGTAATACTGGTGGAGCTAGGAGTTTTTCCAGACTGTGTGACTTATCAGGAAAAACTCCTGACCCCATGTCATGTTGAAATGGTATGGCCAGAAGATTTTCCTGACAAGGGAAACATTATGACCAAGATCCAAAGTTAACATTGAGCCGCATGCTGTCGGGTTTGATGTGATTGTTGTTGTGTTATGGACAGCTTACAGATGTGTGATATGAAGATGATGTGAGTCATATGAGGGTTTAGCTGCAGTTACAGTCCCCCCCTCCAGTGGGTGAATATTCCCTGATCCAGAGCATTTATTACATCCAGATTGGGACTGTTGGCCAAGAAGTCAAAAATGATTTCTCTCAGACAGGGGGAGAGACCGTGTGATTGGCCTTTTAATTGTGGATGTCTCGGTGGTCTTTGTTTTCCAATACAGACTTGACATTACCATAGTGACTGCATTGAATGCACACTACCATTCAAAAGTTTGGGGTCACTTTTAGAAATGTCCTTGTTTTTTAAAGAAAAGCAAAAAATGTTTTGTCCATTTTTAAAATAACATCAAATTGATCAGAAATACAGTGTAGACATTGTTAATGTTGTAAATGACTATTGTAGCTTGAAACGGCTGATTCTACATAGGCGTACAGAGACCCATTATCAGCAAACATCACTCAGTCGTCTCTTCACTGTTGACATTGAGACTGGTGTTTTGCGGTACTATTTAATGATGCTGCCAGTTGAGGACTTGTGAGGCGTCTGTTTCTGAAAGTAGACACTCTAATGTACTTGTCCTCTTGTTCAGTTGTGCACCAGGGCCTCCCACTTCTCTTTCTATTCTGGTTAGAGACAGTTTGCGCTGTTCTGTGAAGGGAGTAGTACACAGCGTTGTATGTGATCTTCAGTTTCTTGGCAATTTCTCCCATTCAATAGCCTTAATTTCTCAGAACAAGAATAGACTGAAGAGTTTAAAAAGAAAGTAATTTGTTTCTGGCCATTTTGAGATTGTAATCGAACCCACAAATAAAGAAGGCCAGTTTAATCAGTGCAACAGTTTTCAGCTGTGCTAACATAATTGCAAAAGGGTTTTCTAATGATTAATTAGACCTTTAAAATGATTAACTTGGATTAGCTAACACAACGTGCCATTGGAACACAGGAGTGATGTTTGCTGATAATGGGCCTCTGTACGCCTATGTAGATATTCCATAAAAAATCGTCATTTACAACATTAACAATGCCTACACTGTATTTCTGATCAATTTGATGTTATTTTAATCGACAAAAAATGTGCTTCTTTCAAAAACAAGGAAAGTTCTAAGTGACCCCAAACCTTTGAACGGTAGTGTAGGTGGTTTAGAAACTCCTTAGTGGAGTCTGATGCGCACACAAACACACACATATACACACACTTCTGTGCAACTGTCTCAGCAACATCTTTGCCATATATCACTATCTGCCTCACACCTACGTCACAACAAAAACACTGGCTCCATGTTATCATTTTTTTTTATCTGAGACTTCTAAAGTCATTCACATTCAGTATGTCCACAAGACAGAATGACAGCCGCCTCCAACCCCTCAGGGAACAGCATCACAGACAGATGCCAGGCAGCCATAACACCTCGTCTCCTCAATGAGTCCCCCTGTCGTTCATCTCTCACCATGGGAGATGGTGACTTGAGCCCAGGTCTGCTCCCTGCTCTCCTCGCTGACATATCAGCGGGCCAGCTCACTGCACGGGACCTGAAGATGAACCTAAACACTTCCTGTCCTGTTTCTTTTACAGTCTAACTTTCAGCCCTGTTGCCGTGATCACAGGATGTATAATCAGGCTGTGTTCAGAGGTCAAATGTTCAGATATGTTGCAAATATAATTAATAAAGATGACTTGATTTAATGTTCAGTAGCATTGCACTCTACTGAACAGGCCCCAGGACCTTTATTGTTGTTGTTGTTGCCAAGTTTAGTTAATGCTACTCCATTATGTAAATATGTTTAGTTAAATGCACAATTGGGAGGGTAGTGAAGAGAGTTAACCACTTAGTGGTAAAGAAGCCCTAACCCCATTTAGATGTATCATGGCTGTACAGTCAACACTATAGTGTATCTAGTATTCACTGGGACCCGTTTGCCCCAGAATCTCTTTCCCCTCAAAGTTTAAGATTGCAGCTTCAGGGTCCCGGGCAGGGCTTTCGACACAGAGTACACCACAGCCACAGAGCCTCAGCAGAGCTTAAAATAGCGCTGTGTGTGATGAGGCGAGAGGATGGGGGGGGGGGGGGGGGGGTGGGGATGAGGAGGGTAGGAGAGAAAGAAAGCACTGGGGCACGTCACACAATAAAGTATTCCCGGATGGTTCTCCAGAGCCAAGCTAGCGCTTCAGATGGTCATGTGAGCCTTGGCTCAGGTTCGGGCTCCTGCTGCAACGTGAGCTCAATTAGTTTCTCTAGCTACAGAGATGAGCATACCTTGATCTGAGTGAAGTGTTTGAGTTTTGTGGTGCTTGCTTTATTTCACAGGCAGAGTGAGAATTAATATAATATTTGTAAGGATGTCCCATCTGGTGGATCTAAAAGGCAGCATATGTTATGTTCATCAAAATGGCAGTTTCTCATAATTATGTCCTAGATTTAAGTCTAGAATGTTCTACGGTGGATATTCTTTGCATCTTGTGATCTAAGTGGAAAATGGAGAGTGGTCAATGGAGAGGCTCGTTCCTAATTGAAACGCCCTTGTATCTGATCTTTTCTTTTATTTATGCTACATCTAAGCAAATCCCCTTCCAGAGCATACAGACTGGGACTAACCCTGACCTATGTTCTCCCTCTCGCTACAGTACCAACTCTCCTTAGAGGATGTCTTCTTAGCTGATGTGAATGTGTTGACAGGCCTACTGCACTGTAACTTGTATGGGGGGAAAGAGAGAAGACTATATAGACTGTTTCTGACACTATGGTGCCAGACAGCAGAATCAAAGGCATCTATTCAGCAGAATGTCAAAGGCATCTATTTATAGTATGGAATAAATCACCTGCATTTCTTAAAGGAAATTGATGTTCCACCCTTCAGAAAGTGAGTCCCAATTCTCCAACCCCAAAGTGTGGACTTGCCCACTCCCCGTTTGGGAGAAGGGTGAAAAATCAGGACTCAGCCATTGTACATTCACACTAGACTTTTTGTAAGGCTGACACAAGGAAAGGGTTTGACAAAAATACATCTTGTTGTATTGGATTCAGGAATCTATTTTGATGTGGTTTCAGATACTGTACAGTACATTAAAACATTGCCCCTTGTTGTATGTGTTGTTGTTTCATCAAAGGATGGATGGAAGGTAATAATCCTATCTGTTGTGATAGATTCACCTTTCAGCACCCCACCTGCAAACCTGTATTGATCACAGAGGGAGCTTGTTTTGAAGCAGCTCAGCACAACCCTGTATTAGCATATTGATTCACAGGAGTCCTCCTCACCGTTCTGACCTCAGACACAGCACTGGAGCAAGCTGGGGTAATTAACATTGGGCTATACTCCAGTCAGGGCCATAGAGAACAGATGGAGTGTATATTATGATAATTGTCTGATCTATAGTCTGGGTTAGAGGGGATGGAGAATGTTATTATTTTATTTTATTAATCATCACCTGCTATTATGAACTTATAAGGCAACTACTTGGAGTTTTGAGTGTACAATCTACATATGTAAGTGTCCTGACATTTTTAATAAACAATCCGAGGACTTCAGCATTCTATCATAGTCGCTGCACTCTCCAGTGGCTCTTCTGGTATTGAAGTTCTTTTTATATATATATATATTATACTCCTCTGTATTGAAATGTTCTCTGTTTGGAATTGCTATTTGTCCCCTGGGTTTAAAACGGTTGTTTTTCCTCCTTGTTTTGCATAGCTATGTAAAAGAGCCATGTTATAATTAAGCAATAAGGCATGAGGGGGTGTGGTATATGGCCAATATACCACGGCTAAGGGCTGTTCTTAAGCACGACGCATTGCGGAGTGCCTGGATACAGCCATTAGCCGTGGTATATTGGCCATATACCACAAACCCCCGAGGTGCCTTATTGCTATTATAAACTTCTTACTAAAGTAATTAGAGCAGTAAAAATAAATGTTTTGTCATACCCATGGTATACAGTCTCGTATACCACGGCTGTCAGCCAATCAGCATTCAGAGCTCGAACCACCCAGTTTATAATATTCACTAATCCTTTACATCATCATATAGAATAGATAACAAGTACCCTCTCACTGTCTGTCCCCCTACCTCTCAGGTAGCTATGACCTAGTGGTTATTATAAACCATTGATTGCAGTATGAGTTTTGCTGAGGTTGTGGTATTGCTTGTCCACTTGCCCTTATGACTGTGACGACTACAGGCTCAACAATGTGTGCATTGTACAAATAAGTCATACAGTAACGGACCAAGTGGAATGTCAGACAGCCAGAATGGGTTGTAATAAAGGAATCATCACCTATTATTAGAAACTGCCCCTCTGAAAGAAAGAGGGGGAGGGAGTGTGTGTGTGCGTACATGATTGTGTGTTGTGCAGTGTAATGTTAAACAGTCCTTCAGGCAGGATAATTGATGAAGCAGTTTTTTTTTTTTTTTCTCTTAACTTTAATTGAGGACGGTGGCCTCTTCGCTATCTCAGATTTACAGCCTGATTTACGGGCTCCAGTTTCCGATGGAGACCATCGGCTGAGGCTGCTTGCCTGTCGTCCTTCCCCAAGGTGACTTTGGCATCTTTTCACTCTGTGGAGACTTGGCTTACTTTGTTTTTGTCTTCAGTTACTGTGCTTTATTTACTCACAGAATTCAATCAACTTCTCCCCTCAGTAGATCAGTAAGGAAAATCTACACTAAGTATTTATTTATTTACCATAGTACTTATTTTCTCTGGAAATGCATCAAAAGAGAAACTCTAATATAAATGGAAGTAGGTTGACTTTCTTTCCAGCTGTCTCTTGAGTGTTCAGTGCCCGTGCTCTGACGTAGGCTGTTGCTTGGTAAGAGTGTTGTTTTGTCAGAGACGTTTATTACTGTCCTCCTGGTTTAGTGGAGGATCCATAACAGCAGCATCAGACAAAGGGGGGAATGGCCAGCAACTGATCTCATGTTGCACAGGAAAGACACTTGATCCTGGGCCACAGTGCTCTCTGACACTGGGGTGTTTGGTTCCGAGTGGTAGAAACTGGATCTGTAGGGCGGGGATTAGAACAAGGACCTGCCGGCCCATAAGGAACTACAGAACCCTACAGAGATCCATACCACACAAACACATCGATCACTGTCGGTTTATCAGATTATCTATTATAGATGCATTTAAACAAATGTAATGTTTTGTGGGATAGTGTTTGTAATGGCATGTTATGTCTTGTCTAATGTGCCAATAAGTGTGTGTGGCCTGAAGTTGGAACAGGAAGTAGAGAAGAACAAGCTACTGTCAGAGGCTCTCCAGACGTTAGCTAAACACACTCACAGAGGATGACTTCTATGCCCTGTCAGGTCAGTCAAATCCAACTGGTCTTCATTAAACACTTGGTGTGCATCCCAAATGGTGCCCTATTCCCTATATAGTGCTCGACTTTTGACCAGAGCCTAATAGGTAGTGCACTAGAAGTACACTATATAGGGGGCCGTATAAGATCACAACATCTGACATTTTCATTTAGTATTCATATTTTTTTTTCTTCTGATTTTCATTGACATCTAACTGTTGTTGACTGATAATTTCTGAAAGACCTCTATAAGCACCTCTATAAAAAAACGATCTATTAACGCTTCCTGAGTACACAGCCAGTTTAAAGTTCAAACGTTTATTTGCACAGGATACAGCAGGTGTAAAACAGTACAGTGAAATGCTTATGTACAATCTCTTTCCCAACAACGCAGTACTCAATATTCAGTATGAAGGTGAGAGGAAATAGTATAAAGTAAGAAAACGCACAAGAAGTAAGAAAATAACTAAATAAAGTGCTACTACCATAACTACAATGTGCAGGGGTACTGAAGTAGATAATGTATATGGAAAAGGATCAATATTAATGGTAATAATAATAATATAGCAGCAGCGTGAGCGGATGTAAATAAATAATGGTCCTGCTGACTATCATGGCTCTGCAGCAATTAACTATAAAGCTGAGTTGAGTCCTGTCTGAATTGTTAATTGAAACTACCTGGCTCCCTAACCTTAGCTCCTCCACACTGTTGTCAGAAGTGAAAACCACTTCCCCTGTATGTGTCTCTGGCTGTGTGTACTCATGTCTTAACATAATTCACCACACATGCTAAAGAGCCCACAGCATGGGCCATTGCCCCAGAAGGTCCCCAGGGCACCTCAGCCACCCCAATCTCCCTCCACGTCCTCCTGTCTAATGACCAATCCCAGCTATGCATTACACGGCTGGTTACCCAACCTGCTACACTGGCTAATTGTCTCCATGTTGGGCTCAAATAACGGCCCTTAGAACTAGTGTTGCAGAGAAGTAACAACCTAAAAAATGGCCTCTCCTAATGAGGCGGAGGCAGCTAGCTAGTGCTTCTTAAGTCTGAAATATTCTCCCAGAAGAATTTAACAAGATTTGTATGTTCTACCTGGAACTTTTAAGTAATCCATAAGGCAACAAATACACATCCAAGATCCATAGAAGATTCTTGTAATATGACTTACTGTATATAAGTGAATGACATTTAGACAAAACTGAAATGTTCCACGTATTGTATAAAAAAAACATACAAGAGACATGTAAGCTAAGCCTTCTGAGGTCTCTCAGACATGGGACATAGACATTTCTAAGAACTTAGATCATAGTAATAGCAATCTGTTGCATGTATTGTTTGAAAAACATATGAGAGACATGTAAGCTAAAAGCCAATGTATGTATGCTCCGAAAATGTGATACGGAGACTCCGCATAGGTGTGACATAATTGCTGAGCCGGCGGAGGGTTGCAGAGGCCAAATTGAGCTCCGTACCGCATCAGCGTGCTCCAGCCACATTTTTTAACAATGCGGAGGGCTCCGTATAGCTCTGAATTGACATGATTGGTTGATGGTAGGTGGGGGCGGAAGGTCTTGTATAAACACAAACTTACTTCCTTCACAACAGCTCTGCTCCACGAAGCACAAGAAGTATGAGTGCCCTGACTTCTGCAGAGGCCGTATCACAGTAAATGGTGTATGGCCACTGCAGATGTCGGATTGACCATGCAGAGCCTTTTAGCCATTTGAAGGTTTCACACACAAGGGACATACACTTCATACCACTGTCTAGGGTTGCAAAGGGTCGGAAACTTTCCAGTAAATTTCCGGAAGATTTCTGTAAATGTATCATGGGAAGTTAAGCCCTGGATTTTTGGGAATTTTGCTTAAATTCATCAAAAAAGTTAGCTTATAACAGTGAACCTTTTTTGTGGGATACACATAAGACAATTCTAGGTCTTGTGGCATATTTTGGTTAAACTATCCTCAATTCAATGGAATTGCAACCCTCTGCATGCACAGTGCATTCTTCCATCACATGTACAGCTGATTCTCAAGATCTTGCACACTAATGAGATGCTGTTGAGCCCACACTACTACACTGTCTGAGCCAAGGACTATATGCTTTCTGGTAAGTTTTGATTACAATACTGGGTGGGATGACTATTTTATATGACATACATGATTTTTTGTTAACTAGTAAATTGTAGCCTACAGCAAAGTGTGTTTAAATCATTTCTAACTTGTTAACAATTTCTGCTAGTTAGTTTTTGCTACCATGTGGGTTTTAGCTTGCTTGAGCCTGCTAACTGAGTGTTAATTCACCTGTTTCCATACAGGTTTCATTTTTTTTAAATTATGTATCTTACAAAGGAGTTGTTTTAATGTAACTGCTTAACTATTGATCTGTACATGTAATTATTATAATACTTTTGTTTCTAATTTTACAGGAAAATGCCACGGGCACTATCTGATGTGTGGAGACATTTCACTGCAGCTAATGTAGAAGGAAAAGTTGTGTACATTTGCAAATACTGTGCCAAATCATATGTGAAGAATGCAACAAAGATGCAGAATCATCTGGGCAAGTGCATAAAATTCCCTCAGCGCTCACAACAAGCAACCTCTGACAAAGTCCCTCTACTTCTATTCAAGGTGAAAATTATGAATAAGACACCTTATCGATAGCAACAGCTCATGGTCCTCCTGGAATCAGATGTTTTTTTGACATAGTGGAGGAACGTAGTCAGAGAAATGCTGATGAATGTCTTGCTCGAGCTGTGTATGCAACTGGTTCACCTCTGATGCTCACAGGCAATGTGTATTGGAAGAGATTTCTGAATGTTCTTCGCCCAGCATACACCCCTCCAACCAGACATGCTTTATCTACTCATTTGCTGGATGCTGAGTTCAACAGAGTTCAAGTGAAGGTCAAGCAAATCATAGAGAAAGCAGACTGTATTGCAATCATCTCTGATGGGTGCTCAAATGTTTTTCGGCAAGGAATAATTAACTACATCATCTCCCCTCAACCAGCATTCTACAAGAGCACAGACACAAGGGACAACAGACACACTGGTCTCTACATTGCAGATGAGCTGAAGGCATTCATCAATGACCTTGGACCACAGAAAGTATTTGCACTGGTGACAGACAATGCTGCAAACTTGAAGGCCGCTTGGTCTAAAGTGGAGGAGTTCTACCCTCACATCCCACCCAGTGGCTGTGCTGCTCTTGCATTGAATCTGCTCCTCAAGGACATCATGGCACTGAAAACAATGTATACACTCCACAAGACAGCCAAGGAAATGGTTAGGTATGTGAAGGGTCATCAAGTTATATCAGCAATCTACCTCACCAAGCAAAGTGAGAAGACTAAGAGCACCACATTGAAGCTGCCCAGCAACACTTGTTGGGGTAGTGTTGTCATCATGTTTGACAGTCTCCTGGAGGGGAAGGAGTCTCTCCAAGAAATGGCCATATCACAGTCTGCCGATATGGACAGCCCCATCAAGAGGATCCTCCTGGATGATGTATTTTGGGAGAGAGTGGTAAGCAGCCTGAAACTCCTGAAACCTATAGCAGTAGCCATTGCCACGGGTTGAGGGAGACAATGCAATCCTGTCTGATGTTCAGACTCTGCTTGTAGATCTAAGAGAAGAAATCCATACTGCCCTGCCCACTTCACTGTTGCTCCAAGCAGAGGAAACCGCAGCTCTGAAATGCATCAAAAAGTGTGAAGATTTCTGCCTGAAGCCCATACACGCCGCAGCGTACATGTTGGGCCCCAAGTATGCTGGAAAGAGCATCCTCTGGTGCAGAGATCAACAAGGCCAATGGTGTCATTGCTACCGTGTCTTGCCACCTTGGCCTGGTGGCAAGACAGTACACTTCCAAGCAAGGACTTTGGGATGGAGATGCAATATGGCAGTCGTGCCAACATATCTCATCAGCCACCTGGTGGAAGGGACTTTGTTGATTTGATGTTCTTTCCCCTGTTGCCTCAATCATCCTCCAAATCCCACCAATATCAGCCACCTCAGAGCGCAACTGGTCCTTGATTGGGAACACACACACCAAAGCACGCAACAGGTTGACCAATACAAGGGTTGAAAAATTGGTGGCCATCTGGGCAAATTTGAGGCTTTTTGAGCCTGACAATGAGCCATCCTCAACAAGGTTGGAAAGTGACAGTGAAGATGAGGCCTCAGTCTGATGTTCAAGAGGTGGACATTGAGGAGATCCAGGGAGAAGACATGGAAGCCTGAGAGGAAGACAACCAATGCTTTAGTTTCTAGACTATCATTTTACAGATGTACAGTTGAAGTCGGAAGTTTACATACACTTAGGTTGAAGACAATAAAACTCATTTTTCAACCACTCCACAGACTTCATGTTAACATACGATAGTTTTGGCAAGTCGGTTAGGACATCTACTTTGCATGACACAAGTAATTCTTCCAACAATTGTTTACAGACAGATTATTTCACTTAAAATTCAATATCACAATTTCAGTGGGTTAGAAGTTTACATACACTAAGTTGAAAGTGCCTTTAAACAGCTTGGAAAGTTTCAGAAAATGATTTCATGGCTTTAGACGCGTCTGATAGGCTAATTTACATCATTTGAGTCAATTGGAGGTGTACCTGTGGATGTATTCAAGGCCTACCTTCAAACTTGCTCGACATCATGGGAAAATCAAAAGAAATCAGCCAAAAACTCAGAAAAAGCAATTTCCAAACGCCTGAAGGTACCACGTTCATCTGTACAAACAATTGTACGCAAGTATAAACACCATGGGACCACGCAGCCGTCATACCGCTCAGGAAGGAGATGCGTTCTGTCTCCTAGAGACGAATGTACTTTAGTGCAAAAAGTGCAAATCAATCCCAGAACAACAGCAAAGGACCTTGTGAAGATGCTGGAGGAAACCGGTACCAAAGTATCTATATCCACAGTAAAATGAGTCCTATATCGACATAACTTGAAAGGCCACTCAGCAAGGAAGAAGCCACTGTTCCAAAACCATCATAAAAAAGCCAGACTACGGTTTGCAACTGCACATGGGGATAAAGATCGTACTCTTTGGAGAAATATCCTCTGATGAAACAAAAATAGAACTGTTTGGCCATAGTGACCATCGCTATGTTTGGAGGAAAAAGGGGGATGCTTGCAAGCCGAAGAACACCATCCCAACGTGAAGCACAGCGGTGGCAGCATCATGTTGTGGGGGTGCTCTGCTGCAGGAGGGACTGTTGCACATCACAAAATAGATGGCATCATGAGGAAGGAAAACTATGTGGATGTATTAAAGCAACATCTCAAGACATCAGTCAGGAAGTTAAAGCAAAATGCCTTAATGACAACAAAGTCAAGGTATTGGAGTGGCCATGACAAAGCCCTGACCTCAATCCTATAGAAAATTTGTGGGCAGAACTGAAAAGGTGTGTGCGAGCAAGGAGGCCTACAAACCTAACTCAGGTACACCTGTTCTGTCAGGAGGAATGGGCCAAAATTCACCCAACATATTGTGGGAAGCTTGTGGAAGGCTACCTGAAATGTTTGACCCAAGTTAAACAATTTAAAGGCAATGCTACCAAATACTAATTGAGTGTATGTAAACTTCTGACCCACTGGGAATGTGATGAAATAAATAAAAGCTATAATTTCACATTATTAAAATAAAGTGGTGATCCTAACTGACCTAAAACAGGGAATTTTTACTAGGATTAAATGTCAGGAATTGTGAAAAACTGAGTTTAAATGTATTTGGCTAAGCTGTACGTAAACTTCCGACTTCAACTGTATTTTGGAAATGTTTTTGGGAGATGCGATGGATCATTGGGGATCATTCAATATTCCCTTTTGTTGTTCAGTGAAATCATCCCATGTGAAGTCAACTCATTTAATTAATGTTCAATTTGTAACAAAAGTTTTTTTTTTTCCCTATTGGAAGAATTTAATCATTTGCAATTATGTTTACTTATGATAAGGTAAAATGTTTGTTTCTGTCTCCATATGATATGGTAAATACTATTTCCAATGCAAAACAACATCTACATTTAAATAGTATTAATATTAATTTGCATATATTTCTGTTAATTCCCATATATTCCCGTTAATTCCCATATATTCCCGTTAATTCCCATATATTCCCGTTAATTCTCATATATTTCCATTTAATTCCCACGGAAAGTTTCTACCTCCTGAATATTCCCTAAAATGTGCAACCCTACCACTGTCTGACGCATGCAATGTCAAACTTATTAAAGAAAGAAGCAAAGTCTGCCGTGAGGAGGAAGGGAGTAAGCAGAAGGATGAGAGGAGTAGGGGGAAGAAAGGAGGAGATGATGATGAGGAGGAGGATATGGAGATTATTGCAGAATGGAATCTATTTTGTTATTAAGTGGATATCTCTCAACGGTCATTCATTCTCACAATAGAACATCGGTAGTTGTCATAGCTAAGCAAGGCTTGGTTAAAACCCTGGATGGGAGACCAAAGGGATAGCTGTAGATAAATGCACTGTCAGGTAGGAGGTGCCGTTCAGCCTTAACCATGGAAACTCTTACCTGAAAATGTGTATATACAAATATATAATTTTTGTATGTTGACTTATAAAAACAATGTGGATCCTATTTTTTTTTTAAATCATTTATTTTGTAGAGGTTACATTGTCAGAACATACACTTTTCTTATAATATTCATAGATGACTCATAATTCATATACCTCGCGACGTATGTTTATTGTTGAACGCTGAAAGCCGAACAAAGTTATTGAATATCTGATTATAGTCATGCCAGCTCCCTAACCCCTGCCTCACATGAAGCACTACAACAACTATTATACAATATTCTGTGATATAGTATCTCTGTTCCTCCTCATTGTGTAGAGATTCTGTTTTCCCCTCCCCTTTTTCAGAATGTTACTACCTGTGTTGTCCCTAGTAACAGTAGGGTGAGGTCTAGGTTAGAGGCGGAGCCAGATTACTGTACTAACCACAGCAGACACAGCACCCGGAGGAAGCAGCAGAGCGTCTCTGTGGCTTCTCATTGGAACACTATCCCACAGGTTGTGTTTCGCTGGAGGAGGAGAGAGTTCAGTCAGTCACTACTGGGTGGAGGAGTGTGAGGGCAGGTTGCAGGTCTAAGTATAGGGTTTTTGTTGCTAGATTTAGGCTAAACATGTTTTGGACTGAGGTCAAAGGTGACATGACCCTCTCTCTGTCTCTGGCCACTGGCATCCCCCTCCTGCAGATTCCGAGAACAAGTGCTCTCTCTCGCTGAACGGCTTCCTGTCTGGTCAGACACTCGTTTGAAGAAGAGTGGAGAGAGCCCCCTCCATTGCCGTACCACCCTCAGCGGACCGGCAACCGCCAGCGGAATGTCCGGGGAGGGTAACCATGGTGACCAGAAGGCCCAGTGCAATGGAGTAAAGAAGCACAGGTTGGATCACGCTCTACTTAATGTGTTTCCCATGTGGTTTCCAGCTTGGTTTTCTTGTTTGGTTCATATACTCTAGTATATTCCATCATTATTTATATTTGAAAAAGTGTGTTTTATCACGTGTGCCATTTTGTAGAAAATTACTTTGTAGGAAAGACTCACCAGTCACAATGTTGTTACTGCTGACGTCCATTAATGTCATTATATTGCAAAATATTTGATCACTTAGCTTAAGTCTTTGATGACCGTTGTGTTGTTCACAGCAGCCAGCGGCTCTATGGTATACTGTATGTAATGTGATACCCCTGTCTGGCTGTATGTCTCTCTTTCTATTCTAATGTTTTTTGTTTGATGCCCCATAGACAGGACTCTCTTGTTTTTCCATTCACAGTTATGTCATTCCGATTCAACAGGCTAGTGGCTTATTGGTGCTTAGTGCACTGGGTTAGACCAGAAAGCTTTTTGAAGATTGGCCAATCTACTTTATTTCCGTGGATGAGGATGGCAGCATGCCCTCTTTCTTAATCCAACAATTGAACAATGCATAATTTAGTGCTTGCCAGCTTAGAGAAATAAAGACCGTCAGGAAAGGGCTGTGCGTGTGTGTGCATGCGTGCCTGTGTACGTGCATTCGCCTTTTTGTGTGTTGTAAGAGATTGATAAGGAGCTTGTTTATACACTATAAATCCTGTCATTCAGAGATCCTTGTTTGTGTCTGTTGTGTAATGGAACGAGGGAGCCCAATGTGCCCTGGTCAAACGTTGTGCACTCTATTCAGAATACGGTGCCATTTGGGCCACACCCATTCTCCTTCCAGGATTCTGGTTTCGCACCAAACAAATATAAACGAATTAATACTAACAGTCCTTCACACTTATGGACTCCCTATTAATCATGGAGCATCACTCAGTCAGACATGCTCTCATAAAGATGGGATTTGTTCATTTTCTACATCAGTATGTTAAAGAGATTTGTCATTCCTTGTGATCTTCTGTGGCCCACAAGCGTACGAAAAATCCTTGATTATGCGAAAAAGCCGTTTTTAGGCTTGATTTGATTCGAGAGGAAATGTAAAATGATAGCTAAGGGAAGTGAATGAAGCTTTAGAGTGAGTGTAGGTAGTTACAGGAGGAGTCAGTTCATTCAGCCTAATATGTTATGCTGTGTTGTGTAGCTGTGTAGACAGAAGTACTGCTCTGCAATGCTCCACTGGCCTGATCATTAAACTGTTGATAAGAGAGAGGGTTAGGATTTAGCCCCAGGGCCCTCCTCTTTCCATCTCTCCTCCTCTCCCTCTCTCCTCCTCTCCCTCTTTCTCTCAATCGCCTGTTGTGTTTGTTTAGTCTCCACGTCAGCAGTCATTGTATGTAGCTGCTTCTCTGCTCATCTCTGCAACACTAGTGATGCGCCAGTTGTACTCATAACACGGTTATATCCGCGGGGTCAGGTGGGTTTAGGTCATGAAATATTGTGTGGATGAAGGGCCGGTGTGTGGCGGTCAGGTTGAATAAAGAGAACTATCCATGTGCATCTTGTGCATCTATAGGCTACATTGAGGTTTTTCATAATTAATCTGGCATACTAATAGCCTACATACCAAACGCTTTTGGGAACGGCCCAGTAAAAGATAACGTTGGTCCATTGAGGCAAAAAGGACTACGTCGGAATTTAATTCGATATGGAAAAAAGCTGTGAAATGGAGAGTTGAAAATAAAGAGAAGGGAGGGTGAAGTGGTAAAAGATGATGATGGCAGTTCCAGTTATGTGTGATGATTATGAGGTGCTATACAAATACACCAAATGTATATTTTGACTCGGAAACAGTAGTGGAGAAATATGATTTATTTCTTTCAGCATCTTGAGAGAATGTGAATCTGAATTTAGGGACTGTCTGTAGAGGTGCTACCTTTTTAGAAGCATCATAAAAGCTGATAGTATTTAAACCACCTAAAATATGCATCCAAGATTAACTGAAATCTTATCAGAAAAATGTTGGGTCGATTTCACAGCGCTCTATTTTGCACAGAAAATCTTTCACATTTCTTTTTTTGTTATTGCATTTTCTCCCCGGTGCCTAAACGTCTTTGCTTTGCGAAAGAATCAGAGATGACAGAAAGACTTGACTCATGTAAACTAGATTGACACATTCATTCTATCGTTTATGACATTATTCTCATGAGAAAGTGTTTATTTAGTCTTCTAGGGCAACATTACATAAGAGAAGCTGCATGTATCTAATTATAGACAAGTTGCCTAACAAATAGCCTACCTAATTGTCTGAAATTATAAGTCAAAAAATCATTATGCCGTCTCTGAATGTAGTCTACATCACATGTTCTATATTTGCGGGTTAGGGTCGGGTGTGGGCCTCAGATTTTCACTTTATCACAAAGTCAGGCCATTGCAGATGGGTTATTAGCGATTGCGTGCGGGTGAACAAACTGCTGACCCATGCACCACTAATACACGCACACACACACACAGGCACACACGCACACACAGGCACACTCTCCCATTCATTCATGGCTATTGCACGAGGCTTGAACGCAGCAGTTAGTTAGCTCATTAGCTGTCAGGTAACTCTGTTTCCTAATGGCAAGTCAAGACGAGGCAACACGGTTTCCAAATAGTAGGTCAAGCCGTCGCTGATATTCCAGGTAAGGTTAATGTAATACAGATGTCTGCATACATAAATGTCGAATTTATTTTATTTTAGAAACATGCCAAAATGTTCACAGTCCTGAAGACAATGATAAAGACCGTTGTTGTATATTCTAAACATGGTTCTCCATGAAAAAAGCCCAGTGGTTAGTGTTGGGCCCGTAACTGAAAGGTTGCTGGATCGAATCCCCAAGCTGACAAGGTAAAATCTGTCGTTCTGCCCATGAACAAGGCAGTTAACCCACTGTTCCTAGGCCGTCATTGAAAATAAGAATTTGTTCTTAACTGACTTGCCTAGTAAAATAAAGGTAAAAACAAAACAAAAAAATAGAAATGCATATACTTAGAAAGTAGAGACACACCTCGCCAACAACAACAAGATACTGTACCACTATCTGATAAATGTGATCTCCTAGAACGTAGTTAAAATGTAGGAGGAAGAGAGCTGTGCCTTTTATCTACACAGTAGTTATATCTAGGCCTTGGGGGAAGTAGGCTATTGTAAGAGACTGGCTTAAACCCCTCATCAATTACTCTGTCACCATAGTCCTTGAGTCTATTTTTAACTTGTTTGTATTCTCCTGACACTGTCTCCTAGCCTGGTCCCAAATCTGTTTGTGCCGTTTGGCGTGACAATTACCATAGAAGTTGACCATAGTAGTTGGTAAGACGGCACAAAACATATCTGGGTACCGGCTAAGTGTACAGTACGCATCCTTGTGTCTATATTTAGTGGGAGTACTACATTTTAGATTTCACCTTGTTATTTATTTATTTATTTTCTATCCCACAGAACGTCTTTACCAGCACCCATGTTCTCCAGGAATGACGTCAGTATCTGGAGCATCCTGAAGAAATGCATCGGCATGGTGAGAATTCACACTCATTATTTATTTAAAGAAAAGTACAAAGTACACATCCAAAAAAGCACCGGAGCTGGATACAAATGTATCAGGCTGGGCAAAGAAAGAAAGGGAAGTTTGTTCACAGTGTGTGTGCTCCCCCAAAAAAGTTTAAATCAAACAGTGAACAAACATGGCTTTCTCTCTGCCAAGAATTCAGACACAAACAAACTGGATTTCAAAGACCGAGTTTGAGAAACCTTGCTGTAAAAGACTGGTCTGTAGGGATCCTAATACCCTCTCCACTTTCTGGATGACATTTTATAAGATCTACAGTCTACACTTCCTGTAAATCCCCCAATTAAAAAGGTTGAGTCCCACCTAATCCGTATCTGCGTCCCAAATGGCAACATTATTCCCTATGTAGTGCAATACTTTGACCTATGGGCCCTGGTCAAAAGAAGTGCACTACCTTGACTATGTTTGTCCTATATAGGGGGCTTAATGAGTTAGATCCATGGCGCTCTATTGTTTTAGGCAGGGTTCCTGCTGGGCCTTTAATGACACTCCAGAGACCAGTCGGTACTGGTGTCAAACAGTGTTCCAGGCTGGGGTCTAGACTAGAGCTTATTGCTGATGTTATTTCACACCTCTGTCATCGAAACCTTATTATGTGTGCTTGAATCCCCAAGCCAACTAGGTAAAATATATCAATCTGCCTTTGAGCAAGGCACTTAACCCTAATTGCTCCAGAGTCACCATCAATAATGGCATTCTCAGAGGGTGTCTCAGGGGGAGTGGGATATGTAAAAAACACATTTCCACCCCCCCCCCCCCACACACTTTGCCTTCAGAACAGCCTCAATTCGTTGGGGCATGGACTAGGTATGTGTCAAAAGCATTCCACAGGGATGCTGGCCCATGTTCACTCCAATGCTTCCCACAGTCGTGTCAAGTTGGCTGGATGTCCTTTGGGTGGTGGACCATTCTTCATACACAACGGGAACTGTTGAGCATTGCAGTTCAGTTCTTGACACACTCAAACCAGTGTGCTTGGCACCTACTACCATACCCAGTTCAAAGGCACTCAAAACCTTTGTCTTCCCCATTCCCCTCTGAATGGCACACATACACAATCCACGTCTCAATTGTCTCCAGGCTTAATAATCCTTCTTTAACCTGTCTCCTCCCCTTCATCTACACTGACTGAAGTGGATTTAAAAAGTGACATCAATAGGGGATCATACCTTTCACCTGGATTCACCTGATCAGTTTATGTCATGGAAAGAGCTTGTGTTTCCTTACCCCTCTCTCTGACTCTTCGGCTCCTCTCTTCTCTCCCCCACCAGGAGCTGTCTAAGATAGCAATGCCAGTGATCTTCAACGAGCCCCTTAGTTTCCTGCAGCGGCTGACAGAGTACATGGAGCACACGTACCTCATCCACCAGGCGAACACCACCACAGACTCCATGGAGAGGATGAAGGTAGCTAGCACCCATTATCATCAACCTCTTAGATAGACACACATACGTTTACACTCATAATTACTGCCTTGGTACCTAATTACCTCTTTTTGCTGTGCTCATCTACAGCTACTAACGTTACAAACGTCTGTTCATCTGTGATGGTTTCAGTGTGTTGCAGCGTTTGCTGTGTCTGCTGTAGCATCACAGTGGGAGAGGACAGGAAAACCCTTCAACCCACTACTGGGAGAAACCTATGAGCTGATCAGGTTAGACCTTAAGTTTCATTTCCTGTATGTGTTGTGAGTTGGTGTGGTACCGCTAGTCGTACTAGTTTGTGACTCAAGACGTCTTCAAAATACATCTCAATAGGTCAGATGTCTCAAGACATTTGAAGACAGAAGGTGATGGCTAAGTATGTACCATTAACCCCCTCCCTCCTGTCCCCTCAGAGAGGACCTGGGGTTCAGGTGGATGTCAGAGCAGGTAAGCCACCACCCCCCTGTCAGCGCCTTCCATGCTGAGGGCCTGCAGGAGGACTTCCTGTTCCACGGCTCTATCTACCCCAAACTCAAGTTCTGGGGCAAGAGTGTGGAGGCGGAGCCTAAAGGCATCATCACCCTGGAGCTGCCCAAGTGAGTCTGGAGCTGAGATTCCCTCCATAGTGTACTTTTAGCTTTCCCTTACTGAGGGTTTGGCATGGAGTGTCTTTGAATTGGCCTTTATCTCCCAGTAAAGCTAGCTATACATCTATTCTGGGAGATTTTTCTAAAGCCTGAATGAAATTAATAAATGAAATGTAAACAATGTTGACGCTTAAAGAACATTTGTAATCTCCCTGAAATAGTTTGGTACGAGTTGGCACCTCTAAGTGGACATGTTCTCCGTCTCTGCAGGTACAGCGAAGCGTACACTTGGACAAACCCCACCTGCTGTGTCCACAACATCATTGTGGGCCAGCTGTGGATCGAGCAGTACGGCAATGTAGAGGTGATCAACCACAAGTAAGGGAGACTCCCTCGCCGTGTGTGCATACGTGCGCGTGTATCTGTGTGTGTGCGGTAGTGTGGATCCACGTTGTTTCTAGTTGATTGAGCAGTGTAACAGAACTGGGACAGATACTTGCCTTTACAAAGGAGATAAACTGAGCAGATACATGGTGGTTGTTTGAAAGCATTGTCTCACTGTGGGAAATAGTGAATGAGAATATGGAAACAAAGGCTTGTTTTTCTGTGACAGGACCGGAGAGAGATGCAGCTTGACTTTCAAACCATGTGGCCTCTTTGGCAAGGAGCTGCACAAAGTTGAGGGCTACATTCTGGATAAAAGGTACTTGTGGCCTTTCTTTTGTTACGAATTTGAGATGTATTGCATTGCTGGCCATGTCTCCCTGACAAAAGAGGTATCCTAACCTCAATGGGACTCCCTGGATAAATAAAGGTTGAAGCTGCAATATGCAATACTTTTTTTGGTGACCCGACCAAATACACATAGCACTTCTCATTGAAAGCAAGTCTAAGAAGCGGTAGATCTCTTCTATGTGCTGTATTTCTATACTTCCCGTTCTTAAGGGTCATTTTTGAATATTTTACTTTCAGTTTTGTACACCAGCTTCAAACAGCTGAATAATAGCAACCAGGAAATGGTGGCACGATTTCTGCATATTGCACCTTTAAATAAAAACATATAATAACTGATTGTGTTCCTCACTGATGGGACATCTAATTACCAAAGAAAAGGCAACAACACATGTTGACATCCCCTGTGATGCTTGTGCGTGCGTGTGTTTGCAGCAAAAATAAGCTCTGTGCCATCTACGGTAAATGGACCGAGTGCTTATACACTGTGGACGCTGACACTTTTGATGCTCACAAGAAATCTGACAAGAAGAACTCAGAGGAGAAGAAAAGCAACAAGCAGGTACAGTATGATGTGCACAAATCAAATAAGCCACTAAGGGTGACATTTCCCTGGTGTAAAAGCGTTTGGTCGCGTTTACCTCCTCAGACGTTGCATGCATCAACCAATGGTTGCGTCCCACGTCATCGGCTGTGCCGTCGGCAGGGCTGGGGAGTAACGGATTACAGTTACCGGTAACTGTAATCCGTTTCCAGGTAAAATATTGTAATCAGATTACAGATACTTTTGAAAAACTAGATGATTACTTTGAGTATTACTTTTAAATTCAGAAAGGATGTTTGCTTAAAAAAATCTTTGACACTTCAAATCAGCATTGAAAAAAGGCACAAACTCAATCAGAGACCACTATGCTGACACACCAAATCTGTTTGATGGATCACGGGAAAAGAGCAGGAATAGGCTTTTGTAAGGCTATAGTCCAAGATGTCTTCAAATGGTGTGACTGCTGTCAGCATCCAAAGATTATCCAACTTCAATTAATGCTTCGAGGTAAGGATGACAGCGATACGGATATCACTTATTATTGATCTACATAGCGCATTGATGTGAATCACACTGCTGCTGTCTCATTTAGCTATTAGCCCCTTACGAATTCTGGTTGTTGTGGATGGCTGTTGACAAATCTAAATGTATTTGAATAATGGTTGAATTCAAGAAGTTTAAGCTGCCCATCAATTATTGTTTTTGAAACCAGTGGACAGCCTGTGAAAAATGTGCTCTTGAAACAGCTGCATAGTGCGGATCCAAGCCTATGGAATAAAAGTGGGGCTTTCTGTAGTTGCTACATCCATTTTTTTACTTATAAATGATATATGCAGTACCAGTCAAACGTTTAGACACACCTACTCATTTACTATTTTGTACATTGTAGAATAATAGTGAAGACATCAAAACTATGAAATAGCACATATGGAATCATGTAGTAACCCAAAAAGTGTTAAACAAATTAAAATATATTTTAGATTCTTCAAAGTAGCCACTATTTGCCTTGATGACAGCTTTGCACACTCTTGGCAAAGCATGCCATTCCATGAGCACAGCATTTATTTTTCAACTCGTATCAATTTTTTTTTTTTTTTTTTTTTCACCTTTATTTAACCAGGTAGGTCAGTTGAGAACAAGTTCTCATTTGCAACTGCGACCTGGCCAAGACAAAGCAAAGCAGTGCGACAAAAACAACACAGAGTTACACAGTAAACAAACATGGTAAAAACACAATAGAAAATCTAAATACAGAGTGCAAAATGTAGTGCAAAATGCAGTAAGGTTAGGAGGTAGGACAATAAATAGACCATAGTGGTGAGATAAATTACAGATTATCATCATTAACACAGGAGCCCAATCAGTTCTCCATGACAACAAAATCATAAACAACAGAGTAGGGCTGGCTAATAAGTCCTTAGTTTTGGGGTCATGCTCAGGTAAAACAATTTGACTAATCTATATTTCCATAGTTCCAAGTCCTATTCTTGAAGATCAAGGGGTATAACATTTATTGGAATGACTGGAATTCTGATAGACTTTGGTTTTTAATATAAAGATATAATTTAATCATATTATATGTAGTAGAAAACGATGGGTTAGAAGACGCCTACATAACCAACCCATAAAGTAAAATGTAACATCCATATATGGCCAGTTATGTAAACTTTAACATTGATTTATCCTGCAATAGATGTCGTTCAATTGGTAACATACATGTTTGTCTTCTTCTAATGCCTCTTAAGGGGAAATTAATCTAAAAGTAACAATGTAATCAGATTACGTTACTGAGTTTGGGTAATCAAAAAGTTACGTTACTGATTACAATTCTGGACAGGTAACTTGTAACTGTAACGGATTACATTTAGAAAGTAACCTACCCAGCCCTGGCCGTCGGGCACCAGATTGCAATAAAATATGTGATTTAGCTGATACTATCCATAAACCTCATTGTAATCTGGCAGCATGATTTAATTTTAAACTATTATTCAACAATGCGTGTTATAGGGAGGGGATTATTGGACTAGAGTTTAGTAAAACTGAGCAATACATATAGTATATTCTTAATAGCGCAAATTGTTGAAGAAACATTTCGAATTAAATCACGCTGCTAGATTACAATGAGGTTTATGGTAAATTTGGCACTTAACACATTGCTTTCGCACCATGAAAATGTTGCCTGAAATGTATCCTTTTACTCATTGCTCATGAATGAGTGGTATTTAAGCAACCTTTAAACTAGTTTTGGAGTGAGGACCCTTTATGACCCAATAAGTAGCAATTGTAGGCTGTTCGAAGGTTGTGTGTGTCCCCCTGTCTGTCCCTCAAGACTAGTGTAGACGAGGAGCCAGAGGAGATGCCCTTGCCTGACGGAGACACGGTCCAGGTCATCCCAGGAAGTGAGCTGATCTGGAGGATAGCCCCCCGGCCAGACAACTCTGCAGAGGTGAGAGGGGAGGAGTGACAGGGGGTGGGACGAGCAGTTCTGGGGGATAGCCCCCCGACCAGACAACTGCAGGGATCACAGGCATGAGCGAGTACTGTATTAGGGGGATTACTAATCTCGGGTTTACTGATGATATTTTTAGCCGCCTTGAGTGATTCAACTAGTTGTCAGTTTGATTCAGTTATTGATTTGTTGAATCCTCTCTCTCTTTCTCTCTCGTAGTTCTATGCTTTCTCCACATTTACCATGCAGCTGAATGAGCTGGAGGAGGGCATGAAGGGGGTCCTTCCCCCCACAGACTGTCGACTCAGGCCTGACATCAGACACATGGAGAAAGGAGAAATTGGTATGGTGATAAAGTTAGTTATATAGGGCATTGTGTTGTTGTGAATGATCAAAGCATTGTGTCCACGTCTGGTGTTCAGTAATTCATATTTTGATATGTTAAAATATTTTTCAGATTTGGCAAGTGCAGAGAAGAAGAGGGTAGAGGAGAAACAAAGACTGTCCCGGAAAAATCGCTCCAAATCGACCGAGGAATGGAAAACCAGGTGATTGATTGGGTCCTTGCTACCTCCTGGAATCTCAGCTTCTGCTGTGCAAAACACTCATTGGATGTATGCTATTGCTAGGCCTGCTTTGCTAATTATCCCACATTCGTGTCATCCTGTGCTGTATGTGTTATGCCCTCTCCCTGTGTTGTCCATGAGAAGGAACCCAGCTCTTGGTCCCAGGTTTGGCTCTGCTTGTCTCCTGTGTCTTTTGGTTGTTGTTGTTGTTCACTGTTTGAGTGCTGCACTATACTGCCTTCCTCAGGACAGCTTTAGAATGGCAGCAAATGCATTGATTGTAACACTGATCATGCATCTGCACACGCTGAGTGTAGTTGACTCCTGATAAGTACAGTGCCTTCAGAATGTATTCACACCCCTTCAATTCTTCCACATTTTGTTGTGTTACAGCCTGAATTTAAAATGCATTAAATAGATTTTTGTGTCACTGGCCTTTACACAATACCCCACAATGTCAAAGTGGAATTAAGTTTTTTGAAAGGCTAAAGTATTCAACCCCTTTCTAATGGCAAGCCTAAGTAAGTTCAGGAGTAAACAATTGCTTAACAAGTCACATAAGTTGCATGGGCTCTGTGTGCAATAAGAGAGTTTAACAGGATTTTTGAATGACTACCTCATCCCCACACATACAATTATTTGTAAGGTCCCTCAGTCGAGCAGTGAATTTCAAACACAGATTCAACCAGAAAGACCAGGGAGGCTTTCCAATGCCTCGTAGAGAATAAAATAAATAAGAGACATTGTCTATCCCTTTGATTGATGTTCAACAACCCTCTTGACAGAGCTTGAATAATTTTTCGAAGAATAATGTGCAATCCAGGTGTGCAAAGCTCTTAGCTGTAATAGCGGTTATCGCTGCCAAATGTGATTTATTGTCTCAGGGCAGTGTTGTAGTTCTCCACCGAGACCACATATTGAGTGTCTCGGTTTTGACTCGGTCTCGTAATTTCTTCCCGAGACCAGCGGAGTAAAAAAATCATAATTATTAGCTTCCATTCAGTCCGCACATAAAACCTCTTCGCCAGGCCAAATATATACACTCCTTTCTTGAAACAATATCTTAACAGCCTTAACAGTGGCAAACCTATAGGCCTTCATTGTGAGACAGGTTCGTAATTCTGAAAGGACAGCAACCGTAATACCAGCGCACTCATGTAGGGGTGCACTTTTTGTAAAACAAAGGGCCAGTGGTGTAGTGGTGCCTTAGAATATGTAATTCCCAAAGAAATTCTAAGAATTGATGATGTACCATATCTAAGTGGTCGCTTGTCATTCTTTCTGGGGGTGTATCTGAATAGATTTTAATAAGATTTCAAGTTGCTAAAATGCTCTCAGGTCCATATGCAACAACATTTCAGTTATTTTCAAAGAGATGGCTAACAACAGCAAGCGTGCTGCTATAAAAAACACAGTTCCACTCACCAGATGATGATAATTTGAAACTTAACTTCATGTTGAAAGTTATTCTTGAAAAGGGAGAAGCTAACAAATTAGCAACATCTTCTTTGATAACACCTGCTGCAGCCACTGCAAACTAGCAGACAACAAAAGCTAGCTAGACCCGATCTGCTCCGTTCTTTGTCTTGAATCGGTTTAGGCGGTCTCGAACACTACACTGACTACTTATATGAATTATATACTTCTGTATTTCCTTTTTTATAAATTTGCAAACCATTTAAAAAATATATGTTTTCACATTGTCATTATGGGGTATTGTGTGTAGATGGGTGATCAATATATGTTTTTAATTATCCATTTTGAATTCAGGCTGTAACTGTAACACAACAACATTTGTTATAAGTCAAGGTGTATGAATACTTTCTGAAAGCACAGTTGAATAAGCTCAAATAATGTGTTGTATTTGCAGTGCAATTCACCTGTCCTGGATGTTTGCATGAATACACGAAAGACCAAAGCTATTTACAGAAACAACACATTTTCAATTGAAGCCAAGTTTGTTTAACCCCATTATCAGGAGTCGACTTTACTGTATATTAAGAAGTTTGTTTGTGTGGGTTTGTATTTATCACAATCCTCATGTAAAACACTCATGCCTGTGCCTGGACACTCGGATCTGTGCTAGTTTATCTGACGTGGTTCCTCTTCTTGCTCCCATATAGGTGGTTCCACCAGGGCCCCAACCCCCACAACAAAGCTCAGGACTGGCTCTACTCCAACAGCTACTGGGACCGGAACTACTCCCTGTTGCCTGATATATACTAACCTATAAGACACATACCACACACGCATCACTATCTGTACACACCTCATCTTAACTCTCTCTGCTATTTGTTATATTCTGACATTGGAACCCTGACATTTTCTCAAAGGGTTCATTGAAGGGGGAGAAAGTTGGTCCGGTCATGTGGTCAGGAAAAATTGGTTATGGTGTGGATGGTGGCAACATAGGCAAGGTTAAGGGAGAGTTCTGGCCTTAATAATTCCAAAGCCTGCTCTGGACCTGCTATAGTACTTTACATTGGTAAGGCTGATGCTGAGAATTGAATGAATTGAAGTAGTCCCCAAACATATCTCCTATCATAGCCTATGTCTCACTCAAAGCACAATTGTGAAACCCTCATTTTTATTAGGCCTACTTACAATTGCAACTGGCCAAAAATGTAGCATACTACATAAAACAATAATTTAATGAAAAAAAGTCGATTTCTGCATCGGGATAGCCTGCTCCTTTAACGACAGAACAAACAGAGAATACTGTCAGCTTGAGACATAAATATCCCTGGATAAGCACTCACAATAATGTTAGTATTTACTAAATACAGTCATATAGGCCACTAAGTGACCAGCCTCACACTCCGATACAGTAGGTGGCGGTGTATGCACCTTTCAGATGGTTGCGATCCGCCATTAATCCAAAGAAGAAGAAGAAGAAGAAGAAGAAGGCCAGTAAGTAACTTACTCAATGGAAAAAGTTGCATTTCCCCTCCGACACGAGCTTGTGGGTGTCACGTGAGATTGATTTGATTTTGATGCGCAGGCAGTCCTCGATTGAAAGCCAGTTCTATTCTCCGGAGTCTATTGAGTTCATAGAGTAAAATTAGGACTTTCCGGTATATGTCGATCCAAACATTGTTAGCACATAAAATGCTCGTTTCTTTATTGTGCTGTATTCCTCTGAGAATGCCACCCAAACAGCACACAAGGATTCAAGACTCCTGAGCGCATGACTGATTTAGCTCCATGTCTGGAATTCAATCGGCTCAGTTTGAATAGCGGCCCCATCCAGCTAGGGTATCGTTTTCTTAGCAAGGAAGGATAATTTTCCACCTGGGCGGACTGTGAGAGGCTCACATACAAACGCAATGGTATCCTTGGGCATGATGTGGTCTTCAAATCTGGTGGAGAAGTTGTCTCAGCTGCATGATTTAAATCTTCCATCACCTCTGTGACAGTGCTGCGGCCTGTTCCCTCTGCCTGTCGTTTCTTCAGTGTACTGAAGTGCAGTAGCCTTCCAAATCGAACAACTCAAGCTACCTAGTAAAGGCCTCTAGTTTTTCCACAATGTCCACGAGTTTTCCCTCTTCCTTGTAACTGGAGATTTAACCCGTTTTAAGTGACAGAATATGTCAGCCAAAAAAAGCCGTGTGTGTTTGTGTCGGACTTCTGTCTGGGGCGAGAAAGCCACTTTGAAAGTTACATGGTTAGATTCATAATGACGTCTGATATTTAATTATTTGTAAACTGCTACATTTTCATTGCAAATAAGACACACTGGTTTGGAATTGGGAAAAGATGTTAAGATGAATTGTACTCTGTACATTCACCCCTGAAACTTAGATTTTCATTATCCACCTTGCATTTTTTGAGAGCGACATTTTCTGTTGCTATCAAGATAATTGTTCTGAACGAATGTCGATGTTAAAAAAAGTAGTGTAGTAGACATGTTTTTCCCCACCAATCAACGCACAGAGAAAGACAATAATATTTGAATAGAGACATGGTGATTGTATGAGCGTAACCAGATCGAAATTATTGTTATTGAAGTTATGTACTAATCGTATGTGTTGTTCAATTTGTAGTGTAGGCCAATTAACTGTGCTAATAGTATAAACTAATTATGTTCTGCCCCGCCGACTATTAGCTCAGAATAAAATTGTGGCGAGGCCAAACCTAGTTGAAGAAACCCTGCTGTAAGCTATGGTCATCGACCAGTGTGTATAGAATTCTAATACAACTATAGGCTGTAACCTGCCTCTCATTTGAACAATGGCAGTGTTTTGAATGGAGTGGATTGAATGTGACATATCTCTTGATGTGTCTAGTATATCTCTCCGAAACACATGCAGTAAGCTCAGCGCAGCTACAGTATCATTCACTATCAATTTAAGGAAAAAATAGAGCTTTCAAATAGTGTGTGAAATAGACTTGTTCCAAATTCCTGCAGTCCCTGCTATATGCTAACAAACTACACTGTCATTATGACACTTCCTGTATCACAGCTGCTTAGACCTCAGCAACTATGACTGAGGACATAATACATGTTTGTACATATTATTGGATAGAGCTTGTCTATTCCTCTGAGCTGTAATACAATGTAGCACTTGATTAATTTAGGATACTATGCTATGTATAGAGGAGAATAACTGTACTGTACTTAGAATTATGGCCCTTGCTTCAATAGCACTTATTTAAGCCAGGTTTGACCACTTGGCTTTACTCTATATATTTATGTTTGCAAAAGTTTCCTCTAGTAAAAATGTAATTCTGGATGTTCTGCGAAGTACATAGAACTGTTTGAACTACCCCTCACACACTGAATGCACATACAGTACATGCACCACGTTGACTATGCAAGGATTAGCTGCACTACACCCACAGACACACAGTAAGGCTATGACCCAAATTGCACCCTATGCCCTACATAGCGCACTACTCTTGACCTGAGCCCTATTGGGGGAAAAGGGTGACATTTGGGACAAAAACAGCCACGGTACAACTCACTCGTGCACTGCATAACATTCCTCTCCTTGGTTGTGAATAGCTGCTGCTGTAACCTGTGTAAAGAGGTAGTTTAGGTAGGATTATCATGTAATATATGACAGTACAGTAGACTGGGCCTAGCGCGCCCTGTGAATGCACGGTTTTATCTAGAGGCTACTCTCACGTTGTGTATAGCACATTTTCAGAATCAAGAAGGTTTCTATTGTTGCTAAATAAAAGCTTGATGTTACCATGGTGTTTATGTCCTGCTTCTCCTATTGCCAACACCCTCATTGTGTATCCCGCAGCATTACGTAAGTTGTGGATTGAATTCCCAGCATAATACTAACATCCCACTGGGCACACACTGGTTGAATCAACGTGGTTTCCACGTCATTTCATTGACCAACATGGAATAGATGTTGAATTGACGTTTGTGCCCAGTGGGATGGTTGAAGTTAGGCCTTGTTGAGCTTGTGAATTTCCTTACTTTCTCAGCTTCAGACTAGCCTAAATGCTCACTTAAAATATGTTTTTGTGTTTATTAAATGAAGAGGGGAAAATATTTAAATGATATGCACACGTGTTTATTGATCCTCACTAGACAACAGTCGCCTACCAATTAAATGGGGCCACCTCCTGGTCCTCTTCCTCTGTGGGTTCAGAGGTGACGATGCGTATGAGAGCAGGGGAGTAAACAGTGTTTCCTTCATCACTGATGACCTGCAGGAACTGGGCCTGACCGGAACCTCCGCTCACCATCTCCATTGGAACGGAGAAGGACAGGTACCCCGGGGGGTCGTCCGCCCTGACCACAGCAGATCTCGACCTGGAAAACAATGTGGTCGGAAGACTACGAACGCTCTGGCCCAGGGACACCTGGTTGCCATCAAGGAACAGGAAGTAGTTGGGGATGCTAATCTCCTGGTTGAGGATGGTTGGTGGCTGGGGTGGAGGGCGGAGGGTTGAGGTCTGTGACCTGGGTGTGAAGGCCCTTCTTGGGCACATTGGGAAGAGTGGTGGCTGGGGCTGTTGTCTGGGTCGGCCACACCAGGACTGGGGGTCAGACTGCTGAGGGGAAGGGGCCCTCTCTGCCAGTAACACATGTCCAGACCCAAAGTTGTGAATGAAAGCACTGCCATTAAACGGAGGCTGGGAGATGGTGTTAGTGGACAGGGTGCCCTCCTCTGCCTCATTGGCCAAGTGGTATAGTGTCCAGACCTGATTGGTGAAATTCTCGAGGGCAGGCTGAGCATTAGGAGTGACACGTCCTGCTCCAATAGGACTGCTATGCGAGGGTGGGCCATGATAATCTAAAATGACAATAGAATGCAACATCAAGGTTGAAAATGTCAAAATCCACACGTACAATGCATTCAGAAAGTATTCATACACCCCCAAATACAGAAGTATCTCATTACACAAGTATTTACAACCCTGAGTCAATACATGTTACAATCACTTTTGGCAGCATTTACAGTTGTGAGTCTTTCTGGGTATGTCTCTTAAGAGCTTTGCACACCTGGATTGTACAATATTTGCACATTCTTTTAAATATTCTTCAAGCTTTGTGTCAAGTTGTTTGTTGATCATTACTAGACAGCCATTTTCATGTCTTGCCATAGATTTTCAAGCTGATTTAAGTCAAAACTGTAATTGTCCTGCTGAAAGGTGAATTAATCTCCCAGTGTCTGTAGGAAAGCAGACTGAACCTGGTTTTCCTCTAGGATTTTTCCTATGCTTAGTTCTATTCCCTTTCTTTTTATCCTAAAAACCTCCCTAGTCCTTGCCGATGACAAGCATACCCATAACATGATGCAGCCACCACCATGCTTGAAAATATGAAGAGTGGTACTCAGTGATGTGTTGTGTTGGATTTGCCCCAAACATAACGCTTTGTATTCAATAAAGTACCTATCTATCTATCTATCTATCTATCTATCTATCTATCTATCTATTCAGGACAAAGTGAATTTCTTAGCCGATTTCTTTGCAGTTTTACTTTAGTGCCTTAAACAGTTCTCTCCTATTACAGCCATTAAACTCGTAACTGTTTTAAAGTCACCATTGGCCTCATGGTGAAATCCCTGACAGGTTTCCTTCCTCTCCGGCAAATTAGTAGGGAGGGCGCCTGTGTCTTTATAGTGACTGGGTGTATTGATACACCATCCAAAGTGTAATTAATAGCCTCACCATGCTCAAAGGGATATTTGATGTCTGCTTTGTTTTTAACCCATCTACCAATAGGTGCCCTTCTTCGCGAGGTGTTGGAAAGCCTCCTTGGTCTTTGCGCTTGAATCTGTGTTTGAAATTCACTGCTCGACTGAGGGACTTACAGATAAGGGGTACAGGGACGTGGTAGTCATTCAGAAATCATGTTAAACACTATTATTGCACACACAGTCCATGCAACTTATTTTGTGACTTGTTTTTACTCCTGAACTTTTATGTCAAGCCTAAAGGGGTTGAATACTTATTGATTAAAGACATTTTAGCTTTTCATTTTTAATTTGTAAAAACACAATTCCACTTTGACATTATGGGGTATTGTGTGTAGGCCAGTGACAAAATAAATCAGAATTTAATCTATTTTAAATTCAAGCTGTAACACAACAAAATGTGGAATACGTTGAGGGGTGTGAATACTTTCTGAAGGCATTGGAGGGGAAAATCCATAAATGTCTTCAAAACACACATATTAAAAAATATGATTGAAGAATTATTAAAGATTAATTCTTATATTCTGAGGGAAAATGTACCTGGTCCAGTCTGCATACTCGGTGACCGTGTGTTTTGAGGCCTAACCACATTGGCTGGAGAAATTCCAAGTGGCAGGGTCCCCTGCTGCACTTCTGTAGAGTGAGCAGTCACCTCTTCATGAAGGCAGATTGAAGTTCCTGAAACTTGTTTACTGTTGTCCAATAATCCTATGAGATTAGGAAGAGACATTTTTTGAAAAGAAAAGTTTGGTTTTCGTTGATAATATTTCAGTAATGTATTAATCTGGATACTTACCTGATGCAAAAGATGTTTGTGTTTTTGCTGTTCTCCTTGCACTGTCCTTTCTACGGGGTATCCTGACTGTATGATGAGCTGTTTCCATTGCTGCAGTGTGAGAGGGAGCTTGTGCAGTGGTGTCTCTCACTGATGGTTTCACCTGTTCAGACTCCATGTCCAAGACCTCAAGACAAAGTCCTTCAGCAATGGATGGTCTGTACAAAACTTCCACATCAGAAAGGACTCTTGTCTTAATTGTTGCCGAAGGAGCTCTGAAAGTCACTTGTGGAGTTGTGTGACTCTCTGTTACCTCTACTGTTCTCGCCACACTCTCTTCTCTGTGTACTGCTTCAATTGTTGCTTTTTCAGAGGAGGCACTTTCCAACAAACTACTTCTTGAAGATCTTCTTGAAACTGCAGGTGAAATTCTACCAACAGAAGCAGATGGAGACACCAGTAGCTCCTCCATTGATGCTGCATATGGAATCCCAGGCAGACTGGATTGTGGTGCAATGTCTATACCAGGCAGAGATTCACCAACTTGAGCTGTGGATGAATATACAAATAATAGAATATGTAATTTAGCAGACGGTTTTATTCAAAGAGACTTACAGTCATGTGTGCATACATTTGAACTAAGTCGCATACTGTAAAAATTTCAACCAAACAATTAATAGCTTATTTGTAGATAATTCTACAAATTGTACCTGATAGAAGAGATGTTTGTGGAGAAAATCTTGGAGAAACTCTTGCAGAAGTTATAGGAGAAACTCTGGGAGATGTGCGCTTCTCTGGTATCTCTGCTGTTCTCTCCACACTCTCCTGTCTACTTGGTATCCTGACTGAGGACACTCTCTGTGCTGCATCAACTAGTTCTGTTTCAGAGAAAGCTCTTCCTGATAAACCACCTTCTAAATATTGTATGACTGTTTCAAAAGACGCTCTTTCTGAAGATCTTCTTGAAGCTGCTGGTGAAATTCTACCAACAGAAGCAGATGGAGACACCAGTAGCTCCTCCATTGATGGTGCAGAGGGAATCCTGGACAGACTGGATTGTGGAGAAACACTTTGAGAAACTCTGGGAAATGTGTGTCTGTCCATTGATGGTGCAGAGGGAATCCTAGGCAGACTGGATTGTTGAGAAATGTCTGTACCAGACAGCAATTCACCAACATGAGCTGTGGATGCAGATACAAAATTAGGCACATTCTGTAAATAATTGAGCTTACAGGTTTTGCCATTTCTTTCCTCAAAATGTCTTATTGGTAGCTTATTAGTAGAGCATTCCTCAGAATATGAATGACAATTGTACCCGATACAAGAGATGTTTGTGGTGAAACTCTTGGAGAAGCTCTTGGTGATACTCTGGGAGATGTGTGTCTATCTGGTGTCTCTGCTGTTCTCCCCACACTCTCTTCTCTACTGGGTATCCTGACGGAGGAGGCCGAACCCTGATTCTCTAAAATGACAATATAATGCAACATCTAAGTTGAAACGTTCAATTTTCAAATAAATATTGGGATTTTTTTTTTTAACACATAGAACAAGAAATTGGCACAATGTAACATGGTATCAAATATTAAAGCTGAATTCCTTTATTCTAGGGGAATATTTACCTGGTATTGTAGTCACAATAATCTGTGACACATCTTTGAAACACACTGGCCCAACCACATTGGCTGCATAAATTCCTAGTGGAATTCCTAGAGAAACTCCACTCCTGGCTGGAGAGACTCTGCCAACAGCAGCAGATGGAGACAGCAGTGGCTTCTCCATTGATGGTGCAGATGGAATCTTGGCCAGACTGGATTGTGGAGAAACTCTGGGAGAAATTCTGGGAGACATTCTAGGAGAAACTCTGGGAGATGTGTGTCTCTCTGGTGTCTCTGCTGTTCTCCCCATACTCTCCTCTCTACTGGGTATCTTGACTGAGGACACTCTCTGTGCTGCATCGACTAGTTCTGATTTAGAGAGAGCTCTTCCTGATAAAACGCTTTCAGAATACCTTAGGACTGTTTCAGGAGCTCTTTCTGACAAACTACTTCTAAAAGATCGTCTTGAAACTGCTGTAGAAATTCTACCAACAGAAGCAGATGGAGACAACAGTAGCTCCTCTATTGATGGTGCAGAGGGAATCCTGGACAGACTGGATTTTTGAGAAACTCTTGGAGATGGATGTCTGTCCATTGATGGTGCAGAGGGAATCCTAGGCAGACTGGATTGCTGAGAAATGTGTGTACCAGACAGAGATTCACCAACATGAGCTGTGGATGCAGATACAAAATCAGGCATGTAGTGTATACATTTCACCTTAGAGGTTTTGCTCCTTTTTACCTAACAAAATGCTGTATTAGTAGCATATTATTAGAGGATTCTTTAGCGTATGGATGACAATTGTACCTGATACAAGAGAGGTTTGTGGAGAAACTGTTGGAGAAGTTCTTGGAGATACTCTGGGAGATGTGTGTCTCTCTGGGGTCTCTGCTGTTCTCCCCACACTCTCCTCTCTACTGGGTGTCCTGACGGAGGACACTCTTTCAGAACCGGCTGATGACATTTCCCACTGAGAATACAACGGAGACGCCAGTAGCTCCTTCATTGACAGTGTTTTGTCTATCTGAGCTAGTTCTTTTGCACCATCACTGAGAGACACAGAGGGAGTCCTGGCCAAACTGGACTTAGATGCCAAGCCTGTAGCTGTTGGAGTAACATCAACATGGGTTGTGGAAAGACAGACCAGATTACATTATAGGAGTATGCTGTGGTGTTTTACAATTAATTTCACCCAGACTATTAACATAACAACATTACATTTCCTTGAAGATATTTTAAAACTGTACCTGAGATCAAGGATGTTTGTGGAGAAACTCTGGAAGATGCGTGTCTGCCTACTGCTGTTTCAGAGGGAGCTTTTTCTGCCATGTCACTTTGTGAACATCTAGCAGACACTGCTGGTGAAATGCCTCCAACAGCAACTGGAGACCTTGGTAGTTCTGCCATTGATGGTGGTTTATACGTCTCAGCCGTATACAACACTTCTCTAGAAGCTGATTCTGCTGCTATTTCACCAATAGAGGCAGAAATGCCATCCCCAGCAGCAGTTGGAGGCACAATCTCCCCGATAGATGGTGTTGCATAAGTCTCCTCCATATTAGAGATGACTTCCAAAGAGACTGACTCTGCTGGACCATCACTCATAAGCACAGAGGGAGTCCTGGCCAAACTAGACTTAGATGACAAGCCTGTAGCTGTTGGAGTAACATCAGCGTGAGTTGAGGAAATACAGAAAAGAGTTAAGATTTTAGTATGTTGTGATGTTACCCTGACATTTTCTTGAACATTTTACCAGAATTAGTGAAATTTACCTTATTAGTACTATATCACAGAGTTGGATGACTACTGTACCTGACACTGAAAATGTCTGTGGAGAAACTCTGGGAGATGTGTGTCTCTCTGGGGTCTCTGCTGTTCTCCCCACACTCTCCTCTCTACTGGGTGTCCTGACTGAGGACACGCCATGTGCAGCATCAACTAGTTCTGTTTCAGAGAAAGCTCTTCCTGATAAACCACTTTCAGAATATCTTACCCCCTCCACTGCTGTTTCTGATGGAGCTCTTTTTGACAAACTACCTCTTGAAGATCTTGCTGAAACTGCTGGTAAAATCCCATCAACAGAAGCAGTTGGTAAAACCAGTAGCTCATCCACTGATGGTGCAGAGTGGATCACTCTGGGTGCTGACTCCATTACCTCTGTTTCAGAGGAAGCTCTTTCTGGCAAGTCACTAGCAGGACATCTTGCAGACACTGCTGGTGACACACCTTCACTGATATATCGAGAGGGAATCTTGGCCAGGCTGGATTGAGGTGACACATTTGTAGCATTCAGCAATCCATAAGAATAAGCTGTGGAGATATAATACATTTACATGTACATAATGAAGTATCATGGGCTTGTACTGCACACAGTAAGTAAACCATTAGATAAGAAGTGACTCATACCTGACACAAATGATGTTTGTGGAGATACTTTCGGAGATGTATGTCTCTCTGGTGCCTCTGCTCCCACTACTGCTGTTTCAGAGGGAGCTCTTTTTGATACATTATTGGCAGACACTGCTGGTGAAACCTCACCCACAAACGCAAGTGCAGTTGGTGACTCTGATAGCTCCTCCATTGATGGTACTACTGCTCCTAAAACTTCTGTTTCAAAGGAAACTCTTTCAGATACATTACTTGTGGACACTGCTGGTGTAATCTCCCTAACAGAGATTGCTTCTCCCTCAACTGCTGTTTCAGAGGGAGCTCTTTCAGTGATGTCACCTTCTGCACATCTTACTGAGGCAGTAGATAATTCCCCCACAGCCGAAGGCGAGTGAGAGGGATCCTTATAAGAGAGAGTGTTTAGAGACTGAGACGCAACCACAGGGTTATCAGATATCTCCATCCCTGAGCATTGTAATTTTTGGTTCACAATCTCGAAAGCCTTGAGGGCTACTTTGTCCATGATGGATGCTGATGTCTGCAGAAGCTCCTCCCAGGCCAGGTCTATGTTGGGTGAAGTAATAGGAGAGATATTTTCGGAGTGGGCCAATTTGACTGCTTTCTTTACTGGATCAGAGCGAGTGGTGATTACACACCAGTCCTCATCTTCAAACATCACTGGAGAGTCTATAAAACGCATACATTACTTTTCAAATCAACAGAGGATACAGAAAGGCTATAACGCATTTTTTTGGACTATTTTCCTCTTTAGAACTGAGACATTTTCGTTACCTGACACAAAAGATGCTTGTGGAGATACTCTGGGAGATGTGCGTCTCTCTGGTGCCTCTGCTGTTCTCCCCACACTCTCCTCTCTACTGGGTATCCTGACTGAGGACACTCTCCGTGCTGCATCAACTAGTTCTGGTTCAGAGAAAGCTCTTCCTGATAAACCACGTTTGGGATATATTGAAGACACTACAGGTGAAATTCTACCAACTGAAGCAGTTGAAGACACCAGTAGGTCCTCGGTTGATGGTAACGTGTAAGTTTCCTCCACATTAGAGAAGACTTCTTTAGAGGCTGGTTCAGCTGCTCTCTCACCAGTAGAGACAGAGGAAACCTTGGCCAGGCTGAATTTAGGAGAAATAGTTGATGCTGCCTCTCTCTCACCACAAGGTGCAGAGGAAACCCTGGCCAGGCTGGAGGTGGATGACTTGTATGTAGCCTTCAGATGATCATCAGAATGAGCTGAGAGGATGCAATTTCAAAGGACTTAAACATTACTATGCATCTTGTCATATCTTGTCCCTAAACAGTTTGTTCCAAACTGGCAATACATGTTTGAGTATAGATTCATATTGTACCTGACATAAGAGATATCGGTGGAGATGTGTATCTCTTTAGTGTCTCTGCTGTTCTCCCCACACTCTCCTCTCTACTGGGTGTCCTGACTGAGGACACTCTCCGTGCTGCACAGACTCCCACTATCTCTGAGGAGGATACTTTCTCTGTGAGTCCAAAGGCAGATCTTATCTGATCAGTGTCTTCCTGCTGCAAAGCTATAGCTGAAGCCACCTTCTCGACGGACGGCGAGCCAGACACCACATTCTCCAGTAAGAATTCTCTGCTGCTCGTTGATATCACCTGATCCACTGTTTCCTCAGCAGCCAAAGAGGTATTACTCAAGGCAGACGGTGTGCGAGGCAGGTTCTCCACGGAGGGCACTTGGTGGAACACCACCACATCATCAGACGTCACCTCTGTTGCGTCATTCACCCCAGTCTTATCCACCTCACCAACCGAAGGAATCCTGGTCAAACTACCTCGGGGAGATACACCTGAATATGTACGACTGTTGCTTCGGAAGACAGTGTTCTCCTGAAGGTTCTCAGAGTGGACGATGATGACGTCATCGGCTGGAGCGCTGGCGGTGCTGATCAGGGCTTGAGAGTGGTTGGCCTCCAGTAGACTGTGCAATGATGTAGCTCTCTGGAACACGGCTGACTGTGCAGCAGAACCTGGCCGGGCCTGGGCCTCCTCTTCCACAGCTGGGCTGGGTTGACTTCCATTGTGGGCTGGGCTAGACTGAGGTCCATCTCCAGGGTGGGTTCTATGGTGGGTTACCCCAGGGGGACTGCCCAGAGACTGAGCCTGCTTATCTGGCCCACACATAGCCTCGCTGGAGGGGACCTTGAACTCCTGGGCCGACCTTGGATTGGTCCTCTGGCTGACTGACAGGGTCTCCTCAGCCAGGTAGCAGTCTATGGCAGCTTGTGGCACAGGGCATACCATCCAGTCTTTTACGTAATTTGCCTCTATTGAAAGAATAATAATTACAGAAATTGTGAGCCATGTGTGTGAAACATTCAACTGTATTTATTTTTAAACATTGGGTTATAATGAATTTGTTAAATGCAGTGAATGTGCAGTGATAGTGTGCAATGTTATCTTTAGCAGTATGACTGACTGAAAATTCCTTACCCCGCATCACCTGGTACAGATGTGTAACATCCTTGGTATCCATCAAAGGATTACCTGAAGCAAAAGAAAATACAGTTAATTGCCTGTTCCGCTTTAAAAACAATTAAATTAGCTTTAAGACTATAGGCTTAGCCTACATGAATTCAGTGTTGCTAGAATCCACAGATGAAACAATAACAAAGTGGTTAAAATGATTGTTTTAACCATGTTTTGAGGCTATATAGTGTTTATTTACATGTACACAAACATTGGAGTAAAACATGCTTATATTTGGGGTTCTGATGAGGTATGACAGTTGAACTACAAGCTCATGAGGCATTTATATTTTCAAGAATCAATGGGTAGGCAAATATATCGTTAATTTATAAGTCAAAATGGATGTAGCAACTCAGGATTCTAGTTTTAAATATGATTAGGGTCTACTAAAAAACGGTTAGGCTACTTCAAATAATTTGTGTTTGTTAACAGAATACGTTTAGTTGTTTATGACTGCGTCTACATCAGTCCACACCACTCACGTTCTCTAAATTCCAGCAGCTCAATGCAATAGGCGGCAATAAATTCCGGTATCTGCCTTGGTCCCTCAATGAATATGGCTCTGCAAAGACATTCTAGCCAACTCTTCAGCCCGTATGGGATGATGATAGTCAACGGGGGCTTGAAGTGAGGCGTACTCCTGGAAGCCATCTGGAAAAATGTCGTTGATGGTTTAGCTGCAGTGGTTGTTTACCTGATAATCAGACAGGCTATAAAGCTCAGCCTACTGTACGCTGGCTGTACAATCAAATGGCTGTAGCCAATTTAATTGGTTAAACCGATTATTTAGCCAACAAAGGTAGCTAGATATCAACTCAGATTATTCGAAATTGATTCAGATAGTTTGATTAGTAATTACATACCATTACAGATAACAGGTGTAAGTCCTCTTGAGCCATATCGAGGACTACAATATTGGATTGATTCAAATCCATGATGTAAAATTCCGCGGCTGCGTGGCGTCACAATGGTCATCGTAAAAATGTATTGGCCAAATTGAAAAGGAATGCAACGTTTGCGTATTTCGCGCAGGCTAGATTTAAACAACATTAGAATCCATTTCAGACAAAAATAATCAAAATGCCACGACATATCAGCAGAAAAAAAAAGCCAACGTAATTGCGCATAATAACTGGCACTATTTTAGCATACAACACTCAACATTATTTTACTTTCAGTTCTACAATAATGAGAATTAAAAACTAATCTGCAAAATACTTTATTGATCATAAAAATCGATGAAAGTTGTAGGACTTTGTGTTCAGTCCATGTCTGGGCATTCTGTAAACAGAAGAATAACAGCAATTTAGCCACCTGAGAAATGTTTATTATATACTAACTGATTAACAATATTCTTTGTGTCTATAAATTCATATGTCCATGACGAAAACTTTCCACTAGTTTAATTATACTAGCAATTAACAAAAGCTTCAAGGCACAATCTAATCAAACTGAAAACTTATCCTCTATGAATATGCACCAAATGTACTGTATTCATGTTTTCTTAATTAATCAGATTAAATTAAATCAAATAATTTGCAGCTATCCATTCACAGAAGAACTGGTTCCATACCTGTCCCTTATGAGGACGGGAACGGGCTATTCTGGTTCTGCGCGGTCAATGGAACAACCCTCCTAGTCGGGGCACTGTATGGTCGCTGTGCCGAGGCATCCCTTCTCTGCAGTCCAATGGGGCATGGCAAAGGGGCATATAGAGACCTTAGTACACCGGCAGGGACTGGTCCATGGTTGGGCTCACTCCCACACAGTCTTCGATGTCCTCCATGACAGGACGCCTGGGCGGTGGGCTCTGGCCCACAGCTAGAGCTGTCACTCACGTTGCAGTTGAGCAGTCTGGATGTGGGTAGGCACTCGCTCCTGCAGCCAGGCGCACCTGTGGCCGTCCTGGGTCTCTGCCTGGGCCTGTAGTAAAGGGAGCCAAAGTGGTTGGTGAGGACAGGCACTGGGATGCACCGTGAGAAAGAGCTCTGCTCTCCATAAGGGCAGGAGGGCTCCATGGTTGGAGCCACTTGAATGCAGCTGGCAGAAGGGCTGAGGTGCTGGTGAGTGCACTGGGGCACTGGCAATGGAGCGACATGGTGGCACTGGGGCAGCACTGGCTTACCGGGGGGACGATATACCACTCTGCCATATAGCTGGCATCGGCAGGACGGCTGGACATATTGGTCAGACATGAGGTCCAAATAATGAGGATGAAGGCCTGGGAGGTAGGGTGGTGGTGGAGGGTATGCCGGGTAATTCTGGGGAAATCTGGGGTCACAGGGTATGTTTGTGGGCATGGGGACACAGGCACACCCCCCGTGCTGGCTGGAGGGTGTGTAATGCTGGGGAGCACAGGCCTGTCCAGAAATACTGGGCTCGCTGCTGCTGGCCAATATCTCTGCTGAGCCAGGTTTGACTTGTGGAGCAACTGTGGGGAAAATAGTGGGAGGGAGAGGAACACATTAGATCACTAATGCAAAGCAGATTTGATTTTACCATACATAGTTGGGCCTCATCATCTTAGAGGACACATACCTTCACCAGTCTTGTTCTCAGTGGATGCCAGACCTGTCACTGCCTGGGAAGATGCATGTTCCATGTGTTGCGTGTTGTTGACATTATTGTTGGTTGGTTGAACAGGGCTTGTTGATGTTGTGGGGACAATGTTGCCAACCAGTGCCCCAAGCTCCATAGCTGCAAACCCCAGGGTTTGGTTCACCTGCTGCTCCATGGCTGATGGATCTGTAATATTGTTCACTTGTTCTCCACATGGGCTAGTGGAGGTTGAGTACCGTCTGTTGATCCTTCTCTCACTACTGCCTAGTATTTGTAGGTCCTGAGAGGTGATCTCCAGGGAATTAAAAGTCACATCCTCCTTGGAGGTCACTTTGTATCCATACTTCAACAGTTCCTCTTCATAGGCATTGCCACGGAGTCTCTCAGCTATGTGTGAAAGAGAAAAAAATGTTTGTGGATGTGACTGCAAAAGTATGTGTTTTGTATGCAGAAATAGAAATACAGAGTGCATCTTCAATGGACTTACCTCTATGTTTATGAAATTCTTTCACCAGCTTGTTTGGTGAATATGCTGGTATTTCTGCATGACAAAAAAAATATGTATTTCTAAATAACTCTTAATATGATCAAATGCACTGTACACTACATAATCAGTCATCATGTCTCTGTGGGACCATGGTGAGTTAATATACCATCTCTGTATTTCCGCAGTTCCATACAGTAGTACATGGCAAATAGCCCAAAGTCAGTTGGTCTCTTCCTTAGGTATGCTCGACTGAAGCCTGCCAGAATAGTCATCAGGCCGTTTGGGATGAGGGGTTTGACGTGTTTAGACATGACTGTAACGAGAAGAAACGCTAAGTGAATGCAACAACGCATTAATGTTATATGAATTACCAAGCAGCAACGGATTGGTCTGGGTACGTCTGTTTAGCTAACATTCCACTCCTTGTACTCCGGGTAATATCATGTCAAAGTTTTAGCATATGACACGGATTGGCAAGGAGTGGAACGATAGCTAGCTAAACAGACCAGACTAGCAATGGATCGCCCATGAGGCAGATTCATTCAACTGATCAATCTAAAAGTCGAGACATGAAAACTTACCTTGAAATGTGTCTGTCGATCTATGAGAGTATGCGTAGCTTACAGGTTACTTGTGATAGCGGCTCATTTTGAGTTGTCGATTTTCGTTGCTATAACGGACCTACCAACGTTCTGAAGTAACTAAGTCATAAAGGTTGGAATGGAATGGAATTGTAATTCATATGACAAGAAGCTCTGAAGTTCTCAAAATGTCTAACTTATGAATGGATAAAAATATGTAAAAAATTATAAAACATCATAAATACTTATATTCATCAAATAACCTGGTCATCAAATCAGTTATGAACCGTTGAGCCATTTTGTTTCAGTCGCCGGTGAAACCAAACAAAAAGCACTGGCAGAAATCGGCACCAGAGAACGAAATACAGTCATATGAAAAAGGTTGGGCACCCCTCTGAGGCTGCATAATAATTTACTCTGTCGTCACAGAAAATGATCACAGTGGCATGCCATTCATTTTCTAATAAAAGCTGAGTACTGGGGTATTGTCCAGACAAAGATGTTTAGTGTAGCAATATTAAGTTGTATGAAATTAAATCAGATGTGGAAAATAGGCTATGCAAAAATTTGGGCACCCTTGTCATTCTGTTGATTTGAATACCTGTAACTACTTAGCACTGATTAATTGGAACACAGCTCATTAAGCCTTGAACTTCATAGACAAGTGCATCCAATCATGAGAAAAAGTATTTAAGGTGGCCATTGCAAGTTGTTGTTCTCTTTGACTCTCCTCTGAAGAGTGGCAACATGGGGGCCTCAAAACAACTCTCAAATGACCTGAAAACAAAGATTGTTCAACATTATGGTTTAGGGGAAGGCTACAAAAAGCTATCACAGAGATGTAAGCTGTCAGTGTCCACTGTGAGGAACATAGTGAGGAAATTGAAGACCACAGGCACAGTTCTTGTTAAGGCTGGAAGTGGCAGGCCAAGTAAAATATCGGAGGCAAAGGCGAAGGATGGTGAGAACGGTCAAAAACAGCCCACAGACCACCTCCAAAGACCTACAACATCATCTTGCTGCAGATGGTGTCACTGTGCATCGTTCAAAAATTCAGCTCACTTTGCACAAGTAGAAGCTGTATGGGAGAGTGATGCGGAAGAAGCCTTTTCTGCACTTACGCCACAAACGCACATTTGGACAAGCCAGCTTCATTTTGAAATAAGGTGCTGTGGACTGATGAAACAAAGATTGAGTTATTTGGTTATAACAAGGGGCGTTATGCATGGTGGCAAAAGAACATAGCGTTCCAAGAAAAACACTTGCTACCCACAGTAAAATTTGGTGGGGGTTCCATCATGCTGTGGGGCTGTGTGGCCAGTGCCAGTACTGGGAATCTTGTTAAAGTTGAGGGTCGCATGGATTCCACTCAATATCAGCAGATTCTTGGGAATAATGTTGAAAAATCTGTCACAAAGTTGAAGTTACGCCGGGGCTGGATATTTCAACAAGACAACGACCCAAAACACTGCTCAAAATCTACCTGGGAATTTATGCAGAGGAACAAGTACAATGTTCTGGAATGGCCATCCCAGACCTGAATATCATTGAGAATCTGTGGGATGATTTGAAGCCGGCTGTCCATGCTCAGCAAACATCAAACCTAACTGAACTGGAGATGTTTTGTAAGGAGGAATTGTCCAAAATACCTTCATCCAGAATCCAGACACTCATTAGAGGCTATAGGAAGCGTCTAGAGGCTGTTATTTTAGCAAAAGGAGGCTCTACTAAATATTGATGTGATTTTTCTGTTGGGGTGCCCAAATTTATGCACCTGTCTAATTTCGTTTTGATGCATATTGCACATTTTCTGTTAATCCAATAAACCTAATTTCAATACTGAAATATTACTGTGTCCATCAGTTATTTGATAGATCAAAATGAAATTGCTGATCCAAACACCCAATTATTTATAAATGGAAATTGTCAGGGGTGCCCAAACGTTTGCATACGACTGTAGGCTTTGTCCCTGGTGCTGATTTTGTAGCAAGTAATATAACACCACCGCTTTTTCACAAGGTTGTCAATGATTAATACTTTGTTTTTTGACAAATGATCAAATGATTACTGTCAAACTTGCAAATGTGTAGCAGAATCTGAAAATGTTTATTTTATGCAAATGTAGGTTGTCATGGTACTGTTCACAAATAAATGCACCCAATTAATTTAAAAAAAGAAGAAAAAAGACAAATTCAGACTTCAGATTAATTGCATGTATTACAAGAGTTCAATGAGGATGTAAAAACAGAAATTTTATCCATCACGTTTCTTGGTCAACTTCATCATCACCCACAGCATGTCCTGTTTTGGAGGAAACTGTATACATAAAGTTAATATAAGGACAAATAACATACTACAATACTGTAATCAATGCACTCAACAAAATACTATTCACATAGATCTTCCTTTGCACGAGGACAGCATAGCATTACATTTTGTTACCATTTATGTTGATTTTGAAAGACCATTCCATGTGGGCAGGTGAATTTGTCGGGCTTGTGTCTGTCCTCTCTGCGACCTCATCTGCACCGGGTCTGCATGGGTTGATAGCCTGTATGAACGCAGGGGAATAGACTACGCCTCCATCTTCGCTTGAGACCTGCAGGAACTGCGGTCGACAGCCCCACTCTGCTTCCCAGAAACTGCCAATTGGCACAGAGAAGGACAGGATGCCAGCACAGCGTCCCCTGTTAACCACACAACTCTCTTGATCTGCTGGCTTTCTCTCTTGGGAAGAAGCTATGTCCGAGGTTGCAGATGAACGTTCCACAAGGAGATAGTTAGGGATTTTGATTTGTTGAGTGTCGGGAATGTCTAATTTACGGACAGTCTCCGCAGTCTGGCCTGAATGTCCCTGTGTCGGTCCACTCGTGAGTTGACCTGAGTCTAGACCTGAATATTGGGAGGTCCTCTTTGATAACAATACATGCTCTGGACCAACACTTTCAATGTATGCCTGGCCATTTAACGATGGCTGGGACAACACATTCAAAGACAAGTTGCCTGTCTCCTGAGTGAGATGATAAAGGGTCCAGACTTTGCTGATAGAGCTTTCCAGAGCAGGGTACATATATGGAGTTATGCGTCCTTCTCCAACAGGGACACCCTGGAAGTTCTGCTGCTTCTCCATTGCTAAAATAGGAAGACGGTAATACAACACATGAATCATGGTGCTTCCAAAACAAACCCCACCACGGCAAGGTTGTGATTTGCTAAGAGTGTAACAATAAAGAGAACATATTTTACATACTAGGGGCATTCGTAAATTCCCTCTGATTTTCTACTCCGATTTCTGCAGAAAACGTTTTGCCCGCTCTGCAGATGGCTATATTGGTGCGTTAATACAGGGCTATTAATGGCCCAGTGCAATACTTCTGTTAGAAAAAAATATATATATACAGTGGGGAGAACAAGTATTTGATACACTGCCGATTTTGCAGGTTTTCCTACTTACAAAGCATGTAGAGGTCTGTAATTTTTATCATAGGTACACTTCAACTGTGAGAGATGGAATCTAAAACAAAAATCCAAAAAATCACATTGCATGATTTTTAAATAATTAATTTGCATTTTATTGCATGACATAAGTATTTGATCACCTACCAACCAGTAAGAATTCCGGCTCTCACAGACCTGTTCGTTTTTCTTTAAGAAGCCCTCCTGTTCTCCACTCATTACCTGTATTAACTGCACCTGTTTGAACTCATTACCTGTATAAAAGACACCTGTCCACACACTCAATCAAACAGACTCCAACCTCTCGACAATGGCCAAGACCAGAGAGCTGAGTAAGGACATCAGGGATAAAATTGTAGACCTGCACAAGGCTGGGATGGGCTACAGGACAATAGTCAAGCAGCTTGATGAGAAGGCAACAACTGTTGGCGCAATTATTAGAAAATTGAAGAAGTTCAAGATGACGGTCAATCTCCCTCGGTCTGGGGCACCATGCAAGATCTCACCTTGTGGGGCATCAATGATCATGAGGAAGGTGAGGGATCAGCCCAGAACTACACGGCAGGACCTGGTCAATGACCTGAAGAGAGCTGGGACCACAGTCTCAAAGAAAACCATTAGTAACACACTACGCCGTCATGGATTAAAATCCTGCAGCGCACGCAAGGTCCCCCTGCTCAAGCCAGCGCATGTCCAGGCCCGTCTGAAGTTTGCCAATGACCATCTGGATGATCCAGAGGAGGAATGGGAGAAGGTCATGTGGTCTGATGAGACAAAAATAGAGCTTTTTGGACTAAACTCCACTCGCCGTGTTTGGAGGAAGAAGAAGGATGAGTACAATCCCAAGAACACCATCCCAACCGTGAAGCATGGAGGTGGAAACATCATTCTTTGGGGATGCTTTTCTGCAAAGGGGACAGGACGACTGCACCGTATTGAGGGGAGGATGGATGGGGCCATGTATCGCGAGATCTTGGCCAACAACCTCCTTCCCTCAGTAAGAGCATTGAAGATGGGTCGTGGCTGGGTCTTCCAGCATGACAACGACCCGAAACACACAGCCAGGGCAACTAAGGAGTGGCTCCGTAAGAAGCATCTCAAGGTCCTGGAGTGGCCTAGCCAGTTTCCAGACCTGAACCCAAAAGAAAATCTTTGGAGGGAGCTGAAAGTCTGTATTGCCCAGCGACAGCCCCGAAACCTGAAGGATCTGGATGGAGGAGCGGGCCAAAATCCCTGCTGCAGTGTTTGCAAACCTGGTCAAGAACTACAGGAAACGTATGATCTCTGTAATTGCAATCAAAGGTTTCTGTACCAAATATTAAATTCTGCTTTTCTGATGTATCAAATACTTATGTCATGCAATAAAATGCAAATGAATTACTTAAAAATCATACAATGTGATTTTCTGGATTTTTGTTTTAGATTCCGTCACTGACAGTTGAAGAGTACCTATGATAAAAATTACAGACTTCTACATGCTTTTTAAGTGGGAAAACCTGCAAAATAGGCAGTGTATCAAATACTTGTTCTCCCCACTGTATATATATATATATATAGGTAAATACAAATACAAAGACGCTGGGCCAATTGTGCGCAGCCTCATGGGGCCTAGTGGTCTAAGGCACTGAAGCAGCACCCCTACAGCCTTGGGTTCGATCCCAGGCTGTGTCACAGCCGTCCATGACAGGGAGCCCCATGAGGCTGCGCACAATTGGCCCAGCGTCTTTGTATTTGTATTTCTTATGGATCCCCACTACTCTTCCTGGGGTGAAGCAACATTATGGCAGTTTATACAATTTTTAAAACATTACAATACAATCACAGATTTCACAACACGCTGTGTGCCTTCAGGCCTCTACTCCACCACTACCACATCTCTACAGTACATATCTACATGTTCTGTTAGACAGGTAACTCTTTATCCACAATATAGCAGGGGGTGTAAAGCCATAACACATACATTTTTCCAGCAGCACACTATGATTGATCATGTCAAAAGACGCACTGAAGTCTAACAAAACAGCCCCCACAATCTTTTTATCATAAATTTCTCTCATCAGTCATTGCTGTGAGTGCTGTGCTTGTTGAATGTCCTTCCCTATAAGCATGCTGACAGATTGTTGTCAATTTGTTTACTGTAAAATAGCATTGTATCTGGTCAAACACCATTTTTTCCAAAAGTCTACTAAGGGTTGGTAACAGGCTGATTGGACGGCTATTTGAGCCAGTAAAGGGGGCTTTACTATTCTTAGGTAGAGGAATGACTTTTGCTTCCTTCCAAGCTTGAGGGCACACACTTTCTAGTAGGCTTAAATTGAAAATATGGCAAATAGGAGGGGAAATATCGTCCGCTATTATCCTCAGTAATTTTGCATCCAAGTTTCTTCCTATTTTTATTCGGTTTAGTCACATGATTTATCAATTTGCAATATGTTTGCCAATCGGTTGTGCAGCCAGACTTATTTGCCATTCCTTTTGCCTCATCCCTCTCAACCATACAATTTTTCAATTTCTCATCAATCCAGGGGGATATAACAGTTTTTACAGTGATTTTTTAATGGGTTCAATGCATATTAGTAACTGGAATAAGCAATTTCATAAATGTATCAAGTGCGGTGTCTGTTTGCTCCTCGTTACACACCACAGACTAACAAATATTATTTACATCAACAACATTGGAATCACTACAAAACATATTGTATTACCTCTTATACACTTAATTAGGACCAGCCTTTGGAACTTTGGTTTTCCTAGATATGGCTACTATATTGTGATCACTACATCTGATGTTTCTGGATACTTCTTTCAAGCTAATTTCTGCAGCATTAGTAAAGATGTGATCAATACATGTTGTTGAATTAATTCCTTTGCCGTTTGTAAGTACCCTGGTAGGGTGACTGATAACCTGAACCAGATTGCAGGCACTGGTTACAGTTTAAAGCTTTTTCTTGAGTGGGCAGCTTGATGACAGCCAGTCAATATTTAAATCACCCAGAAAATATACCTCTCTGTTGATATCACATCACATACATTATCAAGGATTTCACACAAACTGACTGTTAGCACTTGGTGGTATATAGCAGCTTCCCACCAGAATGGGCTTCAGGTGAGGAAGATGAAGCTGTAGCCATATTACTTCAACAGTATTTAACATGAGATCCTCTCTAATCTTTACAGGAATGTGGTTCTGAATATAAAAAGCAACACCTCCACCATTGGCATTTCTATATTTTCTGTAAATGTTATAACCTTGTCTTGCTATGTCATGACTTGAGTATCCAGAGACCCATCTCCTGGGGTCTGTGGATGTGGGTTTTTTTGACACCTTAATGGCCGGACAGATAGCTCCTCTCCTGTGGGGAAGTTGGCCCCTTTTTTATGACTCTTTGTTCTAAGACTATTTCCTTACAGCTAAAACTTTATGTCAATAAAACGAGACATTGGAACATGATTACTGTTATCCGAAATGTGGAAAATGAGGACAGTTGGCCTATGAAAATGAATGTTGATTCTGTGATGTCATTAAAAGTTAAATGAAGACGTGATGACGAACACATTGTAACTTAAGAGTTTTCAAAATGTGTACATGATGTTTACATCCATTACATTTTGTAGAAAATATCCAGATTAAAGAGAATGTTTTTGTGACGATAAGTTGTTTAAACGAGATCATAGTTAATTCTAATAACTAGCTATGCCCCAGGGAACTCAGAGAGCGGGTCATAAAGACGGAAACGCCCTGTTCTACCCCAAAATATAAAGCATGTGAGTTAAGAATTAACATTGTTGACTAGGAGGACCACGCGCTGCAGCCGAGGTCAACGATTAGTCACGAATCCAAAAAGACGACACAAGGTTCTAGAACAAAATAATCTCAACAGTCAATGCTATGGTTGAGTAGCTGTCCTGAGTACTGTATCTGAGAAGGTGAATTCAAGCAGAACCACCCGTTTATTATTTCCAAGTCATCGTTTGTGTACACTGCTTTCATCCCCACGCTGGGAGTATCTACACGGCTGATTAGCCGTCCATAGAAGACCAAACTTCAAGAACGAGTTCAAGGAAACAGACAACTAAAGGAAAGGACATTGTGACATCTTGTGGACAATCAGAGACTTACACCTGAGAATGAAAGACCAGGCCAACTGAAGTGGGCCCAACAGAGATACCTAACGAAGACCTTAAACACGTAAATACATGCATTACACTTTTTACCCATAGTACAGGGCAAGGTATTAGGGCTACACTAAGCATAGTTTTCAAATGTATCCAAGTGTTGTTTCTCTTTCTGTCTCTGTCTCTTTCTCTATAACCATATTCTACAACCCATTACTGTGCATATCCTGTATTATCATTTAGTTAGTAAATAAATAATTTAACCAATTTGTGTATTAAGGAACGATTAGTTAGGCTGGGGTTTGTGCCGATTTATGGAGTCTACGACGTTTAGAACGAGACTGATGAGGTGATATACATTAAATGGTCAGTAAACAAACTTTCCGTGTTGCACCAAAATTCCTAATGAGTTCATTATTGCCTGATTAATGTAATCAAATAATAATTAAACGTAGTAGGTAATTATTCAATAAATAGCAGTCACCACTTTAATGATAGTTAAGTTACGACAGTTACCACTGTATCATCAAAGGTATTATCTAAGTAAGAGTTTCAGAGATAGTCAGAATATGAATGTCATCTGTTACTAGCAAATTGTTGAAATCATGAACCTTGTTTCTTAAGCTACATATGTTAACGTGGGCTATTTTGACCACTGTTCTTCTGGGACGCTTACTTGTTTTTATTGCTTTACTGGGAAGCTTAGCAGAAGTAGATATGCTCATGTTATTTATGTTAGTGCAGGGTGAGCTGCACACAGTGGACTTCCTCCTAGGGCACACCGGCTGTAGCTGTAGGATCAGCAGGTTACTTACATTGTGTCTACCAACGCCCCTGGTGTAATGTACATTTGCTGAAGCATTATGACAACTCTGCGTCACAATGGTAGGGATTAGCTGAGCTGGGCTTGGGTCATTGATAAGTCATTGTCTCAACGCAGCCTTATAATACTGTGAAAGGATCCAGGAACCCAAATGATTTGGGTGGATCCCATCCTCCTTATAAAATGTTTCCAAAAGGTATCGAAATTGTCAACAAAAGTTACACCCATTGACCAGGAACGGTCACATTTCTTACCATGGAGATGCCCATGGCTGCCGAAAAGGATGAGGAAATCCGCCCACTCCCACGCTTCACAGGATTTGGAGAACCCTTTATGGACGGGTGAGAGGCAGGATAACATGAGCCCGTTGCTCCAGAGCAAGGACGAAAGGTTGCCGACGTCAACTTAAAAAATCGTAGTAGTAGGCATCGCGGCCGCAGACACCTCCAGCGACTAAGGTGCAGGAAGATCAGGCTCCAGGACAGCGAAACTATTCGTTGTTTGTATCCGCTCCGGGCCTGTCGTTAGGAGTGTAGACTGCTTTGCGGGAGGCTGCTGTCTTCAGCTTCCACTGCTCGTGACATGCGACTATCGTTGATTGCCTTGCTCCTCTTGCTGTGCTCCTTCGACTCCGCAATCAGATGGGGGAGCTCAGGGCAAAACACCGGCCAGTCGGATAACGACAAACGACAAGGCAGAGATGCATCCAACAAGTGCAAACGCCGTTGAGCCACCAGTGTAGAAAATGTAAACATTCCAATCTGCGTTTTCCCCAGTTTCTTACGTAGGCTGGCGGCCTGCGTGATCAAGGAAGCCACCTCAAGCCTATAATCCTCGGCAAGTAAACAATTGCCGCATTGGAACTCTGAGTTATCCGGTTTGTCCCGAAACAAAGCGTAGTAGACACAGCTCCTACAGCGCTGGAACCATTCATTTGGTACCAGCGTCGTTAGCTTGATGCTAGCAGCTTAGCGTCTCTGTCAAGCAGGCTTCAACCTGTCTGTTAAACGGGATTCCAGGACAATAAATAACGGTCCTAGCTGTTAAAAGCTAACCGCGTTGCGGAATCCACACAAAAACAAGTTCTGTATTGTTTCAATAAAACATAACAAACCGAATGTTTCCCAGCATACACTGTTCAAATCAAATCAAATCAAATTTGATAGGTCTAGGGTGACAGGTAAGGTAGAGGTGATATGATCCTTGACTAGTCTCTCAAAGCACTTCATGATGACAGAAGTGAGTGCTACGGGGCACTCAGTTCAGTTACCTTTGCTTTCTTCGGTACAGGAACAATGGTGGCTATCTTGATGCATGTGGGGACAGTAGACTGGGATAGGGAGAGATATATGTGTCCCGTGTAGCTCAGATGGTATTGCAACGCCAGGGTTGTGGGTTTGATTCTCAGGGGGGACCAGTATGAACATGTATGCACTAACTGTAAGTTGCTCTGGATAAGAGTCTGCTAAATGACTAAAATGTGAATATGTCCGTAACACACTTAAATGTTCAACTGTGCACTCTGATGATGTCGTCTGGGTTAGGGGAGGGTTTGGCCAGGGGGATTTCCTTGGCTCATCGTGCTCTAGCGACTCCTTGTGGCGGGCAGGGTGTCTGCAAGCTGAGTTTCCTCCAACACATTGGTGCTTCTGGGTTAAGCGAGCAATGTGTTAAGAAGCAGCGTGGCTTGGCAAGTCATGTTTCGGAGGATGCATGACCTTCACCTCTCCTGAGTGCATTGGGGAGTTGCAGCGACGAGACAAGATAGCAACTACCAATTGGATATCATAAAAAAGTTAATATATACAGTGGGTGAAATAAGTATTGAACACGTCACCATTTTTCTCAGTAAATATATTTCCAAAGGTGCTATTGACATGACATTTTCACCAGATGTTGTTAACAACCTAAGTAATCCATACATACATCCAAGAAACCAAAACAAATAAGTTCAGAAATTACGTTATGTGTAATAATGTGAAATGACACAGGGATAAAGTATTGAACACATGAAGAAAGGGAGGTGCAAAAAGGCCTGGAAAGCCAAGACAACAGCTGAAAACTATCAGTAATTAAAAAGCAATCCAGCCCCCTGTCAGTGCAAATTAATATCAGCTGGTTCAGTCCCAACTGATGGCCTACAAAAAGGTCTCATTGCCAAGGTGTCACACAAGACACATCTCATGATGGGTAAAAGCAAAGAGCTGTCTCAAGACCTTCGCAACCTAATTGTTGCAAAACATAATGATGGCATTGGTTATAGGCGTATTTCTAAGCTTCTGAATGTTCCAGTGAGCACTGTTGGGGCCATAATACGAAAGTGGAAAGACAATCATTTCACCATAAATTTGCCTCGACCAGGTGCTCCTCGCAAGATTTCTGACAGAGGAGTGAAAAGAATAATCAGAAGAGTTGTCCAAGAGCCAAGGACCACTTGTAGAGAGCTTCAAAAATACCTGCAATTAGCAGGTACTGTTGTCTCAAAGAAAACAGTAAGTAATGCACTCCACCGCCATGGCCTGTATGCACGCTCACCACGCAAGGCTCCATTGCTGAAAAAAAAGCATGTTGAAGCTCGTTTAAAGTTTGCTGCACAACATTTGGAAAAGCCAGTGAAATACTGTGATAATATAGTGTGGTCAGATGAGAGCAAAATTGAACTGTTTGGATGTCATAATACACACCATGTTTGGAGGAGAAATGGCACTGCACATCACCCTAAAAACACCATACCAACAGTGAAGTTTGGAGGTGGGAACATCATGGTGTGGGGCTGCTTTTCAGCAAATGGTACTGGCAAACTTCACATAATTGAAGGAAGGATGAATGGGCAAATTTACCGAGACATTCTTGACAAAAATCTGCTGCCATCTACCAGGAGGATGAAGATGAAACGAGGGTGGACATTTCAGCAAGACAATGATCCCAAACACACAGCCAAGGAAACTCTCAATTGGTTTCAAAGAAAGAAAATAAAGCTCCTAGAATGGCCCAGCCAATCACCTGACTTAAATCCCATTGAAAATCTATGGAAAGAACTGAAGATCAAGATTCATAGAAGAGGCCCACGGAACCTTCAAGATTTGAAGACTGTTTGTGTGGAAGAATGGGCCAAAATCACACCAGAGCAATGCATGCGACTAGTTTCTCCATACAGGAGGCGTCTTGAAGCTGTCATTACCAACAAAGGCTTTTGTACAAAGTATTAAATAAATATCAGTAAGTGTGTTCAATACTTTTTCCCTGTGTCATTTCACATTATTACACATAACTTAATTTCTGAACTTATTTTTTTTTATTTCATGTCAATAGCACCTTTGGAAATATATTTACTGAGAAAAATGGTGACGTGTTCAATACTTATTTCACCCGCTGTATATATTTTTTAATTCAGATTTTTCAAGGGGTGCTGCAGCACCCTCAGCAACCCTACTTCCCACGGCCATACATCCTGACAGAATACACCATATTACTGGCCTGATAATGTGCCTGGAACTTGTAGGCTAAACTGCTGAGAAAAACCCATATCTGACCCAAATGGTTTCCCAATCAGGCAGGATAGATGCAGTTATTTCGAAAATAAGATGCATTCAAAACGCCAGGCTTTTGGGTGGTTATTCAAATGACATAGGCTATTCACTGCAGTTTACAGCCTAGAATAAAGTTTTGTACTAAGTTGAAAACAATAATAACATTCTTCATTACATTGTGTTGTTGTAGCCTAGGTACAATATATTTTTTTGTCCCTAAAAAACTTACACTATAGGATAGCTTTTCGAGAACTGGGAGGGAGCGCACTTAGCGCATCCTCGAGAGCGCACATAGTGCAGGCTACCTATGATTTAGTAATCTGATAAAACAGTTTTCTTTCACTATGTAAATTGACTGGATATATTCACTGCCGTATTAAGCCTAACATTGGGCTAATGTTTCTAAGCATGTCTGTCATCATTTCTGTGGCACCTGGCCACTCAGCTGCGACGGCTATTCCTCTTAAATCTTGCTGAGACCCAGGTAAACCCAGACTACAAAAACATGTTGAACACTTATTTCGACTTATTTTCTTTAGCCTACTAATAGCCTATTGGAGGAAAGATGCACACTCGCTATTGCTTGCTGAATGTAAAATAGGCTACAGCATTAAGAACGGGCGGGGAGTTGGAAAGAAGAAGTCCATATTTTCCTTTAGTAGCAGGCCTATCTTAACAGCAGGCTACATACATTCTGACAAAATACACCATATGAGTGGCCTGCTAATGTACCTTTCTGGACCTTCAAAACTGTCGAGAAAAGTCCAAAACTGATCCAAATGGTTGCATAATCAGGCCTAGGCTGTATGCCTATGCAGTTATTTAGGCATTAAACAAAAGAGGAAGTTTGAGCACCGAGGTAAAATGTGTTTTATTTTGGATATTCGGTTAGTTTTATTGGTATTATTTATTATTTTTGCTTTCAATCTTCAATTGCTCTTAGACAAAGTGTGCCATGATAATGAAAATGATATATTCTGAATCACCGGATGGACAAAAATCCACGGCTTTTTAATAATAATATTGTTTTATTTTTTTGGGATATATAATTGTCATAGTGTAAGTTTCTTTGTGTAAGAGCTATTGAAGATTGAAAGCAAAACAAAAGAAAAAGTGTAATGATCAATGTTCAGAGAGGTCTCTGGAAACCTTTATGGTGTTCAGGTTTAGTGTCCAGAGACCTCTCTGGATAACTCTGTTTAGTTTGTGGTTGCTCCCCAATTAGAGGCAGCTGTGCGGCATTGCCTCTAATTGGGGAGCCTATTTAAGTTGTGTTTTCCCACCTGTGTGTGGGTCTTTACGTGTGTAACGTTAGTACACACCAGTTCATGTTTGCGTGCATGCCTGTTTGTTGAGAATAAAAGGAAGGTTGATATCCTACTGCTCAGTGCCTACTGCTCCAGTGCCGGTTCCTATCCTGGGGGCTCCAGTGCCGGTTCCTAGCCCGGTAGCTCCAGTGCCTGTACCTAGCCCGGTAGCGCCAGTGCCGGTTCTTAGCCCGGTAGCTCCTGTGCCGGTTCCTAGCCCAGTAGCTCCTGTGCCGGTTCCTAGCCCGGTAGCTCCAGTGCATGGCCCCAGCTCTGTAGCGCCAGTGGCGGTTCCTAGCCCTTTGGCTCCAGTACCGGTTCCTAGCCCAGTAGCTCCAGTGCGTGTCCCTAGCCCGGTGGCTCCAGTGCCAGTTCCTAGCCCATTTTAGATAAATAAGCTTTTTGTGCAATGAAACATTTCGGAGATCTTTTATTTCAGCTCATGAAACATAGGAGCAACACTGTTGCGTTGATATTCTTTTTCAGTGTATTTTAATTGACTGATTTTCTTATGAACTGTATTTATTGGCTTAACTCTGACACAACACAACTAACATTATTAACAGAACTAGCTAATGTTAGCAAACTTGAATTAAATCAATCTAAAATGACACTTATACTCTTACACTTATACTTGTTTACTTGACGTTTATACTCCATAAACGCCTTCAAATAATTTACTCTCGCAAGCTTGCGACCAGCGTGCTGCAGTAGGGAAGTAAAGCGGAAGTTGAATCCATCACTTCCGTTGCTTGGCTGTGCCCATAGCAGCGTTCGAAAATTAGGTGGATAGAACATACATGTTTCAGAGGCGTCAATATTAAAATAGCAATGATACCAGGAAATGTCATATGGTGAGTTTTTAGGGCAAGTAATATGTTATCTTATCAGATATATAATAACCTGCTAGGCTCATAATTCGGTTGATGTTGGGCTGTGGGGCTGTCTGAGACCTTTGCTTCATCATCTTGGTGGCATAGGACACTTCTCTCACTCTGGTAGCAGACTTAGACCCATCTGAAAAAGACAAAATGCAGATGCAATTAATGTATCACCTCAACATAGTTTACCAGCTCCTCACCAAACACAAAGTACTGCCCCTTGCAATGTGAACTGCAGGCCTTACCCAATCTGTTCTTCAGTGGGTCGGACTTGGCAAGTCTCTTGATCAAGTGGTTCCTCTCAGCGACAGCCATCTTGATCAGGTTGGTAGGTTTGGTTTGGTCCCGCCGACGGCCCCCTGCAGTATGAACTGGCAAGAGGAACTGAGGTGAGGGGACTCTTGGGAAAGACTCCTCTAGTGTCTTGGTGGTTAGTTCCTCCTGGACAGACTCCTCCTCTGGTGTCTTGGTGGTTAGTTCCTCCTGGACAGACCCCTCCTCTTGTGTCTTGGTGATTAGTTCCTCCTGGACAGACTCCTCCTCTGGTGTCTGAGTGGCTGATTCTTCCTGGATCATCAGTGGTGTCTCTGGCCCAGTACAGGGTGGAGCATTGGTAGTGTCTTCAGGCTGAGCTTTGGAAGTTACCTCGACAGTTGATGTTTCAACACTCTCTTGAGGATTTTCAAATATTACTGCCTCTTCATGTGGTGGATAAGCCAATCCTGTTATTGGTGCATTCTCAACATGTTGAGGACTGACCAATCCTGTTATTGGTGCATTCTCTACATGTTGAGGACTGACCAATCCTGTTATTGGTGCATTCTCTACATGTTGAGGACTGACCAATCCTGTTATTGGTGCATTCTCTACATGTTGAGGACTGACCAATCCTGTTATTGGTGCATTCTCTACATGTTGAGGACTGACCAATCCTGTTATTGGTGCATTCTCTGCATGTTGAGGACTGACCAATCCTGTTATTGGTGCATTCTCTACATGTTGAGGACTGACCAATCCTGTTATTGGTGCCTTCTCTACATGTTGAGGACTGACCAATCCTATTATTGGTGCCTTCTCTACATGTTGAGGACTGACCAATCCTGTTATTGGTGCATTCTCTACATGTTGAGGACTGACCAATCCTGTTATTGGTGCCTTCTCTACATGTTGAGGACTGACCAATCCTGTTATTGGTGCATTCTCTACATGTTGAGGACTGACCAAGTCAGATGATTTGCTGGTCTCTATGTTGTCTGGTTTGACGCTCTCAGCTACTTTAGAAACATCCTCAGCAGGTGAAGGTCCCAATCCCAGTTCTTCTGCTGGATTCTGATGATCCATGGCAGCACCGCCTTGTAGTGAGAAAACATAACACCTTTTAGGAATTATACACAGAAAAACTAGTGTCATGTATATGTTCCCCAACAGATAAATGGAATTTGCTACTATCAGATTCTAATACAAAGAATAGAATAGATAATGAGCAGAGTAATTCTTCCATATCCAAAATTACCAGGCAGAGGAGAGGATGAGGGTGACGTTCGGGAGGATGCTGGTCCCTCTTCAGTTTGTGTAGTTCCATGCAATGCTGAAACTTCAGTTTGTGTGGTTCTGTAAGCTGCTGGTCTCTTCTCAGTTTGTGTAGTTCTATGCAGTGCTGAAACTTCAGTTTGTGTAGTTCCATGTGACGCAGGTCTCTCCTCAGTTTGTGTGGTTCCATGGGCCAAGTTGTGATAGGAAATGCTTGCTTATAACAATAGTATAAATTGTTAGGTTTAAGCCATGGTTCATTCCTATAGAGTCATGTGAAAAAGTAAGTACACCCCTGGAAAGTTCTCTCTTTTTTTTCACATATTTGGACAGATTCACTTCAACACTATTGACAGATAAAAGTTACCCAATTTAACAAATCAGACAAAACATTTTTTTTGAAAATGTTATGCAATTAACAAAAATGCATTTTCCTTATGGGGAAAAAGTTAGTACACCCCTACCTTTACCATCACATAAAATTGCAAAGATTAGAATTAGGTGTACCAAAACAAGTGCAAATGATTAGAAAACATTAGAGAGAAAATTGGTTTGGTCTTAACCATATGGGTGTGTGGTAACACATTATTCAAAGATAAAAAAGACCTACCCGAGGCCCTCGGAAGAAAGATTATTGATGCCCATGAGTCTGGGAGGGGTTACAAATCCATTTCCAAACAATTCGAAGTACATCATTTCATTTCCAAGCAATTCGAAGTACATCATTCCACTGTCCGACGAAAATTCCAGACCACTGGCAAACTACCTAAGACAGGTTGTCCCACCAAAGTCAGCCCAAGAGCTGACCGAAAGATGCCCATAGAAGTCTCTAAGAACCCCAGGGTAACATCAAGTGATCTACAGGCCTCTCTGGCCACAATCAATGTCAAATTGCATGAGTACACTGTCAGAAAGAGACTGCACAAACTTGGCCTACATGGATTTCTTTTTTGTGTCATTTGTTAAATTGGGTAACCTTTATCTCTCAATAGTGTTGAAGTGAAGATTACATATCCATCTGTCCAAATATGTCAAAAAGAAATAAAAAAAAACTTACTTTTTCACATGACTGTATCTATAAACAAACAATGTATGAGTTAATTAAAGTACAATAACTCACCAAACTTGAAATCTTCTGAATGCAGAGTTGAGGTCGTCAGTGATCTATCAGATGTCTCCGGATTAGTCACCCGATCAACAATCATCACAGAAGATGCTTGTGGAGATACTCTGGGAGATGTGTGTCTTTTTGGTGTCACTGCTTTTCTCCTCACTGCTGTTTCCGAAGGAGCTCTTTCTGACAAACTACTGTTGGAAATTCTACCAACAGAAGCAGATGGACACACCAGTAGCTCCTCTATTGATGGTGCAGAGGGAATCCTGGACAGACTGGATTTTTGAGAAACTCTTGGAGATGGATGTCTGTCCATTGATGGTGCAGAGGGAATCCTAGGCAGACTGGATTGTGAAGAAATGTCTGTACCAGACAGAGATTAACCAACATGAGCTGTCGATGCAGATACACAATTAGGCACATACTGTATAGTTTAGCCAATTTTTACCTAAAACATTTCTTATTAGTAGCTTATTAGTCGCTCATAGATAGGTACTTTATTGATCCCAGAGGGGAAATTTCTTTGTCAAGCAGCTACGAAAAAAACACAGGGCAGGAGCAAAATGCCAGAACAAAAATACACATAAGACAGATACACGATACATGATACATAGAGCGGCATTATGCAAAAGTATAAAATACAAAAAGTCTGGAGTGCAAAAAAGCTATAAAAATAGTATTATGGGTGTATGGGTGGACGGCTGAATATGTACACTATACATTGGTGGATGATGCATGGTTAACTATAATATACAGGTAGATGGCAGAGAAATACTTAAATAGATAAAAGTGCGTATGATATAAGTGAGGGTGATAATAGTTTACTTAATATACAGACTGGTTAAATGAACGGGTAAGTTAATATTTTGCATGGTTAAAATAACTGTACGGGTAAATGACAGGAAGAGATACTTAAATAGCTAAATGTGTGTATGATATAATTTAGGGTAATAATAGTAATTCCCTTAAAATACAGTCCTTAGTGCGCAGGGTTTAATTACAGATAAATGCACGTATTGCACATTCGATATACTAAAAGCAATGAAAAAATATACAACTGACAGGATACTAATATGCATTCCTGAGTGAATGGCTACGTAAGTTAAGTCCAAGAATGACTTAAAATATTGCACGTGATATGATATAACAACTGTACATGAATATGTATATACAGACCTGAATGAATAAATAAGTCCTGAGTGAATGAGTGATTACAGACCAGAGTTACTCACAGATGGATGCATAATTGTTAAACTCATACTTCGTCAGAGTATGGATGACAGTTGTACCTGATACAAGAGAGGTTTGTGGAGAAACTCTTGAAGAAGCGCTTGTTGATACTCTGGGAGATGTGTGTATCTCTGGTGTCTCTGCTCTTCTCCCCACACTCTCCTCTCTACTGGGTGTCCTGACTGAGGACACTCTCTGTGCTGCATCAACTAGTTCTGTTTCAGATGGAGCTTTTGCAGTAATATCACTTCCCGAGCATTCAACTGAAGTTTGCTTTAGAGGTGATGTTGACTGAGGCAGCTCTTTATAGAAAGGGGCCTTGTGAGGTATAATCACATCCGATATCTTGTCCACAGCCAGATCCTCAAAGCTGCTTGTTGAATTTCTCATCTGACCAGATGATTCTACCTCCAAGGCTGCTAAGAAAAAGACCTGAACAGATTGAATGTCAGACATGTTCTCCTGCGAGGGAACTTTGTCACTGCTTGAGGATATATCCTCATCAGTCACAGTCTCCACAACAGCAACAGAGGGGAGTTCCCCCATGGACGGTGGGTGAGGCAGGTCCTCAAACAAGGGAACCTTATGAAACATGACCACACTAGACACTCTCTCTGGTTCCTCCCATTCCTCATCACTAGGGACAGGACTAGGAGCAGGGGTCAGGTCACATGTCGTAGGGGATCCGTTGGATGAAGGCAAGGCTTCGCTGTGGAAGATGAGAGTCTCAGGGAGACACTCAGAGTGAACTATTATCATATGCTCGGACGGAGCCCTGGAAGTGCAGATCAGCACAGTGTTCTCGACGTCGACCACGCCACTGACTGACGGATCTCTCTGGTACACGGCAGACTGGACCACTGAACTGCTGACTGCATCATCCTCCATGGCCGGGTGGCCAGGCTCTTCGCAGTGTACATGGCTTGATGATGTATCAGATGCAGACAGACATGGTGCTGCGTCTTCTCGTTCCTCAGATATTTTGTGAGAGAATTCACTCAAAACAGACTCCGCCAGACCGGTGAAGGAGATGGCTCCCTGGTGGTCATCAGAGTGACCTCCTACCAAACACAACCCAACCCCAGACCCACCAAAGAGATTGGAGATAGAAAACACATCTCATTACATGACCAAACTATTGCATCTTTTCAGTTTAAATATATTAAGGAAAGTGTAGGGTGTACATTTTGGGGTTTTGGACTTGTGGAACAAGGAAGGACTCTTACCCCTTAAATCTTTGAAGACATATGAGAGCTCTTGAATATCAAGATGTGGATGTTCTGCACAATAAACCATAACTAACTGTAATTCAACTGCACATATATATGTTTATGTAGCTTAGAGTTCATATGAATATACTAAGCATTGTTTGGGGAATGTGTTAATAAAGTGTGAATTTCCTATGAGCACTGCACCTTTCTTTAATTGGAGAAGCTGGCCGCAGTAAGATGCTATGAACGCCAGGACATTTGGCGGCTCCTCCAGTAGAACCGCGCGACTGACGGCAACGAGCCAGCTCTTCAACCCCCAAGGTAGGATAAGCGTCGACGGGTGGTTCATTTTCGCAACCAGAGACACTTGTGTCAAAGTCGATGCAATCCTGATGCACCTGCTATTGCTTATCTCTATTACCGTGAGATGAACAGAAGAGCGGAGAGCTAAATATTTCAGGATTGATTCCATTCCATTACGCACACAGCCTAGATGCATTTAGGCTAGCGAAGGTCATAATTTAGGTTTATAAATTACTCGTGCTACACTTACCTCATCATTGTGTTTACATGACGCTCATGGTAGACATGCCGTATTTTGTTGTTTAAATATACAGTACAATAAGCGTAAACCCATGTGCATAAAAGTTGGCGTTGACGTTGGTGAATTGGGGGTGCTTAGGCTACGTCATAATTGACTTTACATAAAGTAGAAAACAATCGATATCCGATAGATGTGTTATGTTATAGGTTATAGGTTTCCATTGGCTTTATCAGCACTGAGATTCAAACACACCATGATGTTTTGGAAAGATTTTCACCCTCTACCTATAAAACCCTCTGGATTTATTTACTTATTCATACAAAGACCTCTTAAACCTCTTATTGAATAGGCATATACATTCTTCACACAATAGTTTGTTATTTTTTTGAAGATTTACAGTGTCAGTTGATGCCTAAGTTATAATATACAGCAAGAAAGGCAACAGCTGTATGTTTGCAAGGAGTGGTTTTATTTGCAATTGAAGATCCACGGAAGGGTCAAGTAAAGTTTAGCTGTCTGCCTGTGAAAACAAATCGAGAGTCATTACTGAATGACTGGACTGTTGTCCAAGTTGGATTGAGTGGAGTGTACGTTGGCTCAGTTGGGTTTGCAGGTCCGACTGTAGAGTTGAAATCCCCCTTCATTGGACTGGCAGTGGGCACTGATGTTGACAGTGTTGTTGGTTGTTGGTAACAGGCAGTGGGCACTGGCATGGAGAGTTATGCTTGTTGTTGGTGGTGGCAACCGACAGACATGGGCCATTCGGTGGGATTCCATTATTTGGCTCATCCACCACTACATAGTCCAAATAAAATGTTCTAGCCTAACGTTATCGTATTGTTGTGCTTTTCTCTAAATACATATGCTCTAATTTATTCTCATTAGATAAATAAAAATGTGTTTAGCTTTAATAGCAGGAAAACAAACAAATAGCTACATGTATAGCTAGCTACTTGTAGGCTAATTTAGCTTTTTTTTTTATGCATTCCTTACCCCATGCAACATATGTCGCAACAGCCAAGCGAACAGGTTATTTGGAGTTCTGACAAGTAACTGAGCAGATGTTAAAAGGTTCAAATTGCCTTAGGCTCAGTCACTACAGACTCTGTTTATCTCAAGCAAGACATATTTGACTCATTTTGCGAGCGTTCCAATGGTTCTAATCATAGAGTGGATAACTGTGGTCTCAAACAACAGTCCCAATACTGAAGCTTCACATAATCAGTCTTTTGTATCAATGTGGAAGTTTACCCTCCATCTATGGCATTTATATAGCTGCAATTACTTTACGTTCCATATTTTTGTAGTGATTGATTGCGTGATTGTACAATATCAAAATTGAGGCAGATAAAGGGATATCCAGACAATTCATGCAATGCAGGAATTAAATAGCGTTATTATCAGTTTCAAAGAATGCAAAGGAGACAATGGCAATTACAAAAAGAAGGTCCTTCTCGTGTGAAGACAGGAATAGTTGCCTCTGGGGATTGTAGTTCATGACACAGCCTGTGGCAAGAAAAAGAGAGAGAATAGTCCATATATAACAGCATCGCAACACAGCTTCTTCAACCACTTCTAATACCATACATTTATGTTCGTACATACATGGTAGTCATGGATGAAATTCATCCCCCAAAAATAGCACAACCATACATTTCATAACAGCAACACGTTTAGCTACCTTTATTGGTGTTTGAGTGTGTGTCTGATCCTTTGTTGCAGATGCTGTCCTTCTGCTCTACAGGGTCCCTGGTTCTTTCCCTCATTGGTGACAGGGACCCAGCGTGAGGAGCCCACCCTGTGGCTCTGCTGCAGCAGTGGGCACTGGAGAGGACACAGGCCCTGGGTCTGCTGCCTCACCTGGGAGGGGGTTTCCCTCAGACGGGGTCAGAGTAGCAGGACTGGGGCTGAAGGAAGGAGGTGCACAGGTTGTGAGCGGGGCAACGGGGCTCAGCCATGTGGTGGTGGTTTTGCAGGCCGCAGTGGGACGACTGGGAGCGGGGTGGCAGCAGGTGGCCGCTGCTAGAGTAGTGGCTACAGTCCTGGTACATGGGGATGTTGTGCTCCAGGGCTTTGCAGATTGGAAGATTGTGTCTCCACGGTTGCAGCAGTATGGGGACAAGCCAGCATGGAAGATTGGATCTCCACTCTCACTGCAGAAGGAGAGGGACATATCAGACTAACAGACCTGACAGGGACTGCGTTCTCAGCCAATAGGGGATCAGCCTGGAACACAATCATCTCGGGTACTTCCTCTGTCCGCACGATGATCAGGGACTCTGTCGAAAGCACGCCAGTTCGGGTCAGCACCGCGTCCAACTCCTGGCTGATCTCGCTGAGGGAGACCCGCTTGAAAAGGGCAGAACGGACGCGAGCACAGGAGTTGCTGGTGGAAGCCCCGAGTGGAGGAGAGTCCCGAGGGGACGACTTTGGGTCAATCTTGTAGCGGTACACTGCCAGGCCCTGGGCAATGTCTGCTGGGATGGGCCCTCTGGACAGGGTGATGCTGGTAGCAGAGACTTGCAGGCCACACTCTTTCTGTTTACCGTCAGTGGATGCCCCTGCCATTGTGTCCGTAGCCTGGATGTCTCGGCTGCTGCAGGGCTGGTCACTACGGACGAAGGGGAAAGGCTCCCAACATCCTCACATCTAGTTTCCATTAGCTTGGCTCCCACTCCAGAATTGGCTTTGGGTGGGGGAAGGTTTCAGGACCTTGGACAGTGACCTGCGGCTGTACTTGTGGTTTTACTGCTTTATTCTTGTTCTTGTAGACTGGAAAGGGAGATAGCTAGTCAGTTGCACAACTGAATGCATCTTCCGCATTTAACCCAGATCCCTCTGAATCAGAGAGGTGCGGGGGCTGCCTTTAGCGCAGATTATGATTGACAAGATGAAAAGAAAAAGGGACTGATTTTGCCCAGGACATGTTTTGATATACAATAACAACAAACAGCATGACAGCTGGTGAGAAAAGTGAAAACATACAATGCGAGCCTTTTGTGGCCCTGAATTCTTTCACAAGATCATCATGTGAAAATTCGATGCGAAGGGATTAGGTCAATAAACAAATGTTTTTAAGTGTTAACATACATCAGTCTAGTGTAGTCTGCTATGATTCAAGCACAGCATAGCCTACCGTCTCTGAAGAGAAGAAGCGCATTGAAAAAGACCACTGCGAAGGCAGGAATAGTTTCCGGTTGATACTTTACCACAGCCTTGCTCATTCCTTCAATCAAATCCTTGAATCGTCGGAATATTCAACTCTCCGCGGATGAGGCATTTTAATGCAAATGAACACAAGCGTTGATGCACGAAATTCGAAATCACTAAAGGAATGTCGTTTGGTCTAGTTCAGCAATTCCCATGGCCAATATTCAAATCTAAATGTTTGATTATTTATTTACTTACATGTTATGAATGTGCTGGTGCAATGAATTCTTGTTGGACTTGAATTCATGAGTTGAAAAGAGCACCAATGAAAAGCTACTTGAGATTAGGGCCATGTATTTAGAACGCTCACTCACTGATTGCGCCATAACGGCAGCTGTATTATTGCCAATAAATGACATTTTCACGCGCACGTAGGCTAGACAAAAATGGCCCTGCTACTTACTGTGCAGCAGTCGATCCAACTATTGCTGCGTTCATGACAACTGGGAACTCGAAAAAATACGAGGTCAAATCATAACGTCAGTGATCTCCAGGTCGGAGCTCTAGAAAGAGTCTGGACTTCCCGAGTTGCAATTCCAAGTTGGGTAACCATTCAAAACGATTTTTCCCAGTCGGAGCTCGTTTTTTCCCCAGTAGCCAGTTGTCTTGAAAGCAAGTCAGGAGATTTCCGAGCTCCGAGTTTCCAGTTGTTTTGAACGCGGCATATCATATAGCTCTGCCAATGTATCATATTTCTACATCAAATAATATGGACATTTCCATCACTATCACTTGGTGAGGCAATGGTTGATTTAATTTGAACTGTAAAGCACCTGAAGGCCTGCCTGAACAACATACAGTCAACCATTATTTTCTAATAATTATAAATGTCTTCCTTCTATTATTTTAAAGCCGTTTGTGAGGAACTAGGCTACAGATGAAAACTAGCCAGCTGGCAAAATCTGTCACATTTACAGAATTGTTAATTGAGGTGCACTGTCCCTTTCAAATAAATAAATCATTAGGCATCTTAAACACATTCTAGAAATAAAATGGCCATAGATTTAAGAGATGTATTAGTTTAAAACATGATATTATACATACAAGAAATCCCCTATGCAACAAAGTAAAACCAGTTTTCAGCAAATACAAGTACAGTAGGACTATAGTATGGATGTTATACCCATAAATGTAATTTAGCTAGTAACATATCTATATAATTAAAAGTACTGTTACATATTTACACTGATATGAATAAGTGGTTTCCCATTAAATATCAATACAGTTGTTAAAAAAAATAAAAACATTGAGGAAATCAGCCTATATTACCATCTATAATGGCCTAAGGTGATTAAAGGGTTAGCATCCATTTACAGTGACAAAGGCCAGGCGATGAGTAGTAGCATAGGGATTGTGTATTCAGATTGTTTGCTACTACTGTAAGAGCAACAAGACATTGGACATTCACGTCATCTGGCAGCAACCTAGACAGTATGGTTGCTATGGCACAAGTTCACTGCTGTATAAAGAAGTGTCAAACACATCTGAACCCTTTCATATCTCATGGAAGAGAATAAAGCTAGTATTGTACTACAAACATTTTACATTTTAGCCATTTAGCAGATGCTTGTACACAGAGCGACTTACAGGAGCAATTGGGTTAAGTGCCTTGCTCAAGGGCACGTCGACTTTCGGTTACGCCCAATGCTAGACTACCTGCCGCCCCACTGACAGATTTTCCCCTGGTAAAGAGTTACATTTACCTCCCAGCAGCAACTACTGTACATATTTGATCTGGCTGAAACGCACTATTACACTCCAGTAGTCTGCACTATCCCTCCAGGAGACTTACTGTAAACTATGCATTACAAACTTGATGGCACATCCATTATACAAACAACAAGTCAACTGAAACAAACACATTGCAGTGAACCATCACAGTGCTGTGAAGATCAAGATGGCTTCTGGAGTCGTTTCCAGCTCCTCCTACCCTCAATGGAGAGCTAGGGTGGATGTATGGTGGAGGAATGGGGCAGTCAGGGTGGGGCCACCTCCTTCCTCATGGAAGCCAGAGCTGAGTGGATGCGTACATGGAGCCTGTTCTCAAAGTCATAGCCAGCGTAGTCATCCTGTAGAAACAAAGACAGATTATTACATCACATAAAACATCCTCACAAGGGCACATACAGGTGAGGAAATATTAAATAATTTCAAATGCATATCATGAATGACTGTCCCTCATAATTCCAAATACTATAACTGACAGCTACAGGTTCCAAAAATACACTATAGGCGGAGGAAAGTGAAGTTCTACTGTACCTTGGCCTGAAGGATCAGAGCTCTGCCCTTCGCTTCAGACTGAGAAGAGAAGAAAACCACAAAATCAGATATACTCTATTTAACAACATTCACTTTCTCTCCTCCGGGTTGGCACATTGCACAATACAATATAGCAACACACTGTATACACTTTGAGCTCACCTCTGGGCTGTCTAGTAAGACACAGCCCAACTCGTAGCAGGAGTAGGGCTGCACATAGGAGTTGTCCTGACGACCCATCTCATCTCCGGCAGCCAGATGGAAGCACTGCAATGTTCAATGAAACATAATAAAGAGTAGTAAACATTCACTATTCTCACTACACCAATATTTGCAGATACATACGATATGTGTACTTGTTTTCAATACATATCAATAGGGTGATGAGACAGAACCTGAATGGCGTCTTTTATGTTGCCGAGACATCTGTGTATGTCACCAAGAAGCAGGTTTTTTAGGCCAGCAATTGAGACGTCATCTAGTTCCTGCAGAACTAAGAGGAGAGACAACCCACTGAGTTCCCTTCCACGTTCACAGGAATGCACTTCTATGGGACCACCACAACTACTCAGCTGAAATTGTAGCTGATCCTGGAAAAGTGTGCTGTGTGTGTTGCCCTTTACAGCCAAAAGAGAATAGGCTATCATTGATTTGTGTAGCAACCATGGTAGTTGGGAAAGGGAGTTTGAGCATGTGTAGTTTGTCTATGTATGTTTTCACACTGTGTGTACCTTGGCTCATGATCTGCAGCTTAGAGGTGGAGCAGTTCGGCAGGGCCTTCCACAGGTAAAGCACCTCGATCACAGCCAGGACACACAGCTCTCTGGATGGGGTGCGTTTCCTTAGCCTCTCCGCCTGCGCATACACACACACACACACACAATCTCAGTCAAGAAGCAGAATTGGACTTACTACATAATCAACTGGCAATTTTCTTCCATACAATGACTTCAGATCACGTTGAAACTGTATGACGATCAAAAAGATTTCTTCCCACTACAAGTAATAATTCACATGGATATATGTATAGAAATGTGCTGTAGCCAGTCCCACATTCACCCTCTTCATAGAGAATTGTTCTATCTGATTGTTCTTCCTTTTCAGAAGCGTATGCACATCCTTGAAGACAGCAGCAGCCCCCTCCAGATCTCCTGATGCTCCCTGGGACACTATAGTGGACCACAAACACAGAGAGAAGGCCCAGGGGTTAGAGTCTGCAGGGTACCTCAATGCCAACATATTACCGTTAACGGTGGGATGTATGCCATTATTGCTAACAGGCTCAGAAGCTTTTAATTCAAGGTGAATAAGCATTCCCAGTTTTTGAACTTCTTTTACCTTTGAAAATAAAATAAAAACAAGATGGTGTTCTAACCCCACCTCCAATTGAGTGACCTCTATAACCTTTGCCCTCTCACCTCCAGTTAGGTAGGCATAGTAGCACTGGGACCAGCGTGACTCAGTCGCCAGACGCTGAAAGGCCCTGTAGGCGTCACTGTACCTCAGCTCGATCATGCTGCACCACCCTGAGAAGAGCAGAGAGAATGGAATGTCACTTAGAAACAACAAGGCAACGGATAGCATTAGTTACAGGTTGAAGTGAAGAGGGATACAAGCGTGTACCTATTTCATACAAACACACATGCTGGATCTCCCTCTGGTCTGTAGCCAGCTCCAAGGCATTTTGGAAGGACATCAAGGCACTGTTGATCTGGCACTGGAAGTGGAGAGGAGAGGAAGAGAAGGACGAAGACCAACACACTACAGCCGCAGTTCTAGACAGAATACCTTGTGGTGTTATTTACACTCCTGTCTAGGTAGGGTACACGATAGCACAATAATATCTTATTATTAGAGACGTTCAGGTTCTAACTCCTCGTTTAACTCTCATTTTTAAATGTTTTCCCTCTACTGGCCCTTACCTCCAGGCGCTGCACCCTGCCCTTGAAGAACATGAAGAGGGAGGAGTTAGGGTATACAGGGTCCTTCCTCTGGAGGATAGCCTTAGCCTCCATTAGGCCGGCCTGTGTGTCTGAGCCGTCCAGGGCAAAGAAGGGTTGCACTACCGTATAGTACCACAAGAGGGCCAACCTGCCACAAGGGGCCAGAAATCCATGTTATTGACAGCAGTGACCACGTTTACATGTGCACAGAATCCAGTTTAAGGCCTTGTTCGGGATAAACTGTTTACATGCACCTTTGATATCTCGCTCATGAGTATCCCTATATCCATGAATAAACAGAATATTCCTAATTTAAGTTCATAGGGGTTAAATGGAATAGAAACTGATATATGGACACTGACTGTAGGCCTATAATATTTCACATGTAACATAATATAATATTAATTTATTGCAGTAAAATGATAAAAAAAAAAAAAAAAATGCATGTGTCATGTGTTACAATGTTATGCAAGCAGACCACATAAAATATGCCCCCAAGATTAACTGATGTCTTATCAGAAATGTTTCATCATTTTCTCAGCTTTCCATTTCCTTAAAACTGGTCAAACTGATGACATTTGGAAATTTTGCACAGGATCTATCTTTTCACTGTTTTGGAGTTATTGCATTTTCTCACCGGTCCCTAAACGAAACAGACAACTTTGCCTTAATGCATTCATTCTATCAATGTAAGACATTCTGGTGAGCACTACTTTATTTAGTCTTCTGGGGCAACAAGTTATGACAGAAGAGAAGCTGCATGTAGGCCTAACTATAGTTCCAAATGTCGGAAATTATAATATGGCCTACCAAATGTCGGAAATTATAAGCATTTATAAGCTCCCTAGAGTACACTTTTGACGTCAAAAGTAGTGCACTATGTAGGGAATAGGGTGCCATTTGGGAGGCAACCTGAGTCTTCTGCCTTCTGCTGTGGGTGTGGGGGCAGAATCAAACATTCAACACAGTCAAATAGTGGAAAATGTCTAATCAGTATGGTGGTGACTCCAGTAATAAATATGTTGTTCAGAATGATATTCAGAGCCAGATAAGCTGCATAGTTCATTTTAGGAACACAGGCCAGGGACATCTCACAGGCCTGCTGGCTCGTCACCTTTTTAAATCATCAGACTACTAGACTTCTCTGTCTAGTCCATGTATAGGCTACATACATTTTCTATCCCTAAATACACGGTTTACCATGTCCATGTTAAAAATGTTGAATGAACCCAAACACAGTACAAACCAAGAAAGTTAAATAAACCAAGAAAAAAATACATTTTGACACCCAATGTCCCTGTGGTCGGTAGTGGTACCCCTACTCACGTAGCTAGGGGAGCCTTCATGTCCTTACTTTCACTGGCATATGTGAGGGCGGACAGCCCCTGGTGACGGTCACCGGGGAAACCCAGGAGGTTGATGATCTTCAGCAGGTGTGGCGGTACCATGGAGATGCACAGGTGGAAAAGGCCGTAGCCAAAACTGACTGAGCCCTTGAGCCTCTCCAGGGCCTCCAGGTTCACCCCATTGGTCCTTTGGGTTGGGGGCGTGGCTGTGGCATGGTTGTGGTTGGCCTGGTCAGTGGATGGAGGGGGAGACCCTTGCTGGTCGGAGGACCTCCTCTTGCTGCACTCCTGCAGCTGGCTGATGTCGCTATAACACTTGTTGTACATCTTCCAGGCTTTGCGGAGTATCCAGCCTCCTTTGATGTATGCTGGGTGGGTTTGGGAGAGAGGAAATCCATGAGAGATAATACACATAAAGCAGGATGTCCTAAGAGACATGAGTTGTGTTCGAATGCTCACACTAATCATACTATTTCATAGCCTAGCGGTTAGAGCGTTGGGCCAGTAACCGAAAGGTCACTGGTTCGAATACCCGAGCCGACAAGATGTAAAAAAAAAAAATCTGTCGATGTGTCCTTGAGCAAGGCACTTAACGCTAATTTGCTACAGGGGCTGACCCTGTAGGTAGGCAGTCATTGTAAATAAGAATTTGTTCTTAACCGACTTGCCTAGTTAAATAAAAAGGTTAAATAAATAGCATGGGTATAGTTAGTACGCCAAAAGTTCCTGGATGTCGTACTAAAAAGTATACAAGCAGTGGATACTATTGCCGTGCTTTTAGGGCCCATAATGCATTTCTTCAGAAAATGGCCGTGGCTTTTTTTTTTTTTTTTTTACCTTTATAGAGTTGAAGAAAATGGTGGAAAATATGCAGCCGAAGTCAAACGGATACAAATTAATTGCTTTAACTAATTATGACAACTGTTAAGATGTTGAGCAAATATGTTACGTTATGTTGGCTGACAAACGTTTGGTATACATATTAGTTCAGAACCTAGCTATGAACCTCAGCCATCATAGACAGTTGTATCAACTTCAAAACAGTCTGAATGACATTAGTAGAATATAATATAACTTTGTGCCAAGGATGCAAGTCGTATATACATGTAGTTATTACCATACATGAGATCCCCACATTGTAGCCTGTACATTTAATATATTCACTGATCATGTATTCTACCTTAGCAAATAAAGATTCAGTTCAGGTATGAATGTCCTTGACATTATTTTTCAGTTATATCCAATACCAGGAGTATCAAATTCCAGTATTTGAATGATGCTGTGTCTGCATGTATGAATTACAATTATACACTTCAACAGTGTTTACCAATCTTGGTCCTGGGACATCAATGGTTACACATCTGAAACACAGGATAGGTGTAGTATCAAATGAGAGACTTCAAAATATCCAGTAGAGAATGTGAAACGCTTTATTGAAAGAAGTTCATTATCCAAGTGTTATAAATACATGCATTATAAATATTATACTATCAATACATGTTCAATCTGTACTTCAATGCACATATGGTGTGCATTATAAAAACAGAGGAAGAAAGAGGTGGGGAGAGAGGTGTAGAAGACAGAAAGGGAAAGAGATAAGAACAGAGGAGCAGGGAAGACAGCATATGATTAATGAATCACAGTGCTACCCTAATATTCTCTCAGTTCATCACAATTACATAAGTGTCTCTAGTAGAGTCTCCTAAGCAGCCTTGGGCCCCCAGTTGGCCCGAAGGTTGAGGTGGCGTTGACAGGACTGGCTTCTCTCTCTCACATCAAAACATACCTGCAGACGAGAGACAGATGGATAGAGAGAGAGCATGATTAAGCCTTGTTCTTTTTATTCTAGCACTGTCAGTCATCAATCATCTGTAGGTGAAATGCAAAACTGACCTTGGATCATTAACTCTGGGACTACTACATCTCGATCTGTATTTTAATGTAAAGCATCTCTTCAATAATACTTTCTGTTGACCCGAAAAAGAGACCTCTCACCTATGATCATGCTGTGTCCTCTGTGTCAGCCAGTTTAGATGCAGGAAGTGTACACCAACACAGCTGATATAACTAGAGGATTTAGGGAGAAGGGGGGAGAGGGATGAAGTGAAGGAGAGAGACCTATTGAGAAAATAAGGTAGTTAAAGAGTGGCTGCAGAGTACTTTATACTGAAAAACATGCACAGACACGAATAATAGAAGATAATGTAAAAGTCTAATAAAGACATTACCAGGTCATTGTGGATTACTAAAGTATAATATCCCTTATAACAAATCATGATAAGATTGGATAGATAGGTACATGTACAGTCGTGGCCAAAAGTTGTATTGGTAGTATTGGTCTCCACAAAGTTTGCTGCTTCAGTGTTCTTAGATCTTTATGTCAGTAGTTACTATGGTACACTGAAGTATAATAACAAGTATTCCATAAGTGTCAAAGGCTTTCATTGACAATGACATTCAGTTTATGCAAAGACTCAATATTCACAGTGTTGACCCTTCTTTTTCAAGACCTCTGCAATCTGCCCTGGCATGCTGTCAATTAACTTCTGGGCCACATCCTGACTGATGGCAGACCATTCTTGCATAATCAATGCTTGGAGTTTGTCAGATGTTGTGGGTTTTTGTTTGTCCACCCGCCTCTTGAGGATCGACCACAAGTTCCTAATTAGATTAAGGTCTGGGGAGTTTCCTGGCCATGGACCCAAAATGTCGATGTTTTGTTCCCCGAGCCACTTAGTTAGCCACTCACTTTTGCCTTATGGCAAGGTTCTTCATCATGCTGGAAAAGGCATTGGTCGTCACCAAAATGTTCTTGGATGGTTGGGAGAAGTTGCTCCCATTCTTTATTCATGGCTGTGTTCTTAGGCAAAAATGTGAGTGAGCCCACTCCCTTGGCTGAGAAGCAACCCCACACATGAATGGTCTGAGGATGCTTTACTGTTGGCATGACACAGGACTGATGGTAGCGCTCACCTTGTCTTCCCCGGACAAGGTGTTTTCCGGATGGCCCAAACAATCAGAAAGGGGATTCATCAGAGAAAATGACTCTACCCCAGTCCTCAGCAGTCCAATCCCTGTACCTTTTGCAGAATATCAGTCTGTCCCTGATGTTTTTCCTGGAGAGAAGTGGCTTCTTTGCTGCCCTTCTTGACACCAGGCCATCCTCCAAAAGTCTTCGCCTCACTGTGCGTGCAGATGCACTCACACCTGGCTGCTGCCATTCCTGAGCAAGCTCTGCACTGGTGGTGCCCCGATCCCGCAGCTGAATCAACTTCAGGAGACGGTCCTGGCGCTTGCTGGACTTTCTTTGGGTACCCTGACGCCTTCTTCACAACAATTGAACCTCTCTCCTTGAAGTTCTTGATGATCAGATAAATGGTTGATTTAGGTGCAATCTTACCAGCAGCAATATCCTTGCCTGTGAAGCCCTTTTTGTGCAAAGCAATGATGACGGCACGTGTTGACGGCACTTGCATGGTTGACAGAGGAAGAACAATTATTTCAAGCACCACCCTCCTTTTAAAGCTTCCAGTCTGTTATTCTGACTCAATCAGCATGACAGAGTGATCTCCAGCCTTGTCCTCGTCAACACTCACCTGTGTTAACAAGACAATCCCTGACATGATGGCAGCTGGTCCTTTTGTGGCATGGCAGAAATGCAGTGGAAATGTTTTTGGGGGATTAAGTTCATTTTCATGGCAAAGAGGGACTTTGCAATTAATTGCAATTCATCTGATCACTCTTCATGACATTCTGGAGTATATGCAAATTGCCATCATCAACACTGAGGCAGCAAACTTTGTGGAGACCAATACTTGTGTCATTCTCAAAACCTTTGGCCATGACTGCATATATAGCATGTGACAATAGCAGGATCATATCAAGGATATCATCACAAATAAATAGATACATACCAAATGAAGCTTGATGATGACTTGATCATTTGAAACAGCTGTGTAGTGCTAAGGCAAAAACAAAAACGTGAATCTGTTTAGGTCCCCAGGACCAGGACTGAGAACCACTGCTCTTCATTGGGACCTCTTCATCTGCAGACAGGCTTTCACAGCTCTCTGTATCTGAGGACAGAAAACCTCACAAGAAATAGACTTCATTATACTCAAATTAGACAACACTGAATATTATGTTCTCTCTGTCCTCACTTCTAGGGACTGGAACAACACAAAAGTACCTGCCATATCCAGAATTGCCTACTCTCTCACTGACAGCTGGACCTAATATCCTTTCACCCTCCTCCATGGCTGTTAAGCTAGCTACCTACAAATGCATTTGGAGTTTGTTTTTTACAGTGATAAATATATCAAGATAGCCAGCTAATATGAAGTTAGGTAGCTGGTAAAATGTAATTAACTTAGCTAGCTATCTATACAGTAAGCAAAGTTGGCTAAATAACTAGCTAGCAACTTTAGCAGCTCATTTGAGTTAGCCTGCACTATACCTTGTTAACTAATAATACATTTTCAAGATGTATTTACTTACTTTAATATGTTCTGCCAGCCATGTGAACGATTGGAAACAGGGCAGCAAAGTTTGTTTTCCACCAGTGCAGTTTAGAGCATATTACTACTTACCGGTGAACAACCAGACCTTCATACAAACTTGCCATGCTGAATTCTTGACGCACAACCGAAGGTGCTGCTACATGCTGCCATATCCTGCCAGCACGCCCACAAGCGACCCACTCTCGGTGGCCTAAGTGGCACGCGGCAATTTACCGCTTGCTAGTGAACATGCACCGTAAATCACCAGCTATGCTAGAGCGAGTAAAATGGTCAGAGTGAGGTGTTCTCTCATTTGTGTCTAGAAGTAGCTAACCAACCGTTGAACGAATTTACGAACTGACAATCTGACAACGCTCTGGATTTACGAACCCCCAGAGCGCACTCTGGCACTCCAGATATAATTTAATAGCACACTCGCATTCGTAAAATGTCTAGCTAGTCATTTGTTATGCTAACAAGCTAGCAAGAGGTTGCATAGCAACAGAATCAACTTCAAGTAGACGGCGAAGCGCTAGTACGCTCAACTGAAACGATACCATTCGATTACAGTATGCTAAAATGAACTAATAGTATATACTCATTAAGTATGTAGTATACAGTATGTTAGTATGGGTATTCAAAACACAGCTATGGTCTACATACCAATGTCCCTTATAGCAAACAACTTATTGGACATGCATTATAAATCAGTATGCAAGAGTGGATATTGAAACCTCTGTAGCAACAATATAGTACAGTCATTCAGTCTAGTAGTAGCCCAGCCAATCAGTCATGTACGAATGGTTCATTCAGTCAGCTATAAGCCTACATGTAGGTCAAGGTAGAAGTGGTGAGGTGTCTCACCTGACAGTTCCTGTTTGATGAAGGAGAGGCAAGCGAGGTACACCTGGCAGTCTGCCACAATGATCTGTCTCTGGAGGCGGTCTACTACTGCCACCCCTGACCTATGGGAGTCCTGGAGGAAGGCCAAACACACACAGTGATATATAGAGCAAGGCCAAACACATATGTAGCAAGGCCAAACACGCAGAGCACTGTGAGAGGATGATGCCCACTTAACATTGGCAGACAGTAAGACAAGTCAGGTGTCAGTGGGTGCGTTCTTAAATTCACTCTGGCTATCTACCTTGATTTCAAAGTACTCTCGTCTGAGTGTGCCAGAGCGCAGAATAACTGATTAATTTTAGAACACGCAACCCCCGTTGAATATGACCAGTCTCAGTAAACGTTGGCAAATAAATAAACATATACAGTGGGTGAAATAAGTATTGAACACGTCACCATTTCTCAGTAAATATATTTCCAAAGGCGCTATTGACATTTTCACCAGATGTTGGTAACAACCCAAGTAATCCATACATACAAAGAAACCAAAACAAATAAGTTCAGAAATTAAGTTGTGTAATAATGTGAAATGACACAGGGAAAAAGTATTGAACACATGAAGGGAGGTGCAAAAAGGCATGGAAAGCCAAGACAACAGCTGAAAACTATCAGTAATTAAAAAGCAATCCAGCCCCCTGTCAGTGCAAATTAATATCAGCTGGTTCAGTCCCAACTGATGGCCTACAAAAAGGTCTCATTGCCAAGGTGTCACACAAGACACATCTCATGATGGGTAAAAGCAAAGAGCTGTCTCAAGACCTTTGCAACCTAATTGTTGCAAAACATAATGATGGCATTGGTTATAGGCGCATTTCTAAGCTTCTGAATGTTCCAGTGAGCACTGTTGGGGCCATAATACGGAAGTGGAAAGACAATCATTTCACCATAAATTTGCCTCGACCAGGTGCTCCTCGCAAGATTTGACAGAGGAGTGAAAAGAATAATCAGAGAGTTGTCCAAGAGCCAAGGACCACTTGTGGAGAGCTTCAAAAAGACCTGCAATTAGCAGGTACTGTTGTCTCAAAGAAAACAGTAAGTAATGCACTCCACCGCCATGGCCTGTATGCACGCTCACCACACAAGACTCCATTGCTGAAAAAAAAAGCATGTTGAAGCTCGTTTAAAGTTCGCTGCACAACATTTGGAAAAGCCAGTGAAATACTGGGAGAATATAGTGTGGTCAGATGAGAGCAAAATTGAACTGTTTGGATGTCATAATACACACCATGTTTGGAGGAGAAATGGCACTGCACATCACCCTAAAAACACCATACCAACAGTGAAGTTTGGAGGTGGGAACATCATGGAGTGGGGCTGCTTTTCAGCAAATGGTACTGGCAAACTTCACATAATTGAAGGAAGGATGAATGGGCAAATCTACCGAGACATTCTTGACAAAAATCTGCTGCCATCTACCAGGAGGATGAAGATGAAACGAGGGTGGACATTTCAGCAAGACAATGATCCCAAACACACAGCCAAGGAAACTCTCAATTGGTTTCAAAGAAAGAAAATAAAGCTGCTAGAAGCCAATCACCTGACTTAAATCCCATTGAAAATCTATGGAAAGAACTGAAGATCAAGATTCATAGAAGAGGCCCACGGAACCTTCAAGATTTGAAGACTGTTTGTGTGGAAGAATGGGCCAAAATCACACCAGAGCAATGCATGCGACTAGTTTCTCCATACAGGAGGCGTCTTGAAGCTGTCATTACCAACAAAGGCTTTTGTACAAAGTATTAAATATCAGTAAGTGTGTTCAATACTTTCCCCTGTGTCATTTCACATTATTACACAACTTAATTTCTGAACTTATTTGTTTTGGTTTCTTTGTATGTATGGTGAAAATTTCATGTCAATAGCACCTTTGGAAATATATTTACTGAGAAAAATGGTGACGTGTTCAATACTTATTTCACCCGCTGCATATATTATTTTTTATTGCCGACGTTTACTGACACCGATCATATTCAACGGCGTTGCGTTTATTCTGCGCTATATGCAGTACACACACACCGCATTCGGAAAGTATTCAGACCCCTTGACATTTTGTTACGTTAAAGCCTTATTCTAAAATTGATTAAATCATTTTTTTTTTTTAGCAATCTACACACAATAATGACAAACCAAAAACAGTTTAGACATTTTTTCTAATTTATTACAAATAAAAAATGGAAATAACATTTACGTACAGGGCCGGCCCTGACCAATTTGGTGCCCTAGGCAAGATTTTAACTGGTGCCCCTTGCATCGCAGCCAATTCCACCACCGATCATTGTGTTCATACACTCACACAGAATCTGCATAGCTTTATGTGTATTTAAGATTTAATTTATTTTAGAAACAAAAAAAAAGCCCACAAAATAAAAACAGTATTAAAGAAACAAGTGACATAAAATGTATTATAAATACAATGTAAATAAGAGTATTGCACGAAAAAACTATATTACAGAGACCTTTTTACAGCCTTACTCGCCTTTCTTGCAGCAAACAAGTGACATGAAACGAATTATAAATAATAGTATTGCACAAAAAAATAACTATATTACATATTATTACTAAATTACTGTCCTCTGCAGTACTCAAAGGGGATATTCAGCTCCTCCAGCCTTTTGTGGATGAGAGATGACAATGTAGCATTGTTCTACAGGAGGGGTGTCAGACTCATATTAGGTAGTGGGCCAGATTTGTTCAAATGGGACCTCATGGGGGCCGATAATGTTTTGCTAAAATCAATTTGACTCTACACTTGGTTATTTAGGCTGTTGGAGGATTTATTTGAAATCATTCAAGAAGGCCTACAGATACCAATCAATGCATTGTTGGCACATGAAAAAAACACTATGTAGTATTACATGAAGCAATCAGAAAAATACAGGTTGAACAGAAAGCCTTTTTCTATGCAACATTGACAAGAATACATTTCAAGTACAGATGAGAGAAGTGCAACAAATTACCAATTAATTATAAGCACCATAGAAATCATGTTTTCTATTAATGTTAACTATTAATAATTACATATGCTTGAATATCTGTGTTATTTATTTGAAAGAATGCAGGTTATTGTTATTAAACGCCAAATGTCGGTCCAGAATAGCTGTACCAATCAATCAGAATGAACTACACTGCGTGTGAAAACACCAAAATTTTAAATTACAAAACGTTGAAGAAAAAAGTGCAGCAAACATGCCTTTTATAAGTGCCGTATTGTGTTTGAAAATGTAAGTAATTTTTTTAACTATATACATATGTCCAGAATAGCTGGTTCAGATACCGTGGTTAATCCAGCTGCCCTGTGATCAGTAGATTTAGAGTCCAGCGCGATAGGGAGGCTATGATATTTTCACTTGCTGGTTGACACCTGACATTTTTTGTTTTTTTACCAGCCGTCAACATCGGGGGACCAATTTCTGGGCAGTTGTGATTTTCATTAGGTCATTTAGATGTTCGTGTGTCAGCCGATTGCTCAGTTTGGACACATCTGATGCCTTGATGGTGAACGGAGAGCGAAAAAGTGCAAAGTCCTTCTCCAGTTGAGTGAAGACCGTGAATCGGTTGTTAAACTCACATACAAGCGTGGACAGCATGTTCTTGTAAATGTCCATACTCTGGGGATCGACAGGTAGAGATTTTAGACAGGAAAAGTGGACTGGGTTGTGCAGGGACAGCTGCGTCTCCCACAGAGCCAATTTCATTTGAAAAGCACGAACGCTATCGTAGTACTCTGTGACGAGTTTGTTGCGGCCTTGCATGCTTATATTCAACACATTCAAGTGTTCTGTAATGTCCACTAAAAAGGCAACATCCGTAAGCCAGTCTGGTTTATCTAACTCTGTCACTGGCTTTCCTTTCTGCTGCATGAATTGGGCAATCTCTGTGCGTAATTTGAAGAAATGTTTGAGCACTGCTCCTCGGCTCAACCAGCGGACCTCAGTGTGGTAGGGCAGGCCGTGCATAATATTGTGGTCTGATAAAAGAGCCTCAAATTGCTGATGGTTAAGTCCTTTCGCTCTGATAAAATTCACAGTTTGGACAACAACACGCATGACGGTGTCCATTTTTAAGCTCTTGCTGCATAAGGTTTCTTGGTGTAATATACAGTGAAAGTTCCAGAACACTTGCTCTGGGTTAACAGCCTGAACCTTCTCTCTGAGCTTTACAACACCTGCCTTGTTTCAGACCATTGATGGTGCGCTGTCAGTTGCCACACTGACTACGCGACTCCAGTCCACCTCCAGTCTAACCAGGGACCCGACAAGGCTAACAAACGTCATTAGCAGTTAGCGGTTGTCATTGGCACCAGCGCCACAAACTCCTCAGTGACAGTCAAAGATGCATCCACACCGCAAATAAATATTCCTAATTGGGCTACATCAGTCACATCGGTACTTTCATCAATAGCAATAGAGAATGCAATAAATGACTTAACTTTCTCTTTTAGTTGACTGTTCAAATCTCCGGCAAGTTCTCCGATTCTCTCTGCCACAGTATTTCTCGACAAGCTAATGTTAGCTAAAGCTTGTCGTTTCTCAGGGCACACCAGCTCAGCTGCCTTTAGCATGCAGGTGTTCACAAATTCTCCCTCAGAACGGTTTGGATGCTGCAGCGATTTCACTGGCAATGATATAGCTGGCTTTAACTGCTCCATCATGTGTCTCTCTACATTTGGAAATTACAGATTTTTTTTTTTTTTTTTTTGAGATGATGCTAGCTCATTCAGCTTTTCGGTTCACAGTTGCCCAGTGTACTTGTCATATTTTTCTGCGTGGGTCTCATAGTGTCGTTTGATGTTATACTCCTTTACTACAGCCATTTTTTGTGAGCAAATAAGGCTTATAGGTTTGTCATCCTCCTCCCAGAAGAAAAACTGCTCTATCCATATTTCTTGTAATACCCTACATTCCAATAACGTATCAAATTGGATTTATTTACAATCTATGATCATATCATAGAAACCTATTACTTTACTCACATAGTTGATAATAACTGTATGCAAACGTTTTGCCTTTGCGGGCCGGATGAAACCTGCTGGCGGGCCGGATCTGGCCCGCGGGCCGTATCTCTCACATAACTGTTCTACAGCCTTACTCTCCTTGCCGCAAAGTCATCTATGATATCCTCATAAGACAGCTGTTGTGAGACCACATGATTTATACTAATGATGGAAAGTCCACAGACGTTCTTGCACCGTAGTAGAGCTCAGGTAGGTTTTAAATCAGTTTGAGCTTTGAGAAGCTTCTTTCAGCAGCAGCCACTAACATTTGCCTATCCCGCCTATGCCACAGGCTGGCCCTGTTTACATAAGTATTCAGACCCTTTACTCAGTACTTTATTGAAGCACCTTAGTCTTGGGTATGACGCTACAAGCTTGGCACACCTGTATTTGGGGAGTTTCACACATTCTTCTCTGCAGATCCTCTCAAGCTCTGTCAAGTTGGATGGGGAGTGTTGCTGCACAGCTATTTTCAAGTCTCTCCAGGAGATGTTTGATCGGGTTCAAGTCCAGGCTCTGGCTGGCCCACTCAAGGACATTTAGAAACTTGTCCGGAAGCCACTCCTGCGTTGTCTTGACTGCGTGCTTAGGGTTGTTGTCCTGTTGGAAGGTGAACCTTCGCCCCAGTCGGATGTCCTGAGCGCTCTGGAGCAGGTTTTCATCAAGGTCTCTCTGTACTTTGCTCCATTCATCTTTCCCTTTATCCTGACTAGTCTCTCAGTCCTTGCTGCTGAAAAACATCCCCACAGCATGATGCTGCCATCACCATGCTTCACCGTAGGGATGGTGCCAGGTTTCCTCCAGACGTGACGCTTGGCATTCAGAACAGAGAATCTTGTTTCTCATGGTCTGAGAGCCCTTTAGGTACCTTTGGGAAAACTCCAAGTGGGCTGTCATGTGCCTTTTACTAAAGAGTGGCTTCCATCTGGCCACTCCACCATAAAGGCCTGATTGGTGGAGTGCTGCAGAGATAGTTGTCCTTCTGGAAGGTTCCCCCATCTCCACAGAGGAAATCTAGAGCTCTGTCAGAGTGACCATCGGGTTCTTAGTCACCTCCCTCAATTGAATTTAACACCGGTGTACTCCAATCAAGTTGTAGAAACATCTTAAGGATGATCAATGGAAAAAGGATGCACTGGAGCTCAACAACGAGCCTCATAGCAAAGGGTCTGAATAATTATGTAAATAAAAAGGTATTTCAGTTTATATATTTAATAAAATAACATTTCTAACAACCTGTTTTCACTTTGTTATTATGGAGTATTGTATGTAGATTGCTGAGGAAAATGTTTTATTTAATCCATTTTAGAATAAGGCTGTAACGTAACAAAATGTGGAAAAAGTCAAAGGGTCTGAATAGTTTCTGAAGGCACCATCTCTATATTCCCAGCAGCAGTTAGTCACAAACGCTCTAGATAACATGAAAACAGCCTAACCAGCTCTGCTAGGGCGAGTAAAATGGTCAGAGTGAGGCGTTCTCTCATTTGTGTCTGGAAATAGCTAGCAAGCTAGCCAGATTTAGCCAGTTAGCTTGAGTGCTTGACTGCCGTTGTAAGCTCAGAATGCTCGGATCAACCCTACTCCTCGGCCAGAGAGTCCAGTGTGCGCTCTGAACGCTCCGAGAGCAAAATGCTCTGAATTTACGAACGGACAATGTGAGAACACTGAATTTTTTTAAACGACCAGAGCGCCATCTGGCACTCCAGAGTGAATTTACGAACACACCCTGTGTAGAGAAGAGGGGCTGTGTGAGGTGCTATGCAGTCAATAGGTTTGAGCTCCTTGGAGGTTAATTAGGTGTGTGTATTGTACTTCACCCACACTCCTCCTGATCTTGTTTTTGATGGTCTCTATGACCCCAGCGTTGTTGCTCTCACACAGTCTCTCAGTGGCTCTGAGGTCATCAAAGGCCATCTGCATCTTCTCCTCCTCAAACGTCATCATGGCATTCTACACACACAGCCACATTCACAGTACCAGTCAGTCAGGGCCTTTCTCTGAGAGTCATGGATTCATCTGACTAATATTTCATCTAAACATTTTCAGATGTGCACAAATACCCACTCAGTATTCTAGCCCACCGTGAGCCAGTTATATCAGGTTGGTGAATCATTGATGATGCATGTGGGCCAGCAGCAGGTGATGCACAGCAGGACTACTGCTGAGGATATCCCTAGTGTGCTATTATCTGTGTGACCTTCAATTTATTCCGCCAATCTGTACATCAAATGCATTATGACTAGGTCTATGTTTGAGATCAAGATGTACTGTCAAAAGCCAACAATTGAACACGTTAGCTTTCAAATAAAACGTACAATATTAGACTCTGTGATACATCTTCCTGTTTCCTAACTCCAATAGACTCCAATGGTAGCATTGCATAAGTATCAAATGAGACTAGCAGTGATACACAGTAAAAGTCCTCTCCACCACTACTCACCAAGAAGCTGACAAAACTGGCTCCAAAACTCATCAGTGGACTGTGGGTCCTGGAAGAGAGACGGAGACAGAGCTGGTTGAGGAAAGGGTCAATAGACAGGAGGTAAGATAGATAGACGTTTGCCTTGCACAGCACAGCTAAAACAGATACATCTCTTAAGAAAAGTGAAGTGTGGTGAGGGCTACATAGTTATTTCAACTAAGTCAAACTTGGGTATCCTCCAGCCATACCATAATGCTTAGCCTGAACCATGAAAGAAATAAATATTATTCCTCCTCCATCAAAACTTTACAGTTGGCACTATGCATTGGGGCAAGTAGGGTTCTCATGGGATCCGGCCAAAGCCAAATTCGTCCATCAGACTGACAGATGGTGAAGTGTAATTCATCACTCCAGAGAACGCATATCCACTGCTCCAGAGTCCAATAGCAGCGAGTTTTACACCACTCCAGACGACACTAGGCATTGCGCATGGTGATCTTAGGCTTGTGTGAGGCTGCTCGGCCATGGAAACCCAGTTCATGAAGCTGACGTTGCTTCCAGAGGCAGTTTGGAACTCGGTAGGGAGTGTTCAGCAGTTAGCGGTCCCGCTCTGTGAGCCTCTACCACTTCACGGCTCAGACGTTGTTGTTCTTTCACAATAACTGCACTTACAGTTGACCGGGGCAGCTGTAGCAGGGCAGACATTTGACAAACTGACCTCTGTTGAAAAGGTGGCATCCTATGACGGTGCCATGTTGAATGTCACTGAGCTCTTCAGTAAGGCCATTCTGCTGCCAATGTTTGTCTATGGAGATTGCATGGCGGTGTGCTCAATTTTCTACCCCCGTCAGCAATGAGTGTGGCTGAAATAGCCAAATCCACTAATTTGAAGGGGTGTCCACATTGTTTTATTTTTTTTTGATAGGATAGATATTTGGTAAAGGAATTTCAAGGCACTGTGTCTTAAACTTATAAAACAGAACAATTTCTACAGAACTAAATGTGTTGATATTAGTTGGCAGGGTTTTTTTACATCAACATTGTGTTTTGATGCATTTCTAATACCTTTTAAGACTTTTTCTGGTAGATGTTTTCTGAGACCCATTTTCCATCTGTTTGACCAGATTTTTATTCAAAATTTTTAGGATGAAAAATGGTTGAAAAATTTATTTATGCCTTAATTTCTAAAAAAAAAAAATAGACTCTTAGCTTTCATTTAACACCCGATTTGACATGCTCCTATGAATGTCATGCAGATGACCAGAAGCCTTTAAAAAGGTGCAATTCAGGCAAAAGCAAGTAATTAAGAAATGTGATTAGTACTCCAAGAGAACATTTCATAATAGTTGCATTCATGTCTCAAAGTTTGGAAGGTTATTCATGTCCAAGAATGTAGTACGTTAGATTCTATCCATTTTATGTTTTCATTTTTAAGCCTGCAGTATAGAAATATGGAATGATGGTGGAGGTGAACAGAAGCTTGATCAGTCTGGATTTTATCTACAGCCGTCTACGTTCAGTTCCCTCCATCTCTTATGACGTACAGTTCACAGTGTGCAGCTCTCTCTGGAGCTCAATGTAATTAGTGGGAGAGGTGACATTTAGGCAATAAGGCTGTGTGTGTGTGTGTGTCTTTGAGGATCTAACTAAGCCTGCTGTGTTTTATCTGTAATCACAATGACTATCACTTCACCTGCTGCCATGTGTAGTCTAGTTACAGTACATAGCCTAATACTATTGTCTATCAAGTTTGAGAATAATGCTATATTTAATATATAGCTGCGCTAAAATATATTGGCACCCTTCAACATTTAAAAATGATTCACTACCTTCCCTCTAAAATAAGTTGAAATTGAAAACATGTTTGTATTTGTTTGATTTACAACTTTCATAGTTAGACAAGAAATCTACTGACTTAGGCTTAGATCTAGATACAGACATAGACAGTGATAACAATTATTAGGTTGCTGCTTATATTTGAGGAGTGAGGTGGTACTAGTAAATCATGTGAACACCAACTTGTTTGCTCTCAGAGTGTAACCTTAGCTAAATAACATTCAATGACTGACATGTAGGGTTGCACATTTTGGAGAATATTCAGGAGGTGGAAACTTTCTGTGGGAATTAACGGAAATATGCAAATTAACATTAATACCATTTACATTTGTATCGCATTGGATATAGTTACCATATCAAATGGAGACAAAAACATTAAGCTTTTACCTTAACATAAGTAGACATAATTGCAAATTTTTAAATCCTTCCAACAGAAAAAAAAAAAAAAAAACGATTTAGTTACAAATTGAACTTTAATTAAATGAGTTGACTCTTCACGTGGAATGATTTCACTGAACAACAAAAGAAAGGGAATATTGAATTATCCCCAATGATCCATCGCATCTCCCCAAAATGTTTCCAACATACATCTGTAAAATGAAACTAGAAACTAAAGCTTTGGTTGTCTTCCTCTCAGGATTCCATGTCTTCTCCATGGACCTCCATCTCTTGAACATCAGACTCTGAGGCCTCATCTTCACTGTCACTTTCCAACCTTGTTGAGGATGGCTCGTTATCAGGCTCAAAAACCCAAATATTTGCCCAGATGGCCACCAATTTTTCAACTCTTGTATTGGTCAGTCTGTTGCATGCTTTGGTGTGTGTGTTTCCAAACAAGGACCAGTTGCGCTCTGAGGCTGCTGATGTTGGTGGGATTTGGAGGATGATGGAGGCAACAGGGGAAAAAGCCTCAGATCCACAAAGTCCCTTCCACCAGGTGGCTGATGAGATATTTTGGCACGACTGCCATATTGCATCTCCATCCCAAAGCCCTTGCTTGGAAGTGTACTTCGCCAGACTGCCAAGAACCATGAGCTGTTGCTATCGATAAGGTGTCCGATTCATCATTTTCACCTTGAATAGAAGTAGAGGGACTTTTGTCAGAGGTTGCTTGTTGTGAGCACTGAGGGAACTTTATGCACTTGGCCAGATGATTCCGCATCTTTGTTGCATTCTTCACATATGATTTGGCACAGTATTTGCAAATGTACACAGCTTTTCCTTCTACATTAGCTGCAGTGAAATGTCTTCACACATCATAGTGCCAGTGGCATTTTCCTGTAAAGATTAGACAAAGAAGAGTAAAAAAATTAAAAAATAATAATACAATTACATGTACAGATAAATAGTTAAAAAGATAGATTAAACAACTCCTTTGTAAGATAAATGTTTTATAATGAAACATGTATGGAAACAGGTGAATTAACACTCCTCAGTTAGCAGGCTCAAGCAAGCTAAAACCCACATTTGCAAAAACTAACTAGCAGAAATTGTTAACAAGTTAGAAATTATTTAAACACACTTTGCTGTAGGCTACTATTTACTAGTTAACAAAAAATATATGTCATAAAATATATTCACCCCACCCAGTAATGTAATCAAAACTTACCAGAAAGCATGTAGTCCTTGGCTCAGACAGTGTAGTAGTGTGGGCTCAATAGCATCTCATTAGTGTGCAAGATCTTGAGAATCAGCTGTACATGTGATGGAAGAGTGCACTGTGCATGCAGAGGGTTGCAATTCCATTGAATTGGGGATAGTTTAACCAAAATATTCCACAAGACCTAGAATTGCCTTATATGTATCCCACAAAAAAGGTTCACTGTTATAAGCTAACTTTTTTGATGAATTTAAGCAAAATTCCCCTTATTCCACAGCTTGACTTCCCATGGAACAACACAATTTACCAAAGTTTCCGACCCTTTGCAACCCTACTCATCATCCACATTCATTAAAGTTTATCCACATTCATGTAGAAGTGTTAAGAAACATATTATATTATTTACAATAGAAATTACACAATAAACAAAACAGTTTAACCGATATGGATGAAAATACCCATCAAATTAAAGCTGACAGTCTGCACTTGTGTATCAATGTATACTTTCTAATCCAAAGTGCTGGAGTACAGAGCCAAAACAACTCAATTGTGTAACTGTCGCAATACTTTTGTAGTTCTCTGTATACAGTACGTCTAGTCCAGTTTGGCTTGCTCACCACAACAAGTCTCAAAATACCAGAATAGTGAAGTGATACAAGCTGTTGCAAATGTGCTTGGAGTCAACAGTTCTGCATTGAGGGAATGGGAAACTTTTCATATTACAGAAAACCAGAAACTGACACTGAATGGAAATAGCTCTTCAGCACGATGCGAGAGTGAGATCTGTAGGAAGCTAGCGGCGGGGAGAAACAACGTAAGGTATTTAACAACAGATTGACAGAACTCTGTAAGAGAGAGAGAGAGAGAGCTTGCAGGGGTGACAAGGGTTGAAACTGGAGGAATAAAGTGCTTTGCTGCGATCTTCTGTGTAATGGCTGACTTTCACACTTCACCGAGTCATGGATACAGTATGTCATGAGATGTGCAGATTCCCTCAGTTGCACCCTCCCCCTGATTTGGTTCACTTGAGGATACAGCAATACAAGTGTCTGTGTACTTGGACACACAACCACACGTGTGTAGGCACAAACACTAGTCAAAATGTACAAATGTGGCCTAAATTACTAAAATGTGATGTTTCTTCTCATGTTTAAGCACCAATGCACACTGACAACTGATTAGGGAGAGTCAGAGTCCCCATTGCACACTTGAATGGACCACTTGGGACGCAATGTTACGATGTACTTTGTTAGAACTGTTGTTGTAGTCAGAGATTAAAACTTGATGAGAAACAATTTAGCAAACTCATGAGTTACATTTTAACAAATTAGCCTATAATAATCCGTTTCACGTGGGCTTCCTCAATCGAAGAAAAAAAAACAGATCACGGAAATAAACTAGACAGCACACAAAATACCAGAGGATAGCTACAAGATTAGAATATTTCACCATATTAACTATATACACAGTGATAGTCGATCATCTCATTGTTTATGGCTCGGGACAGTCTAACCTGTATTTTCTGAACAGCTCGTCGCTCTCCTTGAATCCGTTGTTGAGCAGCATGTTAATTCCTTTAAATGCCAACTCTGCGTCGTCAATCTGCTCCGCTTTCTCCTCCACATGTTGCTGGGCTGGTTCTGGGTTCGCCATCGATCACAAGCCGTCTATTTAGTATCGTCAACTGATTGACAAGTTGTCAGCGCGCACCGCCTATGGAACCAAAACACCCAGGTGAAATGGCAGTGACAGCGGCTAGACTAGTGGAGGATGCGGTATGCACTGCACCTCGTCTCGTCGCAACTGCTGTACAGGGGGCTGCTAGCACCACCCACTTCGAACTAACAACGGCTATCGCATGTTCTTATAAATAAGACTTTAATTCTAGCAAAAGTGGTTGCAGTACAACAATACCGTTTATTTACATCGTTTCTTCAGCCGTGTGTGTGCCCATCTTTCTGTGTTGGGGTGCGTACCGAAATAGAGGATATGGAAACGCCGCGCTATCGTATAGTATTTTTCATGCCGACAGCGATTAGCCAATGAGCGTTTAGTGTGCAAATTTGAGAAGCGCTAATTATCCAACATTTCCAATAGAGTCTGGCTCCAGCAGATGTTTTTAAATATATATATGTTTTTAAATATATATATATATATATATATATATATATATATATATATATATATCAGAGAGCGGGAAATATGTAATGGAAAAATGTACAGAGTAATATCCAAAACACTTTAATATTGGATAAGGGCATGCTTTCTGTTGTATTTTATTAAAATGTTACACATAACATTTAAACACCAAGTTCAAAAGAATTACAAGCATTCAGAACTGACAGAAATAGGCAATGAAGACAGACATGACCCACTCACAAATGTTGAATGATATCAGTGGTCAAAAGGTAGGAATGGAATGCATACATGGACAATAAAGGGTGTAAAGTAAATGGTAGCTTGTGTAACTGTCACTGGATGTTTCATTATGGAAAATAGTAATCAAGTATTATTATACACATATATATACAGTTGATGTAATAGTAATCAAGTATTATACACATATATATACAGTTGAAGTTGGAAGTTTACATACACTTAGATTGAAGTCATTAAAACTTATTTTTCAACCACTCCACAGATTTTATGTTAACAAACGATCATTTTGGCAAGTCGGTTAGGACATCTACTTTGTGCATGACACAAGTAATTCTTCCAACAATTGTTTACAGACAGATTATTTCACTTATAATTCACCATATCACAATTCCAGTGGGTCAGAAGTTTACATATACTATAAGTTGACTGTGCCTTTAAACAGCTTGGAAAATTCCAGAAAATGATGGCATGGCTTTAGAAGCTTCTGATAGGCTAATTGACATCATTTCAGTCAATTGGAGGTGTACCTGTGGATGTATTTCAAGGCCTACCTTCAAACTCAGTGCCTCTTTGCTCGACATCATCGTAAAATCAAAAGAAATAAGCCAAGACCTCAGAAAAAAAATTGCAGAATTCCTCAATTCTGGTTCAACATTAGGAGCAATTTCCAAACACCTGAAGGTACCACTTTCATCTGTACAAACAATAGTACGCAAGTATAAACACCATGGGACCAGGCAGCCGTCATACCGCTCAGGAAGGAGATGCGTTCTGTCTCCTAGAGATGAACGTACTTTGGTGCGAAAAGTGCAAATCAATCCCAGAACAACAGCAAAGGACCTTGTAAAGATGCTGGAGGAAACAGGTACAAAAGTATCTATATCCAAAGTAAAGCGAGTCCTATATCGACATAACCTGAAAGGCCGCGCAGCAAGGAAGAAGCCACTGCTCCAAAACCAGACTACAGTTTGCAACTGCACATGGGGACAAAGATCATACTTTTTGGAGAAATGTCCTCTGGTCTGATGAAACAAAAATAGAACTGTTTGGCCATAATGACCATCTCTATGTTTGGAGGAAAAAGGGGATGCTTGCAAGCCGAAGAACACCATCCCAACCGTGAATCACGGGGGTGGCAGCATCATGTTGTGGGGGTGGTTTTCTGCAGGAGGGACTGGTGCACTTCACATAATAGATGGCTCATGAGGAACTCCTCAAAACATCAGTCAGGAAGTTAAAGCCTGGTCGCAAATGGGTCTTCCAAATGGACAATGACCCCAAGCATACTACCAAAGTTGTGGCAAAATGGCTTAAGGACAACTAAGTCAAGGTATTGGAGTGGCCATCACAAAGCCCTGACCTCAATCCTATAGAACATTTGTGGGCAGAACTGAAAAAGCGTGTGCGAGCAAGGTGGCCTACAAACCTGACTCAGTTACACCAGTTCTGTCAGGAGGAATGGGCCAAAATTCACCCAACCTATTGTGGGAAGCTTGTGGAAGGCTACCCAAAACGTTTGACCCAAGTTAAACAATTTAAAGGCAATGCTACCAAATACTAATTGAGTGTATGTAAACTTCTGACCCACTGGGAATGTGATGAAAGAAATAAAAGCTTAAATAAATAATTCTCTCTACTATTATTCTGACATTTCACATTCTTAAAATAAAGTGGTGATCCTAACTGACCTAAGACAGGGAATTTTTACTAGGATTAAATGTCAGGAATTGTGAAAAACTGAGTTTAAATGTATTTGGCTAAGGTGTATGTAAAGCACCGACTTCAACTGTACATTGCTTAGTCTGAGGTATATCCACTTGTATGTGAGAAAACTGAGAGCAATATTTATTTTTCGAGTTGTTTACATTTCTCAGTGGTCCCAATGCAGTTGAATATTATTTTTTAGACTAATCTACTGAGAGAAAATGTTTAGCTTTTTCCCAAGAATTGACTTCCAGATCCATATTGATGATCAAAAATTATTCTGTTAACAGACAACATTCACATAAAGAAAATATCCCTATCTAATTATAGCAGGGCCTACCTATAAATGTTCAAAGTTACATGTCACAAGAGAAAGAGAATGGTTATTTAAATCGTAATACCATTGTACAGTCGTGGCCAAAAGTTGAGAATGACACAAGTATTGGTCTTCACAAAGTTTGCTGCTTCAGCGTTCTTAGATCTTTATGTCAGTAGTTACTATGGTACACTGAAGTATAATTACAAGTATTCCATAAGTGTCAAAGGCTTTCATTGACAATGATATTCAGTTTATGCAAAGAGTTAATATTTGCAGTGTTGACTCTTCTTTTTAAAGACCTCTGTAATCTGCCCTGGCATGCTGTCAATTAACTTCTGGACCACATCCTGACTGATGGCAGGCCATTCTTGCATAATCAATGCTTGGAGTTTGTCAGAAGTTGTGGGTTTTTGTTTGTCCACCTGCCTCTTGAGGATCGACCACAAGTTCTTAATAGGATTAAGGTCTGGGGAGTTTCCTTGCCATGGACCCAAAATGTCGATGTTTTGTTCCCCGAGCCACTTAGTTATCACTTTTGCCTTATGGCAAGGTGCTCCATCATGCTGGAAAAGGCATTGGTCGTCACCAAACTGTTCTTGGATGGTTCGGAGAAGTTGCTCTCGGAGGATGTGTTGGTACCATTCTTTATTCATGGTTGTGTTCTTAGGCAAAATTCATGGCTGAGAAGCAACCCCACACATGAATGGTCTGAGGATGCTTTACTGTTGGCATGACACAGGACTGGTGGTAGCACTCACCTTGTCTTCTCTGGACAAGGTGTTTTCCGGATGGCCCAAACAATCGTAAAGGGGATTCATCAGAGAAAATTACTCTACCCCAGTCCTCAGCAGTCCAATCCCTGTACCTTTTGCAGAATATCAGTCTGTCCCTGATGTTTTTCCTGGAGAGAAGTGGCTTCTTTGCTGCCCTTCTTGACACCAGGCCATCCTCCAAAAGTCTTCGCCTCACTGTGCGTGCAGATGCACTCACACCTGGCTGCTACCATTCCTGAGCAAGCTCTGCACTGGTGGTGCCCCGATCCCGCAGCTGAATCAACTTCAGGAGACGGTCCTGGCGCTTGCTGGACTTTCTTGGGTACCCTGACGCCTTCTTCACAACAATTGAACCTCTCTCCTTGAAGTTCTTGATGATCAGATAAATGGTTGATTTAGGTGCAATCTTACCAGCAGCAATATCCTTGCCTGTGAAGCCCTTTTTGTGCAAAGCAATGATGACGGCACGTGTTTCCTTGCAGGTAACCTTGGTTGACAGAAGCTTTTAAAGCTTCTAGTCTGTTATTCTGACTCAATCAGCATGACAGAGTGATCTCCAGCCTTGTCCTCGTCAACACTCTCACCTGTGTTAACGAGACAATCACTGACATGATGGCAGCTGGTCCTTTTGTGGCAGGGCTGAAATGCAGTGGAAATGTTTTTTGGGGATTAAGTTCATTTTCATGGCAAAGAGGGACATTGCAATTAATTGCAATTCATCTGATCACTCTTCATGACATTCTGGAGTATACGCAAATTGCCATAATCAACACTGAGGCAGCAAACTTTGTGGAGACCAATACTTGTGTCATTCTCAAAACTTTTGGCCACGACTGTAGAGTCCATTGTTGTGACTGACATTTTCTTTGTTAACTGGTCAACATGGCATTTGTTTTTTAAAGTGCAGGGTTGCTTATATTTGCTGGCCATGATGCAATACTGACCAAACACACACCACATCCACTCTAAAGTCTAAGGAAAGCTTTTGTATACTATGGGGGAGGAGAGGAAATACAAAATAAGAACCTAATGGGGGAAAACAGACATGTCTAACCCAGATGGTACAACAGAACAGAATATTAGAATATATTCAATAACAAGATGGTGATAATAAACACATTTATCACAAAATAAATATACTATAGCGATAACACTACAGACTAGCTTAATCTCACTATCTTTAGTTTCCTCACACAGAGCAGCACACACGAATCGCTGAGCCGCTCGTTTACCTATCAACACAAATGTGAGTGCGCGTGCACACACACACACATGCTTTCTCTCACACACATACATATTCTCTGTCTTTGTAATAGATTGCACGTGGTGGCCAGTAGACAGTGGACGTGGTCCCAGGATGTGGTCATGGATTAGACTCTACTCAGCCAGCAGGACAGTCTCTGAGGTTGACTGGACCGAACACCCCTGAGAGCTTCTCAAAGGAGACTGGGTCCTCGTTGATCTTCATGTTCTGGATGCAGCCCTTGAAGGACCCTGTGACAGGGAGGGGCGGGTGCATGGACGTCTCTGCACAAGGAAGAGACAGATGCAGTACTGTATTCAAGAGGCAAAATAGTGATGGTGTCTAAATTCAGTGTGACTGTCTTTCATTCACCGTCCTATAGGTTATTATTCGTGTAAAAGTACAAGAGGGATTCCATTACAATGGACTCCAGGTATGAAAGAGTTTTAATTTAGTTGTACATTCAGTGACCTCTCCTTCAGAGTCCTTACCTGGAATGCCGCCCACATAGAGAGGGTATTTGGTTAGAGTACGGGACGAGGAGGACGGTCCTATTTTGTGGTCACCCTCGGTGTCCACATGCATCTCCACAACATTGTTCCTCTTAATCACTGAAGTGAGAAACACACACACATTTCCCATTGGGCGTCACTTATTACATATTAAAGACACTTATTACCATGAATGTGTAACTAGCTAGTTGGGTAGAGCCAAGTTATAAAATGTTATAACAAAAGTTGTACCGGCAACTCTGTGGAACATTCCATCACACAAGGGCTGCTTGGGCCGGACGGACACATTGAATTGACCAGCTCCATTGTTCACCCGTGCCACCACCTGGAGGAACACATGTGCATCACAACACTGCACAACAGACTTATGGCTGCTCAGGAAACAGTACATGTCTGCAAAGAAACTCAGCCTAAAATCAGCCTGAACTGGAATCATGTGTTCAATTATTTGAAAGTCAAATGTTACCATTGTGCGGTCTGAAAGGTCAGCTTGAAAGGTCAAATCTAGCACTTGCGAGGTCAGATAAGTCCAAGTAATTATGTGTCAAGGAAACAATTTCAAGGCTGCTACTGGCCCAGTCCAGACAGCCCAGTGCAGGCTTACCTCTCCTTTGTGCATGTAGAGGCTGAGGTGGTGTCCAAGGTTGGGCCCACGGCGAGGCCTGCTTGAGTCCTCCGCATGGAACAGAACACCAGTCAGACTCCTGGGACGGATGTCAAACACCACCTCAAAGCTGGAGCCCACCACAAAGGAATCATCTGGAAAAGACATCATCATCATCAGCCTCATCATTATTGTGATTATCATCTTCATCTTCTCCCATGGGCAGATTCTGCGTGCAGACCGAAGAATCTGACCGGACTGAATGGGATGTGTGAGATAACGAGCTGCATCAGTTCCTGTTGTGGGGTTTGTGTCACTGGTTATTTGGACATATCAGAATTGGGCGAAGGCAGTGCTTAAACTGCTTCGCCTCGAGTGCTTTGCGCGTGTGCCCACACGGATCAGAAGAGGGGGCTTTGGCTGAGATGTTCCTTTTGCGAGGGTTTTTTGCCAGAACTCTCAATTTCTAACATGTATGAACACAGAAGTTAATCATGCAGCTTCAAGTTCCTTGGTGTCCACATCACCAACAAACTATCATGATCCAAACACCTCAGGAGACTGAAAAGATTTGGCATGGGTCCTCAGATCCTCAAAAAGTTCTACAGCTGCACCATCGAGAGACTGGTTGCATCACAGCCTGGTATGGCAACTGCTCGGCCTCCGAAACGCAAGGCACTACAGAGGGTAGTGAGTACGGCCCAGTAAATCACTGACTAACCGGTGCCCCCGCACATTGTCTCTGTACCGGTACTTCCTATATATAGCCTCGCTACTGTTATTTTACTGATGCTCATTAGTTATTTTTACATTTTTCTTATTTTTTTATATTTTTTTACTTAGAACTTATTGTTCTTAAAATTGCATTGTTGGTTAAGGGCTTGTAAGTAAGCATTTCCCTGTAAGGTCTACACCTGTTGTATTCAGAGCATGTGATAAATACAATTTGATATATGCAATATTTTACTTCTGGGTTAATAGAGATTATCATGCACCATATTACCAATCTCAATATTTTGTTTTCTACTCACTGATAATGACATATGCCCCTCTCCCTGAGAAGTAGGCCCCACTCTGTGCCTGTCCGTCAAAGCAGGGACCAGCACCATGATTGGTGGTTGGCTCTGTCATGGGAGTGCCATTCATCTTGAAGTTACGCACACAGCCAACCACACTTTGCTTTGGGAGGTGCTTCCACTGTAAGTAAAGAGAAAATACAATACAATTTTGGGGTGTGAGTGTATACTGTACAGTAGACAACTGTATGTGTGTTTGTGTCTGTGTCTGTGTGTGTGTCTATCAGTGGAGGCTGTTGGGAGGAGTTATAGGAGGACAGGCTCATTGTAATGGCTGGAATGGAATAATGAAACGGTATCAAACATATGGAAACCACGTTTGACTCCGTTCCTTTTATACCATTCCAGACATTAAAATGAGCTCGTACCTCCTATAGCTCCCCCCACCAGCCTCCACTGGTGTCCATGTGTATGTGTGTATGTGTGTATGTGTGTGTGTGTTGTCTACCTTCAGTTCTTTGTTCAAGGAATCAGGAGCACTTCCCATGTAAAGAGGAGAGATCAATTCCATGGAGGTGGCCTCATCACTGGTCAGCTGTCCATCCTGAGCCTTGATACCGTCCACTACCAACCGGAACTTCTTCTTCTCTAGGCTGAATATTACCTGCAGAGGTGAGGTCACCACAGAGGACAAATCAATGCACATCCCTTTCACTGATGGATTGTAGTGCCACAGAGTGATTTGGTACGTTTTCTCTCATGAAACTACCAAACAACTACTGCAAACAACTGTTTGTGAATGTATGATGTGAAACAACATTACTGAGTGCAGATTGTCTTAGATTGTAACCCACTGACCGAGTGCCACTTTCCATCATTGTACTTCTCCCTGTTGAAGATCTCCCTGCTCTTGGCTACTGACAGTCTGATCCTGCCCTTGGACAGGTAGAGAGCCATGTGAGAGCTCCCCCCTCTGGTGGCTGCATAAAACAGCAGGCCTTTGGCAGACTTGGTCCTCACGTCCAGGGAGAAATTAGGTCTAGGGGAGGAAAGAGTCAGGAGTCAGTAGATAGATAGATAGATAGATTAGATAGATTAGATCGATAGATAGATAGATAGATATATAGATAGATAGATAGACACAGACAGACAGACAGACAGACAGACAGACAGACAGACAGACAGACAGACAGACAGACAGACAGACAGACAGAGAGAGAGAGAGAGAGAGAGAGAGAGAGAGGTGTGAGCGTGTGTGTGTAAGCGTTAATGTCTACTCACCTGGGCTGGAGTGTCTGGGGAGTGAGGCTGTAGCTCAGGCTACTCACAGTGCCCCCCATGTGGTAAGCATGTTTGACCAGGGCAGGGTGTGCACACACAGAGAGACTGTCATCTGACACCTCCATTCTACCAGCCTATACAAAACACACACACAGGCACAGAGAAAGGAACTCAAAACTAGAGAAAAATGGCTTAAATATACAGTATGTATGGGATTAACCTCCAATGAAGCACTGGAGCAGGGTTTGCCTTAGTCAATGGAAATGTGATTCTGAAATGCAAAGACAGATAAAGAGCTTTGGTGAATATGACACAATTTTCGATGAAACCTTAATGAACAAGGACTCTCAGTGTTCCACAGAAAACATGTATGAGTCCATTCTCATTCCTCAGTCCTCCTTGTTTTCTAGTGTAGGCGTAGAGGCCTAGAGTTTCTAACTCGAGGAGTTAGAAACTGAAAAGGATGTCTCCCATATGGGGGTCAAAGCTGCTTTGAGTAGTAATCTGTCGATAGGCTGACATACATTCCATCACACTTTTCCCATGATCAGCCTCCCAAAACTGAATCATAATTCACAATCTATAGCTCTACAATATTGATTTATTTCATAATTCGACATCAAATTCCTATTTAAAAGTGCACTCTGCAATTGCTTCATCCATTTTTGGATTTATAAATTCATAATGTACCCATTGATTACAGAAGAATATAACAAATAAATGCGTCGTACCCCATCAGCACCCAAAATATACGCTTTGTAAACAAAGTAAGTGTAAACAAACACTATATAGCCTCACAACACGGTTAAAACGCTAATGTTAATACTATGGATGGTCAGTCCTTGCATCCATAGCTGTGTCTATGAATTTGAGAGTGGTTACATTTCTTCAGCCCCATCCATCAGTTTGTTACCAAAATAGTGGCAGGGAATCCCTTTGTTATCGTTTCAACTGATGTATCACAAGTCATGTTTCCTCCACAAAGATGACATGATACTTCCCAATCTGTCATTTTGTTGTTTTGTTTCAGTTTAGTTGTGGTAGGGAGGGAAGGAATGAAGGCAGGGGCCAGTATGTCTGGCTTTTGATATGGCATACATTATTTGGGCAAGATATCTCATCATAATTGCCTCTTAACATGTGTGTGCATGTATATGCTCTTAGTATACACTTAATCGTTATAAGATCTGCTTGCGTGTACTGTATTTGCTTTAAAAGAATTGCATATGAAGAAATGGCTTATAAAAACAACCAAATAGGAAACTCACGCTTGGCACCATTTGAAATACTCCACCAGCCTATATTATTCATCGAGGTAATCGTAATCCTAGCATACAGTTGTGCAAATCTGTTATTCATTGCATGTTTTCATTGGGAAGAGTCGGTCGATTACTGAGTTTTAAATCAGAGGTGTTTATTGTGACATTGATTTGAGAGGTGCTCACAAAGTGGTTGATTTATTGTAGGAGGCTTAGAAGATCAAATAATTTGGATAGACAGAGGCCAATGTGTCAGTGGTGGCTGGTGGCACTTTAAATGGGGAGGACAGGCTCATAGTAATGCCTGGAACAGAATTGATCGAATGGTCTCAAAAACATCAAACACCTGGTTTCCATGTGTTTGATACCATTCCATTCACTCCATTCCAGCCATTATTGAGCCGTCCTCCCCACACCAGCCTCCTCTGGCACACAGTAAGAGATGCATGACAACAATGCACACACAAACTCTAACTCTAACACTGGTTTACCCAATACTCCGAAATTCCCAGTGTAATGTTCCAGCATACATTCCAGGTATTCAGAGGCCATAACACATATTGTTAATTCCTAGTGCAATGTTCCACTATTACACCCTCAGTCATTCCATAGTACAATAATATTACAATAGTATATCCTGTTATGATAGTTCTTGTATCTCCCTATAGATCATTCATCGGTTCATTGGTCCTAGTCATTGTTAATAGGGAGAGCAGAGAGGGAGTGAGGGCAGGGCAATGACTTAACATCAGGCTGGTTGTTACCAGATGGATTGATGGACTGATTATGCTAGTGAATGTGTGGGGTTAATAGATGCTTGTGAATCACTGGTCAGAAAAGTGGTTTATTGTCATGAAACAATAGATAGAACAGTGTACAAATCAAAAGTGAAACAATGCTCATTAAATAATTGTTTTTAATAGTTTGTATTTAATAATAGTAGTCATGATGATGTGGATGTCCATGCAGTAATGTTTTTTTTCCCCAGTCAAGTACAATAGCAATGGGCTTGTGCAAACATTGTGTGCGATGCTAATATCGCTCATGTCAATATCAAATAATCCACATTAGCCGGCAGGTCTTCCTTCTCTTCATCTCTGGAAACAAAGCAGCACAAAACACTGTGAACAACTCATCAACACAACATGCATGGGAATTATGGGATAGACGCTGAAGTGATAACACAACATCTATGGGAAGTGATAACTGACACCAACGAATGGCTTGTTCCCACAGTAGGTAATCATAGTACAGTGTTATTGGAGACTTGGATTGAAGTCTCGTTCCATCATTAGAACAAGGGCAAATAAATACAACTGTGATTGGTGTGACAAACACAAAACATACAAAAAAAACATAATGCCTTCCGGTCGCTCTCACATGTTATTTGGTATAAAGGACAGTCATCAGATAGGTAGGTCATTATTGTAAGTTCATCATTGTTAATTGGGCTAGCTGAGTTCCATGTTCTTTCTCACCTTCCTGGAGGTGTTGCGGTCAAGCATCAGTTGTGGAGGTTTGTCAGCACTACACATATCCAAAAGCACATCTCCTGTAGAGCTGAACTGACTCAGGTCTTCTGCTATGTACAGAGAGTCAGGCCTGCAACACGACACACACAGCAACTTTCAGGAGGTGGTACAACCAGGATAGTATCTAATATCAATATCAGGAAATCAGTGCACTATGTGAACTATGAATGTTTAAAGTCAACATTAAAACTACCATGAAACCTTTCCTACAAAAATAAACTTCTACTAGTTACGTAATGGTATGTTATGTTAATATCTATTAGTTGAATTTCATATTCTATGTGTATTTTCTGTATTCTGCAGGGTTCATTTTCAATATGACTCCTTGCTTCAATAAAGGTAAAAAAAAATAAAACAACATCCATTATGATATCTACATATGTATATAACAACTAGTACTACTGCTGTGTTGTTACTAATGTTAGACATTGTAATAATATACAGTGATGTGAGTTTACCTTCTCAAGTAGAGGTTGGAGAGGCAGCCTTTGAAAGTGTCTTTCCCCAGGAACACAGAGTCCGGGTTTGACCTGAAGGAGTCTGAGGTTATCTGCCCTCCCACATCATCCTCATCTATCCGCAGCTCGATACTGTAGGGCAACACGGGACATGCATTCACATCTATGGTACTTACAGTATACAGTATGTGTCAGTGGTTACCAATCGGTATAGTGAGTGTGTACTGTACAGTCACAACAATCATGTCTATAGTAAGTCTCAATCATCACCAATCCAGAACATGTGGGTTTCATAGACTTCTATCAATCTGTCTTGACTGTTTGGTGTTCTACCTTTGAGGAGACACTCTCCTAGTGGCAGTCAGGTAATGCCATTTGCCATCCTGGTACTGCTTGCTTGATTTCCAAGACTTCCAAACGTCTTCTTTGAATGTCAGAACCACGTAGCCGTCGACCAAGGCAAGTTTGATGGCACCAATGCTCTGTTGGAGACCAGGGGGTGGATAGTGATTATTTCAAACAGTCAGTCCACTCACATTTGCTCTATCCTAAAGTTAAACTGTTAAAACAACTGTTGAAAGGAGAGAGAGAGAGAGAGAGAGAGATACAGACACAGAGAGAGAGAGAGAGAGAGAGAGAGAGAGACACAGAGAGAGAGACACAGAGAGAGAGAGAGAGACACAGAGAGACACAGAGAGACACAGAGAGAGAGAGAGAGAGAGAGAGAGACACAGAGAGACACAGAGAGAGAGAGAGAGAGAGAGAGAGAGAGAGAGAGAGAGAGAGAGAGAGAGAGAGAGAGAGAGAGAGAGAGAGAGAGAGAGAGAGAGAGAGAGAGATATATATATATAGAGAGAGAGGTGGTGTGGTCTACTAACCGACTCGGTGTTCTGCAGTAGAAGCCCCTCTTTCTCAGAGCTCTTGAATCCCAGTGAGACTGTGACATCATTGGCCAGGCTGAAGCCTTTAAGAGCAGCTGACAGAGAACTGCCCACATTGAACTCTGCTTTACGAGATGCCTGGAACACAGAGACATTATCATGCTGTGGACTGGAGTCAGTTATAGCATCTTGGTGGCATCAAAATACACAGTAGTGGCACAAAGTCAGTTTCTAGGAGACTTCTAAAATACACAGAGGAATAGAGAGGGCAGCAATTATTGAGAATTCAATAATTGAAAAAAGGCAGTCTATTTTCAATTACATCAACAAACTTAAAAGTAAAAGCTATTTATTTCAAAAGTTTTTTTGAAGTTTAAATCACTTCCTGATTTGACTACCTTCAATTCAAATTGACCCCAAATGCTGACTTACTGTGTTGAAAACTTTCGTGAAAGGTGAAGACTTACCAGGAAGTCCTTGGGACAGCCCCGGCTGATGCCCACTTTTTCCTGGAAGGTGGGGTACTTGCTGTTGAGCTTGACGTTCTTCATGCAGCCCTTCAGTGGCTGGACGGTGATGTTGTGTCTGTGAGCGAGAACACACAAAACACAATGTTATTTAGACTCCTCTGGTATGGAGTAGGCTTAGGGAAACAGTGTACTACCAATAACAATTTAAAACTTACACAACATCCATGTAGCATGGACAGAGTTTGATCATCAAAATAGCAATACCAAACATAAAAATAAATGTTCCTAGTAAGTGGATGATAAGCACTCACTTTTCTCTCAGAGCTTGTGGTAGTCCACCGATGTAGTAGTCGGTGTAGTCTCCAGGGGTATACTGGATATTAGTCTTGACCACCTCTTTGGCTGCTACACGGATCTTCATCTCTTGGCTTCCTTTAGACTCCATGATGACCAACACTTCTGCTGAATCTGCATCCTAAAGAAAAGGAAAACCAGGGGGAACTATTTAAGCAAAATAATGAAACTTCTACAAATAACCAAATATCAAAAAGATAGAACAGACAAATTATTCCACCCGTCTAGCGCCAACTGCCTTACCACAGGGAAGACTTTGGTAGTGCTTCGTGCTGGCTCTCTGAGCAGGTTACTGTGGATGACAACGTAGCCTCTCTCAAAAGTCACACTGTAGTAGTTGTCCTACGAAAAGAAAAACAAGCATTTCAACAGCTATTCAAGTGTCAACAATGGTATATCATCAACTTTACCACACCAAATGTTTCCCTGTAAAAAGACTAAGTAGCCTACCTCATTTCCAATGTAGAGGAGAAGCCCATTCTCTGAGCGAGTGGAGATGGTCTGGCTCAGGAGGAGGGTGGGCGCCATGACACCTTGGGTGGACAACTTGCCATAGCCAGTCCCCTCAAAGTAGTCAAACACCACTGGATGGATATACCTGGGCACAGGGGGATTAAATCAGAATAGGGTTAAGGTCAGAAGAAGATGTAAAGACTCATAACTACCTGGGGGCGCTACACTGGGGTGTTGGGAAAACAATACGTTTTTAGATGCTACACTCAGATGCGAAAATAGAACTGAAGCCTAATTTTACGCTGTGCAGTGCAAGCCTCTCACGGAGCCGTGCTGCTAAAGCCCAGGTTTCACTGAAATGAATAGGAGCATGTCACGCTGTGAAAAGGTTACATATGTCCAGTGTAGCAGGCATGTAATGTTTGGAATTAGTCTAGCCACTAAAGACGTTCAGCAGTCAAGTGACTGACAGGTTTGATTGACTGTATAACAAGGACTGAGGCATATTGAGTATGGGGCCGTTAGTCTTTGTTGTCCTCTGATCCAGGAGCATAATCTCCCGTCAATACCTCATTAGGCTTTGAGTAGCTCTAAACCAACCTCTTGCATGGAGTCTCCAGGTTGATATTGACAGCCTTCTTAAAGTTGTACAGACTGATGAATCTGTCGTTGAAGGTGGACAGCTCGATGCATCCTTTATAGTTGGGGTAGTTGAGGGAGGCTGGAGGCTATAGAAACAAAGAATATTCAGGAATAATACTTTTTTGAGAATGTTTCAATAAATCAGTAATAGTAATGTCACCTAGGCACTGAAAATGTGTATTTACAGTCAATGTTTTGGGGGTGCTTACAGTGAAGTTGGAGGGATAGCCCCCGACATAGAAGACCACGTCACTAGGGTCCAGGTTTAGAAGGTTCCTAGTCAGCTCTCCCTGCTTACTGCTGGCCTGAGGAAGGTCTGGCTCGTTGGATGTGAACAGTTTGGTGAGGATCACCTGTGCGTCTTGGTAAATTCTAAGAGATTGTAAAAAAGGTCAATGTTAGATAAGGGTTACTGACTCAAATAACGTTTCCAATTCATAAGACTTGAGATGGACAAAGGTATGATTTTACCTGTGCAGGTCCACCTTGTCAAAAAAGGCAGGCTCAGAGAGAGACCTAGTGATGTAGTCTGTCTTGATCTCATACTCTTCTCCACTCAGCTTGTACACACAGAACAGCACATTCTTCCTCAGGGCCATGCCAATGTAGTCTTTAGATGACTGTGGAAGAGAGGTGAGGACAGTCAGTGGGAGCATTTCCAGCCATAAGCAAACTGTCAAACTTACACAGTGCTATTATTTCAATAGAGAAATATACAAAAGGATCATATATAGGGTTGCAAGATTACGGTAACTTTCACAAAATTCCCAGGTTTTCCAGAAATCCTGATTGAAAGATTCACAGAATCAGGAGGGAATAAAAATGAAATCCAAGAATCAACCAACCAGGATTCCGGAAAAACTTTGGGAAAGTTACTGGATTTTTGCAACCCTAATCACATATGACCGGATCCTGTGTGGCTCCGTTGGTAGAGTATGGCACTTGCAACGCAAGGTTTCTCACGCAGGAGCAATACGAAAAAGTATGAAAATGTAAGTTGCACTGAATAAGAGTGTCTGCTATACCACTGAAATTTTTACCACTGAAATTTATACCACTGAAATTTATACCACTGAAATTTCATGCTGAAACCCTCATATTAAACACCAATGGTATTCACTAAGTTGGTTTGTATTTAGAATAATATTTTACAGCATTGTAATTCAAATTTTTATTTAAAAAGTATTTTATTATTTTGTATATTTTCATGTGATAATCCCACACTGAGGGCCAGAGAATATTACAGACACCTATGATAATCTGAAATACCCAAAATGGCCAAAGTTATATACCCTCCCTTTGCAACCCTAGTCATGTCCAGTCCACTCACGTCTTGGTTGCCGAGGTAGAGTACGAACATGTCTCCCTTGTCTGTGGTGGTGGTGTCCTGTCTGCGACTGCGTGTTCCATCCCCTCTGCCGGTGTCGGGGTTCACTGGTCTCTGTAAGGACAGGGACAGGGCAGTGTATGCCTTCAGGTCCTCTATGTCCCTGGGGGGACGCAGCTCCACGTGGCCCTCACCACTGAACTTCATAGGGACCACAATCTAGAGGAGACAATGAGAGAGGTTGTACATGGTTAAAGGGACCAGCAGTGTCAAGAGAAATCATTGTTTTCCTTTATGGCAATAACAACTGTCCAACAAATGATGGTACATATTCACCAAAGTGCTCTGTCAAGACCTAGACCTGCAATCCTTTAAACTGTATGGCCAGTGGAAAGGTGATAGGTAATACACATTTCTGGTGGGGTGTGGACCCAGGGTGTGTGTGTGTTGCATTCTTACCCTGTTGGCTGCATCTCTAGAATGCTCAATGAGCTCCTTGATCCTCTTGATGTTCTCTGAGATGTTGGTGACAGGGGACAGCTGAGAGCTGAGCTCTTCCACCTCCGAGATCTTATCCTGCAGAGACGGGATTGTGTTCAACAGATTCTTCACTGTGGATGGGGAGAGAGAGATAGAGAGAGAGAGAGAGAGAGAGAGAGAGAGAGAGAGAGAGGCAGGGGGAGAGAGAGTAGTTAGACCTTTTAACCATTTCACACCTGTACAAAACACACAAAACAGGCAAGGAGTGGACAAACATCGCTGCACATACAGTACTGTACATGCATGGTAATATCATAAAATATGACAAGTAGTATTAATTCAACCTTTAGTTTTCCAGGGGAGTACAATTGATTCTTTTTACAAGGAAGCCCTGTATACAGGTGTATTTTCCCTCCATCCTATGCAGACGTAGGTTAGTGAAGTGATCCCTCACCTGACTTGTCCACATCATCCATGACACTGCCGAGGTTGGAGTCGGAGGGCATGACGTTGATCTTGTCCATCTCCTCTCTGATGGTGTTCAGTCTGTCCATGGTGGTGCTAGCCGTGTCATTGGCTGACGCTGCCTTCCTCTTCGCCTCGTCCAATATCTCTCCTATATCATCTGACGGGAGGAGAGGCGAGAGGGAATGAGGAAAGGAGGAGAGGGGGAAGGAGGGATGAGGGATATATTCCTCCATTGATCAGTAATTCTCCATAATCTTTGATTATCTATCAGACTTCCTCTGGTCCACCTACTACCTGAGCCGGTTTACCTCTCTTGATGTTGTTCAGCTCTGCCTGAGAGTCCATGAGGTCCTTCTCCAATGCTTTCTTCTTCTTCTCTGCGTCCTTCAGGCGTTTCTTCTGGGCTGTGAGGTCATCAGAGGCCTCTGTGGAGTCAAACCAGAGCTTAGTTAAAACTAATTTAAGTCTCATGTATCTGGTTGGCTCCTTGCCAATTATAAAAACTTTAAAAAGCCACTTTAATAATGTTAACATACTGTTTTACTCATTTCATATGTATATACTGTATTCTATTCTATTGTATTTTAGTCAATGTCAATCCAACATTACTCGTCCTAATATTTATATATTTCTTAATTCTATTCTTCAACTTTTAGATTTGTGTGTATTGTTAAGATACTACTGCACTGTTGGAACTAGGAACACAAGCATTTCGCTACACCAACAATAACATCTGCTAAATATGTGTATGTGATCAATACAATTTTATTTTATTTGATCTGATACAACATACCTTTGAGATCTTTTTCTGCATCGTCTGCGTTCCTCAGTAGGTCATTCCCGCTGTCTTTCAGAATCCTAGCTCTCATTGTCAGATCCTCTTTCTTCATATCCTAGATTGAAAAATAATAACAAAAGTTGACGAATACTGCTAAAACAGAAGGTAAATCAGCTAAAAGTTGAGGTGCTGAGGATTCATTATCTCTGTGATAAGGGTCTAGTGGCTGGGCTGTGGACTGACCTTCAGGGCCTTGTCAGCTGCATCCTTGGCCTCCTTGGCTGCCTTCTCTGCGGCGTTGACCGCATCTGTGATGTCCTTGTAGGCCTTAATGGCGTCCATGGCATCACGCACATCAGAGCGGCCACTCGAGTCCCTCACAGCACTGTGACATAGGAGGATAGAAAGGGAGGAAAGGATGAGGGGGGAGGAAGGGAGGAGAGGGAACAGAAAAGAGGAGAGAGAACAGAAAGGAGGCAGAGTGAGAGAGTACACAGGTCAACACACGCATCTAGATTTTCAAGAAAGCGGAACAACAAACATGCAGCCTGTGGGAGATCTATCGGATGGCAGATCTATCTGGCACAACCAACTGAGGATGGAGACCACCCAACATAATCATCCCTGTTACAGAACCACAACGCCTGGCTTCTATACTAGGTAGTTTGTACACGGAAAAACCTTTTGAATTGAGCCTCTATTGTTCTCACAAAGTGCTCAGCTATTATCTGACTTTTACTATCTACTACTAAATTTTTAACAATATCCACAAACTTCCATTTCCTAAAAGACAAAAGGCTTTATAGTTATACAACCAGCAGAAACTGCCCTACCCTCACAACCCCCCCACTCACTCCTTTAGTTCCTTGGCCAGCTTGGCCAGGTTCTCGGCATGCTTCTCTGCTCGCTCCACGATGTCCTCTTTGGCCGCTGCCTGGGCGATAGCGTTGACCTTCTTGGTGAGGTCAGTCCTGGCCCCGTCCAGTTGGGCAGCTAGCTTTTCATACTCCTGGTGAGAGGAGGAAGACAACAGGGTCACATTCATTAGGCACCAAACGGAAGAAAACAGACAAACATAAATAGTTATTTTTGTTTTCCGTTGCTAAATCTTTTGTTACGGTGTGTCCTAACGAATTGAGACCCTGCTGTGAGTAGAGTACAGAGACCCAGTACATACTATCCTCTTCACCTTATATCAAACACATCCACCGATCGTTATCTGAGTGACAAGCAAGTTACAACTCGACTGCTGACGTCTGAGAATATAGAGCAAACCTTTTTTTTAAGAATAAATTGTTGAGTACAAAATGGTAAGTTGGCTGTATGATTACGATATCTATGAGTGACATTTGTTGATAAAAGCATCACCGAGATATAGTATATCTGATTATGTATGTGAGGTAGTATGCAGCATGGTTGTGTCTGAACTTTGTATTTTAAAACATGTAGTACAGGGATTATCAACTACGTAGATTCAGCCGCGGGACGATTTTTTCTTGCTCGGATGGTCGGAGCATACTTACTAATAATTTGTAGACTGCAAATTAACTGCCCGAAACAGATATATTTTGACTAAAACATAATAACTTCAAACCTTGCTTACATTTGTATATGATCACATGTATCTCTATTATGCGAGGATTTCCTGGTGTTTTTACAGTCTTTTATGTCCAAAGTAAATAAAATAAAATCTTTATTGCTCAGAAAACATGGGGGCCAAATAAAAGGAGAACCCTGGTGTATTGTCATGGCTGGTCTGTGCGCTTACAGTCCTGCTGTCATCCAGCATTTTAAGGAGATCCTTTGTATCCTTCAACTGATCTTCTGCCATGGCTATCTGGTTCTTGACCTTCTTACGCTCTTTCTTCAGATCTTCCATACGTTTCTGAAGAACAAACATCATTCAATTGGTTAAGAGAACATTAAGCTAATGGAAAAAGTGATTGCACAAACAATACTGCTACCAACCATGAATTAACCATACCAACAGAGACTAAACAACATGGTTACTGCGCACACTAACTGCCTATACATGACTTCATAGTACCATCATTTTTATTATTACCAGTATGTCTTCCAGTGCCTCTGTGTTGAGTCCGTTCTGAGTGTTGGCTTTCTTCACCATGTCCCCAGCCTGTTTCAGAGCCTCCTCCAGGTCCTTCAGTTTAGCTTCATAGTCCTTCAGCAGGCCCTTCACCCTCTTGGCTGCTTCCTCATTCTGATCATACTGCTTCGTCACATTGGCCTTGATGTAGTCCAGCACTGGGAGAGAGGAATAGATTCAAATAGAAATAGTTGCTGATGGTCTCAAACAAAGTAGTCATCGTTATTGTGAAATTATGCCTCTTATCTGTATCTTAGCTCAACCTAATGTGGTAGTGTTCAAGTACATCAGACTTATGATATTCTAATCTTTTGAAAGAATAGCTTTTAGGGATAGATGTCCTACGTTTCTCGGCCTCGTCCCTCTCTTTCTCAGCTGCGTCTTTTTGTGGGTTGAAGTTCCTCTTCTCCATTTCCTTCACCATGCGTTCCGCCTCAGATAACATCTTAGCCAGGTTCTCACTGGGCACCCCACCACCACTGGAGCCATACTCTTTCAGCTGCTGTAGCAGGGCTACACCCAACACACACATTCAGGTTTAGATAAAAGGGAGGGTGGGAGGGGGAGAGAAAGAAAGAGGGGCAGGGGGAGATAAAAAACAGAGAAATAGTGAAATAAAAGTCACAATAAAACGAAAGAGGATAATATGGATAGAGAGATAGCGAGAGAGACAGAGGTAAACAAAGAGATAGAAAAGGAAAAAATGTGAGTAAACAGGAATAGTTTTTTTTACCCAGGATCTTCTTGAGCAGGCTCTTAGCTTCAGTATCCAGGTCTTTTGCTCTCAGATGAGTCTTACCCACATCATCCAGCACTCTCTGGGCATCCACAGCCCTGTCATCTGCCTGAATGGACAACACACCCATTAGCTCTCCACAGCCAGCATATACACACCTAAACATACTCACAATTTCACCCACTCATGACAAACCCTAATAAAAAGACAAAGATGTTCCAGTCCAGTACCTTGCCTTTGAGAGTGTTGATATCCTCGTTGACACTGAGAGTGTCCTGCTCTAGATGGTTAACCTTGGGCTTCAGACTGTTCACACTGGAACTAAACTTGTTCACCAGAGACTGTGGAGAGAACACACAGTCTATTGTTCAATGCTTTATTATGAGAGAGAGAGGGAGGGATTTCTGATTGTTTATTTCACCTTGCTTTGGCAATGTAAACATACTGTATGTTTCCCATGACAATAAAAGCCCTTTGAATATGAGAGAGAGAGAGAGAGAGAGAGAGAGATAGATAGAGATAGAGATAGAGATAGAGATAGAGAGAGAGAGAGAGAGAGAGAGAGAGAGAGAGAGAGAGAGAGAGAGAGAGAGAGATATCCAGTACAGGCTGTTTGAGAGGTTGACAGAGTGACTTGTTTACTCCTGTTGGTTTCATAAATGCTCACATTAGCGTATGCTCACATGGAGTGTAGGAGCTGCTGATATTATATAGTGGGAGTTAAGCTACAACAAGTCCTGACCAGGCCACAACCACTGCCATGCAGTGTGGTCTCTGACATGTGTCGGCCCACAGCTCTGGGACAAACTGACCGAGATCACTGATCAGGATGATTCTGAAATGTTCCAGTAATTACACACCATCTACCACTCTGTGTGTATGTTATGTGCAATAATGCTTACATTCTATTTATATACACGTATCTACTGCTGTACAACATTTTTGATCATTTTTGAATATTGAATAAGAACATAAGCATTTCGCTGCACCCGTCACAACACCTGCTAAACTGTGTACGCAACCAATAAAATGTAATTTGATTTGATTTGTGTGTGTGTTTGTGTGTTTGGGTTTCTGGTTTTAAAGAATAAGGATAGTAAAACAAGGAAAATTAGGACAATGGTAACATCTCTCCGATCCTCCACAAGGAAAAATGTTATGCTTAGGGGTTAGGGTTAGGTTTACAATTAGGGTTAGAATTAGGTTAAGGGTTAGGTTAAGGGTTAGGTTAAGGATTTTGAATGTGTGTGTGTGTTGAAATGTGTGTTAACACACACAAGTGCATGTGTGCGTGCATTGAGAAGTAAGTGTACACTGTGTGGTGTATGTAAATTGCTATGGTTTGAAGTCCTCTCCATCCCTCTCTGTGGCCTGTGTAGCCAGAGGGCTTGGGGGTGCACTTCATTACAGTAACAGTACATATAGGCCATTAATACGTTAGTACCTTGGTCTCTGTGATGGCATTTTCCAGCTTCCGGAGTCTGTCCTGAGAGGAGGCGGAGATACTGGCGCTATCCAGCTGAGTCTTAATTCTCTCCAGCTCCTCATCCAGACGCTGCAGATCATTTAGTAAGGTCTGGACGCAGTTATCACATTCTGAGAACCACACAGACGAGTGTAATCAACAGTTGATCATGATGAGGTAGGTACCTCCATGTACTGTCCTGTATTCTCATTGGAACCATCAGACTTTCACAACAGACACTAACCTTGGCACTGCTCATCTATGTTGGTGTCCTCTGGTTCCAAAGTGTTCTTGCACACTGTAGAAAGAGCAACATTATGCATTCATGATAACAAGTAACTACAATGCAATGAAAAATTATAATAATCAACAAGCTATAATGGGTCTTGATTTTTAGAATGAGTCATCATGTCTCTGTAACATCACTCACCCCCAGTCCTGGAGTCACAGTTGTTTCCATTGCCGTTACAATCACAAGGCCTGCAGCTTCCTCCAGCTGTCAGTGGATCACCGTAGTAACCAGGGGCACATCGTTCACACCTGTCTCCTGTGTAGCCTTGTTTACAAACACACTGGAACCCTCCAGCAGCCTCTCTGCAACCAACTGCAAAACTATAGTGGAATGATGAAGAGTACATTTAAACACTTGAATTCTGGGCCAACAACAGTAAGTCATAATACAGTGCACAGGTTTGATTCCACCAAAGAAGCATCTACTATGGTTGACCTTGCCACTGATTTGGTTCTTTGGTGACACTGACCTGTTAGCTGGCACATTGTAGGGGCACGGGCACACCCGGCATGACCTCTGGGCAGCGTCTCCATAGTAACCCTCTTTGCAGCTCTCACACCTGTCTCCAGCCGTGTTGTATTGGCAGTTCTGTCCACAGGAATAGTAGAAGGCATGGTTAGAGCACTTGAGTATCTAAACAGTGGAATCTTTAAGTAATAGAGCTGTAATCCATAATATTGTACATGTACACGTATATGTTTAGACAGTGAGGAGAACAAGGTAGTTACGTGTAAATAACCAAGTAACACAGAGATTCTATAGCCTCACTAATTTGACAAAAATACCATAATAAAAGACCATAGTGAGTCAAACAAAGTGTGTTTGCGCGTGAGAGAAAGAGAGAGTGAGAGTGAGAGAAAGAGAGAGTGAGAGAAAGAGAGAGTGAGAGTGAGAGAAAGAGTGTGAGAGAAAGAGAGTGAGAGAAAGAGAGAGTGAGAGAAAGAGAGTGAGAGAAAGAGAATGTGAGAGAAAGAGAGTGTGAGAGAAAGAGAGTGTGAGAGAAAGAGAGTGTGAGAGAGAGTGAGAGAAAGACAGAAAGAGAGAGTGCGAGAAAGAGAGTGTGAGAGAAAGAGAGTGAGAGAAAGAGAGTGAGAGAAAGAGAGTGAGAGAAAGAGAGTGAGAGAAAGAGAGTGTGAGAGAAATAGAGAGTGTGAGAAATAGAGAGTGTGAGAGTGAGAGTGAGAGAAAGACAGAAAGAGAGAGTGCGAGAAAGAGAGTGTGAGAGAAAGAGTGTGAGAGAGAGTGAGAGTGAGAGAAAGAGAGTGTGAGAGAAAGAGAGAGTAAGAGAAAGGGAGAGAGAGAGGAGAATAGAGAGAGGAGAATAGAAAGTGCTGCATGGGTTTTTAGAGAGCTAGAGTTTCACCCTCCACTCCACCCTGCCATCCGTGACAGAGGGAGACAGATGAAGGCTCCCTTAGGGGCTAAAGTAGACCCATATCATATTTATATGTGATCACATCTACTAAAGTAGACCCATATCATATTTATGTGATCACATCTACTAAAGTAGACCCATATCATATTTATATGTGATCACATCTACTAAAGTAGACCCATATCATATTTATGTGATCACATCTACTAAAGTAGACCCATATCATATTTATATGTGATCACATCTACTAAAGTAGACCCATATCATATTTATGTGATCACATCTACTAAAGTAGACCCATATCATATTTATATGTGATCACATCTACTAAAGTAGACCCATATCATATTTATGTGATCACATCTACTAAAGTAGACCCATATCATATTTATATGTGATCACATCTACTAAAGTAGACCCATATCATATTTATGTGATCACATCTACTAATGTAGACCCATATCATATTTATATGTGATCACATCTACTAAAGTAGACCCATATCATATTTATGTGATCACATCTACTAAAGTAGACCCATATCATATTTATGTGATCACATCTACTAAAGTAGGCCCATATCATATTTATATGTGATCACATCTACTAAAGTAGACCCATATCATATTTATGTGATCACATCTACTAATGTAGACCCATATCATATTTATGTGATCACATCTACTAAAGTAGACCCATATCATATTTATATGTGATCACATCTACTAAGGCAGACCCACATCATCCAATACTTTAATGTGGTTAGCCTGCTATGGTACAGAACAGAACAGTATGTGGGCACCCAGGTAGGGTGGGACGCCCATAGGGTGCCCACAGAAATGCCCGGTGGCATGGGCAAGATGTCTAGACTATGACTGCTGACTGGACTGGTTTACCTTGATGGAGTCAGATGGGATGACTTACACAAGACAAGTGGTGTAACCTTCATATGCGGTTGTGGTAACTTCACTCTTTAGCGCTGAGTCAGAACCTGTGTGTGTGTGTTCTTACCAGGCACCTCCCAGTCCTCTCGTCACACTCGTTGGCCAGGCCGTTACAGGAGCAGGGCACACAGCGACCCAGGTATGGCCCAGTGCCGTCTCTATAGTAACCAGTGTTACATTTCTGGAACAGAGAAACAAACATCAGACATGAATACAATACATACAGTAGATACAGCAATACTGAAAGTCAGAGCTTTAAAAGTGATGTCTAGCTCAAAGGGACTCATTGGATGAATAATAAAAAAACAACTTCTATCACAAACAGAACACAATCATAAACACACATTTCAAAACGACAGTTAATTCCGACACAGAAGAACACTTTACCATTCAAAGTGGCAGTGTTTGAGTAGATAAAGGCAGTCTGAGTTTACCTCAGCTAATCTGCCTAGCAACAGAGAATGATTGATCTCACAAATGTCCCAAACTTTTCACAAGTGGGGTGTCACCAGCACCACGCTGAATACAAGACAACACGAACTGCCGCCAAACACCCTTTGCTCTGTAAGATAACAGTCTGGAAGTCAAATTATATCCTACAGGTCTAACAAATGCACAGGCAGCCAAGCATTCAGTAAACAGACAGTAAATCCATTTGTAAGCCAACAGACTTCACCACTGCTTGACTTCCATAGGTTTACCTGGATCTGAGAGCTGGAATCTTGGTCGTCAAAATACGGATACTGAACCATCTGTCCTCTGTCATTCACAGAAGGGTACTGGACTCTCTGTGTACCTTGGGCATTCACAGAAGGATACTGGACTCTTTGGGTCCCTTCATCATTCACAGAAGGGTAATGTACTCTCTGAGTACCCTGGTCATTCACAGAAGGGTAATGTACTCTCTGTCCTCCCTGTTCATGTATTGAAGGATAATGTACCCTCTGTGCCTCTCGGTCATGCTGTCTGGGATAGCGGTTCCTCTCTCCTCTGGAATATGGTCTGTGTCCTGCGCTGCATAGTCCCAGTAAGGTTCCCCATAGCACGGTCTGTAGTAGCATGCCTCTCCCTCTCCGGTGTCTGTGTACACTCGTGTCCGACATTACTCACGTTTAGTCTGAAATAACTCCCTGCTCTCCCCTGCCTCTTAAACACAGACAGACTGACACACATAGAGGACACGCCCCTTCTCCACTCACCTACTGTACCTGAGTCAGTGTCACAGTCAGAGCAATGTGGCAACATGCACACACCCACACACTGACAAGACGTGCATGTCTCTCACACACACACACACACACACACACACACACACACACAGACAGACGTGCACGTCAAACACACACATTTATCCTCATAACTACTTTCAAAGATACAACTTTGCTTACACAAACGAACGGTCTAAAGGAAAATCCTAATAATGTACTATTTATTTACATACAACAAGTTGCTAGGGTGTGGTTCCACCTGGGAGACTGAGTGAGTGTATTTTTGATTGTATGTGTTAATGTGCGTCTATAGGGTAAATGTGTGATCCTGTGAATAACACTCATAAACCTCCAGACAGTACAGAAGCATCACTCACACCTAGAATAAACACACACATTATGTCCGTCTGGTTGAGGGTGGTGAGTAACAGTCTCCAGTTAACAGGTTACCAGACTGGCTATGTGTCAGGGTACCTCTCCTTTTTTATTACTGCCACCGGGTACATATTATCCATTTCCTCTGAACACACCTGACTACAGGATGTTGATGTCTCACACACATGTACACTAGGGCTGGGCGATATGACCAAAATGTCATATATACCGATAACGATATATATCACGATATAGCACATTTTCTGTAAATTCAATTATTAAATAGTTTATATAAAATGACCACATGTAAAGGCCTATTTCTTATTACATTTTGAATAAAAGGTACTTACTCATATTTTATTATTTCTCCTTTTATTTAGAACCTTTGTGCAAATCTTCAATTAAGCATGTAACAATATTAATATTAATGTATAAAATCTAAAAAGGTCAATAGAAAACACTTCAACTATAGTTGCAAACAAAATAAATATGGGCCTAAAATGTGAATATGGTCCAAAATATCAAAACCAAACATATAATACCATAACAGTAGAACTGTTTGAATTGTAGCAGCAAACAAATTAATAGGCCTGAAAAACGTTCAAGTTTAAACTATAGCAGCGAAATAAGGCTCACAAATAAATATATATAAAATATAACAAGTAAACAAAACACTCCTTCAAGTTTGAATTATAGCATTATATGACAACAACCAAAGTGCCGCAAACAAAATAGATATTTGGCAACAATGCCTCTCACAACGTCTGAGTCGGGGTTTGTTTTGAGCACTCGACTGTACTTTTCTGGGTCTCATCCGTAGACTCTCTCCGTACTGTTTCACATGATTCGTGCGAAGGTGGTAAGAGGTTAGTGGTGTTTGAGCCTGTTGTCGGGACCGGCCTGCGGCATATTTTGCAGAGGACGGTTTTCTGGTCCGTGTCAGACTTTTCATACCCAAACCACGTCCATGCGACCGAAGTAGCCTCTCTTTTAGGTACGAGCTCCGTGTCTCAGTGCACTGTGTCACGTTCACACTCCTCCATGTTTGTTTGTGTTCCACGCGGAAGGAATTTACAAAAAATATTGCCGTAAAGAGTGTGATTTGCGACGCAACGAAATAAACGATATAATAATAACATTAAACGATAGACGTTTTTCTATCGTGACACGATATATATCGTCATACCGCCCAGCCCTAACGTACGCACACACACACCATAATAACACAGCACAACCACACAATGGGGAAAAACAACTCAATCAACTCAAATGTCAAATGAAAATCTACTGCAAAGTCATCAGGACACTGTTGCAAGTGTATGAAGATCACATTTTCACTGACAGCCATCCATCCCTAGGGGTTTTCAGGGGGAAAATGCTTCCATCTAACTTTTCTTAATTGGAGTTTGAGACCCACCCATGCACTGAACACCCTAAGGGGAAGAATTCTCTTTAAACTTTATGAACATCGTACTGTACATGTATTTTACATTTTTGTATTGTATTTTATTTGAACTGCCGTTACCATGCCACAGTGGAGCGGTTTACAGTAGTAGTTGAATCTAATATTATGTCAAGGTGATGGTGCATCTTCTCCATCTTCCTGGGGCTACTGGGCTTGGCTGGTGAACTCAGATCCACACAAACACTCACACAAACACATATATACACACAAACACTCACACAAACACATATATACACACACACTCAGACACACAGGTATATTTACAGGACATTCCACAAAGGGTTGTTAAAACCGTCGGCTCTCGGCTGATGAGTTTTTCCTCTGCCTGCCAGTGACCTCACTCACCCCGGACATGGCACCATTGTTTGGGCATGTCACGACAACAACCCCACAGCGAGGAGGGGAGTTCTCACTCTTCTCTTCTCTAAAATGACTAGATCGGTCATTCGACACCTCTCCTTCTCAGTCCCTCCGGTCTTCTTTCTCTCTCTATTACCTTTTGTCTTTCCCACCTCTCTTTCCCAATCCCAAATGGACCCTTAGCCCAAACCCCCAGCCTTACTTGTTGTGCATCTGAGAGCTAAACGTCCAACGAGCCTTGGACATACTACCATTCCCAAAATAACAAAGACCTCTGGAGTACTCTCTTCAAATCTTCGCTTATGCCTATATGACCCCTGTAGATCAACATGAAACACCTAGGGGACTAGGAGTGAACAAGATCATTACGGCCTGATTCTAACCTGGCACGAGTCTCCTCTGTAGAGAGTGGAACAGGCACACTGCTCCACGGTGCTGGCAGGGCCCCCGGCCCCCATGTCCGTAGCCTCCTCCAGGCCTACTTCCCCCAGGCTGAGTCTCTGGCTCTGGGTGAAGTAGAGAGCCCTCACTCTCAGACCGACCAGCCCAGCCAGGACCACCATCAGATCCTCCCTGGACACAGGGCGGTTGGTGCCGGCGTGACGCCAGTTCCCCTGCACATAACACACAGACAGGAATTAGTGCGGGAGGGAAACTTTGAAGTGTTTTAAAGGTGATGTTCACAACAGACAGCATGGAATAAGGACTCAGCTCGTTAGGTAGGAAAAAACAGTTTTCTATACCTCCACCAGCTGGACTCTGCCCTGGTGGAGTCTGTCTGGGTCAGGGCTCTTTGGGGCCATGTGGACCAGGGCCATCTCCTGGCCCTGAGGACATCACAGAGAAATAACACTGGGTTACTCACAACAGGAAGTCATCATCATGACAGTGAGTAATGATATGTCATACTGTACGTACACTGAGCAGGACGTCAGGTCTGCGGTCCATTAACGACATCCCCTCACTAGGAATCCCAAAGGACTTGCCCTGGTAGGTTAGGTAGCCCCCATAGGAAGACACCTGAGAGAGGAGCAGAGCATACTGTCAGAGTCACTGGGACTGGGTCTGAACAATAGAAATAGAATGAATAGAACGGTCATAAATTTCTTACCAATCATTCTAATTCTATGGTCTGAATCAGTGCAGAACTGGGGAGTATATTATAAAGCAGGATCAAGGAGTTAGCCAGCTAACTTGCCTTATATATATATATATTAGGCAAGTTAGCTGGCTAACTCCTTGATCCTAGAAGGCCATTCTATTCTGTAACAGTACATGTGCTCCTCCTGAGTCCAACTCGCTCAACTCACCCTGTCTCCCAGGTAGGATGGTGGCGCCACCCAGTGGAGGAGCTGAGTGGTGCCAGGCAGCTCCTGTACGTCTGCTACCACTGTGTTACTGGATGGGTTGAGGACTGATGCCACCTCCTCCTGGTCAGCTCTCTCCAGACGCCAGCCACGCATGTCCACAAACTAATGGATGCAGATGGAAAGAGGATTGTACTTTATATTATAGGCCTATGATTAGGTGAAATACCTTTAAGGAATAGAATAGCATGCTGTGGTGTGCAATGGAGTGCAATGGGTTTATGTTGTGGGTATATCCACTATGGAATTTGGGTTGTTGCAACGCTAGTCATGGGGCGTGTTAAGGGTTTGTTGCATCACGTGTCCGAACAAGTATAGTATAATAACACTCCATTTAGATTTCTATAGAACAGAAATCCTATAATGTATCAATGAAAACGCCTATAAATCTTCACACACATATATACAAACACACACACACATACACATGCATGCACACACATACACACCTTCCCCCTGCGTTTGCCGGAGCTCTGGCACTGGCTGGTGGCTCCAAAGCAGACGCAGCTGATGCAGCCCCTAGGGTGGGACGGGTCAAAGTGGAAGGACCCGTCTCTACAGGCATCACAGCGGGCTCCCTGCACGTTTCTCTACAACGACAGAAAAAAAAACATGCTAAACTGAGAAAACATGTTTTTTTACACTGGCCAGAAGTGGCCAAAATGTTGTTATGGCGTACATATAAACACTTAAGGGTATTATATTGCAGTGTGCAGAGTCTTCCTAATTGTGAATGTACACATACAGTACTGTAGATAATCATTCTTCCTTTTACAAGTAGTATATTAATCGTGTATAGTCAGTCACCTTGCAGAGGCACTGTCCTGTGTCTGGGTGGCATACGTCAGGTGTGACCCCTCCCTGGTTACAGTTACATGGGAGACACTCAGGGAACCTGTAGAACCCTGCAGCACACCGGTCACACTGACGCCCCCCGATCCTGGGCTTACATCTACAAACACACACACACACACACACACACACACACACACACACACAAAGCATGTCAGATCCAGAACAAGGTCGAATTTAAAGAGTTATGGTCACACTTAGGCATACAAATAAACGCACAATAATTTAACAATAATTCACAATCACCACATATGATACACACTGCCGTGAGTGACACATACAGTATGGGGTATGTCAGATCAGACAGAAGGCCACTCACATGCACTGTCCGGTGTCACGGTCACAGTCTCTCCCTGCGTTGGCCTTGACTCCGTTGGGGGAGCAGTCACAGCCCTCACAGCCCACTAGAGGGTGGTAGCTGAACGTCTGGCTCTCACACACATCACAGGCTGGCTTCACTGTCTGGGGCGGGCAGATACACTGACCTGTCACCTCGTTGCACAGCCGCTGGCCACACTCACACGCTGGGGGGGAGAGAGGTTATAGACAGGTTAGGGTAGGACACTGTGTGAGAGACATTTTAGTAACTGAAATCCACTCACGTTTGCAGTAGGGGAAGCCATAGTATCCTGTGGTGCATCGTGTACACTGTCGACCGATGACATGGGGCAGACAGGGACACTGGCCCCCTACAGGGTTACAGGTGGGCCGCGTGGCTCCTGACTTATCACAGTCGCAAGGCAGGGCCCCATCACTGTAGGCTGCTACCAGGGAGCGGGCCGAGTCTTGGCAGAACTGGGAGGAGGTTCTGGGGCTGTGGAAAGTTGGAACAGGACGAGAACATTCAGGAGGTCAGGGGTCAATCAAATAAAGTCATTCTGAAATTCTCCAGTTATAGTTTTTACATCCACACATTTAAAGGTGGACTCAGAGAAATGACGTTGCCACGGGCAGCACCGCAGATATTGAGATGAGTGAGATGCAAGACTTCGCTCTCACACAGTATCTGCGCATGAGCACGGGTTCGCCTCATGCTGTTCAGAGCATGGTAGCCAGGGCATCAAAACAGCAGAGTTGTTGCAGAAAATGACCCACTAGTCTGTTTACTTTCTGCATCTACATAATATCGCTGAGTCTACCTTTAACATGTATTGTAAAAGCTTGTAAATGATTGGAAAATTCACCACTAATCAACATTTTGTATTTTACCACTAGAGGGCTTTATTAAGAATAACATCCAAGGACGGTATTGTGGATGGGGTTCTCTAGGAAGGATATTCCGGTAAAATATTAGTGTAGGAAGCAAATACCCCAAATATACTTCCAAATAAACATTAGATAAGTAAGTATGATTGATATTGTAGGATCATATAATCTTCAAATCACTCAGCAAAGCACTTGATCGCATTCCACAAGGCAGGTTGTTTTGCTAGAGCTAAGTCTTGAGAACACAGTCAGTGAACTGAGTACTTACTCTATATAAAAGCTGTTTCCTTCACACTGCCTGGTGAAATCAGAGGACTTGTCCAGAGGCTTCTCTTTCAGTAGATCAGTGGTGTAACTATCGTCAGGAACCACCAAGATATAATCCTGAAAAAGCAGAACAAAACATAACAAATCTTGTCAAAACCGAACAACAATGCCGTGGGCTTATCTCTCTGAAAAACTTCCACATTGATATTCATCATAGCATAAGAAACAGTTTTATCTGACAGACTTAAAATTGACAAAATTCCTAAAAACTAACAAAAGACTGGGCATTTCAGTGATACGTTGAGCTGTTTTGTTGTTGTTGGTCTCATCTGCAGTGGGAGACTACATGGGGTATGCTGCATTATAAACTGGGTGGCTCGAGCCTGAATCCTGATTGGCTGACAGCCGTGGTATATTAGACCGTACACCACGGGTATGACAAAATATATATTTTTACTGCTCTAATTACGTTGGTAACCAGTTTATAATATCAATAAGGCACCTTGGGGTTTTGCGTCGTACATAAGAACAGCCCTTAGCCATATACCACACCTCCTCCTGCCTTATTGCTTAATTAAACACCCTACAGCAGGAGTCGGCAACAGGAGGCTCGTAGGCCAAACAGGCCTGCAAGTGATATGTAAATATTTAATTTTGGGTAAAAAAATACTGTAAAATCACCAGGAATCCAGCAAAAAATGTGTTTAATTTATTAAATCTGTTCCCAAGTATTCCCACAAATAAAAAAACAGACATACAGTATGTGATCATGTCTCAATGTAATCAAGGTATGAAATGATTGTTATTTTCAAATACAATTTATTTTTAGGCTTAGTTCTGGTCAATTACCATCCTCTCCGACCACAAAATCGGCCCGCGTCTGAATATAGTTTCTGTTGTTTGGGACATTTAATAACACGATGGAAAGAATGTCACAGTGTCAACCTGGTAAACCTCTAATACAGCATACTAAAGGCCTAGATTCTACACTCCAGTCATCACCACACAGACCTAGTCTGGGTTTTCTTCAAGACAGGAATGTCTGTTCGCCACCTTACACTATGGGCAAAGATGATCAACTGACAAACTGTCTCTGTTCTCATCCACATTAACATGCTGCTTGGAATGAAGCAACAATTTGGGCATGCATTATAAGTGGTATGCTAGTATAGACATTGGAACATAGCCACAGTAAGTAATTGACCCAGTGACCATGACTGACCAACATATTGTATGTGACTGACCAGAGTGAGGGTCTTCCCAGGTGGAACCTTGAGAGAGATGGCCACGTCTTGCTGGGGAAGATCCAGAGCAATGCGCCCCTCGGCAATGACCACCTCCCTGCAGCAAGAGACACCAGGGCAGAAGGAGGCGTTCACAGAGCCTGGGGGGAGAGAGGGAGGTAGGCGAAAAGATTGAAAGTGAGTAGAGAGCGGGAGGAGTAGAAAGAAGGAAGGAGGTATAGAGAAGGGGATGAGACAGCAGTTGTGCCACGCGGTAATCCTTCCCCATCAACCCGTCAGAAGGGTGTCCGAGGAAATTGATCATCTTCTCATGTGGGGCGCGAGTCAGATGCCTAATCTGCTCTTAAAAGAGAATCAGCCCCAGCACCAGAGACCACTAGAACCCCCAAAAAACCCACTACAGGCTTTCCTAGACAACAATAACATAGAATAGAGAACTAGCTACTATGTTCATGACAATTGATTATAACATTATTTCTTTGTAGATGTCCATTTCATTACATTTTGGACGGTGATGTCTGGGGTCAGTAAGATCCTGGATCTTATACACTCTCTAGCCAACCATATCAATCTGGATCAACCTCTTTATGCACCTACAATGCACACCAAACTCACCGGTCCAGGTGCGTCCGGCATCCAACCGTACCGCTACAGGGAAGGTGGTGTGTTCAGGTTGACAGTAGTGGACCACAAACACACACCTGCCAGGAGCAGCCACTCTGGCACGGAAACTGATCTCAGTCTGGAGGAACACAACACAGGATGAACACATGTTTATTCTCTAGTCAACACCACAGAGACAGTATATGATAAGAGATAAGAGATGTTTGCATAATTTAAAACATGCTCATTATCTAACATACATCTATAATATATTTATAACTATAGATGCCTGAGTTACTGACATTAATGTTAGTGAAGCTGAGGGCTTCATCCCTCAAGCCACACATGCTCTCTGGTGCCAGGTCCTACTCCAAGCAGCGGCAGCAGCATTATGTGGACCGTCCCTATGCATTGTACCTGGGGAGATTTGAGTAATACCCCTTCACTCGGAACTCCAGGGAGAGGGAACCCCCCTGCCCCTGACTGTCGTCTCTGTCTCCACTCCTCAATCTCCCTCTGCTGGGGGACGACCCGGTGAGAGGAGAGGCGCCCGTCCCGAGCTGCGTCCAGAACCAGAGCTGAGGAGGGCCTGTCGTACTGGCTGGGAACACAGAACTGACTGGAGGGAGGGATGGGAGGGGGAACAGAACAGAAGGTTGGTTAGAGCAACTCTGAGGGAACTAAAAAGGGTTCTTCAAAGGGTTCTACTATGGGGACAGCTGTATAACCTTTACTGATTCTAGATAGTACCTTTTTTTTTTTTTAGAGTGTACTTTTGACCAGGGCCCATTTCAGATGCAGCCTCTTTGGGCTTCTGAAGTGTTTGCCATGCACTACTGGGAAACACTGTGGCTGGTTATTAGCAGGTCAGTGACCAGTTAAATGTTGTGACCTGTGAAATCTTGAGTAAGCAGCTTTCATATAAAGACATCATATAACTATCACATTCTCTTGTATAGAAATACCAACTAAATTACTCACACACACACACACTCACACTCGCCCTAATCTATGTATTTCACATAACTGGGAGCGGCGCAGTAATAGGTGGGCCTGGGAGGGGATAGGCCCACCCACTGGAGAGCCAGGCCCAGGCAATCAGAATGAGTTTTTCCCCACAAAAGGGCTTTATTACAGGCAGAAATACTCTTCAGTTTCATCAGCTGTCCAAGGTGGCTGGACTCAGACGATCCCGCAGGTGAAGAAGCCGGATGTGGAGGTCCTGGGCTGGCATGGTTGAGGCCGGTTGGAGGTACTGCCAAATTCTCTAAAATGACGTTGGAGGCGGCTTATGGTAGAGACACTTACATAAACATCTCTGGCAACCACTCTGAAGGACATTCCTGCAGTTAGCATGCCAATTGCACGCACCCTAAAAACTTGAGACATCTGTGTCATTGTGTTGTGTGACAAAACTGCACATTTTAGCGTGGCCTTTTATTGTCCCCAGCACAAGGTGCACCTGTGTAATGATCCTGCTGTTTAATCAGCTTCTTAATATCCTACACCTGTCAACATGCAAAGTAGAAATTATCTCTTTGTGCGTATGGAACATTTCGGGGATGTTTTATTTCAGCTCATGAAACATGGGACCAACACTTTACATGTTGCGTTTATACTTTTGTTAAGTATATATAAAGTGTAATATTGGAATGCAAACTCAAATCTGAATACATTTCAACTCTCTGTGTGTGAGGTGTTTACTTTTGTTTCAAAGTAGATTTGTTTAGGACTACCAAGAAACACTCTGTATGACCCTGATTTAGCCCACTGCAGTAAACACTCTGTAGGACCCTGATTTAGCCCACTGCAGTAAACACTCTGTATGACCCTGATTTAGCCCACTGCAGTAAACACTTTGTAGTACCCTGATTTAGCCCACTGCAGTAAACACTTTGTAGGACCCTGATTTAGCCCACTGCAGTAAACACTCTGTATGACCCTGATTTAGCCCACTGCAGTAAACACTCTGTATGACCCTGATTTAGCCCACTGCAGTAAACACTCTGTAGGACCCTGATTTAGCCCACTGCAGTAAACACTCTGTATGACCCTGATTTAGCCCACTGCAGTAAACACTTTGTAGGACCCTGATTTAGCCCACTGCAGTAAACACTTTGTAGGACCCTGATTTAGCCCACTGCAGTAAACACTCTGTATGACCCTGATTTAGCCCACTGCAGTAAACACTTTGTAGGACCCTGATTTAGCCCACTGCAGTAAACACTCTGTATGACCCTGATTTAGCCCACTGCAGTAAACACTCTGTATGACCCTGATTTAGCCCACTGCAGTAAACACTCTGTATGACCCTGATTTAGCCCACTGCAGTAAACACTCTGTATGACCCTGATTTAGCCCACTGCAGTAAACACTCTGTATGACCCTGATTTAGCCCACTGCAGTAAACACTCTGTATGACCCTGATTTAGCCCACTGCAGTAAACAGTTACCTCTCTCTCTCTTTCTTCCTCTCTTACTTTAGCCTAATACTGACTGGAGCCTGACTCCTTTCACCATCAGACAAAACATCCCTTTTAGTCAAATGCTCACTCTTTCTTTTCTCAGTTTTATGTCCTTATCAATGCTCTTATCACCAACACATGGCAAGCTTTTTGTTTTCTCAGGCCTGATGAGGGGCTGATCTTTTAATGCTTTCCCTCCTTATTTGTTTTAGTGGAAACAGCAGAACACCATGAAAGGAAAGGCATTTTGTAATGTGCATAAACCATCACCATCAAACAACTGAGTTATTTCAAGTGTCTTGACAAGAGGTTTTCCCCCCACTTTCACTATTTATTTTAAATAAAATATTAACTTGCTAATTGCCTTCAACAATAGTGGTGCCAGGCAGGCAGTCAGTTTATACTCAGTGGAGAATGTGGAGTAAAAACAGCCTGTAAAAAAACAGCTGTACAATAACAGGACTGGTGCTGTTGACAGCTAGTCATCAGGAGCAAACACGGTAGTAAATCCTGGTGTGTCCCTGGCTGTCAGACCTGGGTTCAAATAGAATTAGTTTTCTTTCATATACTTTGAGGGTTTGATTAAGCACGGCCAAAGCATGGCCTTTTGGGACTATTCCATTGGTTCCATTGCACCAGGCAAGCTTAATCAATTGGAAGGATTAGGAAGGAAACGGGTAGTTGTGCTGGGTGGAGAACAGAGGTGTGTGTGGGGAGAGGGGAGAGTGGAGAGGGAGAGGGGATAGGAGAGGGGTTAGGAAAGGGGTCAGGAGAGGGATAGGGGTTATGAGAGGGATAGGGGTTATGAGAGGGATAGGGGTTAGGAGAGGGATAGGGGTTAGGAGAGGGGTTATGAGAGGGAGAGGGAGGCCCATAGATCAGACAGCCTCAGGTAAGTGACTCTGTGCCCTGCCTGAGGAATGCATAGAATCACACTTGGAAAACAGATGTGTGGAAGATAAGTATCTCCAATACAACAGCTAGTATCTACCCCCAGAGAAAGTACAAACACTACCTTTACTGCCACGTTTACTAATTAACGCTGATGACTAGTTGTCAAAGGCACCAGCTGTCTATTTTAGAGAGTGTTTGAAGAAGTCACTTAAAGTCCTCAGGAATTGCAACAATATAGTATTATTAGGTAAAATGACTTGCCTGTCCTCAGTGAAGCGTCCATGGACAGATACACAGAGCACCTTGGGGTCCACATACTCCATGGAGAACTCCTCCTCAGGCACTGCATACACTTTATACTGAGAGGAATATACAGTTAATATAGTGACAGGAAATATAAGTATTTCATTTTAATATAAACTCGCTTTATAAACTCGCTTACAGGGATGGTACCCTTCCACTTACTAAATAATATGCACACTTCAATATAAGAAATGGACGACGAAGAGGTTGCACAAGTTATTGTCATGCAATGAGAGGCGTAGTTCTTTCTCACCAGCAGCAGTGAGGCTGTGGAGGTCTGGAGAAGGAGCTCGGCCTTATGGGTAAGCTGGAACACTGCCATGCGATTGATTCCATCTACCGCCACACTCCGACACAGAAAGCTGTATTGGGTAAACACCCTCAATGATCAATGGCATTATAGAGCTGGAGAGCTGCATTAAAACAGGTTCATTACACAAATGACTTGCCAAAACTGCCTTTCGAGTACCTACTATATAAACAATATATTGTGTTCAAGAAGGACAGGAATGAATTATGCACTCATGCATACATACTCACATACAGTAAACACACAAACCTGTATTGGCAGCTGTAGATGTTAGCTCTGGCCTGGATCGGGCTCTCTGATTGGCCAGTGACAATGAGGTTGACATTCTGGACCGTGTCCACCTCGCTGGCATACTCCAGGACCAGGATGTAGGGACCAGGGCGAGAGACACGCAGGCTCAGCTGTAACTGGACCTACAGGACACACACAGACACAGGGGAGCTCAGATACATCCTCCCAGTGTCACACTATAAATATACAGTCAAACTATAAAATCCTTTTTTAGCCATAAACTATCCCAATCATAGCAACAAAAAGTATGTTTGTGAGCTTGTTTGTGTGTGCGCGTATGTGCAAGCGTGCGTGTGTATGTGCGCATGAGTGTGTGAGCGAGGCCTCAGCAAAGCCCCAGACCTAGACCCACCTGTCTCCCGGTGAGAGAGGCCATTTCAGGGTGGTCTGGCGTGGGCCGGCGGACACGGGCCTGTCTCCTCCTGCGTCTCCTCCGACTGGAGAACTGGCCCTGAGAGCCCAGCACAGAGCTCAACCTGTCCATCGCCACATGCTTATACAGCAGACAGCTGAACCGAGGGAGGGAGGGAGGGACAAAAACAGTCTGGGGATGGCATGCATTTAAACAAAACAATATTTGAAAACATAGAGGGGACAAACAACATCTCAGTCTAAAATAAATTAACAATTCAAAACATACACATACAAAACGACAACACAGAAACATCAACTACATCACTCCTGCCCAGACCCACATGCTCACACCCCCACCTCCAGCGCCTTTCTAACTCAATAGCATTCCCTCAAGGTTGCTCTGATTCTCAAAAGACTACAAATCAAAATGCTGTGATATAAAACTCTTAAGTTGCATGTATTTGAATATATCTACATTGGTCAATCCAAAATTGCTTTTTAATGCTGTCAAATAAATGTATTTCATATTACCAAGTAATTTACAGTTTTTATGCCTCTAGTTTTCCATGTGGACCAATTTATCAGTGAATTCTGAAGAGCTATCTAAGGATTGTTCCACAGGGTTGTGTTTCTAGGGAGTGATATTGGTTCTTGTAGAATACGTTTCATTTTCTTATAGTGTTCTTAACTGTGAAGTTGATAATATTCTCAGCTTTATCCATTGAAAATAGACACATGAAAAGATTCTGTGGATGAGTACGCACATTTTCAATATGTATCCATTGTTAATCTTTAGTGCATTTATATGTCACAAGTAAAAAAGCCAAGTCTGGAAGTGCAAAACAATCCTCAAGTCAGTTAAGAACAAATTCTTATTTATAATGACGGCCTACGCCGGCCTCCCCTAACCCGGACGACGCTAGGCCAATTGTTGCTTCGCCCTATGGGACTCCGGATCACGGCCAGTTGTGATAAAGCCCGGGATCGAACCAGGGACTGCAGTGAGATGCAGTACCTTAGACCGCTGCGCCACTTATGAGTTTTATTTGCTCATAAAAAGTATGTTATAACTGAGTATACCTTTTTAAAGTACGTCTTCGGTGGGGTAAATGGTATTACCAAGAATAAGAATAAGGATAAAAACTTTGGGAGCCATCGCATTCTGAAGAGGTTTAGTCTACCTGTTAGATTTATGGGAAGATTCTTCCATTTAATTAGGTCTACTTTCAATTGTTGAGTAATGGGATAAAGTTATCTTTAAATGTTTGTTTGTTGTCACTTATTAAACATCCTAAGTATTTGATATTTGTAGTCCACTTAAAGGATTGCTGTATTATTTATATTTTTCCTATTGCCATTATTTCCTTTTATTTTCCATGTTAATTATATATCCTGAGATTTTACAGTATTCTGAAAATATTTTTAGCAGGAGATTGTCGGCAAATAAGTTTAGTTTACATTCATGTTTACCAATACTGATACCTGTTATGTTTGGGTCCTGTCTAGCGGTTCAATTTCCAGTACAAACAGGAAAACAGCCTTGTCTCGTGGCCCTTTCTAAAGCACTTTCATCCGATAATGTATTATGTGTGTATATTTTTGCTTCAGGATATTTATATAATATTTTTTTTTAAATGTACTACTTCAGATGGAAAGTGTTGACTAGAAAAGGCCATTCAAGACAGTCGAAAGCCTTTTCGGCATCAGCAGCGATTATTGATAAATGTATATCTTGTTTTTTAGCGTATTGTATTAAACTGAAACATGTTCTTGTATTTGTTTGTAAGTGTCTATTTTTAATAAACTCTGTTTGATTGATATGTATCAACTCTGGTAAAACTTCTATTGCTTACGAGCTTAGTTAACATTTTATTTTCAAACTGTATTAAATTTATGGGTCTGTAATCAGCAGGGGACTCTCCGGATTTGAGTTTTAACATAAATGAAATATCTGTTTGATACATGGAACTAGGAAGCACTGAATTGAGTGACGTGTGTGTTGTCATTTGTGTAAATAGGAACGCGATTTTGTCCAAAAATATGAAATATAATTATATGGGAAAGCCATCCATTTCTGGTGCTTTTCTCTGCGTGACTGTTTTAACAGTGTCTAATATTTATTTTTGGGCAACTGTTTTTAGTGATTATTCTTTGTCTGCTGATAATTGCTTCAGGGTTGTTGAGTCTAAGAAGGCTAGAGAATCAGTCCCGCTGTAGGTTATGAAGCCTGTGCACATTCCAATTAAAGTAATTTGGATTTTGTTGGTCTTTATAGAATCAAAGTTAACCTTGTCTGTTCCGTCCTTCATCAAAGAACCATCGAAAATATTTTAGCAGATGAGGGTGGTGGGCATTCCATGGAATGGGAGAGTCAGAGTATGAATACATAGTTATTATATACATTACATATATAGAGCGTGAGCACGTGGGCTGAGCAGACACAAAAAACATAAAGCAAAGTACTTCTTTGTACTTTGAGGCGCTATGCCTTTTTAGGGCTTTTAAGCTACAACTCCTCTCCCAATGTACCAAAATACTGTGGATTATGTCATTGTACATACATTGGAGGAAGACTGCCACTTAAGTACTGTGATCAGTTTGTATTACCTTCTTAAATTAAATTAAATTAAAGTATAGTGGTTGGTGAGGGTCTACATGGGGAAAGTCTTTTCTGTGTCCATGTAGCTCATTGGCATCGGCTACTTCTATCATTACTTCGATAAGATGGTCTTAGATATCACTGTATGTAGCCTTGTGTGTTTATTGTTATTTCACGCTTCGTCCTTCCTCAGGGCAGTGGGCTCTCCTTCAACTGGAAAGGTTTCTTGCAGCCTGTTCAGGGCTTCATCTGCTCTTGTGAATTCCATATGTTGTGTTCCTTTCCATACCCACAGCACTGCCAGGAAGCAGAATTGAGACTTGGCTCCTTTTTCCTCCATTTAATGTCTGATCGGAATTTCTTGCTTGCATTTTTTTTCTCATCTTAACAGACAGCTCCTGGATGAATCGAATGGACTGCCCGTGGATTTTGATCTCCCCCTGTGCCTTCAGAATGTTGACTTTGGTCTGATAGTTCTACAGCTTGAAGATGACCATACGAGGGTATTTAGCATTCTACTGTTTCACGCCGATCCGATGGTTCCAGATCCTCTGGTGATATATCCACGCCCTCTGGTATCAGTTTGACCATGTAGCTGAAAGATCTCTTTCTTCGGGTAAGGACAATATTCTCATGTTGTTTCGTCTCATTCTATTTTCTGCTGGTCCAGTTCATTTTCTAAAGTTTGCAACCCTGTTTCCAGAAGGCTAATTTTGTTGTCTTGTTCGTTTATGCACACGCCTTGTCTATACTTTCTTTCAGAGCGAATCTACTTTTTAAACAACAGATTGTAGCTGTTTTGGTGAGAGCATTTTAGCCATGTTTTCCTGGATATCCTTCAGCTGTTCATTATTCTCGTTTGCGTCTCCAAGTTGTTCCTTGTCTTTTCCTCGGAGGAAAGCCATGGCTTGTTGGATTTGTGTCGCCGAGCCGCTTTACCAACTGATTGGTTCGCTGTAGTACACAACTGGCCGCTCACTCTCTCCCAGTTGTTGCTTGGGGATATATTTATCTATCGATTTTAGGGGCTTCATTTAAAACTCTGTTGTCTGGCTTCTACATATAACTACAGTTTTGTCAGTACAAAACAGAGCTACTCAGTCCCCATGTGTCCTATGTCCATACACTCAACAGGTACACTGTCTGGAGCCAACATTCACATGACAGAATAGTATGACATGGTAAAGAGGATTGGGGGAACACAAGGATTACTTTGCGCCTCTGTTGGCGGTGGATGTGTACGTGCAGGGCTGGGTGATCTTCTCCTTGAGGACGGGAGCCTCGTAGTAATCACTGGGCAGCAGCACCAAGTAGTCCTGGGACGGGGGTGAAGAGCAGAGAGAGAGAAGAACAGATGTATGATCTATCCCTTTTTGCATCCTTCTTTTCTCTTCGGTATGTGTTATTACAGATTCAGAATCCTGGTCTCACCAGTAGAAGGCCCTCTGCCCGGATGTGTATGATCCATTTCCCAGGGGTCAGAGTGAAGAGCTCAGCAAAGCCATCCCCAGGGACTGTGAGGTAGGCAGGGGAGGAGCTAGGAGGAAACACCACTTCCTTACTCTGACCTGACCCTGCAGGTTACAATCAGTCAGTGAGTTAGGCAAAAAAATAAACCAATCACTCAGGATACCGCTAAATGCAGCTAAACACAGCAACACAAGACGTCACAGCTAACAGCACACAGGTTGACATGTATTCATGTAGTTCAAGGAACACTGTATATCAACAAGGGTGTGATTAGGCACTCCATGCCATTTCAGGGTAGTAATGCAAACAAACTAGCAAGGATAAAGGAAAGACTTGGATGAAAGCTCAAACACTTTAACAGCCTATACAGTAGGCTTATCTATGTACAGTATCTGTGTTTTTGGTATCGTGACTAGGCTTTATGGGAGATAAACCGGTTTCTGTTTGATTGTTAGGACATGAATATGACTTTCGTGAAGCAGGAGTTACCTTGGCCACCTCGGATATAGGTAGCCGTTACACTGCCAGTCACACTGTCCTGGCTGCTGGGGTTAGCGTACCGCAGGACAAGTCGGAACAAGGATCGCCTTGCCTCGTCCACATGCACTGTTACTCTCACTTCACTCTGCAGGGACAGGAGTTAGACAGACACAGCTTATGGAGGGGGTGCAGGATGGTGGCGGTGATGGTCGGGGGGCGGGGGGCAGGTGTTACTCTCTACTGTTAGTAGAATAGAAGGCCATGCTGGTAGACAGGTAGAGATATAGAAAGAGATAGAGGAGAGGAATTGCAAGCAGTAAAGCTAATCTGACTAACAGAGCAGAGCTAGCCTGGTCCCATGACCACAGGAGTAGGGAAGAAAGCACAAACAGATCTAGGACCAGGCTATAGCAGAGCTAGCCTGGCAGCAAAGGGGAAACAGCCATCACTTACAGTCACAGCAAGAGTGAAAACCAGGCTCGTCCACCACCAAGATCCTGGCTCGCACTCGCCCCCTGTGCCGCCACCCCTGAGTGGGCCTGAGGGGGGTAGGGGTGATGTAGCGAAACACTATGTGGAAGGGGCCGGGGAAACCCACAGCTAGCGATAGGATCACCTCTGGCTGAGGAGAAACAGGGGGGGCATCTGAATTCATGGCACTTTAATCTCTATATAGTGCACTACTTTTGACCAGCGACTGGTCAGAGCCTGGTCAAACGTAGTGCACTACATAGGGAATAGGGTGCCATTTCGGGCACACCAAGGGTTAAGACTGACTGGGAGAATGGCCTGCTTCTTTACAGAAAGCTACAACCAACATTCACACCAACACACTCATCGCAACATTCACCACAAAACCCAACTACCATCCACTACCGCCAGACTCAACACATTCAACAAGTTCTAACCTGCAAGGAACCACCAAGCATATCCATCATAAGAAATGCTTTTAGGAGCACTTCCACAAAGAATGTACAGCAGAAATTAAGCTTAAAGCAGAAGGGGAAAAGCCATCATTTAGATGACAGGCAGGTCAGGCAAGCACAGATTGGAGGTCCTCTTATCAACATCATCATGTGTCTGACCTGTGCTGGAGACATGATGGCGTATCCTCTCCAGCTGAATTCTGGGAACTCCTGGGGGTCGTAGCCGAAGCGTACAGGCCTGGCGTTAGGGGTGATGCCATCCTCCACCTCATACCTCAGGTGGTGCAGGCTGGGGAAGTAATAGTTAGGTGCTGGCCTGGTATTGTCAGACAGGAGGGGCGAGAAGGGGTGGAGGGAGAGAGAGTGAGAATAAAATACTTAAGCTATGTTTCATATGCTTGGAATGTAATCATGGCAGTCTTGATTTAGAATGCATTTATCCTATTATCTGAAGATTACATTTTCAGTTTGTTTGCCATTCATCAGTATGTAACATTATTTGCTCCAAATCCAGGGTCAAAAAGGGGCTTAGGTGGCGGGCGTGGCCGGAGCATGGTCGGCCATCGGTATGGCTGAATTTCAGAGAAAAGTTTAGAGGCCCCTCAAATTTCTTGCAATTCTACAAATGCTCCATAGAGCTGAGAAACATTCTTGCAATTTTAAAGGTTGACTCAGCGATATAATGTAGATGCAGAAAGTAAACAGCATAGTGGGTCAATTTCCACAACAACTAAGAGGGTTGAAGTTCATCTTCTCCACTCTTTTGGTCCTGTGGCTCCCACGCTGTAAGAGTGTACGGCGAACCCGTGCACATGCGCATATACTGTGTGTGACTGTGTGAAAGCGAAATCTTGCATCTCGCTCATCTCAATATCTATGGTGCTGCTCGTGGCAACATAATTTCGCTGAGTGTACCTTTAAAGATGCACTATGCAGAAATCGATACGACATTTCCTGGTTTCAAAAATTTGAATAGTCTGTTTAATTTTTGTTTATGTGACAAAACAAGCAAGTATATTGTAAATAACCATTGTACCATCTAAACAGCTGTAAAATATATTTTCCATAACCAAAAATATTGTATTTTCAGCTGGTTGAAGCTGGTGTAGAAAATGAAACCTAAGAACGTAAAGCATAGAAAATAGCACACATAAAACAGATCTACCTCTTCTTAGACTTGCTTTCAATGAGAATGACAGATCTATAAACACACGTTTCTATGTGAATTTGGTCGGGTTGCCCAAAAAGTTACATATTGCAGCTTTAAAGCTAATTTCCTGCAGTTCTATGCATTTTGCCATGTTATTTTATTAATAATTTCAATATTTTGTTTTACATAAAATGCTCTCTGCATTAGAATAAAACAATTAATAAAAGTCCCATAATGGTAGTAACTGCCCATTACTGCTGATCACTTATTAACCATCATTTAATCACATTGCTTTACTTTGATAAAATATTTCAGTTGTTGTGTAATATTACATTTGTTTTAGGCCTATTTGATGACTTGATTATTTAATTCCAAGTCATCATCTCATCTCTATAGAGCTGCTGCAGCTTCGCTGTCTGACAAAATCACTATTTTAGTAGCTCTTCAAAGTAAATAAGGCATACTTTAATGACTGCTGAATACCAACTATCAATCACTTAGATCATGCATTTTCAGGTAGAGATACCTCACAAAGCAACTGCTCTTTATCCCTCTCGATCGCACGTTCTTCTGTCTCTTCTCTGTCTCAGACCGGACAAGTAGGCACGCAATGGAATATGGTCATTGTAGTTAATTACCGCGCTTTCTGCGCTAAGCTACATAACCAAAAGTATTTGAACACCTGCTTGTCGAACATCTCATTACAAAAGGGCATTAATATGGAGTTGGTCCCCCCTTTGCAGCTATAACAGACTCCACTCTTCTGGGAAGGCTTTGCACTAGATGTTGGAACATTGCTGTGGGGACTTGCTTTATTCAGCCACAAGAGCATTTGTGAGGTTGGGCACTGATGTTGGGAAATCAGGCTTGGCTCGCAGTCGGCGTTCCAATTCATCCCAAAGGTGTTCGATGGGGTTGAGGTTAGGGCCCTTCCCCAAACTGTTGCCACAAAGTTGGAAGCATAGAATCGTATATATAGTGTATGTAGAATATTGGCCTGTTGGAAACTACAACTCCCTACTACATCACAAAGTTCGGGCTTTATCTGATTTATCTTTAGAGAAATTCATAGAAAAAACACAAAATCCATTCAAAAAAATAAGCACTAGACTTAGGCAACCCGTAAAAATAGACTTAGGCAACCTGTAAAAATAGACTTAGGCAACCCGTAAAAATAGACTTAGGCAACCCGTAAAAATAGACTTAGGCAACCCGTAAAAATAGACTTAGGCAACCCATAAAAATAGAATTAGGCAACCCGTAAAAATAGAATTAGGCAACCCGTAAAAATGCTAAGCGGCCGCCAAAGGATTTCTATGGCAGAAAAAATGTATGTGATATCTTGAGAAGCAATAAAACCTGTCATTGTGTGTTAAGTTTCAGTCAGTCCTTACTCATTGCAGGTGCGGCCCACTATGTTCTTCCGACACTGGCACTGTCCAGACATCTCGTCACACCCTCTGCTGATGGCCCCACCCACATCACACTGGCAGCCTATCACAGAGAGGCAGCAGGTCAATGAGGTCATTCTGATTAAAACATAACCATAACAGATCATAAGGTCAAGTCATGACTCAAGTTATTTCACTACCTTACATGTTAATTATTGATCTATTACTCACAACATGTTTGGTGAGACAGTCTGTGAGACAAAGGCACACCTTTGTGACACATTCTATGGTTGATTAAGCTACTCCACCACACAGACAAACTGATAAGATAAAAAGAAGATTAAGTGTGTAGTCTGATTCATGTTAGGTGACTCACCTTGACAGCCAAAATAGTTCCCCTTCTGCAGAAGGTAGTAGCCCTCCTTGCATGTGTCACAGGTATGGCTGCACACGTTGGGCTTGCAGTAACACTGCCCACTTTTCTACAATAGGAGACCATGCTGAAGTTAATGGGGAACTGCTAGTGAGAAGTGAACTTTGCCAAGTAAATTGTGATTTAGTAGTGTAATAGTTAAAGGGTAATCAATGAGGGACTATGCGTTCTAGGGAAAATAATGAACAATGTGGAAGGTGTGTTCCACAACATGCTAGTTGAATTATTTTCCAGAGAACACATAGAGTCCGGAATTGATTATACCTTTTATATGATGGCTATAATTTAACACATTTGCCGGTAGAAATGTTTTCAACATCCACTGAAGTAGCTAACACGTTTACTAGATAGCTACAGTTGTTGCATTGGTAACCAAACAAACAGACATGTTTTTCCATTATGAAAAAAAAAAAATCAATTCGACTTTCGCTTTCAAAAGCAGCTCAAACTTAGAACAAGTAAGAATGAACTGTAGCCATTGAATTCTCCCGTGCGAATATACGTTGTAGAAAGCCCTTCAAGCCATTCAACAATGCCATGGTTTAAAGGAATATATCCAAAATAAATGGACCCCCTAGTTAAACATTAAGTGATTTATGGTTAAATGATTTATAAATCAGTTAATACTGGTGTGCTGGACATAATGTATCAGTATCATACAGCATGAGCAGACAGAGGTAGACGGACTCACCTGTTGACACTCTCCTACCCCACTCAGTGTCCCTTTGACATCACAGTGACACTCTGGGAGAAAGAAAGGAAGTGTAAAGTGAGAAAGTCTGCTCTATATGTACAACTTGAGACGAACGAGTCACACTTTCAGCGATGCAATGACAATACAATACAGCAAAAGCAGAAAGATGATAGAATAACAAACACTGTAAAAAGGGAAACTGAAAACAATGAGAGAAACAGAGAGAGGGGGGCAGAGAGAGACAGAAATGAAGAGGTGGGGGACTGTAGGGAGCATTATTCACAGGATTCCACCACTTTCATGGGTGTAAAACGTCAATATCCACATCAAAGGACCAGGGGAGCCACTGCTCTCTCTCTCCTAACCCTGTCAACCGTCAGAGAGCAACCCTCAGTATCCGTCCAGTAAAACCTGAGGAATACCTTCTTTCGTTCTTCCCCTTTCTTTCTATCCATATACTGGCAGCAGGCAGGCAAGCAGTGGTGATAACATGAGACTTGCAGAGCTGTAACTTTAGACAGGTATCTGGACAAGGGCTGTTTCTACACTGCACTCACTGGCTGGTTGAGGAGAGTCCATTCTGTACATGGTAGAATGCCTGCTGTTAGTTAACACCATAGAAATAAAATAAAATAAAATTAGCAGACAAAAATATATCTACATATCACATTCACATTCAGACCCTTTACTCAGTACTTTGTTGATGCAACACAGACGCTGGGAGACGAGAAGCAAGTACGGAGTGTGGATTTAATAATAAATAAATATGAAAACAAAACACTTACAGCGTCTGGACATAAGAACAGGAACATAACAACAATGTTGACTGGGGAATGAACCTGAGGGAGTGACAGATATAGGGATAGAAATCACAGGAGTGATGCAGTCCAGGTGAGTCTCATCTCTCTAGAGATGTTATATCGGGTTCAAGTCCGGGATCTGGCTGGGCCGCTCAAGGACATTCAGAGACTTGTCCCGAAGCCACTCCTGCGTTGTCTTGGCTGTGTGCTTAGGGACGTTGTCCTATTGGAAGGTGAACCTTCGCCCAAGTCTGAGGTCCTGAGTGCTCTGGAGCAGGTTTTCATCAAGGATCTCTCTGTACTTTGCTCCATTCATCTTTCCCTCGATCCTGACTAGTCTCCCAGTTCCTGCCGCTGAAAAACTTCCCCACAGAATGATGCTGCCACCACCATGCTTCTCCTTCCTCCTTGTTGCTCATGGTCCTTTAGGTGCTTTTTGGAAAACTCCATGTGCCTTTTACTGAGGAGTGGCTTCCATCTGGCCACTCTACCATAAAGGCCTGATTGGTGGAGTGCTGCAGAGATGGTTGTCCTTCTGGAAGGTTATCCCATCTACACAGAGGAACTCTGGAGCTCTGTCAGAGTGACCATCGGGTTCTTGGTCACCTCCCTCTCTTCTCTCCCGATTGCTCAGTTTGCCCGGTAGGCCAGCACTAGGAAGAGTCTTGGTGGTTCCAAACTTTTTCCATTAAATAATGATGGAGGCCATAGTGTTCCTGGGGACCTTCAATGCTGAAGACAATTTTTGGTACCCTTCCCCAGATCTGTGCCTCAACACAATCCTGTCTCGGAGCTCTACGGACAATTCATTAGACCTCATGGCTTGGTTTTTGCTTTGACATGCACTGTCAACTGTGGGACCTTATACAGACAGGTGTGTGCCTTTCCAAATCATGTCCAATCAATTGAATTTACCACAGGTGGACTCCAATCAAGTTGTAGAAACATCTCATGAATGGAAACAGGATGTACCTGAGATCAATTGAGTCTAATAGCAAAGGGTCTGAATAGTTATGTAAACAATTATTTTAATATTTTTTTATACATTTGCAAACATTTCTAAAATGTTTTCGTTTTGTCATTATGGGGTACTGTGTTTAGATTGATGAGGAACATTTTTTATTTAATCAAATTTTAGAATAAGGCACTGTATTCCTGCCCATATCATAATCCCACCGCCACCATGGGGCACTATGTTCATAACATTAACATCAGCAAACTGCTCGCCAACACAACGCCATAACCCACAGTTTCATCAGCTGTCCGGAAGGCTGGTTTCAGATGATCCCGCTGGTGAAGATCAGGTGGTCCTGATCTGGGGTGGTTACATGTGGTCTGCCAAATTCTCTAAAATGATGTTGGAGGCAGCTTATGGTAAGGAAATTAACATTAAATTCTCTGGCAACAGCTCTGATGGACATTCTTGCAGTCAGCATGCCAATTGCACACTCCCTCAAAACTTGAGACGTCTGTGGTATTGTGTTGTGTGACAAAATTTTAAAGTGGCCTTTTATCGTCCCCAGCACAAGGTGCACCTGTGTAATGATCATGCTGTTGATAAGCCACACCTGTCAGGTGGATGGATTATCTTGGCAAAGGATGTAAACAAATCTGTGCACAAAATGTGGGATAAATAAGCTTTTTGTGCGGGATCTTTTATTTCAGCTCATGAAACATGCGTTTATATTTTTGTTCAGTGTACATCAGGAGGTCATGAAGGCTTCAGTTTAAAATTATGATTTGTTATGAGTGGAGCAGGACAGAATACCTGTAGAGATGCATTAGTCGAGTAGGGTCATATGCAGTTCACCCACCTATACAGCCGCTGGGGTTCTCTGTTGCTAGGTTCCAGTAGAGCGGTTTACATGCATCACACAAGGTTCCATCCACATTGGGCAGGCAGCCACAGGAACCCTACAGTATATCAGGATGACACACACGCGCAAACACATATGCACACGCACACACAGACAAACCAAGGATCATCTAGCTATTTGATTTAGAATTTGAAGTAGTACCAAAAAAATATCCCAAAAAAATGTTTTGACAAAAAAAATGTTTTGGCCTTACTGCTATCTCTAAGGAGACAGATTGAGAGAATCCTACTACTGTGTACTACTTGTACATCAAGCTGCCTCACACTACAGAAAGAGGAGATTCAGGCTCAGACAAGGCTACTAACTTAGAGCATGTTGGCGACCACTGTTTAAAAAGTAGTAGATGTGCTTTAATGTGGAACAAAACCCTACAACTAACGTAAAATGTTTCAATAACCATTCACAATGGTAGTGTCGTTTTCTTTGCAACAAAACATTTCAGAGGAAAAAGATGCATCAATGCTTCTGAAACACAGGATTTCCAGGGGGGGGGGGCTCAAAGTAAAGTAAAGATTTCTCAGCCAGCCATGTTGTGGGAGGCATAGGCTGCATACCGTTTGTGGATCTGCTGTGGTGACCTCTGACCCTGCTGGGTTACACTGGCTGATAGAGGCTGGAATAGAAGATGTAAAAACGTCTGTAAAAACTTCACCCAAATTGTTATTTTATGTAGAGGACAGACAGCTGTGCTCCAGGCATACATTTACATTACAGTACTTTGTTGGCAAGGTCACACCAGGGGTGACTGAAATAACTTGAAAACAATCTCTACAATAATACATTTTACGATGGTTTAGGTTAGAGGTAGTCAATATAATTTATTTGAGAACAGAGCCTGTGGTCTTGTGGTAACACATCCAGTTTCTACCAAATACAGAGGTGTCCGGAATGATTGGATCCCTTGATAAAGACGAGCAAAAAGTGTATAAAGTAAATAATACAAATAAATAATACAAATACTGAGATATATTGGTATTATATTATTCTATACTAATACAATTGCGTAGAGAAAGAGGTTTTGTTTAATTAATACAAACTCCAGCACCTTCCTCTTGCGAAGATAACGACATTGACATTCCTTTAAAAATAATATTTTCAGATTCTTGATATCCTTCATCTGCACGTATGGACTGCCCTCTAATTAAAACCACAGGTTTTCAATGATTTTGTGGTCAATTAACCATTTCTTTGTGGATTTTGATGTGTGCTTGGCGTTATTGTCTTGCGGGAAGATCCACTTGTGGCCAAGTTTCAGTCCTGTCAGAGGCAATGTCTTGGTACTTAGTAAAATGAATGATGCCGTTGACCTTAACAAGGGCTCCACAAAATCAATATTTTGCAATGGCCATCTCAGTCTCTATACTTGAACCCCATTGAAAAACAGTCCATAAGCGCAGACAAAAAATATCAAGGTTCTGGAAAGATTCTGTATGGAGGAATGGTCTAAGATCCCTCCCAATGTGTTCTCCAAGGCTCAGTGTCGTTTCCTCGCAAGGGGAGGGTGCTGTAGTATTGAAAACAGGGGATCCACAGGGATACTGGCCCATGTTTCTCCAATGCTTGCCACAGTTGTGTCAAGTTGGCTGGATGTCCTTTGGGTGGTGGACCATTCTTAATACACACAGAAAACTGTTGAGTATGAAAAACCTGGCACCTACTACCATACCCCGTTCAAAGTCACTTAAATCTTTTGTCTTGCCCATTCACGCTCTGAATGACACACATACACAATCCATGTCTCAATTGTCTCAAGGCTTAAAAATCCCTTAAAAGGGATCATAGCTTTCACCTGGATTCACCTGGTCAGTCTGTCATGGAAAGTGCATGACAGTGTTTTGTACACTCAGTGTATGCCCCCCTCTACTTCTATATAAACCCCCAAAACATGAATCTAGTGAGGTAGAGGTTACCTGAACACTGTGGAAAGCGGAGGCCTGACCCAGCACAACGATCACAGTGCTGGCCCACCACCCCAGGGCGACACAGACACTGTCCTGATGCTGGGTTACACATGGGGTCATAGGAACCCTCCCCAGAACACTGGCAGGCTGGGGAGAGAGAGAGAGGCACAGAGAGAGTGGGGCTGTGAGATGTTTCATGGGAGAATGAGATGGCGTAGCGTTCGAATCAAACGCCTCTAATAGCACAGATCATAATACATCTGCAATATGTATCCTTTAAAGACAGGAATGCGGTCATGTTTAAATGGATCGAGTCTATATGGTTCAGCTTTCCTTTTGTGATTTGTTTTGTTCAGACAACCATCTAGAAATAGAATGCCTAGATAAAACGGATTATATTTATGTGGGGTATATCAGTGTGAATGCCAGCGTGGGCTTTAAGGGTCATTGTGGGAGAATCAAGGTCAGTAGCCCTGTGAGACTATACGCATCAGTTTTTCCATCAGCAGCAGCTAGGTCATGAAAAGGTCAATGTGGGAGAATCAGAGTCTGCAGTGCAGTAGCCGTGGGTGTGGCCAAAACAAGAGGGTGAAAACACGCACAGGCACAGTCTGGGTATCCATAGTAGCCAGGGGCACACTGGTCACATTGCCGTCCCACGTAGTTGGCACGGCAACGGCACTGTCCGTTGGGCCCGCAGACTCTGTCAGTCACACCTGCACCGTCACAACGACACACTGTCACTGTGAAATGAAGTGGTGGGAAAGAGATTACAGTTTCCGTCTACTACAGGTTGATTTAGTCAATAATGAAAGAAAACAGTTGATTAATCTTGAACTGTTGTGGGGTCATGTTTTGAAAATGAAAATGGTTGATCTATTTGAGAGGGAGGTCAGCGACCTCAATAAATCCTGTGGGGCTGTCATGTCATACGACCACATTTACCTCCACTTCACAAAGTAGTTTAGGTTATAGGTATGCTTATGAAATTGTCTAGTGTGCAGAGCCTGTGGACTAAGAGGGGTTATAGGAACCCTCCCCAGAACACTGGCAGACTGGGGAGAGTGAGAGGCACACAGAGAGAGGGACTGTGAGATGTTTCATGGGAGAATGAGATGGCGTAGTATTTCAAATCCAACTCTTAAGACGGCACAGAACATACTCAATATGCAATATGTATCCTTTAAAGACAGAAATGAGCCCACACTGGAATGGACTTAGTCTAAATGGGACAGTGTTGCCTTGTTGCTTTCAGTGTATTGGTTAAGATAACCATGGGTCAACCATAGAAATATAATGACTAGATTACACAGATTCTATTTGTATGGGGTAAATCAGTGTGAATGACAGTGTGGGGCTTTACGGGTTATTGTGGGAGAATCAATGAATGTATTAACTCCGGTCCTCCAGTACCCCCAGCACACATTTTTGTTGTGGCCGGACAAAAACACCTGATTCAACTTGCCAAGGGCTTGATAATTAGTTGAAAAGTAGAATCCGGTGTGCTTATGGGGCCACAACAAAAATATGTACTGTTGAGGGCACTGGAGGACCGGAGAAGGGAACCACTGAATAGGCTACATTAAGCCCTGTGAGACTATACGCATAAGTTTTTCCATCAGCAGCAGCTAGGTCATGAAAAGGTCAATGTGGAAGAATCAGAGTCTGCAGTGCAGTAGCCATCCCGTGGGTGTGGCCAAAACAAGAGGGTGAAAAAACACACAGGCACAGTCTGGGTATCCATAGTAGCCAGGGGCACACTGGTCACATTGCCATCCAATGTAGTTGGCACGGCAACGGCACTGTTCGTTGGGCCCGCAGACTCTGTCAGTCACACCTGCACCCTCACAACGACACACTGTCATTGTGAAATAAAGTGGTGGGAAAGAGATTACTGTTTTCGTCTACTACAGGTTGATTTAGTCAATAATTAAACAAAACATGGCCTCCCCAGTGGCGCAGCGGTCTAAGGCACTGAACAGATCCTGGCTCGATCCTAGGCTGTGTCGCAATCGGCCGCGACCGGGAGACCCATGAGGCGGTGCACAATTGGCCCAGCATCGTCGGGGTTAGGGGTGGGTTTGGCCGGCCGGGATGTCCTTGTCCCATCGCTCTCTAGTGACTCCTATGGCAGGCCGTGCGCATGCACTCTGACACGGTCGCCAGGTGTAAGGTGTTTTCTCCAACACACTGGCGTAGCTGGCTTCCGGGTTAAGCGAGCATTGTGTCAAGAAGCAGTGCGGCTTGGCGGGGTTGTGTTTCGGAGGACGCACGGCTCTCGACCTTCGCCTCTCCCGAGTCCGTACGAGAGTTGCAGCGATGAGACAAGACTGTAATCTTGGATATCATTCATCTTTTGTGGGGTCATGTTTTGGTGTAAAATTTACTTCAAAGAGGTTTTGAGAAATTAAATTGTTGATCTATTTGAGATGCGGTTTGGTGAGAGGGAAAGGTTCCTCACATTGGCAGTTAGGGAAGGTGTGGTGTCCTGGTCGACAGCGGTCACATCGCTGGCCCTCCACCCCTTCACGGCACACGCAGCGCCCTGACGCATCACACAGCTCCAGAACTGATCCACGTCGGTCACACAAACACTCTAAACACACACATACACAAAAAATGCATTATCCACTGCAGACACACTCTCTGAATGTAAATAAAACACAGAAGACACATTTCATCACGACACCAGAAAAGTTTGATTTAGGCTCAATATATAATGGGAAGCCCCACAGGCTTTCCCACAACATGTGTCATTGGCAATGGGCCCTTCTTTAGCACAGTTTAAGATGAAATTCCTTCACATTCAGGACACTGGATGAAAGGAAATTATTGTTGTCGCCCACATTCCCAGACAAACAATGAAAATAAATATGGGAGACTGAGCCAGACAGAGTAAAATACATCCTTTATATCCTAGTTTCAAATAAAAACAAGCTATTTTTGGAATCTGGCATTTTCCCCCAAGTTGATCCCAGCGAGAGAGAAAACAAAGTCAAGCGGGAATTTGGGAGGGGACCCTTCATAGCTATTAATAGAATGTCTGTTAGTTTATCCCTGAACCATCCCAGCTGACCAGTGGCATCATGGGAAGAAGACATGCTGGCAACCATCAGGCAAGAGAGAGCACTTAACCTTCATAAGAAAAGAAAACATGCTGATAGTCAAGATCTTGAAATAATCAGATGAGTACACAGTGCAGTGTTATCACACACACACACACACACACACAAGTAAACCCATTTGGATTGAGTGGTCCCCTAAAAGGTCTAGTAATCCTCTGTTCTATGACCTGTCCTGTCCGTAAATAACTCAACAGCATGACTCACAGAAAGAGTCGGAGGCAGTGCTCTCTACAGGCAGGACATCTTAAATAGAGATGAGAGTGTGAAAGAGAGAGAGAGAGAGAGACAGACAGACACAGAGACAAGGAGACAGAGAGAGATTCTCAGCCTCACTCCCTTAGAGGTGTCAGGAGACCTACTGCCATTCAGGAGTCAGAGCTGAGGTGGTGTAAAAGCTGTTAGTATAGCGTAGTGTAGTCTAATCACACTCACGTTGACAGCTGGGTGGTCCGAAATAACCAGCAGGGCAGGCAGCGGGCCCTGAGGGGGGGGGGGGGAGAAAGTGAGAGGTGTTACACTAAAAAGAAGGCGACAAACTAATCAGATAATCAAGATCATTATCAGAGTGATCAGACTAACATATAACGAGGAAACATGGGTAGTTTATGTGGTAATGTTTTGTCTTGTTATAAAAGGGTATGTTAGATTACATTACACTGTGGTTACAATGTGTACAACACTTACCCACTATATGGCCGGCAGGAGATTTAGTGGTGGGCTGGTAGATTGGATATCCTGATTTAAAAGAAAAGCGTAAAATCTCATTTTAACACCATGAACATCTACAGTGCTTTGTGTGCTGTGCTCTACTTGGTATGAGGATACAAGCTAAGTGCTATTAGGATATAAATTGCATTGAACACAATGCTAAATACTGCAACATAATTTGAATCAGACTGATTCATGAGCTTTAAGACAATGACCAAAAATAAAAAACCTCCTGGCAAATAGAGATAGTATCGATGGATAGCAGCCCACCCCAAAGAGATAACAACATAACTTAGTTACTACCAGGGAGTCTGTCTACATGTTTAGACTGATAAAATCCTGATTTTAATAATCACATCCAGTAATACATCTCTGTACTGTATTAATAAAATGCCAACCCAAATTCTTAATTCCACATTAAATATTTTGTTTATATGACAAGGGAAAGCTAACCACCTAGGGTCGATTACTCACTCATTAGAGTTTCTGTATAAAAGATGACATGAAATGTTTAGTTTTTTTTGTATCTACCATAGCTAAAACAACGGGGCAATCAAGATATTTATACAGACCCTTTTGTTTTTACTGTGGAGGGCATGATTAGACTATGGGGATGAGGAGGGCATGTTGAGGAATGTAGCCAGGACGACATCATGTTTCACTTTTCTATGGGATTGGACTGTTCCAGAGAACATCAGTTAAACAGATTCCAGATGTATAATGTCAGTAAACAGTGAGGAGGAGTGAGGAACAGAGAGCATCTTGGAGATGACACTGTTCTTGTTAATACAGCAACTGTGGAAAGACATGAGTGTGCGCATGAAAGTAACATATCTTACTCAACTGTGTCTCTAATAAGGACTTGGGCATTTCAGAAAATAGACAGGCTACTTTGGGAGAATAGATAGACAGTACATATAACTGCCAAACTCTCTCACAAACACATAGTGTGACACATGGTGATTGCTGTGACAAGTCGATGTGTCAATCATGGCTTTTGGTCTGACACCATGTGAATTTTTGTTTTTAAGTATATATTTAGTTTTTTAACCTTTATTTTACTAGGCAAGTCAGTTAAGAACAAATTCTTATTTACAATGACGGCCTACACCGGCCAAACTCGGACGACGCTGGGTCAATTGTGCGCCGCCGTACGGGACTCCCAATCACGGCAGGTTGTGATACAGCTTGAATCACGAGGAATGTTCTAAATACAGAGTTGAAACATGACCTTAAGCATCATCTAAAGGTCAATAATAAGAATACGAGAAAAAAGAACAACTCAACTGAAAGACAGGCAGTCTGTATGTTGGCATGCTAAGGTATGACAGAATGAGGAGAGCGTGGTAAAGGATTGATATTTAATTTCCTCTGAGAGTATGTTGTAGCAGTACTGCGGCCTTTGAAGGAGTAGTCTTCATTGTCATTTGTATTCATGTAATTATTGTGTGTTTATATATCTAGGATCCTAAAATGTAAATTCATTATTACATGCAAATCCAGTTAATTGATATTTTCCAAATCAACTCAACCTTTACCTGGTTGTGTGAATGTACAGTATTTCTACTTTGTATTTAGAACATTCCTTGTGCTTCTCATGGTGTCAGACCAAAAGCCATGATTGACAAGCCCTTACTTAAGGGCGTCACCACATTGAATGTAGAATGTTCCTTTATTTGTCAGTTGACTACTTGTGAGCCTTTCTAATTAGCTAATTGCACACACCTGTGGCCTCCTGCTTCAATTGCTCAGTTTCTTTTTATGTCATGAAAGGTTTAATAAAAATAGCTATCTTTAATAAAAATCACTATCTCTGTCTCGTCAATGTGAGAGGGCATCGGCCAGCTATCTCACACAGCTCCACAGAAAACATCCCGCATACTTTTTTATATCTGGACATGTTGGAGGAGCAATCTTGGCTAATCTCTCGAAGTGTCAAAAACTCTTTGACAAGCACACAAAGGAAAACGATCCAAAACATTAAATAATTTGACAAAGTGTTCTTATATATTATGTAGGAAGGAGGTCAATTAGCCTTCTTCAGAACCCAACTCTTCACTACATGCTGCATGGTCTCTTACTGTATCGTAAAGCTTCCTCTGAGGTCAAAAGCAGGACTTCCTGAATTAAGAGCTTCTGAAGGAGTTTCCTTCCTCACCCTGGGTCCAAATGTACACCAAGCAAGGGCATGGCACTATTACACCGCTTCTTATTTGTTATTCATTCATTTGTTTGTTCATTCTCTCACTGATCATTCATTCATTTCTTTGTTGTTTGTTCGTTCGTTCGTTCATTCATCCATCTGCCCCTCCATCCATCCATCCACTAATTCATTCATTTCCTCTGGGTACAACGTATTTCCAATCCCAAATAAATCGCTTTATATAAGTAATTTGTACATCATCTTAGAAATGAGGAGAGTTTACATACTGATGCACTGCGGGTAGCCATAGTAACCATCTGCACAGAGTTTACAGTTGTTTCCCGTGAATTCTGGCCGGCATCGGCAGCGTCCTGTCCCCATCTCACAACCAGCAGTAGTCCTGGCATCACACCTGCAGGCTGTAGTCACACACACACACACACACACACACACACACACACACACACACACACACACACACACACACACACACACACACACACACACACACACACACACCAAACTTCAGTCATGGGAAAACACTGCTCTTGCTGCTTGTGACAGTGCATTCGGAAAGTATTCATGTCCTTCTAAAATTCATGAAAAAATTAAAATAAAAAATAAACATTCAATCTACACAAAATACACAATGACAAAGCAAAAACATTTAGAAATGTTTGAAAGTGTATTACAATTTTTTTTACTGAAATATCACATTTAAATTAGTATTCAGACCCTTTACTAAGTACTTTGTTGATGGATCTATGGCAGCAATTACAGCCTCAAGTCTTCTTGGGTATGACGCTAAAAGCTTGGGGTTCAAGTCCGGGCTCTGGCTGGGCCACTTAAGGACATTCAGAGACTTGTTCCGAAGCCACTCCTGCTTTGTCTTGGCTGTGTGCTTAGGGTTGTTGTCCTGTTGGAAGGTGAATCTTCTCTTCAGTCTGAGGTCCTGAGTGCTTTGGAGCAGGTTTTCATCAAGGAGCTCTCTGTACTTTGCTCCTTTCATCTTTCCCTCGATCCTGACTAGTCTACCAGTCCCTCCCACTGAAAAACATCCCCACAACATGATGCTGCCACCACCATGCTTCACCATAGGGATGGTGCCAGGTTTTTTTATTTAGAATACATTTGCAAAAAATGTATAAAAACCCGTTTTCGCTTTGTCATTATGGGGTATTGTATGTAGATTGATTGGGAAAATGTTTTATTTAATCCATTTTAGAATAAGGCTGTAACAAAATGTGAAAAAAAAAAAAAAAAAAAAAAAAAAGGAATACTTTCTGAATGCACTGTATACGGCAACAATCAAAGGACATTATGATAGAACTAACAAGCTTTCACAGTCTGTGTTTTCCCAAGTCAACACCTTCCGCTTTTAAGCTCTCTTAAGGGCTTAGAAGCATTTCCTTTACATGCAATGCATTCATTTCTCATCCAGTCTGACATCAAAATAGAAATCAAATGAACATTCTTTGTGGGAATAAACTATACAGTACAGTGACGTCAGGATTGTGTTTTATCAATCTCCTGCAAAATTGTCCCTAGTTTATACAGTTTCAGTCAAAATAAGATGTCAAAATTCCAACACATATGGAATCATGTAGTCAGCAAAAAAAGTGTTAAACAAAATCAAAATATATTTGATATTCTTCAAAGTAGACACCCTTTGCCTTGATGACAGCTTTGCACATTATTGGCATTCTCTCAACCAGATTCATGAGGTAGTCACCTGGAAAGCATTTCAATTAACAGTGGTGCCTTGTCAAAAGTTAATTTGTGGAATTTATTTCCTTCTTAATGCGTTTTAGTCAATCAGTTGTGTTGTGACAAGGTAGGGTTGGTATTGCTTGGGCCAAGAAACACGAGCAATAGACATTAGACCGGTGTAAATCTGTCCTTTGGTCTGATGAGTCCAAATTTGAGATTTTTGGTTCCAACCGCTGTGTCATTGTGAGGTGCAGAGTAGGTGAACAGATGATTTCCGCTTGTGTGGTTCCCACCATGAAGCATGTAGGAGGTATGTTAGTTCCTCAGGGCTGTGTAATCCACTGCATTTTAGCTCCATTATGTATGTATGAGGGGTTTCTCGGCTCTCTTCTATCCAAAGCCTGTATAGGACTTTGGAAGAGGCCTCCTCCCTCAACATACCAATACAATATCTCACAATGTATACAGTACTGTCTTAGTCAAGCAGTGTTCAATTTATTGATTGTCAAATCATAAGCTTTTTCGCTTGTTCACATAAAACATAGACTAGAGCAATTAGTTTTGTAGTTGGCAATTTTCTTGCTGAATTATGACTTTCTATACATTCAGTTGTATGGAATAATTGTATTTTTTCTCCATGAAGCCCACACAGGTTCTTACTTGAATTAACAAAATGTCTTTCTCCTGACAAATACCAAACTAACTTCACTTTACACATCACTTCTATTTTCTAACAAAGTCCGTAGGGCTTTTTCGAAGAGATGGTATCTGCTGTGCTGGTACAGCCACATACTGATTCTGTCATTTGTCACACAGTAGGGGTGGGGGGGGGGGGGGGTTCTCTGTTTTTTTAGATTAACAAAGATACAGTTTAGGCTATACATTTTTTTTTTTATCGTTGAATGTTTGAATGTTTTTCAGCTGTTCAAATGGATTACCTGGTAAACCATATCCCGATTCCTAGACTTCTGAAAATGCTGTATTGCTTTAGCAATGCCTGCTGTAACTCTGGGGATCCATCTATCATCATGAGTTAACCCTGTTGATCTCTGCAGTGATTTCAGGGGATCTACTGTACTGTATTCCTACCAGCCACATGTCAACCTGTTACTGCCATTAATTTACTTTTATGAGTTGGGCTACTACAGCTGTGCATGGATTACTACAGTACACAGGTTACCTTACACTGTAGTACCACATCAATTTGCCTGTTGTATGCCATGTTCCCTTCATAATTATGATGGATCTGAATTTCAAAACATGTCGCCATATACAATAACATGTCTTCATATACTGTACAATTGGAGTCCATGGGCGTTCAGTATCAATTATCCCCATGGTCTTTGGAAGCCATGACAGGTACAACATAATGTGTTTTATCTTAAGTATTTTCTATCAAGTTAATCATTAATTTGTAAATAATGTGTTACAGGTTTCAAAACCAGCCAATGGAACAGGTTGCAGTTTACAACAGCACAGTGAGTGGCGAATGAGCATTGACCTTAATTAAGTATTTTTATGTCTTTTAAAAGCACTGAGGGCAACCATTTTAAATCGCCTCTCAAAGCCCAATTACAACTAGCAGCTATTTATGTGGCGAGGAGGAACAACGAGGTACTATGCTAGCAATGTAAACAAGTGTAGCTCTGAATTTAGCAACAATATAAGTGGCTAGTGCTATTGCTTGGTGCCTGTGTGTGTGCGTGTGTGTGTGTGTGCGTGTGTGTGTGTGTGCGTGTGTGCGTGTGTGCGTGTGTGTGTGTGTGTGTGTGTGTGTGCATGTGTGTGTGTGTGTGCGTGTGTGTGTGTGTGTGTGTGTGTGTGTGTGTGTGTGTGTGCATGTGTGTGTGTATTAGTATTAGTCATAGGTCAGAAAGCAAGCAAGCAACACTAGCTCTTTACTAAACATTAATACCCCAACTATTTGATATACTGCAACTAAATGTGATAGTTTCACATCATTAGAAGGCACTTAGGAACAAAGGAAGACAGAAAGGCCATAGAGAAAGGACAAACTGAGAAATACAGTTTGAAGAGGAGAAGGAAGAGTCTCACTCACGTATACATCCATTGTGAGACTGTGGAGGTACTCCACGGGGTCTGTAGAATCCATCAGCACAAAGCTCACAGTTCACCCCCGCCGTGTTGTGCTAGTGGGAGGGAAATAGAGATATCAACCACCACACAACACACTGCTGTCCTGCTTTAGTGTGAATGGGTCAGAGGGACACAATGTTTTAGAGGGCAACTAAGGTTCCTCCAAAGCAAGAACACAAAAATGCTAAACTGTTAAACATTAGATAAATGTTTGTATCAAACGCATCTTACTGTTAATCTATCAGTTTGCGTTTGGTACCTTATCCTATTTCACAAGGAGCGTGTATGCAGTGTAGATGGCTTGTTTTAACATGCTTCCTGCAAGGGTATTTTAGTCCCAAATGATAATAGTGCATCTCACTATTGTTGTCTTGGGAGATTTAGTCAAAATGAGCTGGCTGACATCTTGTTTGAGTTGGAAGACATGCCAACTCCTGTACAGAGAGGGATTTCTCTTCATTCCGTTTGCACAAGGAGTTTAATACAGAAAATATCCACTGTGTATACGCTGACTTAAAACTGATCCACGCTTATTGAAATTTCCATTACAGACCTCCATGCCTGCTCCTAGATCTGGGTCATGTTCATTATGGCACAACTTAGCAAAATGTTTTGCAATGGTACAGAAAAAAAATGTTTTTTATTGGACAAATGCTGCTAACAGATCTCTGACCAATTCCTGTTGAACGCGGAATGAGAGAGAGCTCGATTTGTTGTTTTGGAAAGTTTGTTGTTTTGGGAAGTTTTTAAAAAATATTTTAAAAGTTTAGTTGCTAGCTACCTTTTGAGTTTGGATCCAGCGGTTGGCATCAGTTGCTGGGAGCGCTCCTATCTATCCAGTGATCCTGCCGACCAAGGCCGGGTCTGAGGAGCTGTTTGGCATAGCAGCTAGCGTAACCTACGTTGTTACCATGACAAAGACCAAAGCCGGTGGGAGTACCGTTGAGGACAGTTGTGTCTCTCTATCACAGGTGAAAGATCTTTAAAACAAATAAAACAAGTTCTACAAGCAGTTGTTACAACAACAAGAAAATAGCTTAAAGTGTTTTGTCCAAAAAGGGGTGGAGTCAACTAATAAAATGATGGACAACCTGATGAGAGGCCCAGGACCTGAAGAAGAGTTTGCAGTTCTCCAAAGGTCAGCTCGATGAGTTTAAACAGGAGAACGGCAAGATGACAGCAATTGAGAGAGGACATCAGTTTTGTATGTGAGTCCATGATAACAATGACGGCAAAATCTGATTATCTCGAGGGACAATCAAGGCGGAATAACATGGTTGTGGACGGAATTGCATGAGACCTGGACGGAGTGAGGGAAAGGATCTTGGAGAAACTGAAGATGAACCACAGGAAGATTGTGGTGGAGCGTGCCCAGAGGACTGGAAAACCCACCACCGGTCGAGGTGACAGTGGTCAAGAACCTGAGGTTCAAGGACAAGGTAGTTGTTCTGAAAAGAGCCAACAACTTGAGAGGAATGTATATTCTTCCTCAACAAGGACTATCCTGAATCTGTGTGCCAGAAGAGGAAATAACTTAACCCAGCCATGAAAGCTGCCAGAGGGTTGGGGACATTGCCTACATCCGCTATGACAGGTTCATTGTCCACCCTCCCTCCCAAAAGCCTGCAAGGGATGAGAGAGCCAAGCCTATGGGTTCGTAGCTTCAATCCTGCAGAACACACAAACACAACAAACTGATTAATGGACTGCTGAATGTTTTTGTTTTTTTTCTTGCTTTGTTTGCTCTTTTCTGTATTATGTCTATCTCTGATAAGCTACCCAGGAAAGGGCTGAAAATAACCCATATTAATATATGTAGCCTTAGAAATAAGGTTCATGAAATCAATAACTTGCTAACATCAGATAACATTCATATATTAGCCATTTCTAACACTCACTTAGATAATTCATTTTATGATGCAGCAGTAGCATTACAAGGATATACCATCTATAGAAGAGACAGGAATGCTTATTGGGGAGGTGTGGCTGTATATATTCAGAGCCATATCCCTGTAATACTTAGAGAAGATCTATGTCAAGTGTTATTGAAAAGCCTTTAATTTTGGGGTGTTGCTATAGGCCACCAAGTGCTAACAGTCAGTATCTAAAGTATATGTGTGAAATGCTTGATAGTGAATGTAATGTAAAAAGAGAGGTCAACTTTCTTAGAGACCTGAATATTGACTGGTTTTCATCAAGCTGTCCGCTCAAGAGGAAGCTTCTCACTGTAACCAGTGCCTGTAATCTGGTTCAGGTTATTAATCTACCTACCAGGGTGTTAACTAACACTACAGGAACAAGATCATCCACATGTATCACATGTTTACTAACACTGTAGAACTTTGTTCTAAAGCTGTATCCATTCCCATTGGATGCAGTGATCACAATATAGTGGCTATATTCAGGAAAGCCAAAGTTCAAAAAGCTGGGCCTAAAATAGTGTATAAGAGATCATTCAAAATTACTTTTGTGGATGATGTTAAAAATAGTTGTTGGTCTGATGTGATTAATAAGGAGCATCCAGGACCCTGCACTTGATGAATTGCTTCTACCAATTATTGATAAACATGCAGCTGACTGTTAGAATTGTTAAGGCTTCATGGAATGATGAGGTATTGAAAAACGGTATGGTTGAAAGAGTCTGGCTGTACATCTGACTGGCTGACTTACTTCAAATTGAGAAATTATGTGACTAAACTCAACAAAATTAAGAAGAAACTGTATTATTAAGCCGAGATCAATGACATAAAGAATGATGTAAATAAGAAATTGTAAGACTTTAAATGAAATTATGGGCAGAAAGACATTCAACTCCATCTTTCATCCAATCAGATTAATTCATCACAAAACCATTCGATGTTGTCAATTATTTTAATGATTACATCATTGGCAAAGTGGGCAAACTTAGGCAAGAAATGGCAACAACGAACAGTGAGCCATCATATTCATGTATAAAAAAAACGAATAATGAAAGAAAATCATTGCAAGTTTGAATTTTGTAAAGTTAGTGTGGGAGAGGTGGAAAAATTATTGTTATCGATCAATAATAACATACCTCATGGCATTGACAACAAGATGGAAAGCTACTGAGGATGGTAACTGACGTTATAGCCACTCCTATCTGTCATATATTTAATCTGAGCCTAGAGGAAAGTGTTTGTCCTTAGGCCTGGAGGGAAGCAAAAGTCAAGGCTCTGCATCTGTCCTCGTGCTCTTAGACCTTAGTGCTGCTTTTGACACCATCGACCACCATATTCTTTTGGAGAAATTGGAAACCTTAAATCGGTCTACACAGACAAGTTCTTGCCTAGTTTAGATCTTATCTGTCGGAGAGATATCAGTTCGTCTCCGTGGTTGGTTTGTCCTCTGACAAATCAATTGTTAGTTTCAGTGTTCCTCAAGGTTCCGTTTAACTTCCATATGCGGACGACACACAGCTGTACATTTCAATGAAACATGGTGATGCTCCAAAATTGTCTGCCCTGGAAGCCTGTGTTTCAGACATAAGGAAGTGGATGGCGGCAAATGTTTTACTTTTAAACTCTGACAAAACAGAGAAGCTAGTACTAGGTCCCAAGAAACAAAGAGATCTGCTTTTGGATCTGACAATTAATCTTGATGGTTGTACAATCGTCCCCCAAAAAACTGTAAAGGACCTCTGCGTTACTCTGGACAGTGATCTATCTTTTAACGAACATATCAAGAATATTTCAAGGACAGCTTTTTTCCATCTTTGTAACATTGCAAAAATCAGACATTTTTTGTCCAAAAATGATGCAGAAAAGCTAATCCATGCTTTTGTCACTTCTAGATTAAATTATTGCAATGCTTTACTATACGGCTACCCGGATAAAGCACTAAATAAACTTAAATTAGTGCTAAACACGGATGCTAGAATCTTGACTAGAACCAAAAAATGTGATCATATTACTCCCGTGCTGTGGTTCCTGTTGAGGTTAGGGCAGATTTCAAGGTTTGCTAACCTACAAAGCATTACATGGGCTTGCTCCTACTTATCTCTCAGATTTGGTCCTGCCGTTCATACCTACACGTACACTCCGGTCACAAGACGCAGGCCTCCTTATTGTCCCTAGAATTTCTAAGCAAACAGCTGGAGGCAGGGTGAGACGAAGACTCGGTCTCGACCTTTAAGTCTTTACTGAAGACTCATCTCTTCAGTAGGTCCTATGATTGAGTGTAGTCTGGCCCAGGGGTGCAAGGGTGAACGGAAAGGCACTGGAGCGACGAACCACCCTTGCTGTCTCTGCCTGGCCGGTTCCTGTCTCTCCATTGGGATTCTCTGCCTCTGACCCTATTACGGGGGCTGAGTCACTGGCTTACTGGTGCTTCCATGCCATCACTAGGAGGGGTGCGTCACTTCCTGTCCGGTTTGTCGCCCCCTCGGGCTTGTGCAGTGGAGGGGATCTTTCGTGGGCTATACTCAGCCTTATCTCAGGGTAGTAAGTTGGTAGTTGTTAAAATCCCTCTATTGGTGTGGGGGCTGTGCTTTGGCAGAGTGGGTGGGGTAATATCCTGCCTGGTTGGCCCTGTCCGGGGGTATTGTCGGGGGTATTGTCGGAAAAGGCCACAGTGTCTCCTGACCCCCCGTCTCAGCCTCCAATATCTATGCTGCAATAGACTATGTGCTGGGGGGCTAGGGTCAGTTTGTTAAATCTGATGTTATTATCCGGCGTCTTGTGTGAATTTAAGTATTCTCTCTCTAATTCTCTCTCTCTCCCACTCTACCTCCCCTCCCGGAGGACCTGAGTGGTATAATGGCCTTTTCTGGTTCTAACAGCAGACCTAAGAAATTTCCCCTCGGGGATCAATCAATAAATACCTACCTACCTACCTACCTACCTACAGTGGGGAGAACAAGTATTTGATACACTGCCGATTTTGCAGGTTTTCCCACTTACAAAGCATGTAGAAGTCTGTAATTTTTATCATAGGTACTCTTCAACTGTGAGTGACGGAATCTAAAACAAAAATCCAAAAAATCACATTGTATGATTTTTAAGTAATTAATTTGCATTTTATTGCATGACATAAGTATTTGATACATCAGAAAAGCAGAACTTAATATTTGGTACAGAAACCTTTGTTTGCAATTACAGAGATCATACGTTTCCTGTAGTTCTTGACCAGGTTTGCACACACTGCAGCAGGGATTTTGGCCCACTCCTCCATACAGACCTTCTCCAGATCCTTCAGGTTTCGGGGCTGTCGCTGGGCAATACGGACTTTCAGCTCCCTCCAAAGATGTTCTATTGGGTTCAGGTCTGGAGACTGGCTAGGCCACTCCAGGACCTTGAGATGCTTCTTACGGAGCCACTCCTTAGTTGCCCTGGCTGTGTGTTTCGGGTCGTTGTCATGCTGGAAGACCCAGCCACGACCCATCTTCAATGCTCTTACTGAGGGAAGGAGGTTGTTGGCCAAGATCTCGCGATACATGGCCCCATCCATCCTCCCCTCAATACGGTGCAGTCGTCCTGTCCCCTTTGCAGAAAAGCATCCCCAAAGAATGATGTTTCCACCTCCATGCTTCAAGGTTGGGATGGTGTTCTTGGGGTTGTACTCATCCTTCTTCTTTCTCCAAACACGGCGAGTGGAGTTTAGACCAAAAAGCTCTATTTTTGTCTCATCAGACCACATGACCTTCTCCCATTCCTCCTCTGGATCATCCAGATGGTCATTGGCAAACTTCAGACGGAACTGGACATGCGCTGGCTTGAGCAGGGGGACCTTGTGTGCGCTGCAGGATTTTAATCCATGACGGCGTAGTGTGTTACTAACGGTTTTCTTTGAGACTGTGGTCCCAGCTCTCTTCAGGTCATTGACCAGGTCCTGCCGTGTAGTTCTGGGCTGATCCCTCACCTTCCTCATGATCATTGATGCCCCATGAGGTGAGATCTTGCATGGTGCCCCAGACTGAGGGAGATTGACCGTCATCTTGAACTTCTTCCATTTTCTAATAATTGCGCCAACAATTCTTGCCTTCTCACCAAGCTGCTTGCCTATTGTCCTGTAGCCCATCCCAGCCTTGTGCAGGTCTACAATTTTATCCCTGATGTCCTTACACAGCTCTCTGGTCTTGGCCATTGTGGAGAGGTTGGAGTCTGTTTGATTGAGTGTGTGGACAGGTGTCTTTTATACAGGTAACGAGTTCAAACAGGTGCAGTTAATACAGGTAATGAGTGGAGAACAGGAGGGCTTCTTAAAGAAAGACTAACAGGTCTGTGAGAGCCGGAATTCTTACTGGTTGGTAGGTGATGAAATACTTATGTCATGCAATAAAATACAAATTAATTATTTAAAAATCATACAATGTGATTTTCTGGATTTTTGTTTGATTCCATCTCTCACAGTTGAAGTGTACCTATGATAAAAATTACAGACCTCTACATGCTTTGTAAGTAGGAAAACCTGCAAAATCGGCAGTGTATCAAATACTTGTTCTACCTACCTACCTACCTACCTACCTACCTACCTACCTACCTACCTACCTACCTACCTACCTACCTACCTACCTACCTACCTACCTACCTACCTACCTACCTACCTACCTACCTACCTACCTACCTTAGGACCATGCTTCAGGACTACCTGCCCTGATGACTCCTAGCTGTCCCCAGTCCACCTGGTCGTGCTGCTGCACCGGTTTCAACTCTTCTGCCTGTGGTTATGGAACCCTGACCTGTTCATTGGACGTGCCACCTTGTCCCAGACCTGCTGTTTTCAGCTCGCTCTCTCTCTCTCTCTACGGTACCTGCGCTCTCTACCACATCTAAAATGCCTGGCTATGAAAAGCCAAGTGACATTCACTCCTGATGTATTTACCTGTTGCAACCTCTACAACCACTATGATTATTATTTGACCCTGCTGGTCATCTAGGAACGTTTGAACATCTTAGATAAAGAACTGGCCTTAATGGCCATAAATTGTTATAATCTCCATCCGGCACAGCCAGAAGAGGACTGGCCACCCCTCAGAGCCTGGTTCCTCTCTAGGTTTCTTCCTAGGTTTTTGCCTTTCTAGGGAGTTTTTCCTAGCCACCGTGATTCTACATCTGCATTGCTTGCTGTTTGGGGTTTTAGGCTGGGTTTCTGTAGAGCACTTTGTGACATCGGCTGATGCAAAAAGGGCTTTATAAATAAATGTGATTTGATTTGATGATTCTGCTACCCAAGAGTGGTAAAACGGCTCTTAGCAAACCAAATACAATGCTACATCTCTGCAAATAAATTAACTAAAGACTTTCAGCATGCTTATAGAGAAGGACACTCAACATATACTGCACTGACACAAATGACTAATGATTGGTTGAAAGAAATTGATAATAAGATTGGGGGCTGTAATGTTACATTTCAGTACATGCTTTGAAATTATTGACCATAACCTGTTGTTGAGAGAACTTATGTGTTATGGCTTTTCAACATCTGACATACCGTGGATTCAGACCAATAGAACTGAGAGGGTTTTCTTTAATGGAAGCTTCTCTAACGTCAAACATGTAAAGTGTGGTGTACTGCAGAGCAGCTCTCTAGGCCCTCTTCTCTAGGCATTAAATAAAGTATGCTGATGATTCAACCATATAAGCATCAGCAACCACAGCTAATGAAGTCAGTGAAATATCTTGATTATTGTCCTGTCATATGGTCAAGTCCTGCAGGCTCTAGTTTTATATTATCTTGAATATTGTCCAGTCATGTGGTCAAGTCCTGCAGGCTCTAGTTTTATATTATCTTGATTATTGTCCAGTCATGTGGTCAAGTCCTGCAGGCTCTAGTTTTATATTATCTTGATTATTATCCTGTCATATGGTCAAGTCCTGCAGGCTCTAGTTTTATATTATCTTGATTATTGTCCTGTCATATGGTCAAGTCCTGCAGGCTCTAGTTTTATCTTATCTTGATTATTGTCCAGTCATGTGGTCAAGTCCTGCAGGCTCTAGTTTTATATTATCTTGATTATTGTCCTGTCATGTGGTCAAGTCCTGCAGGCTCTAGTTTTATATTATCTTGATTATTGTCCTGTCATGTGGTCAAGTCCTGCAGGCTCTAGTTTTATATTATCTTGATTATTGTCCAGTCATGTGGTCAAGTCCTGCAGGCTCTAGTTTTATATTATCTTGATTATTGTCCTGTCATATGGTCAAGTCCAAGTGGTGTGGTTGAGTGCTGCAAAGAAAGACCTAGTTAAGCTGCAGCTGGCCCAGAACAGAGCGGCCCGTTTTGCTCTTCATTGTAATCATAGGGCTAATATAAATACTATGCATGCCAGTTTCTCTTGGATAACAGTTGAGGAAATACTGACTGTGTAATTTCTTGTTTTTATAAGAAACATTAATGTGTTGGAAAGTCCAAATTGTTTGCATAGTCAACTTACACACAGCACTGACACACACACACACACACACACACACACACACACAAACACACCCCACCAGACAAGCCACCAGGAATCTTTTCACAGTTCCCAGGTCCAGAACAAATTCAAGGAAACATACAGTATTATACAGAGCCATGAGTGCATGGAACCCCCTTCCATCTTACATAGTGCAAATGAACAGCAAACCTGGTTTAAAAAAAACAAATAAAGCAATACCTCACGGCACAACGGCTCTCTCCCATGTGACCTACTTGTTGTGTGTATGTACTGATATGTATGTGTATGTGTAACTGATAGATGCGAACACACACACACACACACACACACACACACACACACACACACACACACACACACACACACACAACATTTATGTTTTTTTTTAAATGTATTTAAATTGTAAAAAGTATTTTTTCTGTAATGTATTTTCCGTTTAATGTTGGACCACAGTAAGACTAGCTGTCGCCTTTGGTGTCGGATAATGGGGATCCTAATAGATCAAATCAAATTGAGGTAATGCCTAGTTTCACTCCATTAATTTCTGTTTTGTGCCTACTGAACACTACCCCTGTTCTCATTCTAGTTCAGGCATGCTCCCGGATCATCTTAAAGAGCACCCACATACATGCTATAGTCATTAAAACTCATTTTTCAACCACTACACAGATTTCATGTTAACAAACTATAGTTTTGGCAAGTCGGTTAGGACATCTATTTTGTGCATGACACAAGTAATCCTTCCAACAATTGTTTAAAGACAGATTATTTCACTTATAATTCACTATATCACAATTCCAGTGTCTCTGAAGTTTATATACACTAAGTTGACAAAGATCTTACTTTTTGGAGAAATGTCCTCTGGTCTGATGAAACAAAAATAGAACTGTTTGGCAATAATGACCATCGTTATGTTTGGAGGAAAAAGGGGGAGGCTTGCAAGCCGAAGAACACCATCCCAAGGGTGAAGCACGGAGATGGCAGCATCATGTTGTTGGGGTGCTTTGCTGCAGGAGGGACTGGTGCACATCACAAAATAGATGGCGTCATGAGGAAGGAACATTTATTAAATTATTGAAGCAACATCTCAAGACATCAGTCAGGAAGTTAAAGCTTGGTCGCAAATGGGTCTTCCAAATGGACAATAAACCCAAGCATACTTTCAAAATTGTGGCAAAATGGCTTAAGGACAACAAAGTCAAGGTATTGGAGTGGCCACAAAGCCCTGACCTCAATCCTATAGAACATTTGTGGGAAGAACTGAAAAAGTGTGTGCTAGCAAGGAGACCTACAAACCTGACTCAGTTACACCAGTTTCTTCAGGATGAATGGGCCAAAATTCCTCCAACTTATTGTGGGAAGCTTGTGGAAGGCTACCCGAAACGTTTGACCCAAGTTAAACAATTTAAAGGCAATGCTACCAAATACTAATTGAGTGTATGTAAACTTCTGACCCACTGGGAATGTGATGAAAGAAATAAAATATTAAATAAATCATTCTCTCTACTATTATTCTGACATTTCACATTCTTAAAATAAAGTGGTGATCCTAACTGACCTAAGACAGGGAATTTTTACTAGGATTAAATGTCAGGAATTGTGAAAAACTGAGTTTAAATGTATTTGGCTAAGGTGTATGTAAACATCCGACTTAAACTGTACTATACATAATGTCAAATTACAATGGTGCATGTCATGCATCAAATCCAAAATATGGAAAAATATTGATGAGGATATCAAAATATAGTCTATGGCGCCTGCCTCTCGTGCACACACAGGCTTCATACCTGGCATTTGATGCACACTCCTCCGCCGTTGTAACTGCCGAAGGTGTCTAAACTTGCTGTCCTCTGCTCCACCTCTGGGTCGTAATAACACTCAGTGGCATGTGAATGGCACTGGCAAGCTGTGGGGAAAAAAACAAACAGACAAACACACAAATGAGAGACACACGAAACAAACACGCACACACAGACAGGTAAGAGTCAGTACTGTATTTTAGATTATATTATATCTAGTAACTATCTGTTACTATCCATTCCAAAAACGATTTGTTTTAATGAGCTGTTAATTTTTTTAAACAACCTTCAAGAGCTGTAATTTTATTGTGAGGAACTGCAGTTTTATCAGACATTGTTTCAGTTTTGTCCACTGTTATGTGAGTTTTTTTTTTTTAACGGGACAGCACTTTCTCTTCTTTCTCCTCTAAAACCTGCTCCTAACTCTGCCTGGTTAATGTTTATGAATGGTTAGTGTGCATTTGTAATACGTGAGTGCATGGACTGGATTACAGACTTCCCCCTCGCCATCTCTCTTTCGCTCTCTCTAGTTCTGCGGTTGTAGAGCTGCAGGGTCAAGTTTCAGCATCTCCGACTCAGGAGACTCGGGATCTTGTCAACAGGCCAAGGCAATTAGGAACCAGCTGGCATTGGGACTGACTGACTTGCTGTTTAGTGAACAGCAGCAGTACAGAAGACTGCATACAGTGCAGTTCATCACCACATACCACATGAGTAACGCCCTCAACAGTACAGTCTTCCCAGTTCCAACACCATATCAGGGCATTTAGCGCTAACGGTAGAAGAGATGTTGGGAGAATCATAAAAGATAAGATATTGCTACCATGGAAAGGAATATACCTGTCTATTAGTGGAATTATCACCAGTTTACCTATTTGCTTATGGCCTTGCCTACACCTAACGACTTGTTTTTTAAATTATATGAGCCAAAAAAATATTATTTTGAACTGAAACCTAATTATTTTTGGCTGATTTATTTTGATTTTCCCGTGATGTCGAGCAAGGGGGCACTGAGTTTGAAGGTAGGCCTTGAAATACATCCACAGGTCCAACTGACTCAAATGATGTCATTTAGCCTATCAGAAGCTTCTAAAGCCATGACATAATTTTCTGGAATTTTCCAAGCTGTTTAAAGGCACAGTCAACTTAGTGTATGTAAACTTCTGACCCACTGGAATTGTGTTGTAGTGAATTATAAGTTAAATAATCTGTCTATAAACAATTGTTGGAAGAATTACTTGTGTCAAGCACAAAGTAGATGTCCTAACCGACTTGCCAAAATATATTCTGTGGCTCTGCATTTGTGACAAAGGAGAGACAATAAACAACGGTCATACCCAGATACCTAGTTCACAATACCATGGCATCACAAACCAAACTATGATGGCTTGGCTATTAGTTATTTACATGTTGTACTTTCCAGCACAGTTCCAGTAATTATGTATTGTGGTGGATGTGCAAGCAGGTCAGTTCAGTACAGCTTGGTTTGGCTCAGTAGTGTGAATAGAGAACAGATAAAGGAGGGTGAGGATGGAGGGTGACAAAGAGAGGAGGGTGAAAATGGATGGGGAACAAAGTGAAGAGGGTGAGAATGGAAGGGAACAAAGAGAAAAGGGTTGAGGGGAACAAAGAGAGGAGAGTAAGGGTGGAGGGTGGTACTCACGTTGGCACTCGTTGGGGCTGTCTGTTGTCGCAGCCCGCCATGGCTTCTGGTTGAACCCTGGACAGCAGCGGTCACATGACTCACCACAGGTGTTGTGTTTGCACTCGCACTGCAGTCTAAAGACAGGAAGAGAAAAGAAAAGACATCTGGGTTTCCTGCATCATTCTTTTTTTTCATATATATATTTTTTTACCCCAATTTCGTGATATACAAATTGGTAGTTACAGTCTTGTCCCATCGCTGCAACTCCCATATGGACTCGGGAGAGGCGAAGGTCGAGAGCCGTGCGTCCTCCGAAACACAACCCCGCCAAGCCGCATTGCTTCTTGACACAATGCCCACTTAAGCCAGAAGCCAGCCGCACCAATGTGTCGGAGGTAACACCGTACATCATATCAACGTGCATGCGCCCGGTCCGCCACAGGAGTCGCTAGAGCGCGATGGGAAAAGGGCATCCCGGCCAGCCAAACCCTCCCCTAACCTGGACGACGCTGGGCCAATTGTGCGCCGCCTCATGGGTCTCCCGGTTGCAGCCGGCTGCGACACAGCCTGGGATCGAACCAGGATCTGTAGTGACGCAGCTAGCACTGCGATGCAGAGCCTTAGACCGCTGCGCCACTGGGGAGGCCCTTCCTGCATCATTCTTTCACATTTATGACTCTCAACTGAAGAAAGGATGTCGTGTAGCCTACAGTATATAATAAATATAGAGCATCTCTACTCAAAAGCATCTATATATTTTATATGGACCTTCATGCAAGGTGTAAAACAGTCAAATAACTCCCAAAGTGAGTGAAGCCAATACAATGGATAGATCAGTCGCTCACTGTCGAACTACAGTATGATGTCATTGACCCTTATTGTTACCGATAAAATACATCACCTCTATAACAGCATCATCTTGACCTCTTGCCAACGGTTTACATCACACTTACAATTACTACTAATCAGTATAACTAAAATAACCTGTTGCCTTTTACAATGGCAATGCCAGGAAACAAACAGATGAGGTAATTTCCTTTCTATCAAACCACCAGCTATCGCTTCAATCTCAGACACAGATGCTCTAAATTAAAACCCACTGAGTGAAACACAACACATCCATTCAACCCTGTAAATTATGAATAAACAATAAACAAAAGAAGAGTTTATCATTCTGGATTAAATCAATGAATCCTCTCCACCTTGTTTTGGGAAAAGTTTGCATACATAATACGCATATTACAGTATGAATGAATGATAGATAAACAATTCAACTGTAAGCATCAACAACAAGAAACTAGTCAAAAACAAGTGCATAGGCTTACAAATGTTACAGGTGAAGGTAAGAAAAGTACTCACTGATTCGGGTTGCCTCGGTTCCGTCCCCCACACACCTGTGCATGGCCATGACAAACGCAGCGTCCCCCAACACTGATGTCTTTGATGCTGTAGTAATACTGTCAACAGAGAGACGGAACAACACCGTCAGGATATTGTAGCAGGACCAAAACCATCAGCTCTATCTAAAACCCTCCATATCCACCTCACCTAAACAAACTCAACCATAGTCTGGCACCGCAGCTGATCTGAGTCACATTTGGGTTACCAGCACAATTTAAGCTGCATTTATACAGGTATGCCCATCTTATACAGTATATCAGCATACAGTGGGGAGAACAAGTATTTGATACACTGCCAATTTTGCAGGTTTTCCCACTTACAAAGCATGTAGAAGTCTGTAATTTTTATCATAGGTACTCTTCAACTGTGAGTGACAAAAATCCAGAAAATCACATTGTATGATTTTTAAATAATTAATTTGCATTTTATTGCATGACATAAGTATTTGATACATCAGAAAAGCAGAACTTAATATTTGGTACAGAAACCTTTGTTTGCAATTACAGAGATCATACGTTTCCTGTAGTTCTTGACCAGGTTTGCACACACTGCAGCAGGGATTTTGGCCCACTCCTCCATGCACATCCTTCAGGTTTCGGGGCTGTCGCTGGGCAATACGTACTTTCAGCTCCCTCCAAAGATTTTCTATTGGGTTCAGGTCTGGAGACTGGCTAGGCCACTCCAGGACCTTGAGATGCTTCTTACGGAGCCACTCCTTAGTTGCCCTGGCTGTGTGTTTCGGGTCATTGTCATGCTGGAAGACCCAGCCACGACCCATCTTCAATGCTCTTACTGAGGGAAGGAGGTTGTTGGCCAAGATCTCGCGATACATGGCCCCATCCATCCTCCCCTCAATACGGTGCAGTCGTCCTGTCCCCTTTGCAGAAAAGCATCCCCAAAGAATGATGTTTCCACCTCCATGCTTCACGGTTGGGATGGTGTTCTTGGGGTTGTACTCATCCTTCTTCTTCCTCCAAACACGGCGAGTGGAGTTTAGACCAAAAAGCTCTATTTTTGTCTCATCAGACCACATGACCTTCTCCCATTCCTCCTCTGGATCATCCAGATGGTCATTGGCAAACTTCAGACGGGCGTGGACATGCGCTGGCTTGAGCAGGGGGACCTTGCGTGCGCTGCAGGATTTTAATCCATGACGGCGTAGTGTGTTACTAATGGTTTTCTTTGAGACTGTGGTCCCAGCTCTCTTCAGGTCATTGACCAGGTCCTGCCGTGTAGTTCTGGGCTGATCCCTCACCTTCCTCATAATCATTGATGCCCCACGAGGTGAGATCTTGCATGGTGCCCCAGACCGAGGGAGATTGACCGTCATCTTGAACTACTTCCATTTTCTAATAATTGCGCCAACAGTTGTTGCCTTCTCACCAAGCTGCTTGCCTATTGTCCTATAGCCCATCCCAGCCTTGTGCAGGTCTACAATTTTATCCCTGATGTCCTTACACAGCTCTCTGGCCTTGGCCATTGTGGAGAGGTTGGAGTCGGTTTGATTGAGTGTGTGGACAGGTGTCTTTTATACAGGTAACGAGTTCAAACAGGTGCAGTTAATACAGGTAATGAGTGGAGAACAGGAGGGCTTCTTAAAGAAAGACTAACAGGTCTGTGAGAGCCGGAATTCTTACTGGTTGGTAGGTGATGAAATACTTATGTCATGCAATAAAATACAAATTAATTATTTAAAAATCATACAATGTGATTTTCTGGATTTTTGTTTTAGATTCCATCTCTCACAGTTGAAGTGTACCTATGATAAAAATTACAGACCTCTACATGCTTTGTAAGTAGGAAAACCTGCAAAATCGGCAGTGTATCAAATACTTGTTCTCCCCACTGTATATGGGTGGCTGAAATCAGCAACCACCATTTCAGGCCCTGTATGTTTGTTATGCCAGCCCAGCTCAACAGAACCCTAGAGTCTCTTTTCTGTGGCACTGCTCTTACAGCAAAAACATGTATATATATTTTTTTTATCACTTTGGTACTATTTTTAAGTATGTGATGAATTTTCTAAACTCTTAGTACAAAACTCCAAACTGGTGACAATAGTAACGCAGCCAGTCTTACATTCAAAACCTTTCATTGTGTATTCCTTTTGTTTGTAGATATCTTTCAACACACAATCATTGATACAAACCGTAAGTTTACTGTGAAATATAAGGAGTACATTGGTTTGATCACCAAAACACAACATAATGATTTCGCCTCAATTTAGTTATTTTATAACAATCAGTTAACCCAATAGCAAAAAATGTAAGATACATGTTTTAAAATCGGCCTTTGCTGTAGTATGCTACAGTACATTACACTGTTTTCACATTAGGAAATACACTTGCACTACCCATTAAAATTGATTGACATAAAATGTCCATCATTTCAATCCCATGTGTGATCAAAGGGGTGATCATTGAATACACAGTATATCTTTCACAATGTAATCAAATTAAAGAAACATAAATGCTTAGCAGGAACTAGTTTGCATCAAGCCAGTCTTAAGCATTTGGCCATATGTTCTTATAGAAACCGCAGTAAATATCCTCATTGTTCATGCACCTGGAGAAAACCTTTTGGCATGGTGAATCCAAGCCTGTCATACAGGGGTCTACTCATTCAAGGTTTTTTCTTTATTTTTGTACTATTTTCTACATTGTAGAATAATAGTGAAGAAATCAAAACTATGAAAAAACACATATGGAATCATGTAGAAACCAAAAAAGTGTTAAACATATCAAAATATATTTTAGATTCTTCAAAGTAGCCACCCTTTGCCTTGATCACAGCTTTGCACACCCTTGGCATTTTCTCAACCAGCTTCACCTGGAATGTTTTTCCAACAATCTTGAAGGAGTTCCCACATATGCTGAGCACTTGTAGGCTGCTTTTCCTTCACTCTGCGGTCGGGTTATTGTGGAGGCCAGGTCATCTGATGCAGCACTCCATTACTCTCCTTCTTGGACCGTTGCAAACTGTAGTCTGGATTTTTTATGGCGGTTTTGGAGCAGTAGCTTTTTCCTTGATGAGCGACCTTTCAGGTTATGTCGATATAGGACTTGTTTTACTGTGGATATAGATACTTTTGTACCCGTTTCCTCCAGCATCCTCACAAGGTCCTTTGCTGTTCTGGGATTGAATTGCACTTTTCACACCAAAGTACGTTCATCTCTAGGAGACAGAAAGTGTCTCCTTTCTGAGCGGTATGACAGCTGCGTGGTCCCATGGTGTTAATACTTGCATACTATTGTTTGTACAGATGAACGTGGTACCTTCAGGCGTTTGGAAATTGCTCCCAAGAATGAACCAGATTTGTGGAGGTCTGCCATTTTTTTCTGAGGTCTTGGCTGATTTCTTTTGATTTCCCTATGATGTCGAGCAAAGAGGCACTGAGTTTGAAGGTAGGCCTTGAAATACATCCACAGGTACACCTCCAATTGACTCAAATGATGTCAATTAGCCTATCAGAAGATTCTAAAGCCATGACATTATTTTCTGGAATTTTCCAAGCTGTTTAAAGGCACAGTCAACTTAGTGTATGAAATAATCTGTCTGTAAACAATTGTTGGAAGAATTACTTGTGTCATGCACAAAGTAGATGTCCTAACTGACTTGCCAAAACTATAGTTTGTTAACATGAAATCTGTGGAGTGGTTGAAAAATTAGTTTTAATGACTTAATGACAACCTAAGTGTATGTAAACTTCTGACTTCAACTGTACATCAGAGTCAGTGCAGATAGTTTGGGTTCCCTTAATTTACTATTTAGCAATCTGGTGTTTTGAGGGTACTATTTAATGAAGTTGCCAGTTGAGGACTTGTGAGGCATCTGTTTCTCAAACTAGACACTCAAATGTACTTGTCCTCTTGCTCAGTTGTGCACCGGGGCCTCCCACTCCTCTTTCTATTCTGGTTAGAGCCAGTTTGCGCTGTTCTGTGAAGGCAGTAGTACACAGCGGTGCACGAGATCTTCAGTTTCTTGGCAATTTCTCGCATGGAATACCCTTAATTTCTCAGAACAAGAATAGACTGACGAGATTCAGAAGAAAGTTATTTGTTTCTGGACATTTTGAGCCTGTAATCGAACCCCCAAATGCTGATGCTCCAGATACTCAACTAGTCTAAAGAAGGCCAGTTTATTGCTTCTTTAATCAGCACAACAGTTTTCAGCAGTGCTAACATAATTGCAAAAGGGTTTTCTAATGATCAATTAGCCTTTTAAAATGATAAACTTGGATTAGTTAACACAACGTGCCATTGGAACACAGGAGTGATGGTTACTGGTAATGGGCCTCTGTACTCCTATGTAGATATTCCATAAAAAATCAGCCAACAAATTAATGCACTGTTGGAACTAGGAACACAAGCATTTCGCTATACCGCTATAACATCCGCTAAATATGTGTATGCGACCAATAAAATGTGATTTGATTTGATGTTCTCTGATGAAGACTGGACAGACAGCTCTGGCAGGGAGCCCCGACCAGGAGGAAGCAAGGTGCAGCGAGAGAGAAATCAAGTCAGTGTGTTTGTCAGCAGAAACGTTCTCAGGGAGAATACATGAGCCTTTCCCCATCTTGTCCCATTGGGCAATGAGGCAGCAGGTAGGCTACACATAACAGGTTGGTGTGAGACAATGTCATTGTGGGTTTGTAATCTGCTAACGATGCATTCCTTGATGACCCTGTGGGGTTAAGTAAAGTTGAGTTGAACTGATCTGAACTGAACTGAATTGGGTGCCTGTCCTGCTGCTGTTGTGTGACTCAGTCTCACCCTGCGTGAGACAGTGGGGTCCCTCTGGGCCTTGGAGATGAGGTGCCCCAATAGAGTGCTGGTCCTGAGGAAGTGCAGGCGGATGTTTGTGGCTTTGGTGAAATCTCTCAGCACTGGAGAATAGGTGAAGTTCTTAGAGCCAGGGCGACCGTTGACCAGGGACACCACAATCTGGACAACACAACATTAGTCAGACACAAATATCCCCATCAATCTACAGAAGTAGTAGTCTTTTGGTACATTTTTTACAGGATTCAGCACTTCCCATTCAGGGAGTTTCTCACCTCTCCGTTCTCCAATGGGACAGTCTTTGAGTACTCTGTGGTGCAGATCTGGTCGTCATCTCGAACTATGTGTCCATTCGGTTGTTTGCCAAACCTCTCAATGCACTCCCTTTTAGAATCTGATATCAAGAACACAAAGAGTGGTCTGTCAAATACACAGGAGGTTGGTGGCCCCTTAATTGGGGAGGACGGGCTCATAGTAATGGTTGGAACAGAATACATGGAATGGTATCGAGCTCAAACACATGGTTTCGATGTGTTTGATACCATTCCATTGACTCGATTCCAGTCAATATTATGAGCTGTCCTCACCTCAGCAGCCTCCTGTGGTCAAATACCATCATCTCTCTATAAGGGGCCCACCATGCCTTGGTGGGTATTTTTCTAAAATACTTTCTTCATCAAACTCTTCATCTGCATCTTTTGCCTCTGATAATATCCATCACATTAAGAAAAAAAAGCATGTCGCCTTTTCCGAGCCAGCACGGCCCATAGGGCAGGAGTCTATATCCTGTTTCTGTAACATGAGGCAGCTTGATGTACAAGTACACCCCCTGGAGAGGACTCTAGTCTATTGCAGGACCTTGACTGTAACCCTGAATCTAAATTGGAATGTTGAACAGTGAAGAATTGTTGGCATTTTTGTGAAGATATATCTACTGAATACCAAGAATCAATACTATTTAATAAGTAGAGCCAGGAGTATATAAATCTTCCAGAGATATAGAGCGAGAGAGAGAGAGACATCGAGAGATAGAGAGAGAGAGAGAGAGAGAGAGAGAGATACATATCGAGAGAGAGAGAGAGAGAGAGACATCGAGAGAGAGAGATACATTGAGAGAGAGAGAGAGAGAGAGAGAGACATTGAGAGAAAGAGAGATACATTGAGAGAGAGCAGAGGAGAAGAAGACAAAGAGAATCATTAAATTAAATTCAAAAAGAGAGACAGCTGTTTCTGCTGGGAAGGTGTGTTCTCACACAGATGCCTCACATGGACTGGAAATGTCTTCACTTTGAGAGCAGGCTGGTGAGTCTGTGTAGGGAGAGGTATATAGAGGAGAATAGGCCTACTGACTGGATCATAGATGCATCATAAGTCACTCATAAACCAAGCTCTTTGCATTTATGGTTAAGTATTAGGATTACAGTTCTGTAAAACAGCACATTTTTCATTGGGATTCACAAATCTTTATCTAAGACATTTCGTCACAATATGAGATTTTCATCTGTGTGATAATGTTTTCCAATTCCCTTTAGTCTGCACTAAGCAGCAACACAATCTCAACACATCTGAATTTCAAGGTATATGAAAAAAACATGTACTGGACGATAGGTCATCTTCATGTTTCAATAACGCTCTTTCAACTGTTTCAACAGTTTTCAAGTTAGGGCGGCAGGTAGCCTAACCTGGGCCAGTAACCAAAAGGTCGCTAGTTGGAATCCCAGAGCCGACTAGGTGATACATCTGCCGATGTGACCTTGAGCAAGACAGTGTCTGCTAAATTACTAAAATGTAAATGTCAGTCCTGCCAAACCAAGAGCCTTGAAAAGCACAAGCATAATACACAAAAACAGGCAAAACATCAGTATATAGACAAAGTGGATTCGCAATTCAACGGCTCAGACAAGAGACGTATGTGTCACGACGAAGGTCGACGTCACCCGAGTACTAGCCACCACCGATCCACTACACAGTTTTTGTTTGTCCCGTTCCATTCACACCTGGTTCTCATTTCACTAATTGTATGTTCGTCTTATTCCCTCTGCTCCCCCCTGGTTTTTGTCGGTGATTGTTTTCGTGTAGGAGATTCAGTGTGTTACGTGTTTTCCTTTTTGTCTCGGTTGAGAACCATTAAACGTTTCATAGAAAAACGTATCCAGCTTCCCTGCGCCTGCTTCCACCACTCGCAACACTCACACCTTCACAGTATGTGGCAGGGTCTACAGACAATCACAGACTACAAAGGGAAAACCAGCCATGTAGCAGACTCCGACGTCTTGCTTCCGGACAAGCTAAACACCTTCTTCGCCCGCTTTGAGGATAACACAGTGCCATCGACGAGGCCCGCTACCAAGGACCGCGGGCTCTCGTTATTCCGTGGCCGACATAAGTAAGACTTTCAAGTGTGTTAACCCTCGCAAGGCTGCCGGCCCAGATGGCATCCCTTGCCGCGTCCTCAGAGCATGCGCAGACCAGCTGGCTGGAGTGTTTACGGACATATTCAATCTCTCCCCGTCCCAGTCTGCTGTCCCACATGCTTCAAGATCCATTGTTCCTGTACCCAAGAAAGCAAAGGTAACTGAACTAAATGATAATCGCCCCGTAGCACTCACTTCTGTCATGAAGTGAAGTGCTTTGAGAGACTAGTCAAGGATCATATCACCTCTACCTTTTCTGATACCCTAGACCCACTTCAATTTGCTTACCAATAGATCCACAGACGATGCAATCGCCATCGCACTGCACACTGCCCTATCCCATCTGGACAAGAGGAATACCTGTGTAAGAATGCTGTTCATTGACTAGAGCTCAGCATTCAACACCATAGTGCCCTCCAAGCTCATCATTAAGCTTGAGGTCTGAACCCCGCCCTGCGCAACTGGGTCTGGGACTTCCTGACAGGCTGCCCTCAGCTGGTGAAGGTAGGAAACAACAGCTCCACTTCGCTGATCCTCAACACTGGCTCCCCACAAGGGTGCGTGCTCAGCCCCCTTCTGTACTCACTGTTCACCCATGACTGCATGGCCACGCACATATCCAACTCAATCATCAAGTTTGCAGACAACAGTAGAAGGCCTGATTACCAACAATGGCGAGACAGCCTACAGAGGGGAGGTGAGGGCCCTGGGAGTGAGGTGCCAGGAAAATAACCTCTCACTCAACATCAACAAAACAAAGGAGCTGATCGTGGACTTCAGGAAACAGCAGAGGGAGCACCCCGCTATCCACATCGACTGGACCGCAGTGGAGAAGGTGAAAAGCTTCAGGTTCCTCGGCATACATATCACTGACAAACTGAAATGGTCCACCCACACAGACTATGTGGTGAAGAAGGCGCAACAGAACCTCTTCAACCTTGGCTTGGCACCTAAAACCCTCAAACTTTTACAGATGCACAATTGAGAACATCCTGTCGGGCTGTATCACCGCCTGGTACGGCAACTACACCGCCCGCAACCACAGGGCTCTCCATAGGGTGGTGCAGTCTGCGCAACGCATCACCGGGGGAAAATTACCTGCCCTCCAGGACAACTACAGCACCTGAAGGCCAAAAAGATAATCAAGGACAACAACCACCGAGCCACTGCCTGTTCACCACAATAACATCCAGTAGGCAAGGTCAGTACATGTGCATCAACGCTGGGACCGAGAGACTGAAAAACAGCTTCTATCTCAAGGCCATCAGACTATTAAATAGCCACCACTAGCACAGAGGCTGCTGCCCTATATACATAGACTTGAAATCACTGGCCACTTTAATAATGGAACACTAGTCACTTTAATAATGTTTACATATATTGCATTGCTCATCTCATATGTATATATTGGATTATATTCTGTTCTACTGTATCTTAGTCTATGCCGCTCTGACATTGCTCATCCAAATATTTATATATTCTTAATTCCATTCCTTTACTTTAGATTTGTGTGCATTGTGAGTATTGTTGTGAATTTGTTAGATATTACTTGTTAGATACTTCTGCACTGCTGGAACTAGAAACACAAGCATTTCGCTACACCCGCAATAACATCTGCTAAGCATGTGTATGTGACCAATTTGATTTGATTTGTATACTGTGCATTTGAAAATAAACAGCAATACTTACGAGCAAAGTACTGCCATGGAGCATATGTTTTCCCATTGTCCAGGGAGCGTTCCAGGACCCACAGGTCAGGACGCGGGGCGTTGGCAAACTTGATGAGGACGTAGGCCACATGGAAGAGCTGAACACAAGATTAGCACAAAGAGTACAGCAGTGTAAAACAAAGGGCTACAAACAAGTTGTTAATGGATTCTGGCAGTAGAAGTCGTTGGTTCAAAACGCTGTGGTTTCCTGTGCCTTGGTCCACTAACACCAGCTCAGTCTTGGCAGACGGCTCAGCCTCAGACAATACTCCATTTCCTTTCACGTGAAGGCTAGAGCACAATCACTTCAACAACAATAATCTACTTTACTGTACCTCCTCCGGCTAGCGAAAACCACCACAGCCTAATGCCCTGAAATCTGCTGGCTTAGCCGTTGGGCATTGGGTCAAATCAAATGCTGTGTCTGCTTTTCTTCCTTTTTAATAACAGCTAACTTGAAACTTGTATTTCTCATATCACAACTATGTGGCCCTCAAGTGCTCATATAGTATGGTACAGTAAAATGCAACCATTGTAAATTATAGAGGCTCAATGAGACCTGTGTTGAGAGTGGATGAAACTGCTGCAGGTGCTTCTGAAACACCCATCCTCCAAGCCCTCTGGAGAGATATCTTTCCCATCAGAAAACACAGGCTTTACAAGAGCAACAGATGATGATGATGATGGTTCCCCAGTGTACACTACCCTTTCTCTACGGCCCTCACGGCTATGTTTCCACACACAACGTTCTTCTCGCGCCCTCATCATCATCATCATCATCATCATCATCATCATCAGGGCTCAAGAGTGGGTTGCTTCAGTTCGATTACATAGAATTGAAAAGCTACTTTTTTCAACAGTCAAAGCCGTCTTTGTGTTGGCTGGGATGGAGTTTGCGCGGTTTGGAATTAGAATTTATGACATCAGACCACACAGAAGTGGCAATTGCAGTGTAAACATGCACCTAACCACCCCATCCCCACTTTTCTGCTTTTAAGGCTGCAAGCTGAAATTATTTCCAAAAGATTTCATTATTAGCAGAGATCCTAAAACATGAGAGAGAAACAAAAGAGCATGCACACATTAACTTTACATACGGAATGAAAACTGTATATAACAAAGAACATGATCTTCAAAAAGAATGGCCCTGCTTTAAAACTGGCTGCTTTTTGCAGAGTTGAAAAGGATGAAGGCAGGCCTACACTAGTCGAGGCTCCTTCCGAGCCTTCAAAACCCCAGCATGCTTATGTAATTGCCGTTCAAGTTCTCCGTCTCCCCTAGTCTCTCCTTGCACGAGGAAGAGCTGTCCTAACAGAGATATCAAAGCAAAGCAAACTCTTGGCAGAGGAGTCTGAGACTTGTCAACCAGGCTCCACAATTAACTTGAAGAATTGCATCCCCCCACCTTGAGAAATGACCAGTAGTTCATTTGGGTTTGATTGAGGATGGTTCAGGGGGTCAGATAGTATGTTGAGCCTGGTCTTGTCTTGCCATGTCAACACACTAAAACCATTACAGAACACTCCCAGCAGCTGGTTAAAAGCTCTGCTTTCAACAAGTAGCCTAGATAAGTGTGCAAAGATAAAGACAATGATTTGTGAGCAGTCTTATAGCTCTTGTCTTAACCCCGTTGGCAAACACCCTGTTCTGACCTCTATTTCTCATGGGCGTGTCTCAAAGCTAATCAGAGAACACTTCCACCCACCATGCTACAGGATGCACAGGGAACAAAAAAAGATAATCTGAGATTCAGAGCACACAAACAAAACGTAGGCTGCATATTGTCAGACCTAAAAACAGACTCAAGGCAAAGTCTTGGCTGAGAGCAGAGAGGTTACTATCAATAGACTGGGACTGGGTTTGTTGAGGAGGAAGGAGCAGGAAGATGGTCGTTCACACGCGTTCGGATGGGATGATGGTGGGACTGGGATGGGGGGGGGGGGGGGGGTGGTCGGGGGTGTTGAGACGTGCTGACTGGCATGTGGGCCTGTCTCAGATTCCTGCCATGCCGTCACATTTCTCCCCCCTCTCCCCCATGTAACCTGCTAGGGCATGCCACTGCTTTCAGGAACCTGTCCCTGACAAGTGACACACAACAGTAACAATATTCTAGGCCAGAGGAACGCAGCTCATACTGTACATAAAAAACTGACCAAAACAGATAAATTGGTGAGATTAAAAATACCCGCCACAAACTGATTCTCTAGTAACTACCTATGAAATATCCCTAAAATCCTACAAACATCACAAAATGATGTAATCAAAAATAAAAAGCACTCTCCTTTCCTTGTACAGGTATAAAACATGAATTACTTCATGGAATAAAAGCAAATCCTGTCTGTGGATTGGCATGAGGGTTAGGCTCAATTCAGAATTTAGAAATTGACTCCCATTTAGGGCTGTCCCCGACTAAATAAAATCTTTGTCAACCGAGTCGTCTGTTCTTTCGACCAATCAATTGGTCAAAATTTTAAAACGTGTATTTTTCCATATATAGACACATCCTATGTGTTTTAATCAAATCAACTACAGTGGGGCAAAAAAGTATTTAGTCAGCCACCAATTGTGCAAGTTCTCCCACTTAAAAAGATGAGAGAGGCCTGTAATTTTCATCATAGGTACACTTCAACTATGAGAGACAAATTGAGAAAAGAAAATCCAGAAAATCACATTGTAGGATTTTTAATGACAGAGGTCAAACGTTTTCTGTAAGTCTTCATAAGGTTTTCACACACCGTTGCTGGAATTTTGGCATGCAGATCTCCTCTAGAGCAGTGATGTTTCGGGGCTGTCGCTGGGCAATACGGACTTTCAGCTCCCTCCAAAGATTTTCTATTGGGTTCAGGTCTGGAGACTGGCTAGGCCACTCCAGGACCTTGAGATGCTTCTTACGGAGCCACTCCTGGCTTACTTGCTACGTGAGGCTTATTTGATAAAATAGAAGTTTCGTAGCGCTTAGGATGTTACGAGTCTACTGATATAAGTAGGACAAGTGACATCCCAGCAACGTTGATAAAAAAAACACTTTATATTGGAGTTGTGCCTGGGGTTGTGCCTGTTGTTCACAGGCATATCTGCCCTCTCAAAGGCTAGAATTGTCCCACCTAAACCCACCTCCTCCCCATGAGGACGTATTTCCATTGTTAGAGCGGCCACTTGACCATCTGGTCAATCAATATAATGGATAATCTGTGATTCATGAGTTGAAATTCAATTTGAACTGGGCACACCACACACGATGTAGAATTTTTATTTGAGTATGAGTGACAGGAAGTAGAATTTAATTCAGTGCAATTCAAAGTAATTCCACTCAGTCATAGAACATGAGTTTCATTAAATCTGACAGGTTCCCCACAACAGTTGAGCCAGTTTGTTTGTAAATACCACAATGGGAGACGTCGAGAGCTGGTGAGTCCATAGCAGTCTATATCTATTGGCGAGTCTCTGTGCGTGCACATGAGGTGATGAAGTTACACTTGTATGCAACGTACTACAAAATGTTTGCCATAAAATATATTTTAATGGATTTCTGCCAGAAGAGCTCTGGATGAGTTCTGTACGGTTGCCATTTTTCCCTGTGCTTCCTACTAGCATTTTTTTTTCTCTCCGACGTTCTTCTGCCCTCTTCTCCGTGTACACATACTGCTCTTCCTTCAGAAAAGCATGCATCACAACTTTGCTCATTTACAATATTTATCTTGTTCACTTTCGCTTGTAAATGTCCACACTCACCGGACATTCGGTAGCTACTAGCTATGCTTGTATAACTTTATGAGCCAGTCTTTGCAATTAATTAATGTTAGTTTTCACTTGTTAGCATTTAGCTAACAGCGTCTATGTGATTATTAGTTTGTGCAAAAAATACATGTATTCTGGTAACAGAGGCCCAATTGGCTTTAGTTGCGTTTTTAGCGCCCCCTTGTGTGCTATGCCATTAATACCATAAAACCTGGGATGAGAGAAGGACGGTATGACGATATTAAAATCTGGATACCGCCCAAGCCTAATCATGCCCCAGTGTTCTCACTTTCCTCTCACACTAAATGTAACACAGCATGATGGAGTAAGATATTTAATGTTTTATTGTTATTCTAATAAAATTACAGCATATAAATAATTGTATAATGACGGACAACTGCCGTGTTGTTGGCTCCATGCAGAATTCCTGCCCGACTTCACACATGCCTGCGCTTCAGGTAACGGAGCCTGGCAGTCAGGGTTTTACTCCCACTGAACAAACAGTCGACACTATTAGACCCTAATACACTATTAGAGCCTATGGAAAATAGTCTGATTGCGTGACTTTATGACTTAATGCCTTGCCTGCCACGTGGATCTGTCCAATCATACTGTAATCTAACTATGTCTATCAAATGAATTTAATGAACTGGGTTGATATACTTTCATTAATTTAAAACTGAGTACTCTGTGAGATTGCTACAGTAAGACACAACCTACTACGATGTCTGCCGCCAATAGGTCTACTACTGGGCTTCAAGAAGTTCATTTCAATTAACTGAGAGTTGAAATCCTACTGTCTATGGTCTCTAAATAACATTGTGCTTGTTATTACATGTGCTTGTTAATCTGAAAATGTAGGACAGACAGGTGTTCAGTTGCGGTCCAGAAACAAAGAATCTCCAAGCCGTAGGCAGGAAGGAGTCAGTCAGCCAGGAGGGTTCAGGAGGGCTAGTGGAAAAAGCAAAAGCCTAACAGATACAGTAGAATCCATATGACAGAGATCCCTTTGTGTCTGATGTTAGGACAAAGGAATGCACCACGGCAGAGCTAGGAGCCATCACCTTCTGTTGGAGCGGATCAGGCCCTGCCAGCCAGCCAGCCAGCCTGCCAGACAGCCTGCCAGACACACAGTTGTAGCGCAATGGGGCTGGGGTGTTTTTAGTCCAGATTTAAACAATGCAATCTACAACTGTTTGTCTGAAGCGGAACAGGTGGTGATAGTGGCAGGGGATCCTTTATTAAAGCTATATACTCTAAATAGTCTCTCCAACCATGTGAGCTTGGCCCAAAGATAGTCACAAGAGGTCATTTTATGCACAAAAATGTGAAGAATGCAAGTTTATACAAGCAAGGAACCTATTGTAAAAGGTACAGCTGCTGCTCTGCAATTGACTGAGAATGTTTCCTGTATGTTTGTTCAGTAGGTATGATAGTGTTGGTGGCTAACCCATTATAATGGCTTGTTCAGAGTTCACGTTTAGTAAACAGAATATTTAAACACCTGATTACAACATATTGTGTTTGTAACTATAACAACCAATCTAATTAGAACAAACAGATCGTGCCATATATCAAAAATACATGTAGGAAAAATCTTCGTCCACACCTGCATCAATGACTGTATCAGTAGGCCTACAACCTCTGATAGGCATTTCTATGTAGCACTATGTATAAATCGCCTCCACATGCCTTGAAAAGGTGGGTTATAATAAACCCATTCTGCTTTTCCACAATGGAGCTCCAGGTTTGAGAGGTAGTGGCATTCCTGTCCAAAAATGTGATCCAGACATGAAGCCAGGCTAAGATTGATAACCAGACTGTGTGGGCTGCCTGCCTGCCTGCAAGGTTGAGCCCAGGGAGCGGGGCGGTAAATATGCGTAACAGACACCCGACTGCAGCTGGCATGCCGCCCACCACAGAGCAGAGCAGAGCAGAGCCCACCAGCTAAACACAGCTACTTACATCACCTCCATCATCACCACAGAAACAGCTAGGGAGCCAAACAAGTGTACCAAGAGATAGATTATGCCAGCTATACAGTAAACACTGACAAAGGTATAAGAATGATATTGTAAGCCTATATATTTAGACAATGGTACAGTACCATCATTACCACCACCAACATAAGGAAAGGAACCAATTTAAGATTTTGTTAAGAACCAAATAATGATGACACTGAAATTTGAACAACATTGGTAACGTGAAGTAAGTGGCAACACAAGTTACATTCCAAATATTTTTGGGGGATTATTTTGATTCTTGCTTTTTACAGTCTGTGTTCTGATTCCATTCCATGTATGATTTATCACTTGCGCCTAAAAGTATTCTGTGGTTTAATAAGCAACTGGTTCTTTCCAGGGTCTAATTGTGAAGTTATGCTGCTGATCCATGCATGTTGAATCAGTAGGGAAATAGACTGTAGGAGTGGTCAGTGAGAGAACAAAACCCTGCTCAACTCAGTCATGTACACTCACCTTAGCAACACAACAAACACATAAGTTAATACTGCAGCCTGCTGTTGCAATAACATCACAATACACATACCTATATATCTGCTATAACACATTCCTCTGAACAATCCATTTGATCACTGTCTATGTATCATATTGACTGTTAGCATTAGCTGTTTGCTACTGCATCACATTAGAAGGCATTTGCACCTTAAATAGCCAAACACAGACCCAATCATATTTTACTCCCATCATATGCAGTTGTCATGGAAGGTGGGGAGGTATTCAGGGTGTGGGCAGACAGGAGGGGGGGGGGGGGGGGTATTTTTCACACAGTCTGCCCAATTCACTGCACCCCCTCAATCCATTTGCCCACTGTAAAGAAAATGCCAGATCACTTTCAGAGAAGCCTTGAAAAGAACCAAGCCTTTGTGAACACAGCACAGAAAGGATGTTACACAATACAGCCTACATCGATTCCAGGACAAAAGTGGGTATAAAACAATCAGTCAAAACTTCAGTGGGAGGCAGCAGGGCCTGGAAAGATAGAGAGCGGATTAAGTTAAACAGGAAGTCTTCGTAACTCATAAGAAATGAACCTCTACCCACAAGCTTCAGAAATGGTCATTCTAAACTAGCATGACTCCTGATATAGTACTTTCTCATCTTACCATCAAGTACCACACACTCATTATCAAAACGCCACAGAGTAGGGAACAAGTACCTGACACCCAGCATTAAAACCCACCTATCAGAACAAACACTCCCTTATCTGAGACTTCACAGAACCCAACACTCTCCAATCAGATACCAATGCTCACCATTCAAAAGCATGAGTACCTCACACCTAGACAATCGCAGCCCACCTCACATCGGTGTTGTACGTGATATGACAAATACCAAATCTCTCACAAACATATCCTAACTTCCTGAAACGGCAACCAATCAGGGTTCAATCAGAACTTCACACAAACCAATTAGTGCCCATTCAGTGGGATAGCGCCCACCTTTCAGTAACGTGGTATGACAGACAGCAGTAAGCCCAGGCATTTCAGTCTCACATGGTCCAGGGCACTCAGGCAGATAAGCACATGTGGTCAGGGCTCCTAAAATACATTCCCGAGAAAAAACTGACTGCATGGACGGCTGTGGGGTCGATCCATCCGTGGTGCCAATGTTCACTAGGACAAAGAGTCACCACAACACCCTGTAAATAGTTTTACCAAGAGAGGGCAAGTCTCCCTGTACAGGTAAACAGGCTGTTTTGGGAGCATTTAATTGTGTTTGTTTGGGGAGGGCATATGTGGTTTTGAAGAGTTTTCATTTCTATTGTAATTAAGAAAACGTGTCATGTGCCTCTGTTTAGTCAATAACAAATGAACAACATGTGTTGAATGACATTTATTGGGTAAAATCTACTGCATCATGAAACTCACAGAAGAAGGCTCTAATCAATGTGTTGACTGTATTTCTGGGTGAGCTGCTACAATGCCCTGGAGACAAACTCCCACCACTATGTCCAGTTACTGTATAGTACACAAATCAAGAAGCACCCCTACACCCAGGATCTGCCCATAGTAGGAGGGATTTGAAAGTCATCTCCTGATTTATGGCAGGCTTTGTCACAGGTCAAACCCCCACAAGATAACATGAGGCGGGCGGCTAGGCGGCTACTTAAGTGTGAGCGCTGCTCGCCTCAGTCAACATAATCCAGCAGTGTGGTTGGGTTAGTTTGCACAAGGAGCTCCACCCAAGAGAGTTGTACTCTTTCACACTGACTGACCGACTACAAGATTTCTAGCAAGTAAATACAAAGACATACTGTATTTTGTCTAATACAATGTTCCAGGCTAATTCAGACTCTTTCCTTTCCTAAAAACTTCAAACGTATGATCATGTTAATCCACAAAGGAAACGGGTTCACCTTTCTGTGCTATTATTATATCATTCAACATTCCACAAAAGCTTAGCTGGAATCAGCCCTTGACGGATTGGTGCTGCTTCAAACGTGCCACTGCTTTACAGAACCGTCAGAAATGGCCACGTCAAAAACCACCCGGCTTCCCTTTGAACCTAGTCGGTTTAACATAAACAATGATGGTGCCATTATCTAATATATCCGCTTGGAGAGATGGAGATAAGACTGGCAAAGAGAGGGAAGGAGGGAGCGAGGCACCTGTGTTAGTCTTAGAAGAGACCACAAAGACCATTCATTCAACTGGATCCAGTCCTTACAAATGTCACTGACCGCATCATCTGTTCTTAACAGAATCTACAAAGGCTTTGAACTGCTTCTATCAGGCAACATAAATCAGATCAATTCTATCCAAGCATTAAATAAACCTGAGTAGGAGTAGGCATAGATTTTATTAAGGGCGAAAGGGAGTGGCCAAGCATCTGGCAAGTTAGTCTGACACAAACTTGACATTCTTTATCTTTCAGTTTTTGGGCGATACGTTCACTTCTTTTGACAAATGCTTTGTTTTGACTGTAAAACTCATCAAAGGGTTATAGGAACCAACACTATTTGACAGACACCTGTGCTGAAAGCCCATGGAAGTGTGGTTGACTGAATTCTTTCAGAGGCATCGACAACACCTTTCCTTATCTACATACACCTCTGATGTGAACACATGGCCTACACAAAAATGCATACCCAGAGAGTTAATAACCACAAAATAACATTGTGCTACTTTACCCAACTGAATTATTCTATGGAACTGGACGGATAGGTATGATCATTTTGTGCAGAACATAATATCTATGCAGTTTAACCAATTAGCATAGATTTGAAGCTAATCTAGTTTGATTTGTTTGCCTCGCATTGAATTGATAAGCCTCATTTCAATGCTGCCAAATTAGTCTGTTCTAATTTGTAAACAAATTTATGAATAAAAGTTAACACCTGATGTATTCGGTGCATGTGACAAATAAAATGTGATTTGATTTGAAACAATAACCTTGGAAGGCAACACCATTAAAACCAGCCGTTTTAAAACTGCAAGCTTTTTAAATGAAAGCAGATTGTATCTCAGCACACACAGCCTCATAAATACATTCTTGGCATTGACAAAAGATTTAGTGGAAGCTAAAAACAAATGGATAACATAAGGGAGGAGGGGGCAGGTGAGCTTGGTCTGGAGCCTCACTGGATCACAGTTGACTGATTCCTCAGGAAACCAGGACAAAACAACTGTCACGAGAGGGTGCATATACAGACCAAGACGCAGCGCAGGGATAGTAGTTTGACATTTTATATACTATGTAAGATGAAGTTTACTATGTAGTATAAAACACAAAAGACGAACTACCACAAGAAAACGAAACACGATTGACAAACATATTTAAATGCACACTTACTTCTCCGTGACTTGCGAAATATATATAACGATAATGACCCACATCCCCGGTGTGGAACATACAAACCTATGTAGGATCCCTAATTAGAGATGATGCACTACAGCTGCCTCTAATTAGGGATCCAACATAAACCACCACCAGAAACAGAAAGAAAAGAGAACTGTCAGACTCTGACCATGGCTACATAGAGAAGCAAATAGGTTTCTCTATGGCCAGAGCCTGACAACAACAACAACAAAAAGTCATGAGATTTAATCCATAGAATGGTCCTTTGGAGGAAGGATTGTTGACATATATTTGACATTTGTATCTTAAAGCATAATTGAGAAATTATTAAAGTTGGCATATTTATGACAGGCCTCCTTTCTTTGTAGGTTCTACAAAGAAAAAGTTGTTGAACATAATGTTCTCTATGGGCAAAGTGGGATCTTTGCTATTTTTAGTGTTATGATCCATTTTGTAAGCATTACAAAATGGATAGTAATAATAGTAGTAAGCCGCAAGTTTTATTTAATATAGTAAATTCTGTTTTTAATCCAAAATTTGATGTTCTACTTCACCTGTCACCCATTACTTGTGAGACTTTTCTGGATTATTTTGTCAGAAAGATCTCTGACATTAAAACCACAATCAAACCTAGTTTGTTTGATCCTTCTGTTGTTCGGCCACCATTTGTTATATATGACCATTTTGAAATGATTTCCTTGCAGTCACTAGCTGAGGTAATCAAACAGTCAAAAATAACAGACTATTCATTTGACATTATTCCAGCTAAATTGATAAAGGAAGCATTTGATGTTCTTGGCCATAGTATTTTAGTCATTATAAATAATAGTCTCTTAACTGGAGTTGTTCCTAAACATTTTAAATATGCTCTTGTCCAGCCCCTTTTGAAAAAAACTCATTTGGACCCTGCTGTTGTATCAAACTACCGGCCAATCTCGAAGTTACCTTTTCTGTCCAAGGTTCTGGAGAAGGTAGTTTTGAATCAAATAAATAGTTTTTTGATTCGGAACGATATCTTTGAAGTCTTTCAGTCAGGTTTTAGGGCTTTTCACAGTACTGAGTCTGCCTTGATCAGGGTTTTAAACGACCTACTGACTGCAGTTGACGCAGGATCTTCAGCAGTTCTTGTTTTATTAGACCTTAGCGCTGCGTTCGATACCATTGACCACAACATTTTACTTTCACGTCTAGAAAATGTAGTAGGAATTCAAGGTACAGCACTTGCATGGTTTAAATCTTTTCTTTTAAACAGAACCTTGTCGGTAAATATTGGTCGAGATAGTTCACAACCTGCCTCTCTGCTTAGTGGGGTTCCACAGGGGTCCATTCTTGGCCCAATCTTGTTCTCCTTGTATTTGCTACCCCTTGGGTCAATTTTTAGCAAGCATGGAATACCCTTTCACTTTTATGCAGATGATATGCAAATTTATCTCCCTCTGAAAAAAAACAGCAGGAACCAAATAGAGTTGTTGCGAAATTGTACACATGACATTAAGTCATGGTTATCTTTAAAAAAATTTAAACTAAATGAAGAGAAAACTGAAGTTGTGTGGTTTGGAGCTCCAAATAATCTTGATGATCTGGGCGATTTGGCCCCCTTTTGTAAGCCATTAGTCCGAAATCTAGGTGTTCTTTTCGACAGTGATAGAACTAAGTATAGATATAGCCCTTGGTTCACCCCAGACTTGACTGCACTAGACCAACACAAAAACATCCTGTGGCGCACTGCATTAGCATCGAATAGCCCCCGCAATATGCAGCTATTCAGGGAAGTCAGGAACAAGTACACACAGTCAGTTAGAAAAGCAAAGGCCAGCTTTTTCAAACAGAAATTTGCTTCCTGTAGTACTAACTCCAAAAAGTTCTGGGACACTGTAAAGTCCATGGAGAATAAGAGCACCTCCTCCCAGTTGCCCACTGCATTGAGGCTCGGAAACACTGTCACCACCGATAAATCCACGATTATCGAAAATTTCAATAAGCATTTTGCTACGGCTGGCCATGCTTTCCACCTGGCTACCCCTACCCCGGCCAACAGCTCTGTACCCCCGGCAGCTACTTGCCCAAGCCCCCCCCCCGCTTCTCCTTCACCCAAATCCAGACGGCTGATGTTCTGAAAGAGCTGCTAAGTCTGGACGCCTACAAATCTGCTGGGCTAGACAATCTGGACCCTCTCTTTCTGAAATTATCAGCCAAAATTGTTGCAACACCTATCACTAGCCTGTTCAACCTCTCTTTCGTATCGTCTGAGATCCCTAGAGATTGGAAAGCTGCCGCGGTCATCCCCCTCTTCAAAGGAGGAGACACTCTAGACCCAAATTGTTATAGACCAATATCCATCCTGCCCTGCCTTTCTAAAGTTTTCGAAAGCCAAGTTAACAAACAGATAACTGGCCACTTCGAATCCCACCGTACCTTCTCTGCTATGCAATCTGGTTTCCGAGCTGGTCATGGGTGCACCTCAGCTACGCTCAAGGTACTGAACGATATCATAACCACCATCGATAAAAGACAGTACTGTGCAGCCGTCTTCATCGACCTGGCCAAGGCTTTCGACTCTGTCAATCACCGCATTCTTATTGGCAGACTCAACAGCCTTGGTTTCTCAAGTGACTGCCTTGCCTGGTTCTCTAACTACTTTGCAGACAGAGTTCAGTGTGTCAAATCGGAGGGCCTATTGTCCGATCCTCTGGCAGTCTCTATGGGGGTGCCACAGGGTTCAATTCTTGGGCCAACCCTTTTCTCTATATACATCAACGATGTTGCTCTCGCTGCTGGTGACTCTCTGATCCATCTCTACGCAGATGACACCATTCTGTATACATCTGGCCCCTCTTTGGACACTGTGTTTACTAACCTTCAAAAAAGCTTCAATGCCATACAACACTCCTTCCATGGCCTCCAACTGCTCTTAAACGCTAGTAAAACTAAGTGCATGCTTTTCTATCGAACGCTGCCAGCACCCGCCCACCGGACTATCATCACTACTCTCGACGGGTCGGAATTAGAATACGTGGACACCTACAAATACCTAGGCATCTGGTTAGACTGTAAACTTAACTTCCAGACTCACATCAACCATCTCCAATCCAAAATTAAATCCAGAATTGGCTTCCTATTTCACAACAAAGCCTCCTTCACTCATGCTGCCAAACATGCCCTTGTAAAACTGACTATCCTACCGATCCTTGATTTCGGCGATGTCATTTACAAACTAGCCTCCAACACTCTACTTAGCAAATTGGATGTAGTCTATCACAGTGCCATCCGTTTTGTCACCAAAGCCCCATACACTACCCATCACTGCGACCTGTATGCTCTCGTTGGCTGGCCTTCATTATATATATTCGTCGCCAAACCCACTGGCTCCAGGTCATCTATAAGTCGTTATTAGGTAAATCCCCGCCCTATCTCAGCTCACTGGTCACTATAGCAACACCCACCCGTAGCATGCGCTCCAGCAGGTATATCTCACTGGTCACCCCCAAAGCCAACACCTCCTTTGGCCGCCATTCCTTCCAGTTCGCTGCTGCCAATGACTGGAACGAATTGCAAAAATCATTGAAGCTAGAGGTTCCTATCTCCCTCAATAACTTTAAGCATCAGCTGTCAAAGCTGCTTATCGATCACTGCACCTGTATATAGCCCTTCTGTAAATAGCCCACACTACTACCTCATCCCCTTATTTATTTTTGTTATTTTCACAAATCTTGCACTCCAGTATCTCTATTTGCACATCATAATTTGCACATCCTTTCACTCCTGTATTAATGATGATAATCTGTAATTTATTTCACCACTTTGGTCTATTTATTGTCCTACCTCCTAATCTTACTGCATTTTGCACTACATTTTGCACTCTGTATATAGATTTTCTATTGTGTTTTTGACTATGTTTTGTTTACTGTGTAACTCTGTGTTGTTTTTGTCGCACTGCTTTGCTTTGTCTTGGCCAGGTCGCAGTTGCAAATGAGAACTTGTTCTCAACTGACCTACCTGGTTAAATAAAGGTGAAATAAAATAAAAAAAATAAAAAATAAGTGATCTTAAGTTTGAGAGACAGATTTATTCTGTTGTTAAGTCTTGTTTCTATTATCTGAAATTAATAGCGAAAGTGAAACCATTTCTGTCTACTAGTGATCTCGAAAAGCTCATTCATGCATTTATATTTACAAGACTAGATTATTGCAATGCGTTATATGTCGGCATAAATAAAACACTGATAAATCGCTTACAATTAGTTCAAAATGCCGCTGCAAGACTTTTGACGGGTACTCGTAAGCGAGACCACATTACCCCAGTATTGAGCTCTTTAAATTGGCTACCAATTGACTACAGAATAAATCTCAAAATTTTAATTTTTGTTCACAAATCACTGTATGGTATGGCTCCATTGTACCTTGTAAATCTTATTAAGAAATACGAACCAAAACGGTCCTTGAGGTCAGCTGACCAGCTTGTTTTAACGACTCCAAGAACAAAGCAGAGAAGTGGAGATCGAGCATTTGTAGCGATAGCTCCTAAACTCTGGAATGATCTACCACCTTTTATTAGATTGGAACGTACATTTACTGTTTTTAAACATAAGCTTAAAGAATACCTCCTAGCTCTAGCATTTGATGGGGTTTAGTAGTTGCATTTGTAGGTTTATCAAACTGAGGGGTTTATTTTATTTTATTTCATTGATATTTTATGTGGTGTTAATGATGTATGTTGTCATGATTGTTTATGTGTTTGTACAGCACTTTGTTCAATGACAAGTTGTGTAAAAGTGCTTAATAAATAAAATAAACAAACAAACAAACAAACAAACATTACCAACTAAATGACTGTGAAAATGGATTCAAAATGGTCGTTATTGGTTAAAGGAGGGCTGTTATTGGTTACATTGCCTACTATGCCAATTTATCTGTATAAAATAGGCCATAACTTTAAAACTAGCAGAAATCCCACTCTGGAACTTTGATATGCCAGTGGAGTATATTATATTCAACAATTTATTGACAAATTTGCCCCCAAAAATTTATTTTCAATATGCATGTTTTTATTTTTCAATATTCATAAATAAATATAAGAAATGTGTTATTGTAATCAAAATGCGACTCATATTACAGAGCAAGCGTAAAACTTCATATGACAACAATTTTAGCTTTTTAGCACCTACAGATGAAACATTATGGAGCTTTAAAGGAGGCCTGGGTAAAGCCAACTTTGATTTATTATTTCTCAATGATGCTTTTATATAGAAATGTAAAATATATGTCAACAATCCTTCCTCCAAAGGACCATTCTATGGATTAAATCTTGTGAAAATCCCAAAAAGCATGGTATTTTTTTTGTCCTGGCTTCGTGAGGAACCACTCAGTTGCTGTTTGGGCGGGACAAATGGGGAGGGGAAGGCGTGTGGTTGGTAGTTTCAGAGAATACGTCATCCCCCTGCCCTTTATAGCACGGCTTAATGCAGTAATGCTACTTGCACCGCTCCCAAATAAACTAAGCATTACCACGTCTTAAACGTGCCCTGCATGCGTCCACGCTTTCGCAAGCCGAGCGGGCGCTATATTTAGCCTCTCTCAAGCCCCTCTGCTCTGCACAACTCAACTCAGCCCAGCTAAAAACAGAGATGGAAGATTTCGCCACTGCCACCCATTCTCTTCCCGCAGCGCTCCTGGGGAACATGGATGAGGTGTGGTACTCACTTTTAGGAAGATTTACTTTATAGGGGTCTCCATTTGGTGCTGACCCCTTAACCGCAGACAAAACCTGTTTCCAAATCACAACAGGTCAAGCCCTGAACCATCTCCACCCACCCAACCCAGACCTGCTCCCCCAGATCAGACATTAAAATCTGATCCCTAATCCATGGACACAATTCCTCCCTCTTTCCCCCTCACCGTGGACAATTGAGCGTAAAGTGCAATTTCATGGGCTGTGAGCCAAACCCCTGCCGCAGCCCCCGCTGCAGCCACAGGTCATAATGTTTACCTATCCCCCAGCCACAGGTCATAATGGTTACCTATCCCCCAGCCACAGGTCATAATGTGGGACATCACTCACATGACTACCGCTGCCAGTCTGCCTCAGACAGGTCTGAAGGTACAAACTCTGCCTTCCCAGCAGGCCCGGAGAGCAAATCATCAAGTGCACTATAGGCCTTCTGCTGGCCAATCGGATGGCTCAGATTAACGTATCTGCAGTAATGTAGCAGGCATAAAAGAAAGCTACAGCAAAGTTGATACTGAGATTTCAAAACATTTAAAATCTAGAGACTGTCAACGAATACAGCAAAGAGCTGCTGTTTTTATGAGTGTTCATGTTTAAGTTCTCACTCAGCACAGTCAGCACTTTGCATTCAACACTTTTATAAGCCATAAAATGCGCATTCTTCCTATTTCCACTAAACGCTACAACAAGCACTGCTGCAGTAATGAATGAGTAGGAACGTGCATCGATGTGCTTGTATTATCAGAGGCTTGGTTCTTTTATTAATATGAAGGAATATTTAACTTTCTCTGTTCAGAGGAGTAACAACATGAATTTGTGCATGAGGCAGAAATAATGCAGTGCGACTCGAGTTTCGCCATCAGCTGGAAGACGGTGTCCCTTTTCATTCAATGTCAGTGGAGGAAAGGGAGAGCGGAGGGAGACTGAGACTGACCATCAGATGCAGGCATCATCATCCCACTAAAATACAAATTATTTAAATGTATGCTCACTCAGTTGTGCCTCAAAAGTAATACAGCAACGGATCTATTACTGGTGTGATCATATAACCTACCTTAAATGTGTTTATATTAAAAAAATGTAACGGCCTGAACAACAATGCATTGGCAGGGCAATTCAAGCTAAGCTAATATGCGGTGATAATGTGTTGGTCCTATAGCTTACTGCACAAACCTACTGGCTACAGTACTGTTTTTAATTGGTTAATGTTGCATAGGCTTACGTTTCTTAAGGTATGGTAAAAAAAAAAAAAATCTGAGTGGTAGATCGGCTTGCATTTTGACTCAGAAAGTGATCTTGACTCAGAAAAGGTTGGTGACCACTTTTCTAGAGTTTCCCTGTAAACACTATCAACGTTTCCCTTTATTGTGGCAATTGTGATCGAATAACGCAATATTAGCCACTTTCAATACAACCTTCCGAAACAAAACAAACTATGCAAGAGATTTTGGATAACCAGGTTAATGTCAAGCCTTGCATGTTTTTTTTCAAAGGTCTCATGGAATGTAGGCCTACATTGAACACCGCACATTGGCTGCTTCTGTAGGCTGAATGATGGAACAGCTATTTCCATGTTCAAATGTTATGGGATGCATTTTCTCCATTGTTTTAATGTTAGGCTACTCTGGTACAAACATGTTATTTGATACCGTTTTTTACCGTTCCATTTACGCCATTCCAACCATTACAATGAGCCCGTCCTCCTATAGCTCCTCCCACCAGCCTCCACTGGTACAGCCTCAGTGTTCACAGTAAACGTGCTCTGGAAGTTGCACAGAATTTTAACAACTTTCAAGTATAAGCTCTGCAGACCTGAAATGAGCTCAGTGCACACAGCCAATGTGCTTCACATCAGCATTCAGCAATTATCACCACACACTCATGTCGACGATGGCCAGAATCAACTCCAAAACACTGAACAGTGTAGTGAAGAAGCAGAAAAACTTCCCACTCATCCTCTCAGTCCCTCTTTAAGATGACCACTAGGAAGTGTGATGTCTGTCAACGTCACTGAAGGCAGGTTGCCACCTCACACCAATGACATAATGCACCTTGAATTAGCTGAGAAAGAGAAAACCTTGTCTCTATTCAACCCATGACATCCCACTGACACATTTCATACTCTCACCAGAGTAACGTTGTCAATCAAACAGCCACCGTGAAGGTAGCGCACTTGGCTGAGTAGGAACCAATGCAAGACCATCAGGATTTCTCTCACTCACCTGTCCGAGGTCCAAGGTGACATTAACCTCATTGTACATGGTTCCACGGGAGAGAGGTGGGCTCTGCCACCAGCGCTCGGTGCCATCGATGGCGTTGCTCACCGGGTGGGCCTTGTTTGGCTCGTTGGAGTTGCATCGGTCACAATACTGTCCCTGCAGGGAAAGGGCCAATGAAATGGTGTTAATCTGAGCCCAAAACACAAACACATAAATAGAGTCCCACCAACACAAAGCCACACATTCAGTGCATAGTAAACATGTATTCAAGTCAATGAATAGGCCACTGTCACAGTGTACACAACAAGTTACACAAAATACAAACCATGCAAACATAGACAAACATTTTGCAGACAGTGCAAGTAATTACATGCAATAGTAGGAACAATAAAACCGATATCTGGAAATACTGTAACAATAAATCAGTATCCTGCTAAACAATAATAGTAAAAAGCAATATATAGGCTTTCTGGGACCCTTCTTTGTGTAGGTTTTAAAGCCCCCTGGGCCTTAGTGTTCCAAAGGTATTCAAACTCCTGAAGGGGCAAGTTTATTAAGAGAGCATTCCCTTTGGAGAGCTCAGGAGTTAAACACAATGGTGTAAACTATTTCTGGCAGGCACACAACTTGGTCAGAGCAGGCAGAATGGCCAATGTTTCCCATGGTGCTATAGTGACTCATTCTGGAGCCTGGGAGCAAGAGAAAGCAAGCAAGAAGCATCGATTCAACTGTGATAACATTTTAACTCTAAATATAGTATTTCACATGGGAATATATAGATTTGTGTATGGAAGGCAAAATCATAAGAAAATCACTACTTTGTAAGGAAACAACTTCCAATTCCAATTCTATTGGATAATACAAATTCAATTTGATGGATTTCTTGTTTTTCTGTTGGTAGGCTATCCGTCCACTTCATGTTCAGAACATCTCTATTAACACATGCGCATTAATATTTAGTATTTTACGCACGCACTCATGCCAATTTATTGCGTACTTACAACTTACATTTGAACTGTAAACATTATTAGCTGTCTGAAAAAGCAAATGCAGAAAAGTGGTCGACAATATTAACGTTTCAAAATTAAACCACAATCATAAAACTGTACATTTAGTGTCCTCTTTACCTGTATGGTTTGACTAGGAAGTCCGAAAGTAGGTCCTCCGACAAGTTTACAGTACAAATCAGATCTCGGTCTCCCTGTTTCATCTTGACCGCAAGTTGCGGTGGCGGAGATCCGCGACCCCTCTGCGAGGTTGAAGTACGGAGGACTCAAACTAAACCCCGTTATTTCGTTAAAAGACACTTGCGCGTAAACGTCCCCCCAAAGCAAGAGCGTAAAAGTACATAATAAAGCGGCGGGATGAGCTCCCTTCATCCCCCTCGCCATGTTCCACCTCAAGAATCCCTATAGATGCTGAAGTCAAATAGCAACTCGCAGTTCAAGTGCATGTCTTCTAGATCGTAATGAAGTAATATGCACACGCATGAAACACTACCGTCCCTTTGATCCTGGCAATGGAACGACTCGTGAGTCCAGTGTGCGGCTCTTGATGTAAAAGTTTGACTTGTTACTGCTGCTGTTTCCTCTGGTCTCTGTGATCCCCTTCGACAACATGTTTATTCGTGAAAAAGAGCTTGCTCACGTTTCTCCCTAACCAAACTCTGCCACCCAGGGCCGTATCAGGTGTCAACAGTGCCTACTTGGGCCCAAAGGTCTCTAGAAATGTCAACACTGAATCACAGCCAAAGTGAAAAGAATCAGTGCCTATTTCAGAGTAGACATTTTAGAGGGCAATTCCACGATAATGGACATTTTCACTTTGACATTTTTTGCCAAACAAAAAAAAAATGATTTCAAAGTTTAACAAACCATACAAGTATATGCACAAGGACTACTTGTAACAATTTACACTTAAAAACGTACAAAAACTAATTTAGTGGAAGAACTTTGAAGATGCAAACTTTGGTAATGAAATTAAGGTAAAATCTCCCCTCAGGTTTTTATGCGACCACGTTTTCCAAAAACTCTTAAATATCTGCTCTGCAAAAAGAGTGTGGTGTCAGCTATGACATGGCACTTTGAGTTTGAAAAATATATTTTGGTTATTGAACTACTGTAAGTGAAGTGGATTTACACCCGGTAAAGGAATTACATCATGGATCCCTAATCGGAACTACACAGAAATGCAAAGTATGGATATGAATGTCATTCTCCTCATGTTTGGACAGCACAGCAGAGCACAGTATAGTAAAGTGCAGTACAATACAGCAGAGTAGAGTAGGGTAGAGTTCAGTACAGTAGAGTATAGTTCAGTACAGTATATTGTACTGTACTCTATTGTACTGAGCTATCCAAACTAATAGGTTCCGATTTGGCCCAGTCTGGTCTGTCTGTGGACATTAACGTCAATGCCAGGATGGACTGAGCCGGACTAAATGTCAACTACTTTTCGACGTCCATGGACGTCCGGTGCTCAGTGGGTGAGGATGATGGTTACAGTAAATGGAAAGCGAGGGGGCTCATGGGCAGGTGTTAGTCAAATCCGGCAGAGGTGACATTAACTGGAGAGTGAGTGAGTGAGTGAGTGAGTGAGTGAGTGAGTGAGTGAGTGAGTGAGTGAGTGAGTGAGTGAGTGAGTGAGTGAGTGAGTGAGTGAGTGAGTGAGTGAGTGAGTGAGTGGGGTTGTCCAGATTAGGGTTGAACATTTTGGGGAATATTCAGAGGTGGAAACTTTCTGTGGGAATTAACGGGAATATATGCAAATTAATACCATTTAAATGTAGATGTTTTTTGCATTGGATATATTTACCATATCATATGGAGACAGAAACATAAACCTTTTACCTTATCATAAGTAGACATAATTGCAAATTATAAAAAAACAAACAAAAACAAAAAATGTTAGTTACGAATTAAACTTTAATTAAATCAGTTGACTCTTCACGTGATGATTTCACTGAACAACAAAAGAAAGGGAATATTGAATGATCCCCAATGATCCATCAAATCTCCCAAAAACATCTGTAAAATGAAACTAGAAACTAAAGCTTTGGTTGTCTTCCTCTCAGGCTTCCATGTCTTCTCCCTGGACCTCCTCAATGTCCACCTTTAATACATCAGACTCTGAGGCCTCATCTTCACTGTCACTTTCCAACCTTGTTGAGGATGGCTCGTTGTCAGGCTCAAAGAGCCTCAAATTTGCCCGGATGGCCACCAATTTTTCAACCCTTGTATTGGTCAGCCTGTTGCGTGCTTTGCTGTGTGTGTTCCCAAACAAGGACCAGTTGCGCTCTGAGGCAGCTGATGTTGGTGGGATTTGGAGGATGGAGGCAACAGGGGAAAGAGCCTCAGATCCACAATGTCCCTTCCACCAGGTGGTTGATGAGATACAGCGGGTGAAATAAGTATTGAACACGTCACCATTTTCCTCAGTAAATATATTTCCAAAGGTGCTATTGACATGACATTTTCACCAGATGTTGGTAAAAACCCAAGTAATCTATACATACAAAGAAACCAAAACAAATAAGTTCAGAAATTAAGTTATGTGTAATAATGTGAAATGACACAGGGAAAAAGTATTGAACACACAAAGAAAGGGAGGTGCAAAAAGGCATGGAAAGCCAAGACAACAGCTGAAAACTATCAGTAATTAAAAAGCAATCCAGCCCCGTCAGTGCAAATTAATATCAGCTGGTTCAGTCCCAACTGATGGCCTACAAAAAGGTATCATTGCCAAGGTGTCACACAATACACATCTCATGATGGGTAAAAGCAAAGAGCTGTCTCAAGACCTTCGCAACCTAATTGTTGCAAAATATAATGATGGCATTGGTTATAGGTGCATTTCTAAGCTTCTGAATGTTCCAGTGAGCACTGTTGGGGCCATAATACGGAAGTGGAAAGACAATCATTTCACCATAAATTTGCCTCGACCAGGTGCTCCTCGCAAGATTTCTGACAGAGGAGTGAAAAGAATAATCAGAAGAGTTGTGGAGAGCTTCAAAAAGACCTGCAATTAGCAGGTACTGTTGTCTCAAAGAAAACAGTAAGTAATGCACTCCACCGCCATGGCCTGTATGCACGCTCACCACGCAAGACTCCATTGCTGAAAAAAAAGCATGTTGAAGGTGGTTTAACGTTTGCTGCACAACATTTGGAAAAGCCAGTGAAATACTGGGAGAATATAGTGTGGTCAGATGAGAGCAAAATTGAACTGTTTGGATGTCATAATACACACCATGTTTGGAGGAGAAATGGCACTGCACATCACCCTAAAAACACCATACCAACAGTGAAGTTTGGAGGTGGGAACATCATGGTGTGGGGCTGTTTTTCAGCAAATGGTACTGGCAAACTTCACATGATTGAAGGAAGGATGAATCGGCAAATTTACCGAGACATTCTTGACAAAAATCTGCTGCCATCTACCAGGATGATGAAGATGAAACGAGGGTGGACATTTCAGCAAGACAATGATCCCAAACACACAGCCAAGGAAACTCTCAATTGGTTTCAAAGAAAGAAAATAAAGCTGCTAGAATGGCCCAGCCAATCACCTGACTTAAATCCCATTGAAAATCTATGGAAAGAACTGAAGATCAAGATTCATAGAAGAGGCCCACGGAACCTTCAAGATTTGAAGACTGTTTGTGTGGAAGAATGGGCCAAAATCACACCAGAGCAATGCATGCGACTAGTTTCTCCATACAGGAGGCGTCTTGAAGCTGTCATTACCAACAAAGGCTTTTGTACAAAGTATTAAATAAATATCAGTAAGTGTGTTCAATACTTTTTCCCTGTGTCATTTCACATTATTACACAACTTAATTTCTGAACTTATTTGTTTTGGTTTCTTTATATGTATGGATTACTTGGGTTGTTACCAACATCTGGTGAACATTTCATGTCAATAGCACCTTTGGAAATATATTTACTGAGAAAAATGGTGACGTGTTCAATACTTATTTCACCCGCTGTATGTTGGCACGACTGCCATAATGCATCTCCATCCCAAAGCCCTTGCTTGGAAGCGTACTTCGCCAGACTGCCAAGAACCTTGCCCTCGTCCAGGCCAAGGTGGAGAGACACGGTAGTGATGACACCATAGGCCTTGTTGATCTCTGCACCAGACAGGATGCTCTTGCCAGCATACTTGGGGTCCAACATGTACGCTGCGGCGTGTATGGGCTTCAGGCAGAAGTCGTCACGCTTTTTGATGCATTTCAGAACTGCAGTTTCCTCTGCTTGGCGCAACAGTGAAGTGGGCAGGGCAGGACGGATTTCTTCTCTTACATCTGCAAGCAGAGTCTGAACATCAGACAAGATGGCATTGTCTCCCTCAATCCGCAATGGCTACTGCTATAGGTTTCAGGAGTTTCAGGCTCATTACCACTCTCTCCCAAAATACATCATCCAGGAGGATCCTCTTGATAGGGCTGTAAATATCAGCAGACTGTGATATGGCCAGGAGACCCCAACAGGTGTTGCTGGGCAGCTTCAATGTAGTGCTCTTATTCTTCTCACTTTGCTTGGTGAGGTAGATTGCGGCTATAACTTGATGACCCTTCATATACCTAACCATTTCCTTGGCTCTCTTGTAGAGTGTATCCATTGTTTTCAGTGCCATAATGTCCTTGAGGAGCAGATTCAAAGCATGAACAGCACAGCCAATGGGTGTGATGTGGGGGTAGGATTCCTCCACTTTAGACCAAGCAGCCTTCATGTTCGCAGCATTGACTGTCACCAGTGCAAATACCTTCTGTGGTCTAAGGTCATTGATGACTGCCTTCATCTTATCTGCAATGTAGAGACCGGTGTGTCTGTTGTCCCTTGACTGTGCTCTTGTAGAATACTGGTGGACATTATGTAGTTAATTATTCCTTGCCCACGAACATTTGACCACCCATCAGAGATGATTGCAATACAGTCTGCTTTCTCTATGATTTGCTTGACCTTCACTTGTACTCTGCATCCAGCAAATGATTAGATAAAGCATGTCTGGTTGGACGGGTGTATGCTGGGCGAAGAAAATTCAGAATTCTCTTCCAATACACATTGCCTGTGAGCATCAGAGGTGAACCAGTTGCATACAAAGCTCAAGCAAGACATTCATCAGCATTTCTCTGACTACGTTCCTCCATTATGTAAAAAAAAAAACTGATTCCAGGAGGACCATGAGCTGTTGCTATCGATAAGGTGTCATCATTTTCTCCTCGAATAGAAGTAGAGGGACTTTTGTAGAGATTGCTTGTTGTGAGCGCTGAGGGAACTTTATGCACTTGGCCAGATGATTCTGCATCGTTGTTGCATTCTTTACATATGATTTGTCACAGTATTTGCAAATGTACACAACTTTTCCTTCTACATTAGCTGCAGTGAAATGTCTCCACACATCAGATAGTGCCGTTACATTTTCCTGTAAAGATTAGAAAGAAATGAGTAAAAAATAAACAAATACAATTCCATGTACAGATAAATAGTTAAGCAGTTAGATTAAACAACTCCTTTGTAAGATAAATGTTTTAAAATGAAACACCTATGGAAACAGGTGAATTAACACTCCTCAGTTAGCAGGCTCAAGCAAGCTAAAACCCACATGGTAGCAAAAACGAACTAGCATAAATTGTTAACAAGTTAGAAATAATTTAAACACACTTTGCTGTAGTCTACAATTTACTAGTTAACAAAAAATAATGTATGTCATGTAAATTATATTCACCCCACCCAGTAATGTAATAAATAAAACCAGAAAGCATGTCGTTCTTGGCTCAGACAGTATAGTAGTGTGGGCTCAATAGCATCTCATTAGTGTGCAAGATCTTGAGAATCAGCTGTACATGTGATGGAAGAGTGCACTGCACATGTGATGGAAGAATGCACTGTGCATGCAGAGGGTTGCAATTCCATTGAATTAGGGATAGTTTAACCAAAATATGCCACAAGACCTAGAATTGCCTTGTGTATTGCACAAAAAGGTTCACTGTTATAAGCTAACTTTTTTGATGAATTTTCTATGGGCTTAACTTCCCATGGAAAATGTCCATAAATTTACCAGAATGTCGCCGACCCTTGCAACCCTAGTCCAGATTCAGACTGTTTTAACACTCTTGGTTTGACCACATTTGACATTTTAGTCATTTAGCAGACACTCTTATCCAGAGCGATTTACAGTCGAAAAACAGTTATGAGCTGAACATAACAGTATTCCAGTGGAAGGGAGGACAGCAGCAAGTAGCCAAACTATGGTTTGTGACTAATATGGTTTCCCATTGTAGCCAATTCAGTTGCAGTAATTCCGTTAGATATTCTTGGTAATTCCGTTACCAATTTTGTTAAGTAATTACGAGTTTTAATCACTTAATTCATATACAAAATTGATATCAGTAAAATCAATATAACTAATTGATAGGTCTACCATTACTTATTATTTCTGCGAACGTTAGAGAATATCTTATGTGGGTTTTTGGTAACAGAATTACAAGGCAGAAGGCAATATTTCTTACATTTACAGAAGGTAAAACATTTCTCAAAAACGAAATACTGTATGCGTTGATATTAGTTGACAGGAGTCTTTACGTCAACATTAGTGTTCTGATAGATGTTTAAGACCCCTATTCCATCTGTTTATCCAGAATTCAAAGCCTTTACTTATGCCTAATTTTAAGATGGAAAATGGTTGTAAAATGTATCTATGCCTTCATTTAACAAAAATATACTCTTAGCATTTCACACCAAATTTGATATGCTCCTATGAACGTCACATGTTGGTGCTCATGGGTCCTTTGATGGAAATGCTCTAGATGAAGTCCAGCTCAGAGATTTTCGTATTGGGAAAATTATGTCAAAATACAGCATTATAAAATAATTGTGATTCCTGAATTATGTTAATTCTTCAACTGACCTGATTTGTTTCACAGTAAAATGTGAGATTGTGTGGTCTTATTATAGTAGCCTTAATGCAAACAGCATGAGTATTGCAGGGATCCACTGAATCTTGATTTAATTAGCTGTAAATAAAGTAGGCTCCATGAACATTTGTTGACAGGGAGAACAAGTGGAATGTCATGATGTTCAAATCTAGTTGATCACGATGTTCAAAAACACATCCATCAATCTCATCCAAAACAGGACTATCCAACCTCAACACACCCCAGGAGGCCATTCTGTGCCACACCCAACCCGAGCAAACATAAACCAGATTCATTGAGGGATACACTCCTTTCTCCTGCTATTTCCAGTGCCATGGTCAGGGTTTATGTGCAGGTTGTAAACATAGTGGATTATGAGCAGATTAAATACCCCCCCCAAGCTAGTTATAGCCTCTACAGAATTTGTCAAATTACACGTTGGGCGTATCTATTCAATTGGGCAACATAAATAATGTGCTGTTTAGATCATTTGTGTTATCAGCTCCCACCTTTGGGGACTATTCGTTGCAAGTACAATATTCACTCACTGACATTAAATTTGCAGTTCGGATACACTATACGTATATACAAAAGTATGTGGGCACCCCTTCAAAATAGTGGATTCGGCTATTTCAGGCACATTCGTTGCTGACAGGTGTATAAAATCGAGCACACCGCCATACAATCTCCATAGACAAACATTGGCAGTAGCATGGCCTTACTGAAGAGCTCAGTGACTTTCAAACGTGGCACATTCATAGGGTGCCACCTTTCCAACAAGCCAGTTTGTCAAATTTCTGCCCTGCTAGAGCTGCCCCAGTCAATTGTAAGTTCTGATATTGTGAAGTGGAAACATCTACAGTAGGAGCAACAATGGCTCAGCCGCGAAATGGTAGGCCATACATGCTCACAGAACGGGACCAGCGAGTGCTGAAGCGGGTAGCGAGTAAACATTGTCTGTCCTCGGTTGCAACACTTACTACCGAATTCCAAACTGCCTTTAGTCGGGAGCTTTGTGAAATGGGTTTCCATAGCCGAGCATTCTCTGGAGTGATGGCGGATGCCAGGAAAAAAGCTACCTGCCCGAATGCATAGTTCCAACTGTAAAGTTTGGTGGAGGAGGAATAATGGTCTGGGGCTGTTTTTCATGGTTTGGGCTAGGCCCCTTAGTTCCAGTGAAGGGAAATCTTAACGCCACAGCATACAATGACATTCTAGACGACTCTGTGCTTCCAACTTTGTGGCAACAGTTTGGGGAAGGCCCTTTCCTGTTTCATCATGACAATGCCCCTTTGCACAAAGCGAGGTCCATTCAGAAAAGGTTTGTCGAGATCGGTGTGGAAAAACTTGACCGACCTCACTAATGCTTGTGGCTGAATGGAAGCAAGTCCCTGCAGCAATGTTCCAACATCTAGTGGAAAGCCTTCCCAGAAGGGTGGAGTCTGTTATAGCAGCAAGAGGGGGGGTCGAACTCCATATTAATGCCCATGATTTTAGAATGAGATGTTCAACAAGCAGGTGTCCACATACTTATGATCATGTAGTGTATCTTAAAAAGACATACTCTACTCATATACTGTACTACATAATAAGCCCACCTGTGAGGCAGTAGATTCCCCATTATGCCAATTTAGACCACTGGTCCTAGGGGGACACCTTGTGGGGATCAACATCAATGCATGAGGGACTTTCGCAAGAGGGGAATTTACAACATTCCCAAGCGAAAAACTCCCAGCAGTGCTGCGAGCTCCTATACACGTGACATCCAGAGCAGCAACAACTCTTATATCATGTTTTAGATTGGGACACACACTGCGTTTTAGCCTGTTGCTGTTGATGACCTCATACCGGTAGATCATATTATGTTCTTACTTGATGTATGTTTGTTTTTTCTCTAGGGGAGTTTCAAACTGCCCTTTTGCATTAAGGACAGATACGGTAGAAGGATAATAAGGTTAACCCATTAGCCTACTGTGAATGGTGCTTCTCATGTTTTCCTGGACTGCTGACTATACTTGCATAACAAGCCATAAAAAATGATAGAAGCCCCTAGTGGCCAAAAGGCAGTTTTAGCATGGACAGAGCCATTGAGGGCTTCCACCATGCTTCTGCCAACTGGGTGGGTGACTCCTATGGGTTGCTTCTATAGCAATTCCCATGCATATGCTATAATGGCACAGATATAAAGAGGAGTCCTCTATCTATCTCAATGTAACAAGCTTATCATGACTCGCAGGCAGGTTCTCATGCCACGTTCAAAACAACTGGAAACTCTGAAATATTCGACTTCCGTCTTCAGTGCATTCTAGACAACTTTTAACTCTGGGGAAAAAACAAGCTCAGACTGGGAAAAATAATTTTGAACGGTTATCCAACTCGGAAACTCTGGCATCATTCTAGAGCTCCGACGCATTAAAGTTGCATGTCAGAGATTTCCGAATTGTTTTGAACACGGCATTAGTCTCAGCCCTCAGCATTATAATCAATCTTTTCTACAGGCAAGAATGACGTGTGTCCTGAGACGGGTCTGTGAGAAAAGCAACAAGGAAATAGCTGCGTAAACGAAACAGTAACATCAAGGCAAGTGGCTCAGACTGTGTTGGTTCTCAGGAGCAACTGACCATATGAAATTCCCCATGGAGCCAACAAACCTACAGGTATAGAGTAACTGACAGCTTATGTGAATAGCTTGGTGGGCTGATGTATGTTTTATTGTAAATTATTAATAAATGTTTATGGACCTATGGGTTTGATTCCACTTGTCAGAGTTAGACTGGCAAGCTGTCTTGGGGCTAGTGCCATAATAAAGCTCTAGTCAAGCAAATGTTGCTTGTGTTCGTGCTGTGTTGTCACATTTGATCAGCTGATCAACTTGTTTACAGAGTAATAGAGCACAGTATGTTATAAGGAGAAGGTCTAAGAAAACATGCAAACAAGTAAAAGCCATTGTGAGCTCTGTGTTAAAATAGTGTTTAACTTTCACACAGCTAAGAGAAGTTCCGTAGTGGATTGTGATGCTGACGCTCCATCCCATGTATTCTATTATCTAATCAGAGCATAATAAGTGTATGAATCTGTCTCATTCAAATGAAGCAATGTAGACATAATAGGAAACTATGTGATGAACAGTGACAGGGAATGATGCTGTGACTGAGTGCAGCAGTTCCCAACTCATCCCTCTCTCCTACTCTTTTCTACCCAACTCATCCCTCTCTCCTACTCTTTTCTACCCAACTCATCCCTCTCTCCCACTATTTTCTACCCAACTCATCCCTCTCTCCCACTATTTTCTACCCAACTCATCCCTCTCTCCCACTCTTTTCTACCCAACTCATCCCTCTCTCCCACTCTTTTCTACCCAACTCATCCCTCTCTCCCACTATTTTCTACCCAACTCATCCCTCTCTCCCACTATTTTCTACCCAACTCATCCCTCTCTCCCACTATTTTCTACCCAACTCATCCCTCCCTCCTACTATTTTCTACCCAACTCATCCCTCTCTCCTACTCTTTTCTACCCAACTCATCCCTCTCTCCTACTCTTTTCTACCCAACTCATCCCTCTCTCCTACTCTTTTCTACACAACTCATCCCTCTCTCCTACTCTTTTCTACACAACTCATCCCTCTCTCCCACTCTTTTCTACCCAACTCATCCCTCTCTCCCACTCTTTTCTACCCAACTCATCCCACTCTCCCACTATTTTCTACCCAACTCATCCCTCTCTCCCACTCTTTTCTACCCAACTCATCCCTCTCTCCTACTCTTTTCCACCCAACTCATCCTATAATTTCAGAAAGCTATAGCTGTAGCACAGAAAGCCTCCCAGGAGGACCAGGCTGGGAACTACCAGGAGGCTATCAAATCTTACCAACATGCTGTCAAGTACTTCCTGCACATTCTAAAATGTATGTAGACATGATGTCTGAGGAAATGTCATTCGGGCTTGACGACAGTCTAGTCTCTGAATTTTACATTTTAGCAGACGCTCTTATCCAGAGCAACTTACAGTAGTGAGCGCACACATTTTTACTTTTTCATGGGAATCGAAACCCCAACCCAAGTGTTGCAAGTGCCATGCACTACCAACTGGGCAACATGTCAATGCATGCTGATTTACAATCACAAGTGAAACAAATTCGTTTTGTAAAAGGGTAAACGTGTAGGTGCAGGCCTGCTCTCCCCCTCTTCTTCTACACCTATTAGGTGTATTGTCGCCACCTACTACCAAAGATGGTGGATAAGTGAAGATAATTCACTCAGGCCATTGAAAAAATATATATATCTGGTCTGCTTAATGGGTGACTCTACCATAGACAACAGCTGGCTCTGGTCTGCTTAGTTTATTGACTTCCATTGAACCACAAACAATTAGGGAGTGGGATGTTTTATTTTATCTTACCTTTATTTAACTAGGCAAGTCAGTTAAGAACAAATTCTTATTTACAATGACGGCCTAGGAACAGTGGGTTAAATACCTTTTTCAGGGCCAATCGATCCAGCAACCTTTTGGTTACGGGCCCAACGCTCTTACCACTCGGCTACCTGCCGCCCCATTACGTCGGACTTCCTCTTCAGTCTCTGCTACTACTGTAACTTTGAGTTTACAGGCCACTGGTATAGCCTTGTGGTTCAGTTGGTAAAGGATAATGCCAGGGTTGTGGGTTCGATTCCCACCAGAGGACCAGTAAGAAAAATGTTGCACTAACTACTGTAAGTTGTTCTGGATATGAGCGTCTGCTAAAAATACCTTGAGACACTACCTGGGCAAAACCATTGCCTTAATGCATAGGGGTGAAACCTCCTTTAGGCCTAGTCTGTAGGACACAAAGTGTTAACCATCTCTTCCAACTTCTCTCCCTCTCCTCAGGTCAACCACAGGGTAAGGAAGGCAACCGGAAGATCAGGGACAAGTGCAAACTGTACCTGGACAGAGTGGAAGAACTACAGGAGTATCTTGAAAAGAAAGAGGTTATTAGATGGTTGAACATTTGATAAATAATGTAGTCTAACGTGTAGGTTCAATGTTATGCCAATGTATGCCTACGTCAGGTTAGCCTACTATTTATATTTTCCATGAATCTGACCAGCAACTCTGTGGTAAGGACAAAGCTAATAGGAGATGTGCATATCCTTCACATGGCAACATGAATCATCCTTATCCAAACTACATATTTGACATTTCATCCCTCTACAATACAAGGTTGGATCCCAACCAACGATAAACGCCACTGAAGAAGAATACAAGGTGGGTGCAAGGTGGGATACTGATAACTAACCCCTTTTGTCTATAAACGTCTTAAAGAGCAACTGCCCCTAAAAAACAACTTCTCATTTAGAAAACAGCCTTTGCGGCATCGATGCGAGTCAGAAACATTTACTCTACTGACAAAATTGACTAAAACTTGTAAATAGGATAATTCTGGTCAGTGTTGAGTATTGTGAGACTTGTGGTCGTGACTGCATCACAAAATAAATTAAGGTTGGGTTTTTTTCAAGCCTGCCCACTGCTGACAGCACACAAGTAAATCATAAAGTCAGAGTGCAGCTTCACTGACATAATTGTGATGCCTGTGGTAAATTTGGTTTGATTTTGGATATCCCTATGGGGCTAGTAAGGGAACATCGGTAAATTACATAATGTACATGGGACAACCTCAAACCAACTATAAATTATAGAAATTCATATACAAATACTGAAAGCATTTAATGAGAACTAAAAGGTGTGCAACATAAAAAATATTGCCTCATTTACATTCTGTAATGTATGGCAGTCCCTAACTAGCCCCTCAGACTATCCAAAGTCAAATCAATTTTGCTAATTGGAGAAATTATTTGTCTAACTCTTCCCACCTGTGAACACACACACGAGACACCCACATCAAACCACACCTCTAAACCAACTCACATTTGATGCCCACTAGCGTTTCTAAATAAGCCAAATAAAAAGCAAAGCCAAATCAGGAAGTGCAGTCGCCTTTTAAGCGTTGTCACTGGCTATATCTTTAAAAAATCATGACAACAAAAAGTATGTGCTTTAATGTGTCTTAATTTAGGGATAGACATAAGACTAGCAGCGTGGTTAAGGTTAGGTATATACATCAGATAATAAGAAGAGACGTTTTACAAATAGGTGGGGGTTTAGTCATAACTATGTCGTCGGGGCTGTGACAACAGGGCTGCGTTAAGTACGTGTTTACGTTCTGGAACGTTCAATTGAACGGAAACAGTGCTGTACTGAACGACCAGTTGAAAAGCGGGGAGGAGTTGAGGAACGCTGTCAGCATGGCCACTGTCATTTACAAACGACACTGATTGCTTCAAGCCACACCCACCAAACGGGTGCAAACACACCTAAAAGTCTGTTCAATAACGTTTTGCGGAAACTTGTCGTTCAGTACAAGTCGTTTCGCAATGTAAACATATTTTCTGTAACAAACGCTCAAGCGAACTGAACGCACCTCTACGTCATTTCGTGATCATTCTATGGAAATCAACTAGACGTCTCATAATGGATTTCCACTGGGATAGCACAGTCACAAAGTCTGTATCGTAAAGATTCGTGCAAACAAAATATTGTTCTTTATTTGAGGTTTGGCCGGTGTAGGCCGTCATTGTACATACGAATTTGTTCTTAACTGACTTGCCTAGTTAAAGAAAGGTTAAATAAAATAAAAATATGTTAAGAAATTGTAGAAATGGGCGGAGTTTGACTTTGTAGCTGTGGTAACGACCCTGCTAATGCGTTTTTTGTTTTAGCTTCAGTGTTATTCAACGACCTGAAAAGGAAAACAATCCAATTGATTAAGTTAAATAGCGTCTGACGAGCTGTAATCTTAATAATTAACAAACATAAGGCCTGTTTTGCCGCTTAATTATATGTAAGTAATCAGCCGTTATGGCTGCCAACAACAATTTACAGGTAAGTTGGGAAAGCTGGCGAATGCTAACTGTCTAGTTAACAACAACAACCCACCCAGTTTAGCTTGCTACCTAGCTAAAGTTCGTTAGATACAGTGATTCGTTTTTGGTTATATTATTAGTTATGTAAGTTAATCAAATTATCAACTTGCCGTTATACCAGTGTCGAGGTGAGCTAGCTAGCGTTAGCTATATGGCCACTTTAAAGTTATGCTAGCGTGCTAGGTAACGTTAGCTAGCTAGCTGAATCGTTATTTTACTACTGTGAGCTTGTCATTTTGAGAGGACAGGACAGCAACTAATGTTTACAGTAGTCACTCAAATTCGTCGGAGCCTGTTTTAACTAGCTAACTTCAAATTGTTTGAATAACGTTCGTTGTTACCTGAAACTTGATCGCATGAACGTTTCCTAGAAGCTTGCTACAGTAGCAAAGTTGACCTCGTTCATGTTGGTTTGAATGTGTAACGTTTATAATTTACCCCTTGCCTTGGATTCTCAACTAGAGCCCCCCAAGGCCAAGACAATCTGAAATGTACCATGGTAATGTAATTGACTAGTTAACTATCTGTCTAACAAAATCTGTTGAGCCGATTGTTGATAACTAGCTAATTTTATTAGCCTATTTGGTTCCGTCAGTCGAATTGTTTGTAGGAAGTGAAACTGCAGCCATTCTCTCATCGTAGTCAGAATTTTGGGTTTAGAGGGGGAAGCAACTTTCCTAACAATGTTTGTTAGGTTCAGGCTTGTTAACTAGCTAATAGTAAGTTCAAATAATGACCAAATGTCACATGCGCCGAAACAACTTACAAGCCCTAACCAACAATGCAGTTAAGAAAAGTAAGTGTTAAACAATAAGTTAAAAAAATAAGAGCAGTAAAAATAACAGTAGCGAGGTTATATACAGGGGGTACCTGTGCAGAGTCAATGTGCGGGGGCACCGGTTAGTCGAGGTAATTGAGGACATGTACATATAGTTAGTGACTATGCATAGATAATAAACAGAGACTAACAGCAGTGTAGAGGAGGGGTGGGGGTAGACATTTGATTACCTGTTCAGGAGTCTTATGGCTTGGGGGTAGAAACTGTTGAGAAGCCTTTTGGCCCTAGACTTGCCACTCTGTTACCTATTTACATTGATGGCCTACCAAAAAGCAAAAGACCTCCTACGGGGGCTGGGATTAAAAATATAAATATAGGACAAAACACACATCACGACAAGAGACAACACTACCTAAAGAGAGACCTAAGACAACAACATAGCAAGGCAGCAACACATGACAACACAGTATGGTAGCAGCACAAAACATGGTACAAACAGCCAACAGCACAAAGGGCAAGAAGGTAGAGATGACAATACATCACGCAAAGCAGCCAAAACTGTCAGTAAGGGTGTCCATGATTTAACTCTTTTGAATGAAACGATTGAGATAAAGCTGTCCAGTTTGAGTGTTTGTTGCAGCTCGTTTCAGTCGCTAGCTGCAGCGAACTGTGCTTTGGGGGCCTTTAACAGAATGTGACTGGCAGAACGGGTGTTGGATGAGGGCTGTCGTAGATATCTCAGATAGGGGGGAGTGAGGCCTAAGAGAGTTTTATAAATAAGCATCAACCAGTGGGTCTTGCGATGGGTATACAGAGATGACCAGTTTACAGAGGAGATTAGAGTGCAGTGATGTGTCCTATAAGGAGCGTTGGTGGCAAATCTGATGGCCGAATGGTAAAGAACATCTAGCCGCTCGAGAACACCCTTACCTGCATGTAAAGTAAAACTGGAACAAGCCAATTGTCCGGGAGAAGAAAAATAATGCTTTGTAGCCTATTAATTGATATAAATACTAGGTGATGGAAATACAATTGACTGGTTTAGTGGAATTAATTTGGCCCCTGTATTTTCATAGTTTATCACAGGCACAGCAAAAAAATACACAGCCTTGAAAGCTGCTGCTACAGCTTCTCAAGCTAATTTTCTAAATATATATTTATTTATTTAACTAGGCATGTCAGTTAAGAACAAATTCTTATTTACAATGACTGCCTACCCCGGCCAAACCCGGACGACACTGGGCCAATTTTGCGCTCCCAATTACTGCCGGATTGTGATACAGCCTGGAATCGAACCAGGGTCTGTAGTGATGCGTCTTGCACTGAGATGCAGTGCCTTAGACCGCTGCGCCACTTGGGAGCCCCCTTTCCAACAAGTCAGTTCGTAAAATTTCTGCCCTGCTAGAGTTGCCCCTATCAACTGTAAGTGTTTAGTCTAGGATCAACAACGACTCAGCTGGCAAAGTGGTAGGCCATACAAGCTTACAGAACGGGGCCGCTGAAGTGCGTAGCCCGTTAAAAAATCATCTGTCCTCAGTACATAGTTCCAAACTGGCTCGTCAGCACAATAATTGTTAGTTAGGAGCTTCATGAAATGGGACACCCAGATCACCATGCGCAATGCCATGCGTCGCCTGGAGTGGTGTAAAGTTCGCCGCCATTAGACTCTGCAGCAATGGAAACGCATTCTCTGGAGTGATGAATCACCATCTGGCAGTCCGACAGATGAACCTGGGTTTGGCGGATGCCAGGAGAACACTAGCTGCCCCAATGCATAGTGCCAACTGTAAAGTTCGGTGGAGGAGGAATAATGGTCAGGGGCTGTTTTTCATGGTTCGGGCTAGGACCCTTAGTTCCAGTGAAGGTAAATCTTAACGCTACAGCATACAATGACATTCTAGATCATTCTGTGCTTCCAACATTGTGGCAACAGTTTGGGGAAGGCCTTTTCCTGTTTCAGCATGACAATGCCCCTGTGCACAAAGCGAGGTACATACAGAAATGGTTTGTCAAGATCGGTGTGGAAGAACTTGATTTGCCTACACAGAGCCCTGACCTCAACCGCATCAAACACCTTTGGGATGAATTGGAACGCCGACTGCGAGCCAGGCCTAATTGCCCAACCTCACTAATGCTCTTGTTGGTGAATGGAAGCAAGTCCCCGCAGCAACGTTCCAACATCTAGTGGGAAGCCTTCCCAGAAGAGTGGAGGCAGTTATAGGGGGGACAAACGCCGCATTAATGCCCATGACTTTGGAATGAGATGTTCGATGAGTGTGTCCACATACTTTTGGTCATGTGTGTACATACAGAATATTTCTAAAGGCTCTGAGACCAGGTTGGAAGGAGTTCCTGCCTGATTCGTGTAATTTAAGTTTTGTGATTAGGTTGGTCTATCACCTTTTATTAGGGCTCTGATTGATAACCACTCTTTAGGGATGGTGAAAGCAAGAGGCAGATGTGACAGGGCTTAGTACATTCCTCTGAATACTAAGTGTTTTCTGTATTATATTACTTGTATTACCATTATATTAAACGCTAGTGCCAAATTCATAGGAAGACAATTGCATTAAATACATTTTCTCAGTCATTCTGTGCGGTTTTGGGACAGTCCCTTCCAACAAGTCCTGTGCGACTTGTGAGCATTGTAGAGGGAAACAGAAGAAACTGTTCAAACGTTAGAGCCAAATTCATAGGATGAAAATAAATTCAACATGCCACACTAGCTTTAGAAATCGCTGGTTGTGGAGTCAAACAGCCTGCCCGCCCGCTCAGTGGCGCCAGCATGGTCCTAAAGCACACCATTCTGCTTTTTTTTGTATATATATAATTTCCCTAGTGAAAGTTGCTCCCCTGCATAGCTTTGAGGAGTCAATTCTGATTGGCAAGATCAAACTTGTCTTGCAGCTAATCCTCTTTCAATTTGTTGCTTTACTTATGCATTTGCTTTTTAATAACTTTCTCATTCTTGTTTTTCAGAAAGCCATAGATCTGGCCAGCAAGGCGGCCCAGGAGGATAAAGCTCAGAACTACGACGAGGCCCTGCATCTATACCAACACGCTGTTCAGTACTTCCTACACGTAGTAAAATGTATGCTTTAAGACAATGAGATATTTGCATACTACTCTTTCCTCTTTTAGAGTGGTAATAGTATCTGGGTTGTTCTGTCCATTGATTTGTGTGGATTTGTTGATCACCCTAACTGTTGAATGTCCAGTGTCCACTTTACTTGTCAGCAGAATGCATTATTTTTCCATTTCACACAGTCCAAGGGGGGATTATTGTAATTGTGATTTATTTATTTTAATAAAAACATACTTGAGACAGTATTTAATACAAGCCTGACATTCCTCTCCTGCCAGATGAAGCCCAGGGTGACAAAGCCAAACAGAGCATCAGGGTCAAGTGTGCTGAGTACCTTGACAGAGCAGAGAAGCTCAAAGAACACCTGAAGAAGAAAGAGAAGGCTCCACCCACCAAGCCTGTGAAGGATTCCCAAGCTGACGACAAAGGGTGCGTGTTTGTTTGTGTGTGCGCGCAGAGTCTTTGCTCATGCAATGAGGCATGGCTGTTTGTTGGGGGGGGGGGTGTAGCCTCTTCTCCAGAGTGATGGTGAATATTGGAATGTGATGAGTCAATTAGTTGGATCAAAAAAAACATCTGTTGTGGTTCTGTACACTTGTGCTCTTCAGCTTAATTGAGATGGATTTTTATTGTGCAGGAATGAGAGCGATGAAGGAGACAACACAGAAAAAAAGAAGTTTCAGAACCAACTTTCAGGTTCGTTGTATCACTGACATACTGTGTGAAGTTTGTACTTTTGTATAGCATTACAACGCTCTGTCACAATGTTATAGTATGCCAAACATTATTTGGTTTCATCATACTGGATTTTGTTTTTTAGGAGCCATCGTTATGGAAAAGCCAAACATCAAGTGGAATGATGTTGCCGGGTTAGAGGGAGCCAAAGAGGCCCTGAAAGAAGCTGTTATTTTGCCAATTAAATTCCCACATCTTTTCACAGGTAATGCAGTCTTACTGTCTCAGATCTCCAGAGAATTAATTATGAAGTCATATCAGAATGTATGAAAAACATGCTGAAACCTCCACTATTGGTTAATTTTGTTTGGCCTTTGGAACCTACTGAAACTAAATGAGTCCATCCAACAACATTGCATAGTATAGAATCAATTGATTATTACCTTTCATTCATTTGAAAATTAGGAGCGTAGCCTATTTCTTCCCCACTGTTATTCACGACCACTCCCAAAGACAACATGTCTCTTGTCTGTCAGGTAAAAGAACGCCATGGAGGGGGATCCTGCTCTTCGGTCCTCCTGGTACAGGAAAGTCCTACCTGGCTAAAGCTGTGGCCACAGAGGCCAACAACTCCACCTTCTTCTCTATCTCCTCCTCTGACCTCGTGTCCAAGTGGCTGGGAGAGAGTGAAAAGTGAGATTTTACTCTTAATCCAGGGAAACATGGGGGATTATATGTAGATATAAATCCAATGATTCTGTTTTAATATTTGTAAACTAGGCCTCGGTTAAGCCAAGTCCTGGATTCAAAAGCAAACTCGATAGATTATTTTTGTCTATTGGGGAAAAGCATCTGATCACCTTGATGTTTTGTCAATTTTTCTTTCTCCTCTCCAGGTTGGTAAAAAACTTGTTCACCCTTGCACGGGAACACAAACCCTCCATCATCTTCATAGATGAGATAGACTCACTGTGCGGCTCCAGGAGTGAGAACGAGAGTGAGGCAGCTCGCCGCATCAAGACGGAGTTTCTGGTTCAGATGCAGGGTGAGCTAGCCAGAAAACAATTATATATACACAGTTGAAATCGGAAGTTTACATACACCGTATCCAAATACATTTAAACTCAGTTTTTCACAATTCCTGACATTTAATCCTAGTAAAAATTCCCTGTTTTAGGTCAGTTAGGATCACCACTTTATTTTAAGAATGTGAAATGTCAGAATAATAGTAGAGAATTATTCATTTCAGCTTTTATTTCTTTCATCATATTCCCAGTGGGTCAGAAGTTTATATATCTATACAGTTGAAGTCTGAAGTTGACATACACTTAGGTTGAATTCATTAAAACTAATTTTTCAACCACTCCACAGATTTCATGTTAACAAACTATAGTTTTGGCAAGTCGGTTAGTCGGTTAGGACATATATTTGTGCATGACACAAGTAATTGTTCCAACAATTGTTTACAGACAGATTATTTAACTTATAATTCACGATATCACAATTCCAGTGGGTCAGAAGTTTACATACACTAAGTGCCTTTAAACAGCTTGGAAAATTCCAGAAAATGATGTCATGGCTTTAGAAGCTTCTGATAGGCTAATTGAGATAATTTGAGTCAATTGGAGGTGTACCTTTGGGTGTACTTTAAGGCCTACCTTCAAACACAGTGCCTCTTTGCTCGACATCATGGGAAAATCAAAAGAAATCAGAGGACCTCAGAAAAAGAATTGTAGACCTTGGGAGCAATTTCCAAACGCCTAAAGGTACCACGTTCATTACACCAGTTCTGTCAGGAGGAATGGGCCAAAATTCACCCAACTTTATTGTGGGAAGCTTGTGGAAGGCTACCTGAAATGTTTGACCCAAGTTAAACAATTTAAAGGCAATGCTACCAAATACTAATTGAGTGTATGTAAACTTCTGACCCACTGGGAATGTGATGAAAGAAATAAAAGCTAAATAATTCTCTCTACTATTATTCTGACATTTCACATTCTTAAAATAAAGTGGTGATCCTAACTGACTTAAAACAGGGAATTTTTACTAGGAGTAAATGTCAGGAATTGTGAAAAACTGAGTTTAAATGTATTTGGATACGGTGTATGTAAACTTCCGATTTCAACTGTACGTACGTACGTACAGTACCAGTCAAAAGTTTAGACACCTACTCATTTAAGGGTCTTTCTTATTTTTTTTACTATTTTCTACATTGTAGATTAATAGACATTAAAACTATGAAATAACACATGGAATCATGTAGTAACCAAAATAGTGTTAAACAAAGCAAAATATATTTTAGGTTCTTCAAAGTAGCCACCCTTTTGCCTTGACAGCTTGGCACACTCTTGGAATTCTCTCAACAAGCTTCACGAGGAATGCCCTTTCCACATATACTAAGCACTTGTTGGTTGATTTTCCTTCACTCTGCTGTCCAACTCATCCCAAACCATCTCAATTTGTTTGTCGGGTGATTGTGAAGGCCACGTCATCTGATGCAGCTCTCCTTCTTGGTCAAATAGCCCTTACACAGCCTGGAGTTGTGTTTTGGGTCATTGTCCTGTTGAAAAACAAATGATAGTACCACTAAGCGCATACCAGATGGGATGGCGTATCGCTGCAGAATGCTGTGGTAGCCATGCTGGTTAAGTGTGCTTTGAAATCTAATTCTAATGAACTTGTCCTCTGCAGCAGAGGTCTTCCTTTCCTTTGACGGTCCTGAGAGAGTTTCATCATAGCGCCTGATGGTTTTTGCGACTGCGCTTGAAGAAAGTTCTTGACATTTTCCAGATTGACTGACATTCATGTCTTAAAGTAATGATGGCCTGTCATTTTTCTTTGCTTATTTGAGCTGTTCTTGCCATAGTATGGACTTGGTCTTTTACCAAGTAGGGCTATCTTCTGTATACCACCCCTACCTTGTCACAACACAACTGATTGGCTCCAACGCGTTAAGAAGGAAAGGAATTCCACAAATTTACTTTTTTAACAAGGCATCACTGTTAATTGAAATGCTTTGCAGGTGACTACCTCATGGAGCTGGTTGAGAGAATGGCAAGAATGTGCAAAGCTGTCATCAAGGCAAAGGGTGGCTACTTTGAAGAATCTCATATAAAATATATTTTGATTTGTTTAACTTTTTTTTTTATTTTTTATTTTGGTTACTACGTTTTCCATGTGTTATTTCATAGTTTTGATGTCTTCACTATTCAACTTTTTTTTGTTGTTGTTTACTTGAATGATTAGGTGTGTCCAAACTGACTGGTTGTGTGTGTGTAGATTATAGTTGACTGTATTGGTGTTTTGGTCATATTAAGTTAAAATGGTTTTGAAATGTTAATGAGTTTTTCCACAGGGGTGGGGAATGACAACGATGGGGTACTGGTGCTAGGGGCCACCAACATCCCATGGACGTTGGACTCTGCCATAAGAAGACGGTAATGACACATTCTTACGCTGTCTTAGCCTACCACCACAACTGTGCACCAAATCACTTGTCCTTTATTATTGACTGTGACACGACAGCCTTTTCAAATGTCTGGTAACATGTACCAATTAAACTCATTTTGGGTAATAATAATGTGAAATCACCTGGAGTTAAACTGTGACTCCGCAGCACTGCTTCTTATCTCTGTGTAGCTGCTCAGATCTACCCTGTAGGGGACGTATATGTATTCTTCTTCTTCCTGTAGAGTACGTGTGATACATTCAGTATAACTTAAAGGCCCAGTGCAGTCAAACTTGATTTCCCTGTGATTCATATACATTTCCACACCTATGAGGTTGGAATAATATTGTGACAATTATGATAATGCCCTTTTAGTGTAAGAGCTGTTTGAAAAGACTGCCTGAAATTTCAGCCTGTTTTGGTGAGATGGAGTTTTGGCCTGCCTGGTGACATCAACTGGCGGTAAATCGTTGATAGACCAATACAAAAAAAAAAAAAAAAAAAAAAGGGTTCCAAACCCCTCTGCCAATAACCGCTAGTTTTCAGTTTTCTACCTCACCACTGGGGCTGTTACGGTGACCATATTACTGCCCTATCGGCAGTCATGAGTCTTAACCGCAGTAAAATTCTATTTGACCATTGAGTCATGGTAATCTCCTCTTATGCACTCTGGAGATGTTAGTAGTAGCCAACTAACAAATGATCATCAGATCGCTAATGGTCTGGTACTCAGCACTCTATTGTCCCTCTAACCACTCTGACATCAATGCAAATGCAATCGAAAATCACATCAAACACTTCTCATCAAAACGGTATGCTTTTAAAACTCATCTTGCTGATCGTGATTGGTCAATTTGAAGAAAAGTTGAACAGCAGGTTAAAACTAAGTGGAGAACATGGTCGTTGTTGATGTTTCAAAGCCTAATGGACAGTGCTTTTTAAGGTGATGATTAATTCAAAGCCTTCATATGCATGTTAGAGCTTATGCATAGAATAGGCCTATATATGAGCCCAAGCCACCCCCCACCCCTCAAAAAACTGAATTCAAATAATGAATGTGCCATTATACAGTACATAGCCTACCACATATTACACATGGAAGAAAAACTTCTTTTTTTTTAATGCAGATTTAAAATATCTTTGGTGCATGATTGGCCTAGCCTAAATTAAACAAATTCAGAGTTAGCCAACAATTATAGTGAATTTGATTTTGAATAGCCTAGTAATTGGGCTTTTCATAATTAATAGGCTAACGCATGACCTTTTTAGCAACAGAATATTTTACCATCATGCGTTTCCATCTCCTCCCCTCTCTCCTTCATTCCTTTCTCGAGCGTGCAGAGAGAGGGGCTGTCAACAGTTTAATGAAATATGTTTTGTTGTGAAAACATGTTTACTATTGATGTTCCCGGACAGGTTTCCCAAATTAAGCACTGGGTAGCTGCAGGAGCAGGGTTGGAGAGGCCATGGCATACAGAGTTTGAGCGGAATATCACCTGTCCCGCTGTGAAATAACCGGATTAGCCTATCCAACAAGAGTGAAACTAATGTGCTATTCAAGTGCATACAGATGACATGTATTTTTTTTTCTCCTGCCCCTGTTCCTGCCCATTTTGATCATTCTAAATTCATTCATTTCATTTTAACAGATTGGTAAAGACAAGATGAGAATAGTCTGATGGGTGAAAGTATGATCACTTTATGAGAGAACAGTGTGTGTGTAGCCTGAGGCAAGGAACGGAGCGTAAGCTTTTTTTTTTTGACTTTCTCGAATCGTCAATAACCTATATTCGCATCATGCAGCCCATATATCTTTAGATTTTTTGAAGGAATTCTATGGTTTGTATCATTCACAACTGAAGTTGCCAAATAACTGTAAATCTAGCGTATAGGACCTGTTTCAAATGATAAATTTTTACGCTCAACATAGCCACTTCATATGCACAGTTCTATTTTATTCAGCCAAGTTCAATTATATTCTTCTTACGTCTTACTGAGTGCTGCCTGAGGAAGTCTCTAGTAGTCGAAAAACGCATTGCAGTTGTGCGTCCTGATGTACTACGCTGACTGCTCCCATATGTATTCTTCTTTTTGTAAATAGATTCTGTTAATAGTTCACTTAAGTTTGTCTTCTTCCTTTGGATTCTTCTTAATATAATATAAAATAATGGCACTGGACTCCTAAGCATATCTTGTCTGCTAAATGGCATGGCACCTAGCCAGATAACATGCAGTAGGCCAACTCCTATATTCTGTTCTTCTGAAATACATTTTCTCCATGTTTCTTTAGACCTGCCTAAAATAATGTATTTAGTGTGATGATGTAGGTTTTAATTGATTTAGTCGACTTTTTGAAATGTAGATGTTCCAAAGGCGCACGTCAGCGGCGTGTATGCGTGGAAGCCTGGAAATGCTAAATGTATTTTATGTTAGTTAACGGTCAATTACCGTGAGACCGGCAGTCTTTTGCATGACAATAACCGGCTGACAAAATGTCACGACCGCCAACTACTCCCCACTCAGACCGATCCCAGACAGTCCTAGCTAAATTCTTTGCTAAGAAGCTATTTTTGTTTATTTTTGACCAGTTTAATCAAAACAATCACAGTGAGGTACATAGTTGTTACCCAGAAATTATTTGATATTGAGATAAAAACCACTGCATTGGAACTTTAATGGGCGGCAGGTGGCCTGGAGGGTAGGAACATTGGGTCAGTAATCGGAATGTTGCTTGATCGAATCCCTGAGCTGACAAGGTAAAAATCTGTTGTTCTGCCCCTGAACAAGGCAATTTAACCTACTGTTCCCCGGGCTCCAAAGACGTGGAAGTGTCGATTTAAGGCAGCCCCCCGCACCTCTGATTCAGAGGTTGGGTTAAATGCAGAAGACACATTTCAGTTGAATGCATTCAGTTGTACAACTGACTAGTATCCCCATTTCCCCTTTCCCTAATTATCTCAGGTTTGAGAAGAGGATCTACATCCCGCTGCCAGAGGAACATGCCCGCACCTTCATGTTCAAGCTCCACCTGGGCGCCACCCCCACCAGCCTCAACGACTCTGACTTTGTCACCCTGGGAAAGAAGACAGACGGGTACTCTGGGGCCGACGTCAGCGTCATCGTCAGAGATGCGCTTATGCAGCCCGTCAGGAAAGTTCAATCAGCCACTCACTTCAAACGGGTACGTCTCCATAATGACGACCAGTGAACAACCTCTGTGTATTCTTTAGTGTTAATCTTTATACCAAGCTATGCCCCTTTTCTATTGAGTTTTGTTATTTTTAACACAACAAATTGTGTTTTGTTATTGAAGGTACGAGGGCCATCGAGAGAGAACCCCAACATCCTGGTAGATGACTTTTTGACCCCGTGCTCCCCTGGAGACCCAAACAGCATCGAGATGACATGGATGGAGGTCCCTGGGGAAAAGCTATGTGAGCCTGTCGTTTGTATGGTGAGTGTGCAAAATTTAAGTTATTAATATTATTCAGTTATCTGTTTCCCCGCCTCAATGGTAATATGTTTTTTGGAAAACCAAGACTGTTGAATAACCCTTGATCATGCCTCTTTATTCTTTGCAGTCTGACATGCTGAGGTCCCTGTCCAGCACGAAGCCAACTGTCAATGATCAGGATTTGGACAAACTGAGAAAATTCACAGAGGACTTTGGACAGGAGGGCTGAACGGGACATTTTTTTAACCAAAGCAAATATTATGATCATATTAAAGTGTTCCTTCTCTCCCAATCTCCCCTTTTTAAGCTGTTTTCTCATCAGAAGTGTGCCACATGACTGCTCTACTCATAGAAATATAATTACTAGAACAGACATCCCCATTTAAGTAAAATCTACTGAGCTTGACTATTGGCCACACAAGGGGTTAAACAAAGACTGATATTTTCTTATATGCTGCCCCCCCCCCATGTCCAAAGGATTATGGATCACTTCACTGCAAGATGTTGAAGTAGACTTGATTGGTGGATGGAACGCTGCTTGGAAATGAACAACCTTGGTGTTACTCAGGCATATGTTCTGTAGAATCTGTTGAGCAGCACCTTGGGCCCAACCCTAACTTGAGAACAATGCTCAACTCAAACATTTGCATATGTCATGCTTCGAAGTCAGTGGGAGTTTGATCTGGAAATCCGATACAAGCTTGTTAACCAAATTAAGATGCTGCTTATTGTGCAGAGTGCTTATCGAACTTCCCCAATAAATATCTAAGCTCAGTTTTCAAGTACCACTTGCCATCAATCAAATTGCACCTCACTTTTCAGTGTAAGCACCCATATACTCTATGTATTTTTGTTCACATAAGACTTGAAGATCCTTTTATAGTAGATCATAAAGTGGAGATGTATGGCTCTTTGTGAGATGTATGGCTCTTTTCTCTGGAGAGAATGAAACTTACAATGCATGCCATTTGTACTTTCAAAGGCCTTTGTAGTCTCAAGGTGGTGTAAAAGACATGGGTTTGGGTAGTTGAAGCACTGCAAATGTATGCATGTCATTCAACATACACAAGATATTTGTGGGGCTTCGGCTAGGGTTAGAAGAACTACTGACATAACAATCGGGATGGAAACTGCTATGGGACATATTTTATGTACATTTTGTTTTCCTCAAAGGCTTCTCTGTGGTTTGTTCATTGTCATTCTGATTCAAACTGTCAGGATCACCAAAAGTACTGGACCTGAGACACCTTAGTCTAGGATTCAATACTGTTCCCCCTGACCATCCACACCATACTTCCCTGTTGCATATTGCTGATCTTCCCAACATGAACTACTGAAAAGAGATGCCTTACGGAGATCCAGTCACACTGTCTAACAGTGCTGAAGAAACAACGGGCTTATACTTTGGGCACATAACAGCATCATGTCCTTTTTGTTATGGCATTGGTGAAATGCAGCACCCTTGAACTTACAATAATACATTTTTAGAAGTGGCAATGCACACCATGTGCCTTCTAAACAAGTTTACTTAGCAAGATTATATACATTGTTATTTTGTTTGGTTCTTTGAAAAACGTGGAAGTTGATATCCAGAGACACTGCTATATTGTATGTTTTGTCATTGTTGCTATGAAATGTAATATTTACTCATATAAACTGTCTTTTAGAGATTGTATTCTGAAGACAAATCTTTCAAAGTGTTGGACATCTTTTGTGTGGTCTTTTAAACTCACTTTACTATGGAAGTGTAGAGAATGATACAGTATATGATATCTCTATGAATCAGTGGGTGGAAAAGTCTGAATGTATATGGTTTTCTTTCCCATGGATATGTAAATAAAAGTAATTTTGATCATTTGACTCACCTTTTAAAAAATAAAGTATCGTCTCATGGTTCAGGTTGAGGATTCAAATGAATCTTTACAAATGGGGATATCATGTACAAATGCCAATATCTCACATTGGGAGGGGATCTTAACTATCACCATCTCTAGAGGTATGTCGGTATAAAATGTGTGCAGCAACTATGAGGAATTACACCATTGCATTTTGTGAAGTGTTGTCCTTAATGTGAGGAAACCTCAGTCAGATGACAGTTAGCTTCATGGTTTAAAAACTACAAATACATAGAACGGAAGTCAAATAGTCGCATCCGTTCAAAGTGCACAATACGATTTGTTTTGGTTCATGTTGCAGCTAGGCAGGAAAATATCGTAGATCCAAGGTCCACCACGGCATTTTATCTTGGAAGAAAGCCCTCTGACACACTGCCAAATATACAGCTAGAAAACTCCTCCTCTGTGTGTTTCATCGCCACCCGTTTGACAAGCGCCAGCCCCCGCGATTCGCTCCTACTGAGTCTAGAAGCTAACCGAACTGCCAGCTTCACCCATGTCCTCTGAGGAAGGCTTGAGTTCAACGATCACGGATTGGCTTTTCTTCAGTTCCTGGTGGCTCCTTTTGCCTTTCATTATGCTTCTAGTCGTTGTTGCATTCATCGTTGCGTTCGTGTTGCTGTTGTACATGATATCCCCTTTGATTAGCCCCAAACCTCTCAAATTAAATGGGGCCCACGTCGTGGTAAGTGCTCATTGTCATAACTAGACAACGGTATCACATTCAGACGTGCTAGTTACAAACAAGGTACTATGCTAACTACGTTGCATTGCAGAACCATTGCACGGTAGATTGTATAGGGTGTTGCTGGTGAAGGTGTTTCCTAAGTAAAGGTACTTAAACGCAACAGATAACTCATCTACAAGTAGGACACGCCCACAATTAATTGATAGCTTGTAACAGAGTTGACAATGTATAGTCTTTGGCAACATGTTGTAAGCTAAAAACTCTTGACTACAGGCTGGCCTACTTATTGCCATACGAATGACACACTCAAGTTCATAGAAATGACCATACATTTTTGCAGAAATACATGTACTAACTTGAAAAAAAGCAACATTCTAATGGCCTACAGTATATACTGTAAGTTGGACTTTGACCCCAGGGGCCCATCCCTTGTATTTGACTTTAAAGGGAACGTCCCTCCTCTCTCACCTACCACCACCTTTCAACCCGCAGGTCACTGGCGGCTCCAGTGGAATAGGGAAAAGCATTGCTATGGAGTGCTACAGACAAGGAGCCTTCATCACACTAGTGGCAAGAGACGAGGTGAGTAGAAATCCACATCGTTGCAGGGCTCTACAGTGCAACCATTTTACTTGCATATGTACCTAAGTATTTTGCTGTGTGACCTGGAACTTTTATTTTCGAGCACCAGTGCGCCTAGAGAAATGTACGATTCTAGCTTTTATTACCTCAAATATTTTATATTGTGCTCCTCCTAAATGTATTTGTGTGCGTCTAAATTTCCCAACGTAGGCGCACACATGGCTCTGTGAAAACAAAACAAAAAAGGTCAGCGCATCACACATTTATCAATCATTCTTTCTTTTTCTGTAGAGTAAATTGGTTCAAGCAAAAAAAGAAGTGGAGAAATGTGCGATTAATGACAAGCAGGTATGTATTACGTTGCTACAGTACATGTTTTGGGATAATGTGGAAGAAAGATTTTTATTATTTTTATTATTGACCCTGATGATCACATTAGCAACTTAGTTGAGCACTGACTGTTTTGGTATTCGCATTCCTCTTCCACTCAGGTGGTGCTCTGCATATCAGTTGACGTGTCCAAGGACTACAGACAGGTGGAAAGTGTGATTAAGCAGGTAAATCACAAGTGATAGGAATTCATATGATGGAAAAGGCCCCCAACTTTTTAATAATTCTCTGCAAGTGACAACATCAATATAATTTCATCCATCTAGTGCCAAGAAAAGCTTGGTCCGGTGGACATGCTGGTGAACTGTGCTGGGACATCCTTCTCTGGAAAGTTTGAGGAGGTGGAGGTGGAGCGCTTCAGAGTAAGTACTGTAACTAATGAGGGGAATAGACCGACAGGTCTGGAAGGGAGAACACAGAAACCCAACTTCTTACAGTGTGCTTCAGAAAACCTTGATGTTGTGCCAAAACTAACTAATTTGAAACTAACTCTGAATATGCAATGAGACAAGATGTTAGATTCCCAGATTGAAGATTCAAAGCGTTTGATGTCTGTCCAAGATGGAACCAAGGGTTCAGCTTTCAGTTTAAAGCGGCAGCCAGTGAGCCAGAAGGTTCGATGAGATGGCAGTCTAGGTCTGCAGCAGATTTGATTGCAGTGGAAGAATGAGAGAGAGGTTTAATTCCAGGCTGAAGAGGCGGCGGGTTTCTTCACTCTCTGACAGTGAAGGGATTTTACCGATACCGAAATAATGAACCAGGGGAAGTTGGGTTGTGTGTACACGTCGTGAGTGTGTGTGTGTGTGTGCATGAAGGGATTATTCCCATACTAAGATAATAGTAATGACCCAGGGAAAATGTGATTGTGCGTGTGTTCCCCACATCCTAATGTATTTAATGGGTTTCATTGGATTTCCTGGAGGTAGCTTGGCTCTGCTGGTGCTGCTAGCTAGCTCCTTCTCATCCGGGCATTCCACTGCTGGACACATGCCTCGTTAAGGGTCTGAAGTCATTAGACCTCACCCCAGAGACATTCTATTACCATGGAAACTGCACAGAAATATCATAACACACCATGTCAGCGGGCTGTTTTTTCTCAAGTGAATACTCTTTGATAGTATGTGTATTACTCAGCCTATGAGTAATAATATACCTTTTATTAATAATAATACATAATTCATTCGTTTTTGTGATCCTTCCCTTGTCTATAACAGAGTCTGATGGAGGTGAACTACCTGGGCAGTGTGTATCCCACAAGGGCTGTAATCACCACTATGAAGGAGCGGAGGATGGGACGCATCATGTTTGTCTCCTCCCAGGCTGGCCAGATCGGCCTGTTCGGCTACACAGCCTACTCTCCGTCCAAATTTGCCCTGCGTGGGCTGGCTGAGTCCCTGCAGATGGAGGTGAGTAGTATCCTAGAGTTCCTTTTCTTGCCCACATCAGGGGCCAATTGGTCAAATTATCTACATACAATTTGGATAAGTCTCTTTAAGACTGAATGCACTCTTTCCTCTACTCATCCCTTCAGATGAAGCCATATAATATTTATGTAACGGTGGCCTACCCCCCAGACACTGACACTCCAGGACTAGCAGAGGAGAATATGACAAAGGTGAGTCTCATCGTGAAAAAGGGGAAAGTGTAAACTCTCTCGTATTTTTGTCTTTCACTCTCTGATGCCTCAAGTTATATTTTGTCTCTTTGTCCTTCCATAGCCTTTAGAGACTAGGCTGATCTCCGAGACATCTGGGGTGACTCAGCCGGAGCAGGTGGCTAAGATCGTTGTCAAGGATGCAGTGGTAAGACATTGCATTCTCAAACTGTCACTTTGAAATTCACTCCGCCTCAGGCCAACACAAAAACCTTTATCCGTAAATACCTTCCAGCCATGAACATAGAGAGAATTGCTCTCTAAGTGTGATAAATCAGTTTTTCCTGACAATCATGTCTTTGTGCTCCCCACAGCAGGGGAACTTTAACAGCTCTGTGGGGCCTGACGGCTACATGCTCTCAGCTCTCACCTGTGGAATGTCACCTGTCACCTCCATCACAGAGGGCCTCCAGCAGGTAACCACAGGACAGGAACAGCACTGTCACTGTCCCACTACAACACACCCCAAATATGACTATTTAGGTAAACGTGTTAACTGAACCTTAACTATCAACTTACCAAAGTTGTAACCATAGAGATAGAATTGTCATTATATTTCTATGATTATAACATAATAATAGATTGACCCAAAACTGTCTTGTTACTGTCTAACTCTGGTGATAGTGAATAGAGCCCATATTGTTCATGTGACCTCTGTGCAGATTGTAACCATGGGTCTGTTCCGGACTATTGCTCTGTTCTACCTGGGGAGTTTCGACAGCATTGTGCGTCGCTGTATGATCCAGAGGGAGCAGGCCAAAGCAGCGGACAAGAGGGAGTAACACCCTTCCCCCACTTCCCCCTCCACTAGTTATAGCCACTGGAGAACTCACCCCCACCACCCCTCCTCTCCCCTCCCCTACATTCCTTAGAGGGCACAACCCTGCACAGGCTAAATGGCCAGATATCTCCTGCGCCAGTAATAATATCTAAGTAAAGAAAATGGCGGGTGTCCTGTTACCTATTATGTAACATACCATTCTTGGCAGCCAGTTTGTTTGTCAACTTTTTTTCATCATTCCAGTGATATTGTTTACTCAAGTGCTCTGTGAAATGTTTTAATTGTAACTGTACACCTGCTTTTATTGTTAAGGCTGCTTTAGCCAAGGGTCTATGAGGGCAGACTAAAAAACACCTACTAGCTTGCTGTTAAAGTAGGCCTTGTCAACACCTGAAACTTTAGCCTACGTTTGGGCCACCCCATCTCGCTATTTGTTCCATGCAGAGAGGAAACAAGAACACTAACTGACCACGTGTCATACAGACCATTTTGAGTAAGCTATCTTTTATCACGTCAAACTACTGTTATTTTCACCAGATGTGTTCCTCCTTCCTTCCCAAGCTTCTCCTCTTTATTCACCTTATTCACTCTGGCTCACACTGTGCCCCTCTATGTGCTGTCTATGTATAGTGGTGTATTGGCACGTGCTGTGGATGCTTTAACTGAGCTTAGATGTGATTTAACATTACTTAACCGTGATGAGAGGGGGCAAAGCAAAAATGTTAATTTGCTTCCCGGAAATGATCATCCAAGACATTTTTAGGTAAAGTGATTGTATGTGCAAGTACGAGAGTGTGTGTGTGAAGAAGCCGAGGGGAGAAATGTTTATGCAGCGTTGTTACAATGTGTTTAAATGACTGTAAACTGACCAAGCCTACTCCAGGGAGAGAGAAGACATTGGACACTGGTGGTGGCATGTCACTTTCACATCTTATTTATGTTTCTTACCTGAGGTAAAAGCAGCATGTAAAAGGTTGGCATGGGAGAGTCGTGCGATGTAGTACGAGAACAAATCCACTAACAGCTGACGCCAGCCTCATTCACTCTTTCCTGTCTTCCTGTGACGTCTTTGAGGACTTATCAGTTGATGATCTCTGAATGCGTGATCTGTGCACATATTTTGACATATATTTGATGGGGTGGTTTCTGGACAAGGCGTGGGGGTGTGACTCGCAGGTTCGAGCAAAGTCCCTTTAGGCCATGAGAGGGCGCTAGAGCTCCATTTTATATAGAGGCCAAGATATTAAGAGGGACTGGCAAACTCAGTCTGCAGAGCAACATAAAGGAGCTTTCTGTTTTATTGTATTGTCTAATTTTACATTGCATGCACAGTCACTGTGCACGTTATCCTATACTCCTAACAGAGTGTCATTTGTCTCAGTAAGTATTCACAGTTCCTTCCTGAAGTCCTCGAACTCCAAGCCTTTTAAACATCCCGTATTTACCTTCTTACCGTCAACATTCTGCTTAATGGGGAGAGAAAAAAGAAAATGTGAACTCATGCAAGTCTTCCTTACTTAACTTTAATGCAAACCATAGGCTACGAATCAGAAAATATACATTATTTTTTGTAAATCCACCAATATTTGAATGCCAAAATGTATTGAGACTTTCTGTAAATGCAATGCAACTATTTGAGATGTATTTTGTTTGATGCTGTTGCTCTGTTTTGTCCTAGAAATAGTTTGTAGTGCAGTCATGCACTATAATTGTGGGAACCCATTCCAAGCCTTAAGAGAGAACTACGAATGATGTTAATGCTAAAAGCGAATTTGTTCACAGAAAAATTCCGTGGCTTATGCCGCTTGTGGTTTACCAGTTAATTAGATATTTCTGGGAAAATGCCAACTATTTTGGTGTATTTTGTTTGTCAATTCCAGTTTAGATTTTGTACAAAAAGGCCTTACTCAAACCCAGAATAAAAAAGTGAGAATGGATGATTCAGCTCTGAGGTTCTTATTTGACATTGGTTCAAGGCACACTGTCACTGTCCAGCACTTAGTGTGTCAATACCTGTCATTTTCTCATCTGTACATTTATTTGCTTTCACTCACTTTCATCTTTAGGTAGCAACACATATATGTTGAAGTTTATATACATTTGCTATAAAATGTAGCTCAAGGAAAAATCTATTTTGTTTGAACACATTTTAAGCTATGCAAATCAAGCCTATGCTTACGATATGTTGAAACACTACAACCAAGTTGTACCATTGTTAAAATGCTCAGTCACAATTTAGTTTTCCCATTCGTTGGTATTGTCCAGAGATATTTAAAAGAAGATTATAAAATGTTTAAGTCCAGTGCTACTGAATATTATCATGACGCATGCTGCTTCTGTTCCTATCTTATTGGTTGTGTTTCGTTCTGTTTTGTTTTGGCCAAACATGTACGAATTTCACCTTGTGTGCCATTGAGAAGAAAAATGCAAGAAGTAGAACAATGTTGCTTTGTCTTATTTTCTTACATGATAAAACTAAATAAATAACTTTGGAAAATGACATTTTCTCTGCTTAATGCCTTTCTTCATGTTGGTCTGCCTCAGTACTGTTGATACAGGCCTTTAAAACACAACTATGGTCAGTCTCCTCTTTTTAATAACTGTTATGTGATTCTCTATAACCTATACTGTATATATGTCTGCGTTTGCTGTATTCTGAGCTTACATTATCCAGTTGCTGAGGGTTGGACTATGGCTACAGTTGATCAAACCTGACTCCTGTGTGTTCAGAAGCTGAGTGGAGTGGTTTTTCTGTGCCACTCCGTAGCATAGCTCCCTCCGATCAGCACAAAGTCTGCATAGGGGATTTGGAGGCAGCGTTGCCCTGTCAGAGAATGTGTAGATAGATAGATAGATAGATAGATAGATAGATAGATATAGGCAGGTAGAGAGACTGAGCGAGAGATACAGACACACTGGGAGAGAGAGAAAAACACAGAACATCAAAATATACAGCCACCAATGAGATGGATGGATGGATGCCCATAAGGGTGCTAGATCAAAGCTGCCCTCTTATGGGGAATCCGAATGGTGTACTCCTATCTAGTAAGGGCTCAGCAATTATTAATCAGGCAGGGCTTCAGAAAGCAAGCTTGAAGCTTCTAATTCTTCAAATAAAGCAAGGTTCACCCATTTCTACATCTTGATCCGAATTTATAGACTACTGTCCATATTTGTTGAAATGGCTATTCACTATATTTCAAGCCATAAAATATTGGGCAAATGTTAGGGTTATAGCAAGATTTTCTGCATTAGATAAGAATTTAAGTTCAAAATCATATCATGCTATCATGGCATCAATTTCTCTACAGATCAAACAAAACCAAATAGGGAGGACACACAGGCCTACTTGGAGAGTCTCCAAACGCACAAGGGATAACGTTGTATGGGTGACGTAAGAAATACCTCACCAGCAAATCAGCAAAGAATGTTCAACCAACCCAGTGTGTAGCTGGAACACAGACAGCAATATTACTGTGGGATATAGTCTTCACTGCACAGTCCCTTAAAACGGCGCTAGAATAGTTTGCGGTATCATATTCTGGATGCATGCGACGTTGACCTTCTTATGTGGTTTTTCGGTCATGTATTTTTTTGTAGTGTAAGCTACATTATGTGCATATCGAGATTGGAGTCTACAGATAACTGTCGCCACTTTATGACCAAGGCTTCGAATAATTCCTTTTGAGAGCACAATTGGGAACATTTTGGATATTCTTACGTGGACTTTTTCACGGTTTCAGCCTAGTTGGGTGAAGGGGCCGTTTTTCAATCCACGCACATCGCTCCCGGTCCAGTGTTTCGTTTTGCACCGTTCGAGAGTATCCTAAAAACTTGACGAGCATTTTCTCAGAAATACACTTTTCGTTTCATCTGATGTATTGCGCGGTGCAGTGCATGTTTATTAGTATCATGTATTATTCTTAAACTAGGATTGTGGAGGTCTTTATCACTGCCAATCATAATGGCAAACGACGACAACCGCTTTATAGTGGAAAAATACATTTGTCACAAACTCTTGAAACGAGGATATGCGTGGGATTTCGAGGATGCCGAGGAGGAAGAAGATGCTGCTAATAATGGGTCGATGATTTCTCCTCCGTCTGGTTTGGCACGGCGGTGCCACGGGGCCAATAACTCCGGACCCGGCAGCGTCCCCCATCTTTCCAAACGGCTCTCCCAACCGGACCCGCATGCAGCTATTCACAGAGTTTTGCGTGAGGCCGGGAACGAACTCGAAAGACTGTACCAGCCCGATTTTGCGGAGATGTCACACCAATTGTATCTCACATCTTCCATGGCAGAGAGGAGATTCAGAGAGGTGATAGACGAGCTGTTCAGAGACGGGGTTAACTGGGGACGAATTATCACCTTCTTCGAGTTCGGAGGCACAATATGTGTGGAATGCGTGAACAAGGAAATGACGTCGCAAGTGGACCACATCGCTGGGTGGATGACAGAGTATCTAAATGGACCACTGCACAGCTGGATTCAAGAGAACGGGGGATGGGTAGGTGTAACCTCTGCTTTGAATCCCCATTGCCCGATATCACGTTGATTTATCCGTAGGCTAGGTTACATTACGCATAATGCGGTGGGAATGTCTGGATATTAATGATCATATTTTAGTGTTTCTGATTTGATGTTCAGGCTGTTTGTCTAGCATGTCTGGCCAATAAGATATTACAGTCCCTGTCACACCTCCCCACGCTCTAAAGCCCGCCTCAGTCAACTGTAGTCGACTGTAGCCATCAGTGGCAGAACACCTTCCAAATATTGAGTTGCACCCCCCCATTTTGCCCTCAGCACGGCCTCAATTCGTCGGGGCATGGACTCTATAATGTGTCGAAAGAGTTCGACAGGGATTCTGCCCATGTTGACTACAATACTTCACACAGTTGTGTCAAATTGTCTGTATGGCCTTTGGGCAGTGGACCATTCTTGATACACACAGGAAAATGTTGAGCGTGAAAAACCCAACAGCGTTGCAGTTCTTGACAAAAACCGGTGCGCCTGGCACCTACTACCATACCATGTTCAAAGGTACTTACATATTTTGCCTTCCCCATTCACTCTCTGAATGGCACACATACACAATCCATGTCTCATTTGTCTCAAGGCTTAAAAAACATTTTTTAACCTGTCTCCTCCCCTTCATCTACACTGATTGAAGTGAGTTTAATAAGTTACATCAAATAAGGGATCATAGCGTTCACCTGGATTCACCTGGTCAGTTTATGTAATGGAAAGAGCATTATTATTATCAAAAAATTTTTTTGTTCTTTTTGTGTCATTCATTCTTTTTTTGACCAGTACTTTTGGAGCTCAGAGCATAAGAATTTCACTGTACCCTGCAATTACATCTATGACCCTGTGCATGTGTCTATTAAACTAATCTAGCTAGCCTAGGTTAAACCTGTTATACTTCTGTTAAACCAACTGTACTGCTTTCACACATAGATGTCTGTGACACTCTCTGCAGAGAACAGTCTGTACTGTACACAGAGCTGCTGAGGCACTAGGGACATGATTGTCTAGCTCCACATCCATGGCACGACAGAGCTGGACAGCATATCACCAAATAACTGCATACATCACCAACTTCACATCCACCACTACCAGCCCCACATACATCACCAACTTCACATCCACCACTACCAGCCCCACATACATCACCAACTTCACATCCACCACTACCAGCCCCACAACAATCGCTGTTCTGTGTTTCTTTTGTTACTACTATTTCGCCTCTGAAGATGAACCGCTTGGCCACTCCTTTATGACTGCTCTCTTCCACAGCTCAGCAGCTATTAGGCCGAAATGCCAAAAAGTAGTCCCTAGTTGACAAAAGTACTCTTATTTATTGGCAACTATTGGTGTGTTTGCACCATCAGCTATCTATCCGGAAGCAAGGTGGTGGTGGAGGGGGGGTGGGTATTGGCGCGTTTAACATTCCCCTTGAGTCTACTCTGCCCCTGAAGGTGGCAGGTTGTGCCACATTTCAGAGGGAAGCACAGAGAGGAGAGAGGGGTCCTCCAGGATTACAGAACCACAGACTACAGCCATCCTGTTGGTATATTTAACATGTAACATGCACTCTCCAGAGAATTTCGGTTCAGTTTGAGCCCTTTTGTCTCTTTCGAAACCTGTGCCTGGGATGACAGGATCTGGCTGTGGCTGCCGTCTGTGTGTGCGAGGTCTCTGGAGTCTGTATACCCGACTACCCATCTCACTATGTACTGTTGTATGTAGGTCAGCATAGACAGCAGTGTTTCAAGGCTGAGGCGACAGGGTTTCATTGGATAAATCTATGAGAACTGAAGGGCACAGAATCGTTTAATCCAAAGGTTAATTCCGTATTATGGGAAAGTACTGTATATGCAACCAATTTTCTGTGTCGTTTTGCCAGGGCCTTGTGATAAGTGACCAAAATTGTACATCCCACCCAAAAATTGTCTGTGATGTAAGTGAGCCTCGGATTACATGCCAGAAACAAATGAATTAAACGTGTTTGTCACTTAAAACATTGGTTAAACGCTGAGTCTCAAATAGCCGCCGGTCCTTTTTGTTGTTGTTTGGCCCTCTTTTCCATTTGGTAGTTACAGTCTTGTCCCATCGCTGCAACTCCCGTATGGACTCGGGAGAGGCGAAGGTTGAGAGCCATGTGTCCTCCGAAACACAACCTCGCCAAGCCGCACTGCTTCTTGACACAATGCACGCTTAACCCGGAAGCCAGCCGCACCAATGTGTCGGAGGAAACACCTGGCGACCGTGTCAGCGTGAATGCCCTACAGCGCGATGGGACAAGGACATCCCAGCCGGCCAAACCCTCCCCTAACTCGGACGATGCTGGGCCAATTGTGGGTCTCCTGGTCGTGGCCGGCTGCGACACAGACGATGCAGTGCTTTAGACTGCTGCGCCACTCGGGAGGCCCATTTCTTTCCTCCTTAATGCTTTTGATCCAATCAGTTCTGTGGTGACAAGGTAGTGGTGGTATACAAAAGATAGCCCTATTTGGTAAAAGATCTAGCCCATATTATGGCAAGAACAGCTCAAATAAGCAAAGAGAAAAGACAGTCCATCATTACTTTAGGACATCAAGGTCAGTCAATCCGGAAAATTTCAAGAACTTTGAAAGTTTCTTCAAGTACAATCGCAAAAAAACATCAAGTGCTATGATGAAACTGGCTCTCATGAGGACCGCCACAGGAAAGGAAGACCCAGTTACCTCTGCTGCAGAGGATAAGTTCATTGGAGTTACCAGCCTCAGAAATTGCAGAACAAATAAATGCTTCACAGAGTTCAAGTAACAGACACATCTCAACATCAACTGTTTAGAGGAGACTTCATGTTTGAATTGCTGCAAAGAAACCACTATTAAAGGACACCAATAATAAGAAGAGACTTGCTTGGGCCAAGAAACATGAGCAATGGACATTAGACCGGTGGAAATCTGTCCTTTGGTCTGATGAGTCCAAATTTGATATTGTTTGTTCCAACCGCCGTGTCTTTGTGAGACGCAGAGTAGGTGAACGGATGATCTCCGCATGTGTGGTTCCCACTGTGAAGAATGGTGGAGGAGGTGTGATGGTGCTTTTCTGGTGACACTGTCAGTGATTTATTTAGAATTCAAGGCACACTTATGTGTAGAATTGCAGGAAATTTGCTTTAAAACTGCAAAAATGTCTCTTCACCCCATGACAAAAAAAGTTATATTGTTTATTTAAGAACACATTCTTATTTACAATGACACCCTACCAAAAGGCAAAAGGCCCCCTGCGGTGATAGGGGATTAAAAATAAATAAAATATAGGACAAAACATGGTAGCAACACAACATGACATAAACATGGTAGCAACACAACATGACATAAACATGGTAGCAACACAACATGGCAGCAGCACAACATGATAGCAGCACAACATGGTAGCAGCACAACATGGTAGCAGCACAAAACATGGTACAAACATTATTGGGCACAGACAACAGCACAAAGAGCAAGAAGGTAGAGATGACAATACAGTGATGTGCCTTATAAGGAGCATTGGTGGCAAATCTGATGGCCGAATGGTAAAGAACATCGAGCCGCTCGAGAGCACCCTTACCTGTCGATCTATAAATTACGTCTCCATAATGTAGCATGGGTAGGATGGTCATCTGAATCAGGGTTATTGAATGAATTGCATGGCATTTGTTATAAAATTGCTAAACCTCTCCACCCCATGGTAAAATGTGTAGAATTGCAGAAAGCTTGCTTTAAAACTGCAAAATGTACTCTACTCCTGTAGTAAAATGTATAGAATTGCAGGAAATTAACTTTAAAACTTAAAATACAGAAATCGCGCCACCATTTCCTGGTTGCTAAAATTCTAATGATTTGCCTAATTTCAGTTTATGTGACAAAACAAGCAATGTATAGTGTAGAGAGTCATTGTACCATCTAAACCGCTGTGAAATATATTTTCAATAACCAAAAATATTATATTTTCAGCTGTTTAACTTAAGAACCGGAAGCACAGAAAAAGCGCACATAGAACCGCTTGTAAGACTTGCTTTCAATGCGAATTACATTTCTATATGAATTTGGTTGGGTCACCTAAAACGTTACATATTGCAGCTTTAAAGAGATTCTCTGGTACTTTTTTACACTTTTTAGCCAGTTGTTCTGAAAGTAGCCCTCACAAGCCAAAAGTGGTCCCCAAAAATTGCGTACTATGTCACATATTATATGCGCAGATATGTGCACCACCTCATTGCTCTCTCTCTCTCTCTCTCTCTCTCTCTCTCTCTCTCCTCTCTCTCTCTCTCTCTCTCTCTCTCTCTCTCTCTCTCTCTCTCTCTCTCTCTCTCTCTCTCTCTCTCTCTCTCTCTCTCTCTCTCTCTCTCTCTCTCTCTCTCTCTCTCTCTCTCTCTCTCTCTCTCTCTCTCTCTCTCTCTCTCTCTCTCTCTCTCTCTCTCTCTCTCTCTCTCTCTCTCTCTCTCTCTCTCTCTCTCTCTCTCTCTCTCTCTCTCTCTCTCTGATGTGTCCTCTGAGCCATTAGGCCCGCCCTGCAACCTCATTGGATAACGCTGGGCAGGCCTCTCAAATTCGAGGCACTGAAGCTCATTGGCTACAACTTTGATTGCTAGGGGGCTGGCCCACGTGGTCGGGGAAATGTAGGGAAAATGGCGTGGCACAGCTTCAAGAAATCAGTCACTTTTAGGCAATTGACAGTAATTCTGCTCATAGATTATGCACGTATGAACTACACATTGACACATCCAGCCCAAAGCGGGAGGTTTAAAAAATACTTTCTTAGTCGCCAAAGTACCGGAGCATGTCTGAAATGAAAACATTTCAGTCTTCTTGTATAAGTAAAATGTAATTAGGTATCTGTTCTAAAGGTTATACAACCAAAATGGAATATTAACTATCAGAGGCAGTATAGGGTCACCAGCAGTAAATAGGGAACGTTGTGCTATTGTATGTCAGAGACAGAGGTAATTCAAGCTGCATGTTGATGTTTTTCTTTCCTCTAAAAACAGAGAGAAGTGGCAAGCTAATTAACCTAATAGTGACATTAAGACACGTGAGGGTGGTATGGAAAATCTCTCCATCAGCCACCCGCATGCTTCCTGTTATTTTGAAGCTCAAAGCTCTAAATAAGTATGTCACTGGCCGTTGTTGAGTCTGGGAATCAGGGAATCACCAGTGCATGAGCATAATATAATACTTTCCCCAAAATAAAAACTATCAGTCTCATCAGAAAGAACAAGGTCTCAATTGTTTGTAATCCGTCTGGGTTGGGGTGGCTTACATTGTAGTGATGATTACCCCCCCACAAACCCAGACTCCTTAAGACTCACCCTGGTGCCTGTAAGCCGATAGCTCATAAGTTTGTGTTGTGTTATCCTGTCCTGTCTTTGTGCCTTTTTCTGTCCTTCTATTTTTCACCTGGATAAATTCACCCATTTCCTGTCTTTTGTGGTGAGAGCAATTGCAGCTGGTTAAAAGGGTATATTTTGATAGGATAATAAGGTCGCTGAGTGAGACAGACAGACAGTGCCACACATAGACATAGTGTTTTGGTGCCATGTCCACCTACGTGTGGCTCCGTGTGGCACACCTGTGTTTATTTGAGGGACGTTTCAAAACGAGTCATTGGATAGTGGCAGCCTGGCAGTCAGACAGCTGCCAACTTCCTTCTGAAATCACACACATGACCTCAGGGAGTAGTCTGGCTGAGGGGGCAGAGGGTGATCTGGCCAAAATGGGCTCTGCTAAAATACATGCGTGTTTGGAGCAATACTGTCTGTATTCAAGGCTTAGCCAGTCGTTCACATAACAACAGAATGCATCATGTGACTGAAGAGAGAAGTTATAACCATTTTGCTAGTTACAGCATACAGCTTTCTCTCTGGAAAGAGCCTAACCAGGGAGACAGGGGTTAGAAGGTGATGAATCGTACTTAACGAGCTGTAACCGAAAAACACCTGGCATTTAGAACGTTGAGGTGAGGGAGAAAGTGTGGTGGAACAGGTATTATTAGCATTGTTAAGTATCTTGCTAGCTGGATCCATTACGACATCAGATGAGCTAACGTTAGTAACCTAACCAATTTGCTATAGTATTAACTAGTAACGTTATACAACTTAGTTGTATAACGTTATAACTGATTTCCCCCTAGCAATCAGTTATAACGCGTTAGTTGCTTACTGGACCCTGGCAATCTGTGTGAAATGTTTACAAGCTAACGAAGTAACTACTATATGTGAACTAAAGTTTTCCCTCTACAGTATGTTGTTAATTTTTAGAATTAGAGAATTAGGTGAAAATGAGGTGTTGCTTGTTAAACAAGTGGATTCAGGGATCAAGTGTAGCTGGAGCTGGGCCTGGCTTAAGCTGGATGCCACTATAGAGGTCAAAGGAACACCACACACTTTCCCTCTTTCTCACTTTTTCAATACAGTGGATAAAAAGGGGTATGCCAGGTGTACTCTCTGCCTGAAAGAGATCAATTATGCCAACAAAGGGTGTCATGCTGCTGGTATATTTATTGAACAGATGTCCACAAGTGAACAATGTATTAATGTGCAGTGTAGACCAAATACATTGCTTTTGTTGTGTTGAACTTGACAGTAACACATTTTTTACTCAGTGAACATTATTTTTGCACACATGTAGCCTTGTGCACTTGATCGATGTCTACTATAGTGGCCAATTTAATAGAGCAAAAATATATTTCTCCTTTTTTCCCCAAGTGCAATATTTAGGTGTGTGTGTGTGTGTGTGTGTGTGTGTGTGTGTGTGTGTGTGTGTGTGTGTGGTCACAAGAGTTCTACTATTATAAAGGCTGTCATGGCTAACTGCAATATTAGTGTATTGTTTTTTCTCAAGACTTGAGTGTCATTTGCAGTAAAGTCTAGGCAACAAAAACATTGGATTGCTCTCTTTACATTTTTTAGCGTGAGTTATGGTGACACATTGTATCACATTCCGGCCGTGATCAGGAGTCCCATAGGGCGGCGCACAATTGGCCCAGCACCGTCCACGTTTGGCCGGTGTAGGCCGTCATTGTAAATAAGAATTTGTTCTTAACTTGCCTAGTTAAATAAAGGTTAAATTAAAAAAGAAAAAAACATTAACCACTTTATTTTACACACAGAGACCATGTGATCATGTAGATCATATTCTTTGTTGTTTAATTAGTTAAAATCTGCATTTCCCCCTAGCAGGGATTTCTTAGCATGTTTCGGTGCAAAAAAAAAGAGTAAACATTTTGGGCCCTCAACAGTTTGCATGCCTGATTTAACACAATTGCAAAAATAATGGCTTAACCTTAACATATCTTGGGGTGTTTTTCTGAAAAAGTCCGGTTCACAAAAGGTTCAGAGTTTATATTAAGACACTGAACTCCTCTCTCACTTCTAACCACTTGTTTAGTTTTGGGTGTGTATATGGAAGGTGGAGGTGTAGAGGGAAGAGGGATAAGAGCACCTGGAAAACCCATCTGGAGGTTTGGAGCCAGGTGATTGGAGGGTGGGGGGGGGGGGGAGACAGACATCCCCCTGGCCAGTCTAAACATTACATACAGGGTAGTCTGGAACACTGTGAACCAGGTGTTCTTGTCTGAGGGCAGGTGTTTGTCGTAATAATGGAGAACAAATATGATTGGGTCAGTCCTGAAGAGGGTAATCCCAAAATCACGATAAGGGGAATGGGGGGGAGGTGTTGCTAGGGCAGTGTGCTGCTTTGAGCATATGGTCCGCCCCCCGCCCCGCCCCCTCCTTCTTCTTCCCTCTCGCTAACCCTCTCATTAGCCAGAGATGATCGTTGAGGCTTCAGAAGCCTGATACAGCTATCAACAAATCCAGATGCTTTTGTAACCAAAAAAACAACCCAAAAACTACTGTTATCACTTCAACAAGAATATTGGGGAGACTCAAAGTCTCTGCGGATGTGGACTGTGGGACTGGGTGTTGTAAAAGCATGTATGATCTTAGCCTTAGCCGGAGCAGCCAAGTTTTCCCCCTCTGTTGTACCCCTCTGCAGAGTGGAGTGCGGAAAGCGGAGATTGAGTGGGCCTTGGTCGCTCACCATCAGCCACTCTGTTTACACTCATCAGCACAAAAGAGAGAAAGAGAGGAAGAGAAAAAGAGAGAGAGAGAGAGAAAGAGAGAGACAGGGAGTCAGCCACTGTAATGGCATAAACATTTCCTACTGACGGAGCCAGGTCTCTGACTCTCTGACTCAGACCTCTCTGACATGAATACACTCTTTCAGGACCAGGCCTGGTGAAGTCACTTTCTGCTCTCTCTCCTTTCTCAGTGACTGCCATTTATTTTGCTATTAGAGGGTTTCTATGGAGGGGCAAATTGCCCTACTGTGTTTGTCACTGAGTGATAAAGTTGCATATATTTTCCCTGAAATGGCTTCACTAGTTTTTATATGACGTTACGCTAGCATAGCACATCAACCAAGATCATAAATGTAATACTGTTTGAAGAACACTTTTCTTTTCATTTACGACAGTCACCTGAGCTCCAAATGAACTCCCTGAGCTGAACTCTCATATACACTGAGTATACCAAACATTATGAACATCTTCCTAATATGGAGTGGTGCAAAAACTCCATATAAAAACAGCTGACCACAGAAGTAGTGGTTAGAATGGCTTTGATCAATAGAAGATGTTAACAGGCAGGAGAGGAAGGTTTGGGAGGTTGGGAAGGCAGGTTGGGGGGGATGAAGGAGTTAATGTGCTATGCTAGCGTAACGTCATATAAAAACTAGTGAAGCCATTTCAGGGAAATATATGCAACTTTATCACTCAGTGACAAACACAGTAGATGGCCTCAATTTGTCGGGGCATGGACTCTACAAGGTGTCGAAAGTGTTACACAGGGATGCTGGCCCATGTTGACTCCAATGCTTCCCACAGTTGTGTCAAGTTTGCCAGATGTCCTTTGGGTGGTGGACCATTCTTGATACACACGGGAAGCTCTTGAGCATGAAAAACCCAGCAGCGTTGCAGTTCTTGACACAAACCGGTGCGTCTGGCAGCTACTACCATACCCTGTTCAAAGGCACTTCAATCTTTTGTCTTGCCCATTCACCCTCTGAATGGTACACATACACAATCCATGTCTCAATTGTCTCAAGGCTTAAAAATCATTAACCTGTCTCCTCCCCTTCATCTACACTGATAGAAGTGGATTTAACAAGTGACATCAATAAGGGATCATAGCTTTCACCTGTCATGGAAAGATACATTTTTCCTTCCTACACTTTCTAACTAACTTTGAATGGGGATTACCATAAGAGTGATTTTTTGTTGTGTTTTATGTCTAAAGTGAGATGATATGGCCTGTGGCCGTTGGTCCTCTCCTTCCCCAGGCCCCTCCACACCCCTCCTGTCATGTGCTTATTTCTGGCTCTTCTTAGGAGAGTCCTTGGAATGTCTGCTCAGGAACAGAGATTGTAAATAAATAATGGAGAAATTCTGGGTATAGCTTTCCTGAGTGACCAGACCAGAACAGCCAAGGGTGTGGACGGCACTGGACGCTTGTTGGTTTGTTATTCCGTGGACAATCGATTTTGCCAGGTCATGTATAGTTCATATACAGACCAACAGAGCAGTAGACTCTGTGTCTGTTTCTGTGTGGGTGTATCAGTTTGTGATATTGTGGGCATGTTAGTCCATGGTTGTACTCTGGTTGTATTTATTTTTCATGTATTTGAAATATGTATTTCAATTACTTGTGAGTATTTTGTCATTTGTATTACACTGGGCTGAACTACTTATTTTTTAACAAGATACTTTCAAGGGGTTTCATTTGTATTTAGATAAAAAAATACTTATACAATTTTTTTTATAGCGTAGTATTAGTATTTTAGTATATAGTATTTTAATTAAATACATTTCTAAATACTAAGTATTTTGTCATTGTATTTGGTCATTTTTGCTTGCATATACAGCATGAGTGTTGTTCATGTGATTGTACATTGCCACAGTGTGTGTGTGAAATAAGAGCACTGTATGTATTTGAGGCGGTTGTTCACGTTTGCCCTGTGCTTGTGTCTATTGACCTATTCTTCCATTATGCTGTACTGTGCTGCTCTTAGGCTCTACCATCTCAGAACACATAGATTTATAATATGTGGCCACTATAAACTCTGACACTAAATGGATATCCCTCAAATAGAGCCCCAGGGCTGCTGATGTAGTGATGGGGAGATACCTTACACACACACACGCACACAAACACACACAAACACGCAGGCGCACACACACACACACACACACACGCACACGCACACACACACTTATTACCTTTGAAACCTGGCTTGCGGTGTCAGGTGACAGTAGAGACCCATGAAAAATGCAGGGCCATGTGAGAGGCCTCTAAATATAGACGTGTTGCTATTACTTCTCCCCTGTGCCCTTTAATTGTCTTATTACCGTGTGAACAAAACACTGCACGGTATCATTGCGGCACCACCACCACTAACATCACACAACATTACATACCTAGAATAATCGATGTGCCTTCAAACTATTTGAAGTTGGAGATAAAAGGATTGTTCCATATGTCTGAGACACAAGTTCACTTTGACACTTTGACGTAGGGCAAACCCCTACGAGTCCCATTATATATCAATGTGGGGAAGGTTGAATGGTTCGCACAGTGGCTGGCTCCTAGGGATATTTTGGGACCTGTTCCAAACAGGGATATTTTGAGGCCTGTTCCAAACAGACTGGCAGGGAAAATTCCATCTTTGTCATTATTTAGAAGGCAACCATGGCTACTGGCTAACGCTGTACAATATCCAATCAACGATATACCCCCCCCACTGGTATGTGAACTTATGATCTGTATTACGAACTGTGTGTTGTCTGCTGTAGTTATTGCTTGTGATTTCTGTATGTATTTATGCACTTATGTGGTGATGCTGAGCTGTGGTTTGTTGAGATGCAAGACACATTTCCCGAAAGGGACACAATAAAGTTATAATATTATTATATGTGCCTTATCATAGCCGTACAAAGATCTCTCAGGGAGACTGTGGCATGGAGAGTAAGCCAAACAGTTGTTAGGGTGCACGCGCGCGCACAGACACACACACACACACACACACACACACACACACACACACACACACACACACAAAAACAAAGTAGTGGATGTGTTTGTGTAAATCAATTATCTTCTGTAGCCGTGTGCACTGCAGACACACACACACACACACAGAAATAAGCGGATGTAGTGGTCTGAATCAATAATGTTGTGTTGAGGGCAGTGAGCAGATGGCCCTGGGGTGCGTAGCTTAGCTTCCTATTTGCCATGCGATACCATGGCGATACAACTACAGCCACAACAACCCAGCCCAGCCCAGCCGCCAACGCTGGGAAATCCCACAAGCCAATGGGCGCAACACTGGCCATTAACAAACAGCATGGGCATTATCGACATTTCCCTGAAAACGCTGAGCAAAGCACAACGTGTCCAAAATAAATTAGGATGATTGGTAAATACACTCACAAGTGTGTTGTGAGGTAAACATATTTTCTGCTCTTGCTTCATGTGATTTCTTGTAACCGAGGAAACTCTCCTCCAGAAAATGGATTTTAGTTGAGGTCAACCAATGTGAAACCAATGTGACCTTTCAGTTGATTGATTGATTGATTGATTGCTCGAGTAATTCATGTTGGCATATTTAAGGAGGGTGCATATAACACAGCAAAATGTTCACCTTCACATGTGGAAACATTGGCAATGGATATAAAATGTTTTATGAGAAGGTTCAATGGAGGAGAATCAGACGAGAAAATGTCAATGCCTGTATAAAAAGGACCTTGGGAAAGACCTTGGGAAAGACCTTTGGATAGGGTAGCATTTTAGCACTTTTAAGATGGCAGCTTTGGCATGGTAGCAGCTCTTGCTTCCTGGCGGGCTTGCACCCCTCCACCCTCTCTGGCAGTCACCTTTGATGGCGACCGATTTGGTTTTGAAGTGTGGGGAAAGAGATGCGCGTATGATGTCAAAGAGATGTAAGCTCGCCGGGGCATCGTTCATCGCGTACGGTACGGGGACGGTACGCCAAGGTGTAGCACAGCTATCACGTCAACTTCACTCACGTAAAATTCTCATGCAGTGAGCCACACATCCTCCTCACACACCTACAAGCAGACGTTGTCAGCTTGAGGGAAAGAACGTTCCTTTTTGTCGTAAGCCCCAGAAGACGTCTATGCTATTCTGAAGGGACTACAGTATGTTAATCTAGGAATCTTGATTGTCATGGGGATAGTGGATGAGTATTAGGGGATGGACTGTGGTACATTAGTATGACGGCGCACTAACCCTCTATTCTACACTGCTCTGTTTAGCATCATAGTTTAAAGTGAGAAAGTTCAAACAACGTTGTTATGACTAGATCCAGTTATGAAGTGCTCCTGTTTGCTTGTTAGGACCAAACAAGAAGAATACAAGTAGCCCATAGACACGTCTAGACAGGGTTTGCGTCCATGAATATTGCCAACACAAGTTCATTAAGTCAATAATAAGACCCATAAAAGGGTTTCATTTATCTTCTCAGCAGTTTTATGACACTTGGTGGTGAGCAGCAGGGCCACAAAGGAAAAACACCCAGTGTTATGAAGAAAGAACCACAAAACCTTTCTCTTTCAAATGTTGTTGACTCCCCACAGGGCCTTCCGCTAGGTCACAAGTACAGAACACTCTGTACAGAACACTCAAGAAACTCTTGACATCCCTCTATCTATCCATCCTGACATTCATACAGCTCAGGCACCCATGCATACCCCATAAGACATGCCACCAGAGGTCTATTCACAGTCCCGCAAGTCCAGAACAGACTATGGGAGGCGCACAGAACTACATAGAGCCATGACTACATGGAACTCTATTCCACATCAGGTAACTGATGCAAGCTGTAGAATTAGATTTTAAAAAACATATCAAAATACACGATATGGAACAGTGGGGACAGACACATGCATACACACGCGATAACATACGCACTATACACACAAGTACACATGGATTATCTACTGTAGAGATGTGGTAGTGGTGGAGTAGGGGCTTGAGTTCACACGCTTAGTGTGTTGTGAAATCTCTTTTGAGTGTATTGTAATGTTTTTAAAATTGTATAACTGCCTTAATTTTGCCGGACCCCAGGAAGAGTAACTGCTACCTTGGCAGCAGCTAATGGGGTTCCTTAATAAATACAAATACAGTGGCTTCTTGGGTCCTGGTCTAAAGTAGTGCACTAAATAGGGAATAGGGTTCCATTTGGGACTGACACAGTATGTCCAACATGAACAGGTTGAGTCCAGCCGTGCAGAAATAAGAACCTTTGACCTTCCATTCCTGTTCTTTAATCTAGCTCCAAGTTAATGGATGAAGAGTATTACCCACACAGCCCTCCATTCCAAAAAGGGTGTGTGGGTAAAAAAAGTGCCACTGGATAAAAACCGTTGATCACAGAAGTAGTGATTTAGAATGGCTTTGATCAATAGGAGATGTTAACAGGCAGGAGAGGAAGGTTTGGGAGGTTGGGGAGGCAGGTTGGGAGCGAGGCAGGGGGGGGTGAAGGAGTTGTGTCGGGAGGTTCGGTGAGGAAGGAAAGGCAGGTTTGGAGTGACGAGGGAGACCGGTTGACGGGTTGGGGGGTCTCATCAAACTACAAACAGCCTGCTTAATTAAGGCCAGAGTACCGGACCACAGGTTTAAACGGGAGCTCTAGTTCCACCACATGACACAGACACAGTGGTCCTCTGGCTTAGCATCAAGCCACACACGCTGCAGGACCAGGGAGATACAGCTTGTGCTATGCCAGGGTAATGAGTTGCAAAGCCAGTGAGGGATGGATGGTTTAATACCTGGGTAAAGGGTTGGCACAGCCAGAAAGTGATGGCATAGGTTAAGGGTTAATGATGGCAGAATCTGGTTAACTAATGCCAAACCAAGAATTGGAACACACTTGTGTAATATACTGGATTTACCACTTGTTTTTGAATGTGAAAAAGTAATCTGACAAGGAGTCATCTGTTTCCCTTTCAGTTTATTCTGCTGATAATAAACTGGCAAAGAGTTGCAGTAACATTCACATTACATATGGCATATAATCAGAAAATGGATTATGGGCCCATAGTCTCAAGTATATCAATCAATTTGAAGTCATCTTTTCAGTTTTAGCACTTAGGCTATCATGTACTTGTTTATTTGGTCTCTAAATAGACAGCCAATAGGCTGTTTGTTGCCACTCCATTGACATATTCTGTGGATCCTTATGTGTGTACTAGGGACTAGGGAGCAGTTGAAGAAAATGCTAGAAACCTCACTCCATTGTGAAAGTGACACCCACCCTTAGCTAGCTCTCCACACTTTTTCACACTAGACTTATGCCACAATATGTACTATTTATTCTCATTCATCAGACGGACTGGGCCTGTTTCTATTATGACTCTCTGCACATAGACAGTGAAGGTTACAGGCCCAATATTTACAGTGTATTATGCTCTCTCCGATGAGTGGTTAATGAAGAAATCGCTAACCAAACAGAGAAGGCTATTTAGAAGGTCTATGGTTGCAGCAGAAGAAAGATGTAACAGGGTTAAGAAATAAGAGGCAAATATGTACTCGGTGTAATGTGTCTTTTTACCCTTCTGCTTCTCATTGTCTTAATACATCAGACCAGACAATCGAGGAGTATTGGCCTGTCCTTAACAAGGGTGTATTCTTTTTATTGTGTAATGCCGGTGTAGTAGTGAGCTAAGCTATGTTCTTCAAGGGCAGCAAGCTAGCTAGCTCATCTGAGGGAGGTAGGCAGTAAGACGTGGTTATCTAAGGGTGAACCGTTGTCATATCAGCCCCCTCAGCTTAGACAGTGGAGTTGTTTGTCTCCTAACATCAATGCATTCTTCTCATTCCTTCCCCTTGGCCTGGGATGAAAATCAGCTGGTTGCTAAAGACAGAGTGAGAGGGGAGAGAGAGAGAGAGAGAGAGAGAGAGTGTGTGAGTGAGTGAGTGAGTGAGTGAGTGAGTGAGTGAGTGAGTGAGTGAGTGAGTGAGTGAGTGAGTGAGTGAGTGAGTGAGTGAGAGAGAGGATTGGTGAACTTTTACCTTGTTTCCCAGGCGGAAGGGGAGGGGGAGGAGAGAGTTTTTTTTTTTTCAGACTGACATCATTTGCACAGAGTTTCTGTCAATATTAAACGACTGAAAAAGTATTGTTTTGGTCATGCTTCTGTCAAAGTCCGTCTGAAAATTGTTTTGTGTGAAACACAATGTTACTCCTCCATCCCCCTGTTTAACTATGACCTCATGCTCCGAGAAAGAGAGACATCTTTGTTGCGCATTCCAGAATCCTAGTCTTTCCCTAATTCCCTTCCTTATTCCTTATTCAGCAGGTGAAATAAGTATTGAACACGTCACCATTTTTCTCAGTAAGTATATTTCCAAAGGTGCTATTGACATGAAAGTTTCACCAGATGTTGGTAACAACCCAAGTAATCCATATATACAAAGAACAATCAATCCAGCCCCCTGTCAGTGCAAATTAATATCAGCTGGTTCAGTCCCAACTGATGGCCTACAAAAAGGTCTCATTGCCAAGGTGTCACACAAGACACATCTCATGATGGGTAAAAGCAAAGAGCTGTCTCAAGACATTCGCAACCTAATTGATGGCATTGGTTATAGGCGCATTTCTAAGCTTCTGAATGTTCCAGTGAGCACTGTTGGGGCCATAATACGGAAGTGGAAAGACAATCATTTCACCATAAATTTGCCTTGACCAGGTGCTCCTCGCAAGATTTCTGACAGAGGAGTAAAAGAATAATCAGAAGAGTTGTTCAAGAGCCAAGGACCACTTGTGGAGAGCTTCAAAAAGACCTGCAATTAGCAGGTACTGTTGTCTCAAAGAAAACATTAAGTAATGCACTCCACCGCCATGGCCTGTATGCACGCTTACCACGCAAGACTCCATTGCTGAAAAAAAAGCATGTTGAAGCTCGTTTAAAGTTTGCTGCACAACATTTGGAAAAGCCAGTGAAATACTGGGAGAATGTGGTCAGATGAGAGCAAAATTGAACTGTTTGGATGTCATAATACACACCATGTTTGGAGGAGAAATGGCACTGCACATCACCCTAAAAACACCATACCAACAGTGAAGTTTGGAGGTGGGAACATCATGGTGTGGGGCTGCTTTTCAGCAAATGATACTGGCAAACTTCACATAATTGAAGGAAGGATGAATGGGCAAATTTACGAGGAGCACCTGGTTGAGGCAAATTTATGGTGAAATTATTGTCTTTCCACTTCCGTATTATGGCCCCAACAGTGCTCACTGGAACATTCAGAAGCTTAGAAATGCGCCTATAACCAATACCATCATTACGTTTTGCAACAATTAGGTTGCGAATGTCTTGAGACAGCTCTTTGCTTTTACCCATCATGAGATGTGTCTTGTGTGACACCTTGGCAATGAGACCTTTTTGTAGGCCATCAGTTGGGACTGAACCAGCTGATATTAATTTGCACTGACAGGGGGCTGGATTGCTTTTTAATTACTGATAGTTTTCAGCTGTTGTCTTGGCTTTCCATGCCTTTTTGAACCTCCCTTTCTTCATGTGTTCAATACTTTTTCCCTGTGTCATATCACATTATTACACATAACTTAATTTCTGAACTTATTTGTTTTGGTTTCTTTGTATGTATGGATTACTTGGGTTGTTACCAACATCTGGTGAACATTTCATGTCAATAGCACCTTTGGAAATATATTTACTGAGAAAAATGTTGACTTGTTCAATACTTATTTCACCCGCTGTATAGTGCTCTTCTTATTCCTTATATAGTGCTCTTCTTATTCCTTATATACTGTAGTGCTCTTCTTATTCCTTATACAGGTATAGTGCTCTTCTTATTCCTTATATAGTGCTCTTCTTATTCCTTATATAGTGCTCTTCTTATTCCTTATACAGGTATAGTGCTCTTCTTATTCCTTATATAGTGCTCTTCTTATTCCTTATATAATGTAGTGCTCTTCTTATTCCTTATATAGTGTTCTTCTTATTCCTTATATACTGTAGTGCTCTTCTTATTCCTTATACAGGTATAGTGCTCTTCTTATTCCTTATATAGTGCTCTTCTTATTCCTTATACAGGTATAGTGCTCTTCTTATTCCTTATATAGTGCTCTTCTTATTCCTTATATAATGTAGTGCTCTTCTTATTCCTTATATAGTGTTCTTCTTATTCCTTATATACTGTAGTGCTCTTCTTATTCCTTATACAGGTATAGTGCTCTTCTTATTCCTTATATAGTGCTCTTCTTGTGACCAGGGGCCCATACTATATAGGGAATAGGGTGCCATTTCAGATGAAGCCTAGTGAATCTCAGCTCCTTTCCTCACCACTTCAAAGCAGTTCCAGAGGTAGAGCCTACTTCATGAAGATGATTGTTTTACCTGACTATAACCGGTCATCTGAGATCCTGCAGCTCCCAGCACATCGCCTCAGACTGGCCTCTCATTTACATGGCCCAAAAGACGAACCTGAAACCGCAGCCTCATGTACACCAATCACATCATGATCTATCTTGTTGCCAAAACTGACGAGGGCTCATCACAGGCTCGCCCTACCTTACAAGACATATCTGTCATGAAAGGAGAGAATCTGTGACACAACGGCTGTCTGGCTTTGATGTTCTAGCTAATACTTACTCCTCCACTGACTTAGATACGTCTCTCTTGGATGGTGATATTGTGGGCTACTTGTGGTGTTATTTGCATATTGCATCCTGATTGGCCATATGCTAATGAGGGCCTGTGGGAATGTAGGGGTTCATGAGGAAAGAATCTCTCTCTCATGTGGCTTGTAATGTGAAGCAACGTCAAGTTAGCAATAAATGTGCCTTCATAAAGATACACCGTTAGTAGTTGTTTTACTCACGTACAGACAAGTTTGATTACACAACACTACTTACCAAACCTCATAAACTGGGGGGGTGTAAGTAGCTCACTCTTGAAAAGCTTGATTTCATTTACTAAAGCATATCATGTTAAGCAAGCACCAACATACCTTTTTGGTGTGTATTAAAAGCTTATATTAGTAGCTGTTTGTATTAAATCTTGTGAGCCATCTTTGAAGTAGACCTGCCTGTGTAGTCTATTGGTTAGCCTTACTGGTTATAGCTAGGCCTACAAACCCTAAACACTAGCATATCATAGCCCACCCTAGCTCGAGTTCACTCCAGCTGTGCCTCCACCCTTTCTCCATGGTGTTAGTTTGAAGGAGGGTTTGGCTTGCCTGGAGGCCTCCCTTAGTTACAGGAACATACAGCCTCTGTGATTTGGCCATGGATCATGGCTGGCTCTACCGCAGCAGAGAAGCCATACAGCCTCAAACCAGACAGTGATGTCATCGTCATCTCAACACCCGCCCCGACAGGAAGTGATCTTACAGCAACTATTCTACTTAGGGTTTAGCCAGGGGAGACATGGGGGGGGGCGGACAGACACACCTAGAGAACACTAACTTTTTCCCATAAGTTTGCTTAAAACTCAAAACCTGGAAACAGTGATAACACAAGTATCCACTCCGCAGAAAACTCAAAAGCAGTGTAATAAGCATGTCATAAAAATATGAGAGAAGCCCACAGAGACGGTGTGATATGCGGTCTGAAGGACAGACCAGTGGTGCAGCCGCTGTCACAGGAAGCAAACCTTTCCTACAGGTGGTGCTTGTCACAATAGAAGAGAAGCAACAGGGCCACCTGGGCCTCTATTAGTTCCCACGGTCTGTGAGGCTGTATCAGGCCCTCCTACTGAACTACAGTGGCACTCGGGCTTGGGAATGGCTGGGGGGACTCCCACACTTGGTCAGTTGCCATAGCGTTGTGTCAATCATTTTGGATCCCGCACCCTTGTTGCACTGATTTCAGGCTAATAGCATGCTGGCAGGGAATGAGGAACGCAAAGCAGAACTGGGAATGAGCAGCTCTAAAACCTGGTTTCTAATCATTGCTCAAACAATTTACCACAGGGTGGTAATCAAGCATGGCGGCATACGTTCTTCCATGTAAGGGTATTTAACTTTGACGTGCTTCAGATACCACACATACCACTAAGTACCTCTTTTCAAGATTTCCTTCACTTGTCCAAGTGAATGATTAAACAAAACAACCAGTTAGGTATACTCTTCTCATGCACCTAACCCAGGCAAAGAACCCACAGTTGACACATTTTCGGTGGTTCCCATGGTATCACTGTTCAATTGTTAAAGCCAACAGACGTCATCACTAAGCTAGCAATCAGTTCTATCAGTCCACTCTGCTGGGCATCCAGGGAGAGACCAAAGTGGCAGACTTCCTGTCCTAATGTCCCAACGACCCATACCTCACCCTCCCTCCCCCTCCTTCGGGGTGAGGTACTTGGTGACTCAGCCACTCTGTTCTGTTCCATTCTCTCCTCCTCTTGCGTCATCGCTGGCCTTTTAAACAGCCAGGGCTTTGGAGATGGGGAGATGAGAGAGAGAAGCTTTATTAGATTGGGCAGCAGCAGCTCTGACCTGCCAGCTAGCCTGCTGTTATTTATAGCAGAGAGAGAGACCAGCAGTGGGTTGTGTTCCTTTCAGCCACTTCCTGCTCCTGATCCTCTTCTTCCCCTGCGAGTACAGACTAGACAGCAGAGGCTCACAGCTGATGCCCTCCTTTTGTTACCTCACTAAGGGATGGGAACACTGTTTGTGTTGCATTGGTAATATTGAATGCTAGTCTGGAAAGTGAGGTTAATGTTGATTTGGATGGTCATCACGCTACTGAGAGGAGAGCCTGATAGGAGAACCTGAGAGGACATCTTTATACGGTCAGAAACACTATCATTTTCCTTGGATGTCTTTTTTCTGTCCCGTATATTCAGACTGTGCCCCACAGTGCCTGTAAATGATATGCTCTTTGAGCGTAGACTAAGGTGTGCTGCAGAGCGCCTATAAACCAATCCACCCACCCTGGACGGGAGGAGGAGACGCTGTCTGTCTGCATCCAACTACTCTCAGTCCCCTGGGCCCACAAGGTCATACTGCTCTTGGTTTGCTTCAGGATCAAAGATGTCTCATACAATGAATTCTGTTACAATACAGGACCAACTACAATCAAATTACACCGGAGTTCAGTCATGGGTAACAAAGGTTGTTTGTAGAATAAGAGTGTTATTTTTACAATTCAAAGAGTCTACAGTATATGATATGAAAGAATAGGATCTGATTTCACTCTTGTTCACTGAAGAACATGAATCCAAAATACACTTAAGTCCTACAGTTACTCATCTGGTGGTGTTAAAAAAATGAATAATTGAGATGATCAAAATGTGAACTGTCATGACAGCCTCTGGTGATTTACTGGGCTATCACGTTACGTGTTCCAGGAGAGGAGAAGAAGACCCGTGGGATCTCACTGTTTTGTAAACACACAAATGATGCTGACACATATTTTAATATTTATCAGAACCAACGGGGCCATTTGCAGGTTATTTTGGAGGCAGGATAGAGTTCACTTGTTCCATGGCATTTTCCCTCAGCAATAGTGCAGCCACTACCTAAAACACAGACATGGCCAAACAATCCAGCATGATTGCTGATATTGCTGATACAGTCATGTCCTCTTTATCAAAGATGATCATGGTCAGACAAGCATTGAAACTTGTCATTAGTTGGAAGCAGGCATATTGTCATGGTAATGGGATACATGTTTTAAGAAATGTCCCCTCTGGGATCAATAAAGTATCTATCTATCTAGGCATCTCTACAGTAGCAGTAGGCATCTGTACAGTAGCAAGTTACCTTTATTTCTATTCAATACTCCTTCTATATGATTTGGTAGCTAGTATGATAAATGAAAAGTTATATTGCTTGTTGTTTTTACCCCCCCTTAACAAACATTCCAGATAGATTGATTGATTGATTATAGCTCTCCTTCTTTACAGTTTTTTTTATTCGCTTTGGTACTATTTTCACATTAGGCAATGACATTTGCAGTGGTGTGCTGGGGAGCAAACATCAAAGCCGGTGATGCTTCTCGGGTAAATAAGCTGATCAGGAAGGCTAGCTCTGTCCTGGGGATGAGCCTTGACACTCTAGAGGAGGTGGCGGAGAGACGGATCCTGGCCAAACTGCTGGCCATCATGGACAACGTCACCCACCCTCTGCACGCTATGGTTATGACGCAGAGGAGCTCTTTCAGTCACAGACTGATCCCACCACGGTGTGCCAGAGAGCGCTACAGGAGGTCCTTCCTGCCGGCGGCTATGAGACTATATAATGCCTCACCGGGGTGCCGTGCCGTCGGCAACATAGATCTGGAAGTGTTGGGGTGCTAGGACCTAGTTTAACAATTATGCATCCATCCGTGAGTAACTCTGTTCCGTCAGCACTCATCCACTCAGGACCTACTTATTCATACAGGTCTGTATATACATACCCATGTACAGTTGTTATATTATATCACATGCAATATTGTAAGTAATTATTGGACCTAGGCATTCACTCAGGAATGCATATTATTAGTATCCTGCCAGTTGCACCTTTTCTCATTGCTTTTAGTATATCAAATGTGCAATAAGTGCAGTTGTCTGTAATTAAACCCTGCGCACTAAGGACTGTATTTTAAGGGAATTACTATTATTATCCCAATGATATCATACACACATTTAGCTATTAAAGTATCTCTTCCTGTCATTTACCTGTACAGTTTGTGTAAACATGCAAGTATTCACTCATCTGTAAATATAACTGTATACCTAACTGTACAGCTAATTTAACCATGCAAAATTTTCACTTACCTGTTCATTTACCCAGTCTGTCTATTAAGTAAACTATTATTACCCTCGCTCATATCATACGCATTAGCTACTGAAGTATTTCTCTGCCATCAACCTGTATAGTATAGTTAACCATCCAACATCCACCAATGTATAGTGTACATATTCAGCCAACCACTCATACTATGCAATGTCCTTTTATAGCTTTTTTTTGCACTCCAGATATCCTGTATTTCTATACTTTTTCATACTGCCGCTCTATGTATCATGTACCGTGTATCTGTCTTTTGTGTACTTTCGTTGTGGCATTTTGCACCTGCCCTGTGTTTTTGTTGTAGCTGCTTGATAATGAAATTCCCCCCCCGGGGGATCAATAAAGTACCTACCTATCTATCTATCTATCTATCTATCTATCTATCTATCTATCTATCTATCTATCTATCTATCTATCTATCTATCTATCTATCTATCTATCTATCTATCTATCTATCTATCTATCTATCTATCTATCTATCTATCTATCTATCTATCTATCTATCTATCTATCTATCTATCTATCTATCTATCTATCTATCTATCTATCTAAGACATCCTCTACAATCATTTGGGCAAATTCGTTTATATTTTTCAGATATAATAGTAACAAAGGTATACTTTCTATAATGAAATGTAACTAAATGAGAACAAAACATAACATTTAGTGCACACATTACCTTAATTTGGATCAAGCCTGTCTTGAGCATTTGGCCATAGATTCTCGTCCACATCACAATGAATGTTATCATTGTTCATGCACCTTGGAAAAAACCTTTTGGCGTGACGAATCCATGCTTGACATTGGTCTACACTGATGTCATCACATGCATCATCCATGGCCTGAAGGAGGGTGGCACGCTCAAGGGGTTGGCGATCATAGACCTTCCACCTCCATGCTGAAAAAAATTCCTCAATAGGGTTGAGGAAAGGAGAGTATGGAGGCAGGTAGAGGGTCATGAATCGGGGATGGGACTGAAACCATGCTTGAACTACCTCTGCGTGGTGGAACCTGACATTGTCCCACACAATTACATAGGTGACCCCTTCACCTTGACAGGCCGGCTCAATTTCATTGAGAAACTCAATAAGATGTGCAGCATTATAGGAGCCAAGTAATGGCCTACGTCCTACGACACCATCTTCAGAGATAGCTGCGCACATGGAGATGTTCCCTCCACGTTGTCCAGGCACTTGGACAGTGGCCTGTTAGCCGATGATGTTCCATCCACGGCGACGAGTTTTGGCCAGGTTAAAGCCCGCTTCATCAACAAAAATGTACTTGTGGTGGTTCACATCAGCGTCAAGCACCATAACCCTCTAAAAAACATATTTTGGTTAGTTCTTTTTACAGTGTTGTTCCATTATACATATGACGTAAGTGATGCATCAAATAGTAACAGTAATACAATATATAGTGCTGTACCTGAACATGCTCAGCCCTTAGGTGTTTCACCCGGTCATTGTTTCTCTCAAAAGGCACCAGGTAAATGTGTTTCATTGATACCTGGTGCCTCTTTAAAAGGCGGCCTACTGTTGGTAGGCTGATGGATGCCACATTGGCAAAGGTGTCATTGTTCTCCTCAATTGCCTGCTTTATTTCTGACAGCCGTATATCATTCCTGGCCCTCACCATTTCCACCACTGCCCACTCTTGCTGGTCGGTCAGCACACGGCCACGGCCACCACTATGGGGTTTTCTGTCAATTCTAAGCATAGAACAGAGAATACTGTCAATAGATCATACTGTACGAATACTGTAACATGTCTGATGAATTTACATGCATTACAATTAACTGTAAATGTAATAGTATACATCCTCCACACTTACCAGTTTTCTTGGCGAAAAGTTTGGATGATAGAATTGACAGTTGATCTTTTTAGATTTGGATCAACTAATCTGGCAGCCTCTGCCATAGTAATGCCTCGGTTCACCACATGATCAACGATGATGGCCCGGACTTCATTAGAGACAACAGTTCTGCCTCCCTCTCTCTGATGACCAACCCTTTGACGGGCCCCATGCCCGCCTCTCTGACCTCTCTGTTGGTGCCCATGCCCACCTCTCTGACGGATCCCTTGTCCACAAGCTCTTCCTATTCCTTGCTGTCTATCCTGCTCCATGTTGAAAGAAATTGCCAGTGTTTACACCCCCACTTATAGTGACCAATTGTGGTTACCACTATGTGAAATCAATTAGCAATAACGAGTATTCATCATGTGCGGTTACACGTAATTTATATGTTCGTACAAACACACATTTTATTTCTGTAGTTCTCAACATCCATATACTGTATATTGCTGAAATGAAAATCTATAGGTTTACCAAACGGTTCAGTGATTAACCATTGAGATCAGTTGGATTAAGTGTTGGTCAAATGTATTTACGCAAATCAGATGAGAAGCATATCAAAAGCATTGCATTGTGAAAGACAATTACTTCATATGAAAGGTATTTCTTTGATGACACACTGATTAGGTGTGGTGAAAAAGTGAATGTGTAATTTTGTGTGTTGTACTTAGTCAACTGAACACGTGATTACATGTTTGATGATCTGCTTTGAGTTTTGTACTAACAGTTGTGAGGTTTTACCACATACTTGCGATAATAGTACCAAAGCGAATAAAAAAAAAAACTGTAATTTCATTGTGACTGTACAGCCAGGCTTTCAGTTTGCCTCTGTGTGTAGCCTAATATCGATGCTATCCAAGGACTCAGACAGTGTCCCTAGCTCTATCTCCTGGGCCTATGCTGCTGACGCTAGGTTTTTTTTCTTCTGGGTAATGAGTGTCTGAAAACTCCTCAGTCATCTGTTTTTTCAGCAGGCAGCAGGCAGCAGGTCGATGGATGACAGAGACGCTAAACATACCGAGCGACCTTGTCGCCTCAGACTCGAGGTCGCCATCTTGTCACCTATAGTGTCTAGAGTGGACAGGATTGTGTTGATTATGTCTGGACAGCATATGTTTAGGTTGCACATTGTAAACAGGATTTCCTGCTTGAACTATAAACAAATGTAGCACAATATTTATTCAATGAGAGATTCTCACCTATAGGCTTACTTATGGCTTCTGTTTGTCTGTACTTCTAACCTTCCTCTTATATGTCTCTTTATTTCTCTCTGCCTGCCCTCTTCCCCTCACAGACTTCTTTCTGTAAGGGTTTTATGTTTAATGAGCTTTTGGGGAAACGGCAAGATCCACATTAGACAACACACTGTATTGTGTCTGTCTGCAGAGTACGTGCTGTACAGTTTATGTGTGGTAGTGTAGTGCAGGCACATCATTGGGACACGCTTGCTTTAGTGCGGCTATTCCCAAACTTGGGTATGTACGCGCAATGCCGTCGGGGGTCTGCCAAATAAAAATGTGATTAACATTTTCAAACAGTCAATTTAGATTTTCCTACGGGGTTATACATTTGGGTGATTTTTTTTTTCTCCCCTGAGTAGCCTCGTTTCACTGCCAAAAATAAAATTAAACCATCTAGTGTTCAGCGAAATAACAACACAATGTCAAAAACAGGTAGCCTAGTCAAATAATTAACATCATCAATCACATTAACCGTTACTCTCTCGCGGGAATTCCACGTTCCATATGTAGCCAAACGTAGCTGCTGCTCATTCAGTTTGCTCAAAAATTGTAAGGCCCACGTCCATAGAGACACATACCAGCTCTACTGGTAGTAGCTACACCTGCACCTGTCGACGACACAAGTTTTTCTGCTTCCACGAGCACATCCAATGCTAGCATCATCATTTGTTGCTAGCCCAGCTAGCATGGACACTGACAGTTGTGAATCTGATGCAGCTGAAGAGCTACTGCCCACTTACTCGGGAACCGAACAAACAGACAGGGACGTTGGACCATCTAAGAGGTGCAAATACGATGAGAACTACATTGACTTTCGAGTAGTAAGACATGTATAAAAGCAACAGATACCATTAATAAGAAGGGGCAATAAGCTTCTTATATGGTGAGCTACCAAGTGGCTAGGCTGAGGCAAGCTCAATGCTATTATTGACGACTTAATTCTTCCTGCTGCCGTGGATTTGGCTGGGACAATGCTGGGGGGAAAATCCCCCAAAAACTATACAGACAATGCCTTCATCAAACAACACTGTTTCACGACGCATCAGTGGCATGGCAGGAGATGTTTTGAAACAATTATTGCTTCGCATACAAGACAGTGAATTCTATGATTTACAGCTGGATGAGTCAACAGACGTGGCGGGCCTGGCACAGCTCCTAGTATATGCCCGTTACATTTATGGGGGGTCAATTAAGGAAGACATCCTCTTCTGCAAACCACTGAAACCCAGGACAACTGGAGAAGATATTTTTAATGTACTGGACAGCTTTGTGACATCAAATGGAGGGAATTTTTGAAGTCAAATGGAGGGAATTTTTGAAATCAAATGGACTTGGTGGTGGTCAAGATGTGTTGGTATCTGTACTGATGGCGCAAAAGGGAGGGAGGGGGAACGTCATCTCTCCTCCTCCCATCCCTCCTTCTCTTTTGCCGTAATAAGGAGAGGATAACTCCCAGGCTGGCCGTAATTATCCAGTGAAATGTCTTCAAAAAAACAAAGATAACTGGCCTAAATATTTATCTGTTTTGGCAAAGGCCCTGCTGCCTGATAGTGTTTAAATCAACTGCCTGTCTGCCTGTCTGTCTCTCCGAGAGGCTAGAGGCCAGCCAAGAGTACAAGGCTACTCCTCTTTCACACACAAGGCAAGTGTAGGCTAGTTATCCATTCACAATAACAAAAAGGGGAAACCCAGGATACCTAGGACTGGGGAGAGTACAGTTAAACTCCCTCTTGAGGGACACTCTATAAGAGGAAATGCTGAAGATCTGTATCGTGAGAAAAGTAAACCAGAAGTCAAGAGAATACAGTCCTGCTGGTGAGAAAAGTAAACCAGAGGTCAAGAGAAGACAGTCCTGCTGTGAGAAAAGCAAACCAGAGGTCAAGAGAAGACAGTCCTGCTGGTGAGAAAAGCAAACCAGAGGTCAAGAGAAGACAGTCCTGCTGGTGAGAAAAGTAAACCAGAAGTCAAGAGAAGACAGTCCTGCTGGTGAGAAAAGTAAACCAGAAGTCAAGAGAAGACAGTCCTGCTGGTGAGAAAAGTAAATCTCATGTTGTAGTATTATGGCATCAGGAGATGTGGCAAGCTTCAGGGGTAACCATGACACTGTGGCTGCATGGTGTCAAGCCAGTGATCCTCTCTTCCCTCATTTTGTTTCTTTCCTTTTCCCCAGAGACTGCTGCTGTGGGTCTCCAAGGGATGTGTTATGTGGCAATGTGAATGTTGTTATAAAGCAAAACAATATTTACTGGGCCTGATAGAAGGTTGGGCTAGATTTTAGTTAGATTCTTGGCACTCGTGTGACTCCTACTGACATTTTAAAAAGTGATGAACAACAAAGCACTCTTGGTGAACTTCACCTCGCCAACCACTCACCACTATAGCTAGAAGATAGTCTTGGTGAAGGGCAAAGTACAAGTATTGTTTTGGTTATTGTGAGGAAAGCGTAATGATATTTCACTATCTCAGTGTAAGCTAAAGGCCACTTTCCCTGTCTCCTCAGACCGTGCATTTGGAAAAGGGAAGGAGGGAGGGAGGGAGGGAGGGAGGGAGGGAGGGAGGGAGGGAGGGAGGGAGGGAGGGAGGGAGGGAGGGAGGGAGGGAGAGAGAGACTAACATCTAGTTGTTTTTTTTCAACAGTAGTCACATGTTATCCTAACTGGTGTCTGGGAGCTGAACTAGAGAATGATACAATACCACGCCACAGTCTTATGATGTCCACCTGACTGACTGACCCGCTGTTACCCATCAACCCCTGGTGATCCCTGTTTGAAGTTATTACACACAGGGCTTTTCTAAATGGAATGTCGACACAGTTGTAGCATACAAAACATTAATTGTATAGGACCGGAATATATAATAAGTCTCTTTTTTTTTTTATATAAGTACAAACAACAAATAAAAAATGAAACAACACAACACAAAAACAACACAACCACCACACTTACTATACAATACTACAACATGCCCACACCTGTCCACGAACACACAAAAATACACAGTAGCTTCCCCTTTCAATACACAAATATATCAAATCCCCCTCACATGGAAAATGGTTAGTATAAGAATTCTAGACCTTATCAAACATGTCCCTTCTCTGCACAGCTTTAAAAATGGAATATAACTACATAGTTCAGCCCCCAAGTTCGTCATTGAAGCTGAGTATGATGCTTTCCAATTGATACTTGTAATTTGTTTTTGCAGCAATTAGACCTCGGTTAGAAAACTTTCTTTGGTCACCAATAATTACATTGCCTTCGGAAAGTATTCAGACCCCTTGATTTTTTTTCACATTTTGTTACGTTACAGCTTTATTCTAAAATTGATGACAAACTTTTTTTCTGATCAATCTACACAAAATAACCAATAATGACAAAGCAAAAACTGGTTTGTATAAATTTTTGCTAATTTATTAAAAATAAAAAACTTAAATATCACATTTACATAAGTATTACCCTTTATTCAGTACTTTGTTGAAGTACCTTTTGGCAGCAATTACAGCATCGAGTCTTCTTGAGTATGATGCTACAGGCTTGACACACCAGTATTTGGGGAGTTTCTCCCATTCTTCTCTGCAGATCCTCTCAAGCTCTGTCAGGTTGGATGGGGAGCGTCTCTGCACAGCTATTTTCAGGTCTCCAGAGATGTTAGATCGGGTTCAAGTCCAGTTTGGGGTCCTGAGCGCTCTGGAGCAGGTTTTCATCAAAGATCTCTCTATGCTTTGCTCCGTTCATCTTTCCCTCGATCCTGACTAGTCTCCCAGTCCCTGCTGCTGAAATCATCCCCACAGCATGATGTTGCCACCACCATGCTTCACTGTAGGGATGGTGCCAGGTTTTCTCCAGACGTGACGCTTGGCATTCAGGCCAAAGAGTTCAATCTTGGTTTCATCAGAACAGAGAATCTTGTTTCTCAAGGTCTAAGAGTATTTAGGTGCCTTTTGGCAAACTCTAGGCAGGTTGTCATGTGCTTTTTACTGAGGAGGGGCTTCCGTCTGGCCACTCTACCATAAAGGCCTGATTGGCAGAGTGCTGAAAAGATGGTTGTCTTTCTGGAAGGTTCTCCCTTCTCCACAGAGGAACTTTAGAGCTCTGTCAGAGTGAGCATCGGGTTCTTGGTCACCTCCCTGACCAGGGCCCTTCTCCCCCGATTGCTCAGTTTGGCCGGGCGGTCAGCTCTAGAAAGAGTCTTGGTGGTTCCAAACTTCTTCCATTTATGAATGATGGAGGCCACTGTGTTCTTGGGGACCTTCAATGCCGCAGACATTTTTTGGTACCCTTCCCCAGATCTGTGCCTCGACACAAGCCTGTGCCTCCTTCGAGCCATGAGGTCAAAGGAGTAAAAACCAGGCTTGGTTTTTACTCTGACATGCACTGTCAACTGTACAGTATATAGACAGGTGTGTTCCTTTCCAAATCATGTCCAATCAATTGAATTTACCACAGGTGGACTCCAATAAAGTTGTAGAAACATCTCAAGGACGATCAATTTAAACAGGATGCACCTGAGTTCAAGGGTCTGAATACTTATGTAAATAAGGTATTTCTGTTTTTTAATTGTAATAAATTTGCAAAGATTTCTAAAAACCTGTTTAACCTTTGTCATTATGGGGTATTGTGTGTAGATTGCTGAAGAATTTGTTTTATTTAATCCATTTTAGAATAAGTCTGTAACGTAACAAAATGTGGAAAAAGTAAAGGGGTCTGAATATTTTCTGATGGCACTGTAAATTTAACAGACATAATTGTAATCAAACCCCAGGCTGTACTGATCCTGCAACACTGCGATGCAGTGCCTTAGACCTCTGTGCCACTCAGGAGAAGTGACTATACACAGCTAGAAATGCATGTCTAATCCGGTTAGCTAGCAAGAACTTGAACGACTGTTATCCAGTTAGCATATCTCTTGCATTCGCAAATTCACTCTTGCTATCTACTCCGATTTCAGAGCACTCTCTGCCAGAGTTCATAATAACTGATGAATTTACAAACGCTCAACACCTGCTGAATATGGCCGGTGTCAGTAAACGTAGGCAAAAAAATAGATAACATGTAAACAGTCTAGCTAACCAGCTCTGCTAGGGCGAGTAAAATGGTCAGAGTGAGGTGTTCTCTGGAAGTAGCTAGCTAGCCAAGGACGAGTAGGCTAGAATTCCCCATCGTTTATCAGTTCATTTTTGACAGCCAACTAGCTGAAAAAAGTTTGAGAGGGTTTGATTTTCGTTAGATTTTAGCTCCTCTTGCTCTGGCTAGCGTTAGTTGTTGATCTTGTTGTTGTTGATGTGAATAACTGAGGGAGAGAGCCTACCTTATCATGGTTGTTTAATCAATAGGACTGCAAATGCGTTCTAAAGTTGCGCTGTTGCAACTGCCTGTAAACACTCAGTCAAGTTCAAATTGAATGATGTCAGGCCTGTGTGGCAAATGGCTTGTTTGTGTAAAGGACTAATGTAGCTCGGATTGGCTATGGTGCACTGGTCTGCGTAGACGCCCCGGTCCTGGATGAGACAGATGTTTTTATTAGGTTTTATTTACTGCAGTGTTGATTACTTGTTCAAACGGATGGCCGCTTTCCCACTTTATATTACTACAGCATTTACACAAATGTCTTAATATACGTAATTCCCCCCCCCCCCCAAAAAAATCTAAGAAATTATGAAAACATGAAAATGACAATATCTAAGTGCTCGCTTATCAGAAAATGTTTATAAAAAGTGTAATATTCTTCCTGGGAGTGTATATGAACAGATGTTTTATATGATATCATGTTGCTAAAATGCTGTCAGTTCCACCTAAATAATTTTGGCTGGCTGCACAATTCCATTGACATTTCATTTTTGGTTGCTCAAACATTCATGATGCACATTGTCTCTTTTCCTATTCTCTAGCATTGCATCATGTACCTAACTCATACTATGGTCAGTAAGGTGTCATGCACCGGCTGGTAGAAGCACCCAGTAGCAGGTCTGTGTTGTTGTCTCAGCAAACTGTATTTCCCTTGATGGGAGGGTGGGAAAAGAGGGGTATCAAGCAGCCTGTGTTTTTGCCAGAGGAGCCTTACTGTGAACACATTCCTCACAGTAGGACATCTGACTGAGGCACCCGCATACTAATTAATTCCTGAATACTGCCTTATAGGAGGAAGGGAGAAGGATGGAAGGGTGTGTGTTGGTGGGTGAGGGGGAGCATTTTTAGTGTGTTGAATGACCTACATGCCTTTTCAATTGGTAATATTTTTCATTTGATTCTATATTTTTCTATTAAACTAATTTCAGCAAAAAAAATAACAAATGATAACAATGCTAACAATAAGAGAAATGTCTGTTGGTTAAAGTGAATGGTGTCTGGCTAGGAATGGTTGTTTGTTTTGATACCAGAGGGCCTAAAGTGAAGAAACTGCTGATCTGATCCTTCTTCAGACTGTCAATGGCCTCTGGCCTCAGGAATGCTACAGGAAAGGAGAGGGAGAGGATGGAGTCAGGAAATACTTTTGTCTTTCCGTAGCCGTTTGAAACAGATTGCCTTTTTTAGTCATCCTGTGAGGCTTTGCGTTGCTTTATAATGAAAAATAAAATGTTCTTACAATCCCTACTAGTGTGACTCTTCATATAATATGGCCCAGTTTCTCTTTCTATTAGATCAAGTGCAAATTGGACACAAACATACTGTATATTTGTGTTGCTTTACAAATAGTACATAACATAATTAATGTAGCCTTGCTTTAATCAAGACAGACTGAAGTAGACTTGGCCCCCAGGGGACTAATAAAGTTGAATTGAATTGAATTGAGTTCACCCATAACACTACTCCACTACTGAGGTGATGGGTGTGTGTTTTGTATCTTAGTCCATTGCATCTCAAATGAATTGTTTATTATCTTATATGATTGTGTTGAGACAGTCTAGGGTAAGGTTAGTGCTACAGCTGTAACGTCAATGTACTACCAGTCTATGGTTAGGGATTTACTGTAGGGCAGAGGGTTTGAGCAACAGGGTCTCCTTCTGCTCTGAGGAAAAGGCTACACAATCATGTGTCCTGACCCCACAACCCTCACACCCCTCATATAGCCAATGGTGCACTCCTTCCCACCTTGACCAGTTTGATACAGAACAATCAACAGCAACCATTTATGGGCGTTTCAGGGGGGATCTTTGTACTGTAGTTTCCTGTACAGCTGTTTCCACTGTCAAGGCCTGAGGCTTATAAACGGAAGTCTTGATTTTCTCATACAACACATAGGTCATATATACATTAAGCCAGGGTGAATAGCATACTGTACATGATAAGGACGTACAGATGATGTGTCCTTGAGCAAGGCACTTAACCCTCATTTGCTTCAGGGGTTGACCCCGTAGGTAGGCTGTCATTGTAAATAAGAATATGTTCTTAACTGACTTAGTTAAATAAAGGTTAAATAAATTAAATAAAAATGTTTTTTTTTTTTTTTACAGAGATTATGGAGAAACAGCACAACAGACTGTTGTAGGACCATGAAGCAGTATTTAGACAGTGACTCATTATTTTTTTGGGGGGCTCTGTACTCCAGCACTTTGGATTTGAAATGATGATACAATGACTATGAGGTCAAAGTGCAGACTGTCAGCTTTAATTTGAGGGTATTTTCATCCATATCGTGTGACCCGTTTAGAAATTACAGCACCTTTTGTGCATAGTCCCCCCATTTTAGGGGGCCAAAAGTATTGGGACAAATGTTTATTGAAGTAGTCAAAAGTGTAGTATTTGGTCCCATATTCCTAGCACGCAATGACTACATTGGTAATGTTTCAGGTTATTTTGTGGCCAATAGAAATTAATGGTAGATAATGTATTGTGTCATTTTGGAGTGACTTTTATTGTAAATAAGAATAGAATATGTTTCTAAACACTTATTATGGATAATCCTGAATGAATCGTGAATAATGATGAGTAAAACGTTACAGAGGCATAAATACCAATATCATCCCCCCGTAATGGTAAGTGTTTAGAAACATATTCTATTCTTATTTACAATAAAAGTGCTGGAGTACAGAGCCAAAACAACAAAACATTTGTCACTGTCCCAATACGTTTGGAGCTCACTGTATGTGGAGAATCACAGCTGCTATGTGGTGTTTGCCATTAATATATGAATGACCATGTACATCAATAGGAAGTAGTGTATCACATGACATGGGCTTGAGAGTGTATGTTTTCATGTGGATCCCATGTTTGGAGTGTTTGTCTTGGGTTGTGTCCGAGTAACCCAGGGTGTGTGTGTGTGTGTGTGTGTGTGTGTGTGTGTGTGTGTGTGTGTGTGTGTGTGTGTGTGTGTGTGTGTGTGTGTGTGTGTGTTTGTTTGTTCATGCATGTGTGTGGTATTTATGAAAGGGTAGGTACAAGGGCTGTGAGGGGCGCTGGTTAGGAATGGATCCGACTTCCTGCATGCATGTAATAACACAGCAGTTGGATGGCGGCCAAAGGGATTTAGATCTGCAGGCATTTCCAAAGGAGACCCCCCAGCAAGCTTTGAACATGAGAATACACACACTGCTTGTATTAAAGATGTGTTATAAAGGTTTTGTATAATTTCAGCAAGTTGTTTTGAACGGGTCCCCAAATATTGTGCACAATTGTGTATAACAGCATCCATTTTGTATGATATGTTACGTCCTGCAAAGTTTTTAAATAATGTTTCTTGCAATTCGTCTGATATGTTACGAATTCAAATTCGTACAATATGTTACGAATTTGTAAGTGCTTAAGATCTTGTTCAATCACTTTAACTCTGCCTCTCTCACTGTCTATCTTTCAGGAGGCCTTTGTTGAGCTCTATGACAGACAGAGGGACTCCGTGTTCTGTTCGTGGCCGTCCATCAAGACTGTCTTTGGCCTAGCTGCCCTGGGGGCCGCAAGCCTTACCATCGGAGCTTACCTTACACAGAAGTGAAGGAGGAGTTGTCGTCCCCCCACCCCCCTCTCTCGCTTTTTTTCCCTCCTTCCCTCTCTCGCTCCTTTCTCTTTTCAAAGGCCCCTTCTGAGATACTCCCGCATCGCCAACCTTCAAAGCTTCGCTCCCCGTTTTTGAAAAAAACTCCCTCTTCCTCACCTAAAAAACAAAGACACAAATCAAACAACAGCAGGAAACAGAGTCAATGCCCACACAGAAGAAAATATGTCATGAAAGTCGTGCCATTTAACTGTAATCACTAAAAGTTTGGAGAGACAACTGAGGGATTGAAAAGAGACGAGAGGAAGGGAGGGTTGGTGTCATTTTTGTTTTGCCTGCTTCAGTACTAGTTGTAGCATGAAACCTTTGTGTGCTCGTGTAGACTTGTGTAGCATGTGGCGGTGAGGCAAAAGAAAGCATAGACACTCTTAGAAAAAGGGTTCCAAAATGGTTCTTCAGCTGTCCCAATAGGAGAACCCTTTTTGGTTTCAGGTAGAACCCTTTGGGGTTCCATGTAAAACCCTCTGTGGAAAGGATTCTATATGGAACCCAAAAGGGTTCTATCTGGATAGTGTTCTCCTATGGGGACAGCCAAAATAACTATTTTTTTCTGAGAGTGTATTACACATAGGCCTCCCCAGAACAACTTATTAATAGTGCAAGGACATTTGCACCAACGAGGAAGCAGACAGCCACGGTGATGGCCCTGCCCCTGATTGTTAGGGCGGGGAGCCCTGTTTCGACCTTGTGGACTCAGTGTACCCCCCTCAACCCGCCTTCAAAGGACTTCCTCCACACAACAGCTGCTCTGAATGTATAATGGAAGGAGCTCGCTACTAACCAGCACGGTGTGTCTGTCCACCCACCGCTTCTACGCGGCAATATACCAGGATACCAGAAGCATCACTGAACTCTGAACACACAGAACCATTAGTTACACACACAAGCTCTGGTATTGAGGAGAGGATAGAGGGAGGTATTGAGGAGAGGATAGAGGGAGGTATTGAATGCGTGAACAGCAGGTTAGTTAGAGCTTTTGGCAGCCCAAACCCCTGTTTAATCAGGTGTTTCTGACAGAAAGTGAAAAATATTATTCCACCTAGGTGGGTTGGCTTAGTCAAGATCAGAAGGGGATCAGGGGATAGAGGTAGATACAGAGAAAGAGAACATGTGAGAGACAAAAAGAGGGAGCGAAAGAAGAGCGAAGGTAATGGAATGCGCAGCAATGTGGATACGGACAAGAGATAAAACATAAGATGTGGATTCATTCCACAGGTTCAGTGACAGTGAGCCTCCCTCTCCAGATGCTAGTCCTATACAGCCTGTTCTAAGATCTCTCATCTGGAGGAAGAACTGTGTCTGTTAGGCCTCACGTCACTCACTCACCGTCAGCATTTCAGATGCCTCTGAACTGCACTTCTTGGTCTCTCACTGCCTCTCTTTTTATTACTCTTCCTCTTTCTCACTCTCTCGATCTCTCTCTCTTTCTCCGTCTTGGTGTCTGTCTCCCCCTCTGCCAATGTGTCTGTCCAGAACTGATGGCCTTACCCACCCAAGCCAAGCCACTGCTGAAAGGGGACTGAACCAAACTGCCAAATCTCCCAGAACATGTCCTCTAGCTGCTGATGGGCTCTGATCTAGGGGACAAAGAGGCCCCACATACCCCCCCACAGACTACACTAATGGTTGAATCCACATTTAGGAGGACCTCCCAGTGTGCCCCTCTCTCATTATCTCAAACCGTTGCAGACTCTAACATGGGCTACCCAACAAGAAAAAACCCTATTGAACAGAAATACTCTACTGTTTTGGAGTGGTGTCCATTGTATTCCCAGTAACTGAGATATTTGTGTCCCCTCGCTGCGAGGCTGCCACTGCAATGGCACAGATCACAACATCTCTTTAGAGCAGCGTTTCATAAAGTATATTTCTATATATAAGTATATCGGTTCAGTGCCATCTCTGCTTAGCAGCGGTCTCTGCTCAGTTTGGCAGCTGTGCGAGTGGGAGGGGTGGAGGGAGATGCCCGTGTGCTTTGTGGTTTACCGGATATTTTTTCTGCAGTTTTCTTGAAGATCACTCCGCCACCCACACGCTGCAGCGCTGTTGTTCAACAGCAGACGATGCGCCACCGACTTGTCATTCCCACTCGCCATCACTCACCGCTGTCATGAAATGGACTCGTGCTAGCCACATGTTCTGACTGAGTTCAATCGTCATGAAACGCTAATGTGTTTTGTGCGGAGAAGTGCTTAGTAATGAGTCTCTCAAAACAAACAAATGAATAAAACGACACGTCCTGACCAAACGTCCACAACATGACGGTAAACCCAAGGAGTTCTTTCAGAACAGGACATAATGCTTCAGGAAACAGTGTTTCGTCAGTGGAAAAGTAAGTCAACTAGCAAGGCCTTGTTTATAAAAGGTGAAAAGCAGAAATAAGGGTAGATGTGAGATTCTACTTCAAACAATCCCCTGGCCCAGCTAATAGCTAACGTTAGCCAAAGCAAGCTAGCTAGCTACTGTCTGAGAAACAGTACAGATGAAAATGAAAAATTATCAGGCCTACTGTACATTTTACTGTAGAAATGATTGTTGAAAACAAGTCTAGGTTGGAACTGTTGCTGTTAAAATACAAGTAATACTTTTTATTCTGAACTGGAATAAACTGATTGAAGCAAGATGCTTTTTTGAGGCAAACACACTCACACAGTTCTGGGTTGCTCATCTACAGCAGGAAGCGTCTCCTGCCTGACTGAGAAAGCAGTAGATGTTCTGATCCATTTTGGCACCACATACGGAGTCAGGGTTCTCAAGTACAGAAACAGTGTCAATGCTGAGCATGACCTCAGTGTTGCACTGTCAAAAACTGAGCCCAGAATAGACGTCCTTGTTGAAAACTTCAACCTGCCACACACCTCTCATTAGGACTTTGTGTATGTGTGTGTTATGTTATACATCTGTGTGATGTGATCAATACGTTTATTCCAATTCAGAATGAAGTTATTTCTTGTGTTTTAACAACAACAGTTCCAACCTAGACAGGTACAGTTTTAGTCAAAAGTTTACATACACTTAGGTTGAAGTCATTAAAACTCATTTTTCAACCACTCTACAGATTTCATGTTAACAAACTATAGTTTTGGCAAGTTGGTTAGGACTTCTATTTTGTGCATGACACAAGTAATTCTTTCAACAATTGTTTACAGACAGATTATTTAACTTATAACTCACCATATCACAATTCCAGTGGGTCAGAAGTTTACATACACTAAGTTGACTGTTCCTTTAAACAGCTTGGAAAATTCCAGAAAATGATGTCATGGCTTTAGAAGCTTCTGATAGGGTAATTGACATCATTTGAGGCAATTGGAGGTGTACCTGTGGATGTATTTCAAGGCCTACCTTCAAACTCAGTGCCTCTTTGCCCGACATCATGGGAAAATCAAAAGAAATCAGCCAAGACCTCAGAAAAAATATTTCCAAACGCCTGAAGGTACCACGTTCATCTGTACAAACAATAGTACACAAGTATAAACACCATGGGACCACGTCATACCGCATAGGAAGGAGATGCGTTCTGTCTCCTAGAGATGAACGTACATAATGACCATTGTTATGTTTGTAGGAAAAAGGGGGAGGCTTGCAAGTCGAAGAACACCATCCCAACCGTGAAGCACGGGGGTGGCAGCATCATGTTGTTGGGGTGCTTTGCTGCAGGAGGGACTGGTGCACTTCACAAAATAGATGGCATCATGAGGAAGGACAATTATGTGGATATATTGAAGCAACATCTCAAGACATCAGTCAGGAAGTTCAAGCTTGGTCGCAAATGGGTCTTCCAAATGAACAATGACCCCAAGCATACTTCCAAAGTTGTGGCAAAATGGCTTAAGGACAACAAAGTCAAGGTATTGGAGTGGCCATCACAAAGCCCTGACCTCAATCCTATAGAACCTTTGTGGGCAGAACTGAAAAAGCATGTGCGAGCAAGGAGGCCTACAAACCTGACTCAGTTACACCAGTTCTGTCAGGAGGAATGGGCCAAAATTCACCCAACTTATTGTGGGAAGCTTGTGGAAGGCTACCCGAAACGTTTGACCCAAGTTAAACAAATTAAAGGCAATGCTACCAAATACTAATTGAGTGTATGTAAATTCTGACCCACTGGGAATGTGATGAAAGAAATAAAAGCTGAAAGAAATAATTCTCTCTACTATTATTCTGACATTTCACATTCTTAAAATAAAGTGATGATCCTAACTGACCTAAGATAGGGAATTTTTACTAGGATTAAATGTCAGGAATTGTGAAAAACAGAGTTTAAATGTATTTGGCGAAGGTGTATGTAAACGTCCGACTTCAACTGTATGTAAGTGTTTTTAATGAAAATATATTTATGGGTATTTCATTGTTATTTGTTTTTGTCTATATTGCATTTTTTTTTAGGCATAAGGGCAATGAAATGTACTGATATGTACATATAGCCTATTTTCTTGGGTCCCAGGAAAACACATATTTTCCTAAGCTTGGGTCCCAGGAAAACACATATTTTCTCATTTGGGTCCCAGGAAAACACATATTTTCTCATTTGGGTCCCAGGAAAACACATATTTTCTCATTTGGGTCCCAGGAAAACACATATTTTCTCATTTGGGTCCCAGGAAAACACATATTTTCTCATTTGGGTCCCAGGAAAACACATATTTTCTCATTTGGGTCCCAGGAAAACACATATTTTCTCATTTGGGTCCCAGGAAAACACATATTTTCTCATTTGGGTCCCAGGAAAACACATATTTTCTCATTTGGGTCCCAGGAAAACACATATTTTCTCATTTGGGTCCCAGGCTGGAAAGGTGACACAACCTTCTTGGAAAGGCTTACTTTCCATTATATTTACTATTTTGTTCTCTCTTACACACACACACACACACACACACACACACACACACACACACACACACACACACACACACACACACACACACACACACACACACACACACACACACACACACACACACACACACACACACACACACACACACACACACACACACACACACACACACACACACACACACACACACGTTTATGTAGATAAGTATGTGAAAAGAGCATGTTGTTAACTCATCGTAATGATTTCTCTCATCTCTCTTTGTTTCGGTCTTCTTTTATCAATGCAAAACACATGTCGTCTGAAGTTTTCACAGAATGAATATTCACTATGTATACCCATATTTATATCAGAATAGGGCAAATGTTACACATACCAACGTATGATTTTTATTTATTGAGAGGTACCAGAACACAGATATTTATATCATAGATGAGATTAAACATGAAGTGGGTCGCTCAAATGTCTTGAGAAATCATATATTTTGCTTTGTTAACGGAACCACACTGTAACAATACACTATTTGGGGCTTCTATTTTATCAACAGTAGAGTAACATTGAATAGTGACTTTCTGTGTAAGACATGTTAATGTGTTATTATTTTCTTAACATTGTTGTACTGTGTAGTCCTGATTTAGCTTAACTCACAGCTTCAAACTGCCACACAGATACCGAATAGTTACAGAAAGCTGTAAACCAAAGTGAACCTGTAAGTAACGTTGTGTTAATAAGATGTAGCATGAAGAGATAAACACATGACAATTCACTTTCACTTCTTTTAAATATTGTGAGAGTTTGCAGGCTTTTTGGGAAGGGTTGTTGTAAAGACAATGTCTGCCAACCTACTCCCTTATATTGGACCAAAGGGCTCCATAGTATTGTAGTGCATTATGTCAGGAATAGGGTGCTATTTGGGACACAGGAAATATTAGCCTGCTTGGTGTTGTTCATAACATTTCAGTAGATACCGTAGCACCCAAATGCATCCAACTGAACATGTGTTAACCTGTGCTTTATTGATATACATGTATGTATGGTAATTGTTAACATAATTATGAATTCCCTCTCAAGCTTATGTAGTGACAGAAAAGTCTCCACGTCTTGTGCTTTTGACCGGCTAGATTCTATCATTATAACCAAGGGCATTTTCTATTATAACAGGAGGTGAATCCCCCTACTCATGATAAACCCTCAAGTGAGCTGTGCATATGAAAACATGAAATGAGCATGACAATTGCTTCAGAAGTATAGTCTTGTCCAGACCTTTGGATAATGTGTAAAGGTTTGTATGCGAGGAGGAATCATTTGAAGTATAAAGTCATTCTCATATTCCCTTCTGTGAATCTGTTTAAGTGATTGTAGCCTACATAACACCATGGTATAGTGTTGTAAATATCATCCTCAACCTGAGGCACTTAAGAGGTGAAATTAAATGTGTTACCATTGTTACTGCTTAGCTAGGTGGGGTCATGCTGTTCCCAATAAACCACATCTTTCCTGCAGTCTGAGTTTGCAGTTTGAGTTTGTTTTCTGCATGTGGTCTGGTATTTTTTGGGGTGGTGATATACAGCATGTTCTGCTCATAAGAAAAATCATTCATATTTATAAGATTGGGTTGTGTTATATTGCATTTTTGGAAAAATAATGGACATCAATATTGATCTCAAATATGTCATCCACCATGTCTGTGCACTACTACATCAAGAGAACGATAGAGAGAGGGATTGAGAGGGAAAGAGAGAGAGAGAGAGAGAGACTTTTATCAGAAGTGTGATCATAGTGCTGTCTGTCTGGCTGTGTGCTGCTGTCTAGTCAGTCCATACGGTCGACATGGCTGTCTGAGACCCACAGCCTCCTATTCTAATGAGCTCTGCAGAGGAACAGCAGCTGCACCCCACAAGACATCAAAGCCCTCCCCCCGAAACACAGAGTTTCTCAGCCCTTCCCCTCTCCGACTGCAGATAAATGCAACGTGTAAAAACCAAATGCCCCGAGGTCTGGTTTTTACACCCTCTCCCCTCATTCATATCACACTTGTCTTCAAAGGCCAGGGACGTGTGCTGCTTCATTGAATTTGTGAAAAGCATGATGCAGTAAAACTAATGGTAAGAGAGTGAAAGAGAGAGAGAGGGAATAAGAGGGAGAGAGAAAGAATGAGATATCCCTGAGGAGAGGAACAGGAGAGTGAAGTTCATTTGAGTTTGAGCCCCTCTCAAACCCTTCTCTCCACACATATAAAATACATGACACGCTTCGAAGGAGAATTTTAAATCCCCCTTACACTTTCAACGGAACGTCCGGTGTGTGTGCGTGTGATAAGCAGTCAGATCAGACGGAGGCCAGCAAGCCAATAAGCCCTCCTGCTTTAGGGCTACAAGGTGTTGGGGAGATTTCATCCGCACTGCTGATCCAAGACGCGTATCAAGACAAATATTAGTTTTTACCTTTGTAGTAAATCCAGGAGATTAATTGAGATTAAAGTATCAAACCTACCCCACGTAGACAGACTGCCTCCTGCCTGTTTATCCCGCCTGTGAACATGGAATATGTCAAATCTATAAATATTATTTTGTTGGTGAATTTGGAGAATGAGCAAAATATCTGGTGTCATACGAGTGCTATGAAATGACATTCTACTAACCTTCACAGTCTGTCTATCTGTCATACAATCTCATGGTGGTTAGCGACTAATACTGCTTGCATTAGACTGTCACCTTGTGGCTGGTGTTCAGAAATGCTTGGAATGGTCTTGGGAAGGAACTCTACCCTTTACTTGAAAGCTGATGTAGAACAGCTTTCGAGGGAGATGTTTGTTGGTCTGTATGTGGCTTGATGACATTTTGTTTCCTTTAAAATATTCTAATTATAGAAGCAACTCCCTAATGTGTAAACAATTTTAATTTGTCATAGGAGCACTCCAATAGTTTATAGCTTGGAACTGCGAAAGAGAGGGAGAAAACACTTACTTCCATTGGTGTCATCTGAGCCTCACAGACTAAATTTACTTAACCTGCCATCTAAGTTAGAGTACTCTCAGGACTCGACGTGATGGTCAATCTTAGAACAGGTGCATATATGCCTGCAGTGCAGCTCTTAACCAACTAGTGGTTAAGAGCTGCACTGCAGGCATATATGCACCTGTGAATCAAGTCCAGTGACCCACAGTGAATCAAGTCCAGTTCCATTCTAATCTTAGAACAGGTGCATATATGCCTGCAGTGCAGCTCTTAACCACTAGTTGGTGGCAGTGTTTAGACATCCAATTTTTATTTTATTTTTTTTAACCTTTATTTTAACCAATGTCTCGATGATTACTGTTTGTATGGCAGTCATAAAAAGATTACATCAATAAATGCATTCAGGATTATCATATCATCAAATTGATTTACGCAAACTCTTCATTTGGGTTCCCTGCTAACGCAAATAAAAACAGTTAAATAGGTAGGCCGTCATTGTAAATAATAACTTGAACCAATATTTAACTTAGTTAAATAAAGGTTAAATAAAAAAATATATACAAAAATATATGTGCCATATGGTGGTGAAAATCTACCGTAAAAAAATAATGCAATAAACACATTACATAAAAATACATTCAGAGTCATTGTTTATTTTTCTGCATTCAGAAAAATAGAAAAGTACATAACAACATTCATAACTGTAATAGTGTCATTTATCATGCTTGCACGTGTACAGTACATCTTGTTATGAATAGAAATTATCTTTATTTATATTGGCTTATATTGCCACAATATATTTACAAAAATAATATTAAAACTGCAGTTATTTTAACATGACTTCTTTAAAGTTACATAAAAATAAAGCTTTCTCTGGCACTTTTCCTGAAAACGATCTTATTTACAGCAAAACAATAGATGAGTTGTGTCAGAGTTGTATTCTCTGGCCACAGCACAGGAGCCTAGTTAAGAGCAGTTCAGAATCCACCATTTTGCTTTGCATGGTTTTGATATCTGTGGGTTAGATGTGATCCATGGCTCAAGTGCATAAAGCGGGCAAAATAAATGGCTCTTAATCTCAACCCAGGGGTTACCAAGAATGAATACAAAATATATACATATCCAAAAATAAAGCCTTTTTCCTGTTCTGTCTCTCCACAGCATGTTACTCATATATCGGGTTGCACATTTTGGGGAATATTCAGAGGTGGAAACTTTCCGTGGGAATTAACGGGAATATATGGGAATTAACAGGAATATATGGGAATTTATGGAAATATATGCAAATTAATATTAAACCTTTTACCTTATCATATGTAGAGGCCTCAGAGCCTGGGTCACTGTGATGTCCAAGTTATTGTATGTCTTCTCTGCTGCCAGTCCTAGAACTGCCTTACAGTATGTGTATCCCACAAAAAAAGGTTCACCTTTATAAGCTAACTTTTTTGATGAATTTAAGCAAAATTGCCAAAATTCCCGGGCTTCACTTCCCATGGAAAATGTACGAAAAATGTCTGACCCTTTGCAACCCTACTCACATACAAATAAAACCCCTCCAACCATAACAAGGTAAAGCAAGAACACCTGCCATTTCTCCTTCAGGTTAAATTAGATTTTTAGATCTTGCTTGTTCTTCAAGAACACCTCATTTTGATGTATTATGGTGTTTGCTTGCATGGTGAAGGGCGGGGCAAGCAAAAGGCACTGTGACTAAGGATTGGACAAAGAGACTACATATGGACCCTAAAAGGGGTGTGGACAACAACTCATTATAGCAACATGTGGCTTATCATAGACCATGCTATAACGTAGCCACTTTTGATACTAAAGTGAAGAATGCAACAATATGTTCTAAAGGGTCTGTGTTTGACAGCATACAATATAGGCTGAAGTTATTTACTCAACCATCACGTTTAGTGGTCCAGTACGGTCCAGCTCCATCGATACAAACAGGTTATTATTTCCTGTGGGGAATTTAGACATGTTTGTGTGTATCATCAAGTAAGATGCTTTGACCATGTCTGTCAATCTACTTGTTCCTTGAAGGTTTGAAACTACCCAGAGTGACTAGGCACTGTCAACACGACAGAGCAGCATGATACAGAGACAAACACCATACATAGCCCTCATATACATAAATAACCACAGTCTCCAGACTGGCTCAGCCCCACAGTGAATCAAGTCCAGTTCCATTCAGACAGAAAGATGCTGGTCCTCCAGCATTAAAGCCATTTACCTCCCAGTAGCAGTCTAATCCAGTCCAGCCCTTTGGTTTCAAAGTCTAGTGCATCAATATGAAGGTCTCTGGGCCCCATGTCTAGAACCATAGAAGTACAGGTAACTGTCCAAATAAAGGAAACACCAATATATTAATAGAGTATTGGGCCACCACATGCCACCAGAACAGGTTCAATGCACCTTGGCATAGTTTCACAAGTGTTTGGAAATATATTGGAGGGATGCAACCATTTTTCAACAAGAAATTCTATAATTTGTTGTTTTGTTGGTGGTGGAAAACAGTCTCAGGCACCACTCCAGAATCTCTGTGACTGAGACACACACCCACTTTAAACTCCCTATGCTCCTTTGAGACCCCTCTTTCAAAGTCACTGACATCTCTTTTAGCCAAGGTACGAAAATAATGGGCAACTGTGCATTTTTATACATGACCTTAAGCATGATGGGATGTCAATTGCTTAATGAACTCAGGAACCACACCTGTGTAGAAGCACCTGCTTTGTATCACTAATTTACTCAAGTGTTTCCTTTATTTTGGCAGCTACCTGTAGCTGTAGTTCTATATTTTAGAACAGCCTCTGTGATTCCAGCTGCAGTAGACCCCACTCTCACTCCAGGAGGCCCTCCTCTCTGCAGGCATCTAGGGGAGGCGATAACAGACATGTGAGGTAAGGACACAAGAATACATCCCACTAGCCTGGTCCCAGATCTGTTTGTGCTACCATTACAATGACCATAGGTGTTGGCTATAGCAACAGATCTAGGACCAGGCTAATGTCCAACATAACAATAGTAGGCTTATTTGCTTCAGGGAGATAGTTGTGCAAGATGCTTCATGTGTCTTTCACGCTCACGTCTCACATCTGAGTTGATGAGTCTTGCTCACTGCAGTTTTCAATCTGGGAACTGATGCACCAGCAAATTCAAAATGCAATTTCTAAATGCATTATGACTGCACCAGCAAAGGCATTTGCTTCCAAAACACAAACATGCAAACTTGATATCTTCCATTATTCCACATTCTTTATCTTGCATCATTCTTCTTCATTATTCAAAACTATAAGCAGATAGACAAAATAACAGGACAACACAGAAAGGCTACCAAGCATATCGTAGTAAGACGTTGACATGAACGTTATTCTATTAGAATCTGAGGGTTGCACGAGAGGACAGGACATGATCCTGAGTCAGGACACAGACACACAGCCAAGCCCACACCACACTGTCACGAGCTGGCATACAGGATGGCTCAAAGGCACGGGCAGCCTGGCATCAAGCCCATGCCTTCCGCATGTGGGTGCCAACCAGCAAAGGCCTGAGTGTGTGTTTGTGTCCTACCTGTGTGAGGAGGGCGAGGCAGGACAGGACAGGGTGGGGAGGGAGCTCAGGGTCCAAGTGTAGTATTAGGAGGGGGTTAGGAATGTTGAGCGTCTATACCTGCTGGGCTGAGCACCAAGGCCTGCAGGATGTCAGACAGGGAGATGATGCCCTCGATGGCCGAGTGCTCATCCACCACTACCAACCGATGGACCTAACACACACACACACACACACACACACAGGGACACACACAGACACAGTTAGAGAGAAAGAGAAAAGGAGAGGAAGAGAGGGACAGTGGGCGTTTTGTTTGCACGTTATTGCTTCTGTTGTTGGTGTGTTAAGTTCATGTGTATGTGTGTTTTTGAACCACCTCTGCTTTGACAATCTTATCCACGATGGTCTCCAGTGTATCCAGCTTGTGGCATTGCATGACCCCCTCAAAGTACTGGCAGCGATGCCTCAGAGCCTGGGTCACTGTGATGTCCAGGTTATTGTACGTCTTCTCTGCTGCCAGGTTCTATACACATGATACATAGACACACTCATATGGATGGCTTTTTGAAGGAAAACATTCACACAATGTATTGTTGAGGGGGAAGTAAAATGATTACAAAGCTGAATTTCGAAAATCACAACTTACTATGACATCAAATTTGGAGTAAATATCCACCACTTTCCCTGTAAGGAGATTGAAACATAACCAGAGTTGAACTGAATCTCAATCAATCAATCAATCAATCAATCAATCAATCAATCAATCAATCAATCAATCAAATGTACCTGTATAGGATATTTTAACAACAGTTGTCACAAAGTGTTTTACAGTAACACGTACCAGATACGTCCACCACAGGCAGGGCAGACACCCTCCTCTCTACGAAGATCTGCAGGGCCTTGATGATGGGCGTGTCAGGGTGGATGAAAGCTATGTTCTTGTAGGTGCCGATGCCCAGCTCTCCTAGAGTCTGCTTCATAAAAGCCGGCTTGGGCATCTCACACACCTGGAATAACATAGGATAAAATATAACACCTATCTATCCATGACTGGAATACATAGGATAAAATATAACACCTATCTATCTATGACTGGAACACATAGGATAAAATATAACACCTATCTATCCATGACTGGAATACATAGGATAAAATATAACACCTATCTATCTATGACTGGAACACATAGGATCAAATATAACACCTCTCTATCCATGACTGGAACACATAGGATCAAATATAACACCTATCTATCTATGACTGGAACACATAGGATCAAATATAACACCTATCTATCTATGACTGGAACACATAGGATCAAATATAACACCTATCTATCTATGACTGGAACACATAGGATCAAATATAACACCTATCTATCTATGACTGGAACACATAGGATCAAATATAACACCTCTCTATCTATGACTGGAACACATAGGATCAAATATAACACCTCTCTATCTATGACTGGAACACATAGGATCAAATATAACACCTATCTATCTATGACTGGAACACATAGGATCAAATATAACACCTATCTATCTATGACTGGAACACATAGGATCAAATATAACACCTATCTATCTATGACTGGAACACATAGGATCAAATATAACACCTATCTATCTATGACTGGAACACATAGGATCAAATATAACACCTATCTATCTATGACTGGAACACATAGGATCAAATATAAACACCCATCTATCTATGGCTGGAACACATAGGATCAAATATAACACCTATCTATCTATGACTGGAACACATAGGATCAAATATAACACCTATCTATCCATGACTGGAACACATAGGAGAGAGAATCACTTTTTATTTCTAATCGATTTCTTCTTCAGCTCCACTAGACGGCAGAAGTCTAGTGAATTTTGTATTATTTTATGAAATATAGTGTGTTTTAATATTCTTCCTCTAAGGGCATAGCGTGTATAATATTCCAATGTAATGTCAGGTTTTTAGTCATGGGGCTCTATTTTAACAAATCTAAACGCAATGGTCAATCTAAAGCTCTGGCAGTAGCGCTATAGGTTCGCATAGAGTTGATCAGGCTGTTGATTGTGGCCTATAGAATGTTGTCCCACTCCTCTTCAATGGCTGTGCGACGTTGCTGGATATTGGCGGGAACTGGAACACGCTGTCGTGCATGTCGATCCAGAGCATCCCAAACATGCTGAAAAGGTGACATGTCTGGTAAGTATGTAGGCTATGGAAGACATTTTGTGAAATTTTCAGCTTCCAGGAATTATGTACAGATCCTTGCGACATGGGCCGTGCATTATCATGCTGAAACATGAGGTGACAGCGGCGGATGAATGGCACGACAATGGGCCTCAGGATCTCGTGACGGTATCTCTGTGCATTCAAATTGCCATTGATAAAATGCAAGTGTGTTCATTGTCCGTAGCTTATGCCTGCCCATTCCATAACCCTATCGCCAACATGAGGCACTCTGTTGACAACAGCAAACTGCTCGCCCACACATGGTCTGCAGTTGTGAGGCTGGTTGGACGTACTGCCAAACTCTCTAAAACAACGTTGGAGGCAGCTTATGGTAGAGTATTGAACATTCAATTATCTGGCAACAGCTCTGGTGGACATTCCTGCAGTCAGCATGCCAATTGCATTTGTGTTGTGTGACAAATCTGCACATTTTAGAGTGGCCTTTTGTTGTCCCCAGCACAAGGTGCACCTGTGTAATGATCATGCTGTTTAATCAGCTTCTTGATATGCCACACCTGTCAGGTGGATGGATTATCTTGGTAAAGGAGAAATCAAACATGGGACCAACACTTAACATGTGCGTTTATATTTCTGTTCAGTATACATATTGGAACCATCCTACTGATCGCATTCACACTTCTCCAGAAGTGTACGTTCTCACCATAAAACCAGGACAGTGAATCAAGTTTGGTTTAATAATAATAATAATAATAATTCAACAACAACAAATACATATAAAATGTAATGATATCATAAAATGGACATCATAAAAATAAAAGAAATGCATTGCTGTTGAACCAGCCTTCAATATAGTAGGACTAGGGTAAGGGTAGCCTACGGGTAGCTTGGGTTTCATTTTGAAATTGAAAAAAAAACAAACAATTGTTACAGGAAAATTACTTATAAATACTTGATTCATGATGGGCATGGATACACGTAGCCAGCATCATGGAGGGGTTTTTATGCATGTCCAAAGCATGGCTAAAATAATGTGGCACTGCCTACAACACCTAGATATAAAGGGAATGACAGCTTACTGTTTTACTCCTCTCAAACTTGAGATTTTAATAAAGCTTTGTTCTCAAGCTTTGTTCTCATGACGACCAAAAATAAAGTTTCTATCTATCTATCTATCTATCTATCTATCTATCTATCTATCTATCTATCTATCTATCTATCTATCTATCTATCTATCTATCTATCTATCTATCTATCTATCTATCTATCTATCTATCTATCTATCTATCTATCTATCTATCTATCTATCTATCTATCTATCTAAAACACTTTCCATCTATCTATCTAAAACACGGCGGTCTTGATGAGTTTACTTGGTTACATTTTGGGGCTCCCGAGTGGCTCAGTGGTCTAAGACACTGCATCTCAGTCCCTGGTTCAAATCCAGGCTGTATCACACCCGGCCGTGATTGTGAGTTCCATAGGGTGACGCGCAATTGTTCCAGTGTCGTCCAAGTTTGGCCTTGGGTAGGCCGTCATTGTAAATAAGAATTTGTTCTTAACTGACTTGCCTACTTAAATAAAGGTTAAATTATTCTTTTTTTTAAATAAAAGGACACAAATAAAACAGACTTCATTGAGAGGGGAGGCTATGCTTGTTTTTTAATCAAAAACGAAATAGGGATAAAAAAATGAGTGTTTTATGTTTATAAATACGAAGTATACAGGCACCAAATCACATCTTGTTCCATGCGCATATGGGCAGTTTCCGTCATGGCTGGATAGGGTGCGTTTCCGTCACGGCTGGATAGGGTGCGTTTCCGTCACGGCTGGATAGGGTGCGTTTCCGTCACGGCTGGATAGGCTCCATGCCATAACCAACTGTGTTAGTCGGTCTTAATTATCCCTACCAGCGCTGTCTGAAATTAGCACTTTGGATCGTGTTGTTAAGGAAACTCCTCAAATATTTCTACCCCTCTCATCTGAGCTGATGTTAGACAGGTAAATTATGTTAGACAGGTAAATTATGTTACACAGGTAAATTGCCGAACCTTGTGTTAGGGCTGGAAAATGCCAATGCGCCAGTTTGTACATTGCAAACTGACGTCCATTTGACACTAACACCACCTTAACGCCAGCCGAAAATAGAGCCCATGGTTTTAGACTTACAAAGAGCTGTAGGAACTTGAGGATCCTCTTGTGTGTGAGGATGTAAAGTGGGTTCCCCGTCACAGGGTCGATAACAGGCAGCCGGTGGATCTTGTTTTTAATGAGGGAATACACTGCATCAAATATGCTGCAAAGACAGACATAAAGAGCAAATGAAAATACAATTCTGGTATTTTCTTTGCATCTATGTATATTAAAGACAGATAGACACACTCTTACACACATTTATAACTGTATTATAACCATTGTTATGTTATGAGAACGTACCTTGATTCAGGTGATATGTTCACTAAAGGCTTGAATGTCTCTTGCAAATATACTTCTGTGGAGAGAGAAAACAATGTGAGTTAAATGTTCTGTACGTGTCATTTAATGTCATAATAAAAAAATAAAAAGCTTGTTACATACCTCTCCATGTCTCAAGCTTATGATCTTCCAACTCATATATTTGCACCTATAAACAATACAACTATATTGATATCTAAAGAATAAACTACAGAACTATAGAAATCCAACATTGGATTTTCACGATGAACTAATATTTTGCTAAATCGGTTCGTCCACTCAAACTTACCAACGGTGACTTGTAGTATCTGTGTAGTATGATGATGAAGTCTGTGATTGTCAACATTCCTGAAATGAGAAGAAATATACGCCTATAGATAATAGAATGACTGACACTTGTCATAGAGCCGTCATAAAGCATTAGGTTGACTAACACTTGTCATAGAGCCGTCATAAAGCATTAGTTTGACTAACACTTGTCATAGAGCCGTCATAAAGCATTAGGTTGACTAACACTTGTCATAGAGCCGTCATAAAGCATTAGGTTGACTAACACTTGTCATAGAGCCGTCATAAAGCATTAGGTTGACTAACACTTGTCATAGAGCCGTCATAAAGCATTAGGTTGACTAACACTTGTCATAGAGCCGTCATAAAGCATTAGGTTGCTAACTGACTGCTCGCCAACAAACCATAATCCACTGGCCTTTGCTAGTACCATTCATCTCAACAAATATATATATATATTTATTTTTTAAGAAAAAGGACAAACGTCATATTTAATCTGGAGATAATTGTTATCTACCAGCATGTCCAACAAAATGTGGAATAGTAAGAATGCATTCATTGGTGGATATACAGTTGAAGTCGGACGTTTACATACACTTAGGTTGAAGTCATTAAAACCCATTTTTCAACCACTCCACAGATTTCATGTTAACAAACTATAGTTTTGGCAAGTCGGTTAGGACATCTACTTCGTGCATGACACCAGTAATTCTTCCAACAAACGATTATTTCACTTATAATTCACTATATCACAATTCCAGTGGGTCAGAAGTTTACATACACTAAGTTGACTGTGCCTTTAAACAGCTTGGAAAATTCCAGAAAATGATGTCATGGCTTTAGAAGTTTCTGATAGGCTAATTGACATAATTTGAGTCAATTGGAGGTTGTACCTGTGGACGTATTTCAAGGCCTACCTTCAAACTCAGTGCCTCTTTGCTAGACATCATCGGAAAATCAAAAGAAATCAGCCAAGACCTCAGAAAAAAAATGGTGGTACTCCACAAGTCTGGTTCATCCTTGGGAGCAATTTCCAAACGCGTGAAGGTACCATGGTCATCTGTACGAACAATAGTATGCAAGTATAAATACCATGGGACCACACATCCGTCATACCGCTCAGGAAGGAGAAGCGTTCCGTCTCTTAGAGATGAATGTACTTTGGTGTGAAAAGTGCAAATCAATCCCAGAACAACAGCAAAGGACCTTGTGAAGATGCTGGAGGAAACAGGTACAAAAGTATCTAAATCCACAGTAAAATTAGTCCTATATCGACATAACCTGAAAGGCAACTCATCAAGGAAGAAGCCACTGCTCCAAAACCGCCATAAAAAAGACAGACTACGGTTTGCAACTGCACATAGGGACAAAGAAATATCCTCTGGTCTGATTAAACAAAAATTGAACTGTTTGGCCATAATGACCATTGTTATGTTTGGAGGAAAAAGGGGGAGGCTTGCAAGCCCAGGAACACCATCCCAACCGTGAAGCACGGGGTGGCAGCATCATGTTGTGGGGGTGCTTTGCTGCAGGAGGGACTGGTGCACTTCACAAAATAGATGGCATCATGAGGAAGGAAAATTATGTTGATATATTGAAGCAACATCTCAAGACATCAGTCAGGAAGTTAAAAATTGGTCGCAAATGGGTCTTCCAAATGGACAATGACCCCAAGCACACTTCCAAAGTTGTGGCAAAATGGCTTAAGGACAACAAAGTCAAGGTATTGGAGTGGCCATCACAAAGCCCTGACCTCAATCCTATAGAAAATTTGTGGGCAGAACTGAAAAAGCGTGTGTGAGCAAGGAGGCCTACAAACCAGACTCAGTTACACCAGTTCTGTCAGGAGGAATGGGCCTAAATTCACCCTACTTATTGTGGGAAGCTTGTGGAAGGCTACCGAAAACGTTTGACCCAAGTTAAACAATTTAAAGGCAATGCTACCAAATACTAATTAAGTGTATGTAAACTTCTGACCCACTGGGAATGTGATGAAAGAAATAAAAGCTGAAATAAATCACTCTCTACTATTATTCTGACATTTCACATTCTTAAAATAAAGTGGTGATCCTAACTGACCTAAGACAGGGAATTTGTACAAGGATTAAATGTCAGGAATTGTGAAAAACTGAGTTTAAATGTATTTGGCGAAGGTGTATGTAAACTTCCGACTTCAACTGTAGGTGTTTTGCATTTCATGTGAATATATGTCATACTACACAAATGGTGTGTCTTACCCACAAAACACTGCCTCTCTGAATCCCATAGTGGTGCAGCACGCACCCCGTTGGCCACTAAGGCAAAGAACGCCTTCTTTACCTGTAAAAAAGGATAATAAAAAAAACATACGGCAAGGTATTGATTACTGTAAATCCTAAATAATACAATAAAGTGTTCTGGTTTTATGGGTTTTCATATAGAGGAACTGAAACTATGCGTTTAATGGATTCGGTGGCTGAGCTCCTAAACATCAGTTTTTCTATACTTCCTTATGATTACTGTTTAACCTTTTATGAGGCAATAGCACTGCTCTCCTCATGGAACATTAACCATGCAATTTTCAGTGCCTTTAGACCAAGGATACACTTCAATACCCATAAGAATGTTCCTCAGTGGACACACCCTGTTTGATAAACATATACGGTCAAACTTAGGTTAAAGTTAGTTAGTGCTTCTCAAAGTTACGTATACATCGTCTTGTGAACTCACACCTCTGTGTGTCTGTCTGGGCCCGAATTTCCAAAGTGCCTCAGAGTACTGTAGAGACAGGGTATTCATTATGGTTTAAAAGGCTAAACTGATCCTAGATCAGCACTCTTACTCTGAGAAGCTCTATGTGTCTCAGAGGCTACACGATGTCAAAGTGTGTAGTCAAGTAGAGGTGCAGGGCTTACCTGTAGGCCAGTGTCGAACACGACCAGCTTGGAGCTGGTGGGAACGATATCGTAGCAGCAGTGGGACTTCATAAAACGCATGTAAATATCACTCTCTGGTTCAGCAGCTGGAAAAAATGGATAGACAAACATTCACACTGTGTATAACAGTACATCGAATCATTTCACTAATCACAATATACGGAACCAATGAGGTCACCTCTTGGGCTGGGGGAATCCCTTATTTTAACAAAGTGCACCCACTGGATGAGATTGATTCCACTGCATGAGGCTTTGATAGCTGCAGGAAGATGTTTGGGGGTGGGGGGTGCATGCTACAGATGGCTAGAATAGGACATAAATATGAATTATTTAGTGATACGTAGGGACAGGTGTTCAATAGCATGGAACTGGTCCCATGTGGCTCAGTTGGTAGAGCATGGCCTTCCAATGCCAGGGTTGTGGGTCGAATTCCATGGGGGACCAGTAGGAAAAGGTACGAAACGGTATGAAATGGTATGCACTCACTACTTTAAGTAATTCAGAGCTTCTGCTAAATGACTAAAGTTGAACAAATGTAAATGTAACTAATATTCACATTACAAATCACACCAGCATCGGCACCATTGAGCCTGGTCTTGAACTATTTGCAAATACATTAGCAAAAACGTCAAAGAAAAGGCAATAGGTAACACCATCAAGTAAAATCCAAATGTAGACTATTAATGCAGTAAAATGCACTTACTTACCAACACCGTCATCGTTCAGTTCAAGTTTCTCCAGCATGCCTTCGAATAAACCGTATAAATTCTGTAAGAATAAGAGGCAGAGGCGCAGTCAAGAATGCGCTCCAAAACGAACACACCAATATCAGACCAGTCGCGCGCTGCTGGCGCACAACAGCTCGCCTTTTGCAAAGTGTGGACGAAAATAACAAGGTAGATTCAATAACTGCTGGCAAAATCATACATCTTGAGAAACTGACAGACGAAATGTTCTTGCGCAAAGCCCCCAAAAAAGAAAAGCAAGCACTGTCTGACAAACACAATACGCACTGCGCGCAACTCATTCAAGTGCCCTTGTCCAAGTTTCTACTCTAGTCTATGTGGGCAATTCGTATCGGGAGCTCTGCCTGCCAGTAACTTTAACCGCACATTATTATTAGACTACACGCCCCTTAACTGTAGTAGTGGAACACTCCTAAAATATATTTTGCTGTGGACAATAAGGCCATTGCCTACAGTAGGATCATACTACTGACTAAAACAGAGGTGTGAGCAACACATTCGAATAAATAAACAAAAGTAGAATACTTGAATTTAAAAAGCAGTTTATATGTCCCAAGCAGATATTTTTCTGCGCATTGTGTATATTGTGAACGACAGGGGAACTCGTTCAGGTTTCATTTATTATTATCATCACGCTCTAGACACACCCTCCATGCAGTACAACCAAGGCTCTTCACCATATTAGGAAATCCCTTATGTTGCCTAGCAGCGAGAAGCCAAGGATTCCCTGTCCTTTTCTATGCCCATAATTGTTTTGCAGGACATTAAAACGCAACAATTTGCACAACGCAGAAGTATTTACATTGACAATGCAGAAGTATTTACATTGACAATGCAGAAGTATTTACATTGACAATGCAGAAGTATTTACATTGAAAATTATTTACAATAATAATGGCAAGGGATGCATGGGATGAAGTAGGCTACTGCACAATGGCTAAGACATGGTGCAGAGGCTGTGTACTGCAGCAAAATTATCCAATAACAAAATAAGTCTGTGTGCAGTTAATTTGTCTCCTTCTCTATGCTACAAAGCAACTTGCTACTTTATCATCATGGCATGTTCTATGTGCTGAGTCATATTGCGCTCTTTGTAGCATATGAGGATTCAAAACCATCTTTTTTTTTTTATTCGTCGTCTCCCCTAGCCCCTTGATTAGACCCTACCAGTGCATTGACAACAACCCACTGCAGTAGAACAAACAGCCCTGATAGCTCACCCCTGGGATGCCTAACCAACCCCCCAGTCACCCTATACCTCATGGTGACACAGCAATTCTCCAGCCAAAACCACTACTGCACTGTCATAAATCTATCCTGTCTAACCCCGCATCAGCATGGGCATGAATCCCATCCCACTCTGCTGCTGCTGCATTGCCACAGGGAACAGAGCGTGCTTTACGTAAACATGGGGCTGTAAATCTGAGATGGAGGGCTGTTTCAATAACACGCTTCCAGATTGGATTTGGCCGAGCCATTCCTTTGATTAGGGCAAGAGCCTGATGTTTGTATATGGAGACAGAGAGAGAGAGCGCGAGGGAGGGAGAGAGAGAGCGCGAGGGAGGGAGAGAGAGAGAGAGAGAGCGCGAGGGAGGGAGAGAGAGAGAGAGAGAGAGAGAGCGAGAGAGAGAGAGAGAGAGAGACTTATGGCTCAGTGTACTGTAATCATGATGCCTTGGGTGTAAGAAGCAACAACAAAACCAAGGATGGTGATGAAATATTGACTTACACTGTCAGGGTAGATTGTGTGCTATAGCTCAAACAGACAGGCACACACAGTTACTTCAATTATTCATTTTAACAAGATACCACATCAATCATCAAATCAATGACTCTGACCCAATAGGAGAGGAGAACATTACAAACATATCAGTACAAACACTGGCTGTCTGAACATCATGGTCAGACTAGTATTGAACTCCTCTGAGCTGAAAAAACACATCAGCTTCCCCCATTACACCACTTTTCTTTGCAATATTGCTTCAATGCACAATCAATTATCACTGCCAGTAACACACACAGTAACCCAGCGGTTGGTGTAGTAGGTAGTAAGAGGTATCACTCACTGGCTGTGAGGTAGCTTGGGGCATTGGGAAAGCGTAGGGTATCGGACAAGAGGAAGGCATGGGAGGCTTGGCAGAGGATGGCAGGCTGAGGCGTTGTCCGGTGTCTGGTGGGGGTGATGAGAGGGAGCGATCCAGGCGCTTTGGGACACTCTGGTGGACCTCCTGGGGGAACAGCATGTGCAGGCTGGGGGCCTGGGTGGGGGTGCTGGGTGGGGTGGGGGAAGACGAGAGGCCGGAGACTGTGGAGGAAAGACAACAACCAGAGAAAGGATTAACAGTTAGCACTGATCCACACAGGCCTGTCATGTATACACGGAGTTTCCCTAGAAATCTCCTGTAGTGCGGTTGCTATGTTCACAGGTGATCTCAACTCAATTGTGGCATTTCTAATTGGGATATACCATTGGGATATATTGGGATATACCATTGCAATAGAGTGTGTGCTTATCACGTGATACGGTAATAGTGGAGTGGGTCCCCAATAGATTTAGCTTTTCAAATGAATATTGATTTCAATATCATTAAGTATCCTCATGTATCATCAGCGGAAGCATGTTTAAATGCTGCCAGGGCCTGGAAACCTGCCATGAAAATAATTAAAATATGAACCTGTCCTGTTCCTAAAGCACAGCAATCAACTGATTTCAGTGGGTCATATTCACAGTGCAGTGTAAGGAAAGCTTGTGAGTCTTATGACAATTCAGTAGACTCATTAGGGTGTACTGTATGTAGGTTGTCAGGAACGGGTTGGACAACTACACCTTTTCAGAGAACTTCTTCAAATACCTAAAAAATGTATCCAAACCAGTTTCCGATTTCAAACAAATTAATGTGTAGGAAACTAATATTCTGGCAGTAGAGTGGAATATAATTATCCTCCCTCTCTATCTACAGTAGCTTCATGTACTACTACCACTACAACATTCCCCAGCTTTGATGATGTGCATCTTATAAATAACATATATCTAGTCTACCATATAATACAGTAGTAATAGTGATATATCATCTAGCCTGGGCATCCTATATTGGACAGCTGGGAGGCTCCTGCTCTGGCAGTGTCTATGTCAGGTCGAGGCCATCGCTCAGTCACATGACAGCCCCTCAGCAGTCACAACCCAGCACGGGGCGCGGGTTGACATACAACACCCACACATGGCTCCAGTCCCACCCTGCTGTGCTGACATGAAGACTGGTTCACATTTCATCCACTCCACCATGGGACTCTCATGGGGCTCTGCCCATCTCCAGTAGCTTATCAGCAACTCTTCACTTTGACATTCAAGTCACTAATCTAACAATCACCTATAGACACAAGCCAAAAAGGCACGCTATCATAACAGCTGAGGTGATTATGGATTACTTGAACTCAAATGAAGAGCTTAATTCCAAAAACCTATATATACACATTTTCAGAAATACTGGTAAATTTGCTTTTTTGGTTTAAAGAACTTATGAAAGAAATTGGTGTGTTTTTTCCACATCTGATCATGGCCTGGCTTACTAAATGACAGACGTATTTGTTTAACCCAGGGGAGAACGACTGCCCCCTCTCATTGAAGCCACATAATGTCAAGGCCAACTGCGGTACTGCAGGCATTGTCAGCTAAAACAGGATCCCCTATTATAGTGAATGGAAAATTGGTGATCTTCGGTCAATCTTAGTATAAATAAAAACATGTTTTGAAAACAATCATGGTACCAATAACTGCTAGTAATATACCATATGTATGTCCTTGAAGCCATTATTTTTTTTAAATGTCACACAGAAGTTAAGGATAAGGATTTGTTGCTAATGGCAGCCTGCAGTACCCCAGTCGGCTGTCAACTCGAGTTATTCAATGAGAGGCGGCAGCACTGAGAGCCTGCAACGTCACTTCAAGGAGTAGCTCAAACTGCGCATGTTATGTCTCGGTGAAACCCCATCTTAAATGACTTAATTTGGCTTCAATGCGCTGTTGAGTCTTCACATAGGAATGAATGGTGTCACGTGATCAATGGCTTTGTCCATTCATTATACAGTCATTGATTTAACCTATCACTAGATGGTTTCATTTTAGAGACAAACGATCACATTTTGTTAAAAAACGAGATATATATCCACCTAACTCTCAGAGAAAAAGTATCACCCCTGCAAGGTTCAACACAATCAAACGTGACAAATAGTAAAAAAAATATAAAATATTTTAAAATATATATATATGAAAAAATCCATCAGTACAATCATATAAGATCTGGGCTCTGGTCAAAAGTAGTGCACTATATAGGGAATAGGGTGCAATTTGGAATGAGGCCTAACTCAAACTCAAACCCAACACTAAATCATGAGGCTAGATTTGTGATGTGTTAGTTGTTAAATATACAGGATACGAACATTCCATTCCAGCTAAACAATGGATAGCGTTTTACAACAAAACCAATAGCAATACACATCTAAAATATATTACTAAAAAATCTGAAGACAGTGATATTTTACACATACATTTGTGGATATAGTGTTTTGGAAATAAATCATCTAAAATCTTTGATATGACAAACCAACCACTTCCACTGTTCCATAGCATAGCAGACAAATAATAAACAGTTATAATTAAATGGCTTCTTAGAGACTTAAGAGCAAATCTTACAGTGCTATGGCTTCTCCTTCTACATAGATGCAAATACAAAGGTAAAATAAAAAGCGACGGAATACTAAACGGCAGTAACATTCAACCCATCAAAAGTAAATAGTAAACCGATATACCATCTAAACTAAAGAAAGGTCAACTTGATTGAACAGGGCTTTCGTCATGTCACACAAAAACATGTCTTCCCAGTCCAGCTATCTCCGTTATCTGACATTTAGCGGGCTAATACCAGTCCTCTCTTCAGTCGTGTTGGTGTCTTATTTTAGCCATGCTGTTCTGGCACATTCCAAAGGAGAAGATAACACATGGGACAGCAGGGAGGGAGCTCCTCCTCACCCGAACACACAGTGAGTGGAGGCGGAATACACCACATGGGGTATTGGAGATATTGGAGTCATCAAATCAAGTTTAATTGTCACGTGCGCCGAATACAACAGGTGCAGACCTTACAGTGAAATGCTTACTTACAAGCCCTAACCAACATTAAAGTTTAAGTAAAAAAATAAGTATTACGTAAACAATAGATAAGTAAAGAAATACTGTAAAATGACAGTAAAAATATATACAGGTGGAACCGGTACAGAGTCAATGTGCGGAGGCACCGGTTAGTCGGGCTAATTAAGGTAATATGTACATGTACAGTTGAAGTCGGAAGTTTACATACACCTTAGCCAAATACATTTAAAATCAGTTTTTTACAATTCCTGACATTTAATCCTAGTAAAAATTCCCTGTTTTAGGTCAGTTAGGATCACCACTTTATTTTAAGAATGTGAAATGCCAGAATAATATTAGAGAGAATTATTTATTTCAGCATTTATTTCATTCATCTCATTCCCAGATAGATAGATAGGTACTTTATTGATCCCCCGGGGGGGAAATTTCATTGTCAAGCAGCTACAACAAAACACAGGGCAGGTGCAAAATGCCACAACGAAAAGTACACAAAAGACAGATACACGGTACATGATACATAGAGCGGCAGTATGAAAAAGTATAGAAATACAAGATATCTGGAGTGCAAAAAAATTAAAGCTATAAAAAGACATTGCATAGTATGGGTGGTTGGCTGAATATGTACACTATACATTGGTGGATGTTGGATGGTTAACTATACTATACAGGTCGATGGCAGAGAAATACTCCAGTAGCTAAAAATGCGTATGATATGAGCGAGGGTAATAATAGTTTACTTAATAGACGGACTGGCTAAATGAACAGGTAAGTGAAAAATTTTGCATGGTTAAATTAGCTGTACAGGTAAGTATACAGTTATATTTACAGATAAGTGAATACTTGCATGGTTCCACAAACTGTACAGGTAAATGACAGGAAGAGATACTTTAATAGCTAAATGTGTGTATGATATCATTTGGGGTAATAATAGTCATTCCCTTAAAAATACAGTCCTTAGTGCGCAGGGTTTAATTACAGACAACTGCACGTATTGCACATACGATATACTAAAAGGTGCAACTGACAGGGTACTAATATGCATTCCTGAGTGAATGCCTACGTAAGTTAGGTCCAAGAATTACTAAAAATATTGCACGTGATATGATATAACAACTGTACATGAGTATGTATATACAGACCTGCATGAATAAGTAGGTCCTGAGTGAATGAGTGCTGACGGACCAGAGTTACTCACGGATGGATGCATAATTGTTAAACTAGGTCCTAGCACCCCAACAGTTCCAGATCTATGTTGCCGATGGCACGGCACCCCGGTGAGGCATTATATAGTCTAATAGCCCCAGGCAGGAAGGACCTCCTGTAGCGCTCTCTGGCCCACCGTGGTGGGATCAGTCTGTGACTGAAAGTGCTCCTCTGCGTCATAACCATAGCGTGCAGAGGGTGGGTGACGTTGTCCATGATGGCCAGCAGTTTGGCCAGGATCCGTCTCTCCGCCACCTCCTCAAGAGTGTCAAGGCTCATCCCCAGGACAGAGCTAGCCTTCCTGATCAGCTTATTTACCCGAGAAGCATCACCGGCTTTGATGTTTGCTCCCCAGCACACCACTGCAAAAAAGATGGCACTGGCCACCACAGACTGGTAGAAGGTATGCATTAGTTTACTGCACACGTTGAAGGACCTGAGCCTCCTCAGAAAGTAGAGTCGGCTCTGGCCCTTTTTGTACAGGGCCCCGGTGTTACCGGCCCATTCCAGCCTGTTGTCCATATGGACTCCCAGGAACTTGTATGACCCAACCATTTCCACATCCATCCCCTGTATAGGGACTGCAGTCAGTTGTGCCTTGGTTCTCCTGAAGTCCACCACCATCTCCTTTGTTTTGCTGAAGTTGAGCTGAAGGTGGTTCTGCTCACACCACAACACAAAGTCACTGATTGTGCTCCTGTACTCCTCCTCCTGCACACCCCTGATGCACCCTACAATAGCAGAGTCATCCGAGAACTTCTGTAGGTGGCATGTTTCAGAGTTATATCTGAAGTCTGAGGTGTAGAGGGTGAACAGGAAGGGGGACAGGACCGTTCCCTGGGGGGGCCCCTGTGTTGTTAACTGCCCGTTCTGACACACAGCTCTGTAGTCGCACAAATTGTGGCCTACCGGTCAGGTAGTCCGTGACCCAGGAGACTAAGGGTGCTTCCACTTTCATCCTCTTCATCTTCTCTCCCAGTTGCAGGGGCTGAATGGTAATGAAGGCACTGGAAAAGTCAAAAAACATAACCCTCACAGTGCAACCTGCGTTGTCCAGGTGAGAGTAGGCCCTCTGCAGAAGGTAGATGATTGCATCATCCACCCCGATGTTGCGCTGGTATGCAAACTGCAGGGGGTCCATTGATGTACACACCAGGGGTCTGAGGTGAGCGAGGACTAACCTTTCCAGGGTCTTCATGATGTGGGATGTTAGTGCTACAGGTCTGAAGTCATTCAGGACAGTGGGGTGTGCCTTCTTGGGCACTGGGACGAGGCAGGATGTTTTCCACAGCACAGGGACCCTTTCTAGGCTCAGGCTAAGGTTGAAGCGACGCTGGAGTATTCCACACAGTTGGTCAGCACAGACCCTAAGCACCCTTGGGCTGATGCCATCAGGGCCCGCCGCTTTCCACTGATTTAGTCTCTCCAGCTCTCTCTTCACTCAGTGGGTCAGAAGTTTACATACACTCAATTAGTATTTGGTAGCATTGCCTTTAAATTGTTTAGCTTGTTTCAAACGTTTCAGGTAGCCTTCCACAAGCTTCCCACAATAAGTTGGGTGAATTTTGGCCCATTTCTCCTGACAGAACTGGTGTAACTGAGTGGTGTGGCTGGATTCTTTGATAATTTTTAGGGCCTTCCTTTGACACCGCCTGGTATAGAGGTCCTGGATGGCAGGAAGCTTTGCCGCACACACTACCCTCTGTATATCTATACCAGTGTTTGTCAACCTCTAGTCCATTGACCAGCACTGACCCTTGGATGTTGCTGACGGGCCCCTCAGATGGTAAACTGACACTTCTAAAAATCAACATGTGATATTACTCACACTATATTTGCAAAACACAGAAGCTTTGTGTGCAAAGGGCAATGGTAAACTATGATTGTGACGTTGTCATATTGGCCGCTGTTCTTTCCATTAGGTGTTAAGAAAAAGGCGTGTCTAAATGCCGCTTGGCCTTAACAGTAGGCTATTCTAAACCTAACCTAGTCTAGTCTAAAGCAGTGGTTCACAAAATGTATTATTATTATAATTTTTTTAATGAACTCTTGAAAGATGTAATAGTAGAATGCACAAGGTAACAATTTCGAAATTGTGTAGTGCATCATCAGTTTTCATTCTTGTCATGTTAGTCATTGCATACCTTAGAGGGCTATTTATAACTTGTCAGAAATGTCCAGATCAACTAGCCCATGTCAGCTAACGTTTTTTTATTTCGTTTTTGTAGCCCATAGATATTGTTGTACTTTCTTTCTCACTCAAATATCACATGAATGCACATTATACATGGCAAAATGTATAGAATTGCAAGAAAATTTGCTTTAATATTGCAAAATGTTCCTTGCACCCCATGACAAAATGTGTAGAATTGCCGGAAATAAGAGTTAACCCTGCAAAATTCTCTCCACCAACTAGAGGGATGTGAACAGTTTGTGTGATGAATAGTGCTTGTGCTCATAGAAATAGACTTGGCAATAATGCCAAACTCTTCTATTATGGTCATGGTGTAACCATAGAAGACGTGGCAACAGAACATACAGTATGGGACCAGACCAACTAAACATAGCACCACATATGGCTTTACACATTGGCAGCAGTTAGGCTAGTGGTTAGAGTGGTGGGCCAGTAACCGGAAAGGTCGCTAGTTTGAATCACAGAGCTAACAAAGTGAAACCTCTGTCGATGTGCCCATGAGCAATGTACTTAACCCTAATTGTTCCAGGGTTGCCGTTGATAATGGCCGTGGCCCCACTTTCCGAGGGTGTCTCGGGGAGTTGGGATATGCAAAACACAGATTTCCAATTCACACATGGATCTAAATAGGCCAAATATAAGCACACATCAAATTATTATTACATATGGGTTTACATCATCATGACAGCTAGGGCCATAATCCCTTCCTCCAATGATCCCAGGTCAGACTGGGGCTAAAATCAGGGTCATCACATCCAGTGTGATGACCCTTCGCAACATGATATCATTGATAAGCATCAGTCTGTGACGCTTTTGCAAAAAGATATGCATCAATATAGATTTGTGTCATGAATATTAAGTCATATACAGTGGGGAGAACAAGTATTTGATACACTACCGATTTTGCAGGTTTTCCTACTTACAAAGCATGTAGAGGTCTGTAATTTTTATCATAGGTACACTTCAACTGTGAGACACGGAATATAAAACAAAACTCCAGAAAATCACATTGTATGATTTTTAAATAATTAATTTGCATTTTATTGCATGATATAAGTATTTGATCACCTACCAATCAGTAAGAATTCCGGCTCTCACAGACCTGTTAGTTTTTCTTTAAGAAGCCCTCCTGTTCTCCACTCATTACCTGTATTAACTGCACCTGTTTGAACTCGTTACCTGTATACACACACTCAATCAAACAGACTCCAACCTCTCCACAATGGCCAAGACCAGAGAGCTGTGTAAGGACATCAGGGATAAAATTGTAGACCTGCACAAGGCTGGAATGGGCTACAGGACAATAGGCAAGCAGCTTGGTGAGAAGGCAACAACTGTTGGCGCAATTATTAGAAAATGGAAGAAGTTCAAGATGACGGTCAATCTCCCTCGGTCTGGGGCACCATGCAAGATCTCACCTCGTGGGGCATCAATGATCATGAGGAAAGTGAGGGATCAGCCCAGAACTACACGGCAGGACCTGGTCAATGACCTGAAGAGAGCTGGGACCACAGTCTCAAAGAAAACCATTAGTAACACACTACGCCGTCATGGATTAAAATCCTGCGGCGCACGCAAGGTCCCCCTGCTCAAAACAGCGCATGTCCAGGCCCGTCTGAAGTTTGCCAATGACCATCTGGATGATCCAGAGGAGGAATGGGAGAAGGTCATGTGGTCTGATGAGACAAAAATAGAGCTTTTTGGTCTAAACTCCACTCGCCGTGTTTGGAGGAAGAAGAAGGATGAGTACAACCCCAAGAACACCATCCCAACCGTGAAGCATGGAGGTGGAAACATCATTCTTTGGGGATGCTTTTCTGCAAAGGGGACAGGACAACTGCACCGTATTGAGGGGAGGATGGATGGGGCCATGTATCGCGAGATCTTGGCCAACAACCTCCTTCCCTCAGTAAGAGCATTTAAGATGGGTCGTGGCTGGGTCTTCCAGCATGACAACGACCCGAAACACACAGCCAGGGCAACTAAGGAGTGGCTCCGTAAGAAGCATCTCAAGGTCCTGGAGTGGCCTAGCCAGTCTCCAGACCTGAACCCAATAGAAAATCTTTGGAGGGAGCTGAAAGTCTGTATTGCCCAGCGACAGCCCCGAAACCTGAAGGATCTGGAGAAGGTCTGTATGGAGGAGTGGGCCAAAATCCCTGCTGCAGTGTATGCAAACCTGTTCAAGAACTACAGGAAACGTATGATCTCTGTAATTGCAAACAAAGGTTTCTGTACCAAATATTAAGTTCTGCTTTTCTACAATGTGATTTTCTGGATTTTTGTTTTAGATTCCGTCACTCACAGTTGAAGAGTACCTATGATAAAAATTACAGACTTCTACATGCTTTGTAAGTGGGAATACCTGCAAAATCGGCAGTGTATCAAATACTTATTCTGCCCACTGTACAGTTGAAGTTGGAAGTGTATGGCACTTAGGTTGAAGTCAATAAAACTCCTTTTTCAACCACTCCACAGATTTCATGTTAACAAACTATACTGTCGTGGCCAAAAGTATTGGTCTCCACAAAGTTTGCTGCTTCAGTGTTCTTAGCTCTTTATGTCAGTAGTTACTATGGTACACTGAAGTATAATTACAAGTATTCCATAAGTGTCAAAGGCTTTCATTGACAATGACATTCAGTTTATGCAAAGAGTCAATATTTGCAGTGTTGACCCTTCTTTTTCAAGACCTCTGGAATCCGCCCTGGCATGCTGTCAATTAACTTCTGAGCCACATCCTGACTGATGGCAGGCCATTCTTGCATAATCAATGCTTGGAGTTTGTCAGAAGTTGTGAGTTTTTGTTTGTCCACCCGCCTCTTGAGGATCGACCACAAGTTCTCAATAGGATTAAGGTCTGGGGAGTTTCCTGGCCATGGACCCAAAATGTCGATGTTTTGTTCCCCAAGCCACTTAGTTATCACTTTTGCCTTATGGCAAGGTGCTCCATCATGCTGGAAAAGGCATTGGTTGTCACCAAACTGTTCTTGGATGGTTGGGAGAAGTTGCTCTCGGAGGATGTGTTGGTACCATTCTTTATTCATGGCTCTGTTCTTAGGCAAAACTGTTAGTGAGCCCACTCCCTTGGCTGAGAAGCAACCCCACACATGAATGGTCTGAGGATGCTTTACTGTTGGCATGACACAGGACTGGTGGTAGCACTCACCTTGTCTTCTCTGGACAAGGTGTTTTCCGGATGGCCCAAACAATCGGAAAGGGGATTCATCAGAGAAAATGACTCTACCCCAGTCCTCAGCAGTCCAATCCCTGTACCTTTTGCAGAATATCAGTCTGTCCCTGGTGTTTTTCCTGGAGAGAAGTGGCTTCTTTGCTGCCCTTCTTGACACCAGGCCATCCTCTAGTCTTCGCCTCACTGTGCGTGCAGATGCACTCACACCTGCCTGCTGCCATTCCTGAGCAAGCTATGCACTGGTGGTGCCCCGATCCCGCAGCTGAATCAACTTTAAGTCCAGCAAGCGGTCCTGGCACTTGCTGGACTTTCTTGGGCGCCCTGACGCCTTCTTCACAACAATTTAACCTCTCTCCTTGAAGTTCTTGATGATCCGATAAATGGTTGATTTAGGTGCAATCTTACCAGCAGCAATATCCTTGCCTTTGAAGCCCTTTTTGTGCAAAGCAATGATGACGGCACGTGTTTCCTTGCAGGTAACCATGGTTGACAGAACAATGATTTCAAGCACCACCCTCCTTTTAAAGCTTCCAGTCTGTTATTCTGACTCAATCAGCATGACAGAGTGATCTCCAGCCTTTTGTGGCAGGGCTGAAATACAGTGGAAATGTTTTTCTGGGATTAAGTTCATTTTCATGGCAAAGAGGGACTTTGCAATTAATTGCAATTCATCTGATCACTTTTAATGACATTCTGGAGTATATGCAAATTGCCATCATCAACACTGAGGCAGCAAACTTTGTGGAGACCAATACTTGTGTCATTCTCAAAACATTTGGCCACGACTGTAGTTTAAAGTCTACTAAAATCTACTTTGTGCATGAAACAAGTAATTCTTCCAACAATTGTTTACAGACAGATTATTTCACTTATAATTCACTATATCACAATTCCAGTGGAATTCCAGACCACCACAAGTCTGGTTCATCCTTGGGAGCAATTTCCAAACGCCTGAAGGTACCACGTTCATCTGTACAAACAATAGTATGTAAGTATAAACACCATTGGACCACGCAGCCGTCATACCGCTCAGAAAGGAGACGCGTTCTGTCTCCTAGAGATGAACGCACTTTGGTGCGAAAATTTCAAATCAATACCAGAACAACAGCAAAGGATCTTGTGAAGATAGTGGAGGAAACAGGTACAAAAGTATCTATAGCCACAGTAAAATTAGTCCTATATCGACATAACCTGAAAGGCCGCTCAGCAAGGAAGAAGCCACTGCTCCAAAACTACCATAAAAAAGCCAGACTACGGTTTGCAACTGCACATAGAGACAAAGATCGTACTTTTTGGAGAGATTTCCTCTGGTCTGATGAAAAAAAAATAGAACTGTTTGTCGATAACAACCATTGTTATGTTTGGAGGAAAAAGGGGGAGGCTTGCAAGCCGAAGAACACCATCCCAACCGTGAAGCACGGGGGTGGCAGCATCATGTTGTGGGGGTGCTTTGCTGCAGGAGGGACTGGTGCACTTCACAAAATAGATGGCATCATGAGGAAGGAAAATTATGTGGATATATTGAAACAACATCTCAAGACATCAGTCAGGAAGTTAAATCTTGGTCGCAAATGGGTCTTTTAAATGGACAATGACCCCAAGCATACTTCCAATGTTGTGGCAAAATGGACAAAAAAGTAAATCTATTGGAGTGGCCATCACAAAGCCCTGACCTCAGTCTTATAGAACATTTGTGGGCAGGACTGAAAAAGCGTGTGTGAGCAAGGAGGCCTACAAACCTGACTCAGTTACACCAGTTCTGTCAGGAGGAATGGGCCAAAATTCACCCAATTTATTGTGGGAAGCTTTTTAAAGGCAATGCTACCAAATACTAATTGAATGTACGTATGTAAACTTCTTACCCACTGGGAATGTGATAAAAGAAATAAAAGCTGAAATAAATAATTCTCTCTACTATTATTCTGACATTTCACATTCTTAAAATAAAGTGGTGATCCTAACTGAACTAAGACAGGGAATTTTTAGTAGGATTAAATGTGAAAAACTGAGTTTAAATGTAAACTTACGACTTCAACTGTATGTGACCGGAGCACCGTCAAGTCAATTGGCCCAAAAGCATCTTTGACCTCCATTGGACACAATGGTCTTGCAGTTCTAGAAACTAAGAGCCACATTTTATTAGATTGACTTGAAACTGTCTGTGAGTGTATCTGTCTGTCTGTGAGTGTATCTGTCTGTCTGCCACATTTATTTTTGCATTGAATGCAATGTATTGACTTATGCATAATTTCTAGTGATGCTTTTCTTTTTGCAAAAGCATCAGACTGACACTTGATCAGTTCATACCAGGCTGCCCTATCCCTGTCCCTGACACTCTGGAAGGAGAGGTGACACCACCGCCAGCCGGGCCACGGTCTATTTTCATATAGTTTAACGTTCCAAAATAGAAGAGCGACGATTCCAACGAGGCTAACCAATGTGGGCAAAGAATAACGCTGTTGGATTATCACCCTGTCCAAGTAGAAGGACTATCAATTACCATTGTATTTAGTCCATTCAAAAAGTGAACTCCTAAATCATGATTAATTAGATTGAATGTAAAAAGTCAAAACATGTTAGTTTACTGATGTGTATTATTTTTTTTTTTCATTCTATTTTGTACTCCAGAAAGTGCCATATTTAATAATAATTTTGTGGATGCCTAGATCTGTCCTATTTCACACATGTACAAGTACGAATGAGTGAATTGTATCCCACTCTCGGAGAGTAGGTTCACAGCCAGGGCCTGCAATTATCAGTGACCCTGGAGTAATTAGGGTTAATTGCCTTGCTCAAGGGCATATCAGAGTTGTACGTTGTCGGCTCTGGGAGTCGAACTAGCGAACTTTCGCTTACTGGCCCAATGCTAGGCTATTTCAAATTTCCTCACTGTATTTCGTTGTTACATTGGATTCATACAATCCACAAATGTACATTTTCAAAATGTATAGCGTTCCAAGATACCAGCTATTTCAACCTGCAGTTTTAGTTACACGTCCATATGCCTGGCTACTGCTTCACTCAACACACTAATCCGCTCTACTTTAGGTGCTCAAGCGTTTTTTTATGGATGTGTAGTATGCGACTGTGAAACGAGAGCCCCCTGTCTAAAACCTGAGGGACAATGACCTGAGGGACACCAGTCATAAAGAACTCTGAGCTGTAAGCAGCCCCCATATGTAGTTACAAAATGAACGCTCTGTTTTTACTGTCCGGATAAATGGGGGGTCAGGGTGATGTCTACCTTACTGTACTTGTTACAAAATTTATTGTTTATACTGTACTACTACTGTATCAGAGGATTAATTGAACTGCTCTGATAATAAATATTTATTCTGAGTGATTGATAATCCATGATTAATAATGATCGTGCTCTTCATTTCACCTGTCACATTATTTTACATTTTGAAGCTTACCGTAGTTCCCCAGAACGGTTGAAACAGTCACATGTTTATTTGTAAATAGCTCAATGGGAGAAAGTGGGAGCATGTGAGTATAGCTGTGTATTGACAGGTGTCATGTTTTATATTCAAAATCAAGTGTTTTATTTTTGCTTAATTAGAGTGACCAGGGACATGCAACTATTGTTTCCTTTACAGAAAATACGTTAGTGCAACACATTTGACAGAAAATAGCTTTATTGTTATCAGATGTAAAAGTTAATCTGGCATTTTACTGGAGAAAAGTAGGCTGGCTACACAGAGAAAAGTACCCGCGAAAAGTAGATACATACAGTGCCTTCGGAAAGGATTCAGACCCCTTGACTTTTTTCACATTTTGTTACGTTACAGCTTTATTCTAAAATTGATTGATTTATTTCCAAAATCAAATCTACACACACACACACACACACACACACACACACACACACACACACACACACACACACACACACACACACACACACACACACACAATACCCCATTATGACAAAGCAAAAACCGTTTTTAAAATTTTTGCTAATTAAAAAGAAATAAAAACATAAATATATGTATTCAGACCCTTTATTCAGCACTTTGGTGAAGCACCTTTGGCAGAGATTACAGCAGAGTCTTCTTGGGTATGACACTACAAGTTTAGCACACCTGTATTTGGGGAGTTTCTTCCATTCTTCTCTGCAGATCATCTCAAGCTCTGTCAGGTTGGATGGGGAGAGGTCTCTCCAGAGATGTTCGATCAGGTTCAAGTCTGGGCTTTGGCTGGGCCACTCAAGGACATTCAGAGACTTGTCCCGAAGCCACTCCTGCGTTGTCTTGGTAGTGTGCTTAGGGTCGTTGTCCTGTTGGAAGGTGAACCTTTGCCCCAGAGGTCCTGAGCGCTCTGAAGCAGGATTTCATCAAGGATCTCTCTGTACTTTGCACTGTTCATCTTTCCCTCTCCCAGTCCCTGCCACTAAAAAACATCCCCACAGCATGATACTGCCACCACCATGCTTCACCGTAGGGATGGTGCCAGGTTTCCTCCTGATGTGACTCTTGGCATTCAGGCCAAAGAGTTCAATCTTGGTTTCATCAGACCAGAGAATCTGTAACGTAACAAAATGTGGAAAAAGTCAAGGGGTCTGAATACTTTCTGAAGGCACTGTATATCAGTCAGAGCGCCGTCTGCTGATAGAATGCCTGTTTGTGAATTGTCATCCGAGTGGAAAAGTGCAACTGAAGCACAAAATTAGTCTGATGCCGAGCAGAAATTAAAAGAAGAAGCATTTTAATTCTGCGATCTTACAAAACGCAGCAAGATATTTCTTATGAGTTTTATCTTTTTTTCCTGCGTGAATAACAAAGACTTCTGCATTAATAACACCCCTAACTTTAACTTGCTAGTTATCTAAATAAGTGGCTGAATGAATAAGGTGATGGGGCATCATATTGTGTTAGCTTTCTGCAGTGACATATATGCATGGTTGCCAAGAGAAGCCAGCCTTCCCAAAGATTTTTGCAGAGAAGAAAGATACATACAAAATAATGTATTTCTCGTCTCTGTGTTTTAATAAGTCCTTCAATTTGCAAGAGGCTGAATGTATCTCACCAAAGAAAGCATCTGGATTCGAACCCGCGTGTCTGTAGTGACACCTCCAGCACTGAGATGCAGTGCCTTAGACCGCTGCGCCACTCGGGAGCCCCCATATAACCGGTTATAGAGCAAACAACGCAATTATCACAACACAAAGGTTGTAATATTACTTTTTTCATGGCTTGGCTTCCCCAGTGATTTTACCCACGCACCGCTACTGGCTTTCTGCCTTGTTTGAGAAGTCTAAGCCCTTTGGATGAGTTATCTGTACAGCTGCCACTGCAGCTTGATTTCCTTCCCCCATCTTCTCCGAACAGAGCAGGCAGGCCCGTTGCCCTAGCGACTCAAGACTCACAGACACAGCGTGTACACATGCTGCTCCAGAGCTAGCACTCCTTCAGACAAGCATGGGACAAAACTTTGTTCATTTTCACAATGTCTCTCGTTTACATTCACTTGTGAATGTCCAAACTCACCAAAAAGGACATTAGGTAGCTCCTACCTTTATATGTATAACTTTATGGACGGGATTGCCTGTTTTTGCAATTCATTTATTTTAGTTTGCACTTGTTAGCTAGCAGCCTCCATGGAAATTCGCTATTACTTGTACCAATTTTGTTAGCATTATGTTTTTTGGGCGCCCCCTTCTGTACTAAACTGGTAATACCGTAATTCCCGGGATGAGAAAAGGACGGTATGACGATGTAAAAATTTGGATACCACCCAACCCTACTGGTAACAATATGCTATTTATAGTGTAATGGTCAGAATGAGGATACCGCCCAACCCTACTGGTAACAATATGATATTTATAGTGTAATGGTCAGAATGTGGATACCGCCAAATCCTACTGGTAACAATACGCTATTTATAGTGTAATGGTCAGAATCTAAAGAGACATTGAGGAAGGATAATATATTCAACATGCACGGTCTTAGGTCTTGTGGCCCATCATATATTATGCAGTTAGACACTTTTATAGACACTTGAAGTAGTGTGATAATGTGAGCAGTACAAGACATTACCAGGCAGACATGGTGGCTCTGACTGGCGTCTTCCTGCCGCTAGCAGGTCCTGCTCCTTCCGCTTCTTACTCCTCCTCAGGCTGCCGAACCTCTTCATGGACACCAGCGGGTTCAACCAATATGGACCATGACCACCCTGGACTGGGACGAGTAACAACTGTAGGGCACCACCACCACTACTCAGAAGTATGACGAAATAGCTACTCCTGTTACTCTGCCTGATGCATGTTTGTAAATAGAATAAAGATATGTCCGGAGATAGGTCTTTCCCAACCAGTCAGGAGCTTGTTGAAAGTCTCTTGAACAAGGCTACTCTTCTAGCTCTGGATGGCCTTGTGATAGTCTTCTGGAAAGAGCTGATCCTTTCCTAGGAGGATGTGCTTTGGTCTGGAGGGCCCTCTTCAGTCAATGGGCTATCTTAGATGAATGTTGTCTTTGTTCTCCTGAGTAGATCAGTTATTCTGGTTAAGAGATGCCTCTTCTGTTTCCCATTGATGGGCCATCTGTCATTTAGACATGGTTGGTCTTCATGCTTGCATTTCTTGGAAAGTTAAGGATCTCTTCTTCTTTCTGTAAGCTCATTCATTAAATGTTTCATTGAGTCCAGAGAACTCTCAGGGTATTGGTGTCTGTGGCAGCTCACACGTTCGCTGGAGAACACACAGGGAAAGAAAGATGTAATTTCCTCTGTGAGACTAGGTCTAACACTCCCAAGTGATGATGCACAGCGTAGCACAGCACACACAGGCTCTCTTCCTCTTCCTCACTCACTATCTCTTGGTCTGCTGAATTTCACTCTGCTCCTCCTCTCCCTGCTCCGTTTTCCTATGTTCTGCCTCTCTCTGCAGAGCTCTAGTAGTGGAGTCTGTTGGTGTCAGGTGCAGCTGTGGGTGGCGTCTTTAATATAGTACGCGTTTCATCAGCCTGTAACAGGAAGCCAGCCCGGGAGGGACACACAAAGTGATTGGATAAGCGTCTGCGTCCCCCCCCTCCTCTTAACCCTTAACCCCAACCCCCCTGAACACATTACAATCACCATACTACCGTCTGTCTGTGTCTTCACGTGTATATATTCATAACACTGTATCTAAATCAGGGACGGACAACTAGCCGTCTGCAAGCCCCCCTTTTGTAGGCCCGCGGACCAATTTCACTATAAAACTGCAGCCCCTCATGATGAGTTCTGTTTTTTTGTGGCCCCCACCCCCATCAAAGTTGCCAATCCCTGATCTAAATCAAACTATATAAAAAACAATACAGTGTCATAAGAATGCCTTCAGAAAGTATTCATACCCCTTGACTTATTCCACATTTTGTTGTGTTACAGTGTCACGTCTTCTCCTGCTCCTCCCCTCCGGCGTACGACATCGCCAGAATACTAACCACCGGTCCTGGGATTCATCATTACGCACACCAGGCACTCATCATTACGCACACCTGTTAATCATCATGATTCACACCTGGACTTCATTACCCTCATAATTTCCTCCCCTTTATATGTCACTCTCCCATGTTCACGTGTATCAGCGTTCTATCTCATGTCATTGTCTCGTTCGTGGTTTTATTAAAGTTTTCACCTGCACCTGCTTCCGATTCACCGACCCATCATTACAGAATACCAACACAAAATATGGAAGCAGCAGGACAACCGGACATCTCCCAGACGGTCGATGAACAAGGTCTCCTTCTTCGTCAACGCCATGGAAGAGGTTGGGTAGACGGCCATGGAAGAGGTTCTCCGCAGCCTAACGCGTCTCGAATACACCTGAGAGACGTCGCGTCTCAGCAGCGGCGGATACTCTATAGCCGGTCGACCCAACGAGTCAGCACAAAAGCCCATTAAGCAACCCGCTCAGGTCAGCGATGCCCGTCTTCCCTCCTGGAGAAATATGACGGGACACCATCCAAATGGCGTGGCTTCCTCCTTCAGTTCTCCCTCTATTTTGCACATCAGATGGGAGCTCCCACCACAGAGAGGTCTAAGGTTGCCACGGTTACTTTTCTGCTGACTGGGCGGGCGAGGAGAGGAGGAGCTGCGTCAGCTGGTATCTTCTTTGTGGCCAAGAAGGAGGGAGGACTACGCCCTTGTATCGATTACCGTGGATGTCACGCAGTATGTCAACTCCTGTTCCGTGTGTGCTCAGCAGGTCTTCCAGCATTATGGCCTTCCCGGAGGACATCGTTTCGGACCGTGGCCCCCAATTCACATCCCGAGTATGGAGGTTCCTGAGGAGTCACTGTCAGGGACGGCAGGGTGAGTGGGCACGTTTCCTTTCTTGGGCAGAGTACGCCCAGAACTCCCTACGTCACTCCTCCACTGGATTGACCCCCTTCCAGTGTGTTTTGGGTTTCCAGCCGGCCCTGGCCCCGTAGACCGCGGCTCCTGCGGTAGATGTCACTCTCCCATGTTCACGTGTATCGGCGTTCTGCCTCATGTCATTGTCTCGTTCGTGGTTTTGTTGTTTTATTAAAGTTTTCCCCTGCACCTGCTTCCAACTCACCGACCCATCATTACATACAGCCTGGATTTAAATCGATTGTCTCAACCATCTACACACAATGCCCCATAATGACAAAGTGAAAACAAGGTTTGTAGAAATGTTTGCAAATGTATTTAACATTTTATATAGAAATATCTAATTTAAATTAGTATTCACAATACTTTGTTAAATAGAGTTAAAGGTAAAAAAAAAAAATATATATATATATATATATATATATATATATATATATATATATATATATATATATATATACACACACTTTGTAGAAGCAACTTTGGCAGTGATTAAAGCTGAGTCTTTTCTGGATTAAAAAAAAATAATAAATCACCTAACCCTCTGTAACAATGTATAGTGCACATATTCAGCCATCCACCCATACTATGCAATGTCTTTTTATAGCTTTTTTGCACTCCAGACTTCTTGTATTTTATACTTTTTCATACTGCTGCTCTATGTATCATGTATCGTGTATCTGTCTTTTGAGTATTTTCGTTCTGGCATTTTGCACCTGCCCTGTGTTTTTTCGTAGCTGCTTGACAAAAAGGATGCATGTTTTTGAATATTTATTCTGTACAGGCTTCCTTCTTTTCACTCTGTCAATTAGTATTGTGAAGTAACTAAAATGATGATGATCCATCCTCAGTTCTCCTATCAAAGCCATGGTGAAATCCCTGAGCAGTTTCCTTCCTCTCCGGCAAGTGAGTTAGGAAGGACACCTGTATCTCTGTAGTGATGGGTGTATTGATACACCATCCAAAGTGTAATTAACAACTTCACCATGCTCAAAGGGTATTCAATGTCGGCTTTTTTGTTACCCATCTACCAATAGGTGCCCTTCTTTGCGAGGCATTGGTAAACCTCCCTGGTCTTTGTGGTTGAATCTGTGTTCGAAATTCACTGCTCGACAGAGGGACCTTACAGATGATTGTATGTGTGGGGTACAGAGATGAGGTAGTCAAACTCCATTGCAGAGTGAATCCATGCGACCTGAACTTATTTAGGCTTGCCATAACAAAAGGGTTGAATACTTATTGACTCAAGACATTTCAGCTTTTTATTTTTTTATTAATTTGTTTAAAAAAAAGAAGAAAAAAAATCCACTTCAACATTATGGGGTGTTGTGTGTAGGCCAGTGACAAAACCCCCCAAATGTAATCCATTTTAAATTCAGGCTGTAATACAACAAAATGTGGAAAAAGTAAAGGGGTGTGAATACTTTTTGAAGGCACTGCATGTACTTCCAGTGGAACATTGTGCCTGGCAGAGCGGCAGCTAGGTCAGGTCACTGTCCCAGTACTGTAGCCAACTCATTAAGACGGACCTTTAAAAAGTGCTGATCCCAGCCTCAGATCACCTCAATCATCCTCAGCTGACTGAAGGGATGCCCCATGGTCTTTCCCTGGCCTGGTGGCTGTGGAGTCATCTGATCAGATGAGTTCCACACACCCTTCCACCACCACACATGTAATGACCCAGTTAATTATGACACTATTGACTGGCTTCTACACTAAACCCAGATCCATTAAAAATGGTCATGCAACTGATTAGCCCAAACAAGTCAATAAACAGTTCAGCAGAGCATGAATGAGGAGATGCAGTCACAGTGCTACCTTTGACCTCCTGCTCCTATGACACTTCAATTGTTTTTACACTGGGGTTGCATAAACTAGGGATAAAAAAAATAATTTAAGCATTTCCCCTTCCTTCTCTACACTTTCGATTTAGTCTCATCTATCTCTTTATACTCTATTCTCAAATGACCCACTCCTTAATTTACTGACCACATACAGAATGCGGGGGAAGGGTGAGAGGAGAGGAGAGGAGAGGAGAGGAGAGGAGAGGAGAGGAGAGGAGAGGAGAGGAGAGGAGAGGAGAGGAGAGGAGAGGAGAGGAGAGGAGAGGAGAGGAGAGGAGAGGAGAGGAGAGGAGAGGAGAGTCAATAGATGCCATGCATATAAACCCATGGACATCCAAGCCCCAAACTATTTCTCATAACGTGATGGATGGAAGAGAGCAAGAAACAGGGCATAGAACACCCTTGTGGCAACTCATGCTCGATTACAACAACAGTTTAAATACGCCATGAAGCTTCAAGAGTAGTGGACCCAGTCAGTTTCAGTAAGGTTGGTGACCCATATTAATCTTCAGGAGGAAACATAGCTTGCCCCAAGCTAAGGGGCATAGCTTGGGGCAAGCTATAGGAACTGGGAAGAATGGGTGAATACCAGCCAGGGGAAATGACTCACCTTGTAGGTGTTTTAACCAGAGTATTTCCATGCACAACAGACATATTTTCATTTGACCATTAACTATACAAGGAGAGCTTAAAAAGTCATTTGGTTAACTCTGCTCTCTGGTCATATGACAAAGAAGCTACTCTCTAATGCTCAACAAATTACTTCCAACCAATCATTATTTTGGTAACAGTTTACTTGAAACCTAAAGTCATAAAGGCTACATAACACTGTCATAATCACCTACAGCACCCGATGTCACAGGAAGGCCAAAAAGATCAAAGACATCAACCACCCGAGCCACTGCCTGTTCACCCTGCTATCATCCAGAAGGCGGGGTCAGTACAGGTGGATCAAAGCTGGGACCGAGAGACTGAAAAACAGCTTCTATCTCAAGGCCATCAGACTGTTAAACAGCCATCACTTGCACATTAGAGGCTGCTGCCCTATAGACATAGACTAGAAATCACTGGCCACTTTAATAATGGATCACTAGTCTGATAATGTTTACATATCTTGCATTACTCATCTCATATGTATATACTGTATTCTATACTATTCTACTGTACTATTCTTAGTCCATGCCGCTCTGACATCGCTCGTCCATATATGTATATATTCTTAATTCCATTCCTTACTTAGATTTGTGTGTATTGGGTATATGTTGTGAAATTGTTAGATATTACTGCACTGTCGGAGCTAGAAGCACAATAACATAAACATGTGTATGTGACCAATAACATTTGATTTGACCACTGGTATAAACATTCTGGTTTTAGAGTCCACCCATGAAAGCCAGAAAACATAAGCGAAACAAAGTCCCCTATGTTTGTCACTTACTTTCTTTTAACCCCAAGGAGGAAGTTGTTGACACTTATGATAAGAGTCTAAATGAGGAAGGAAGCTCATTTGTCAGCGGCCCTCTAATAATACTGTATGGCCCTCCCTAAGCTTAAGACCCAGAATGGTCTTGGTCGTGACGAGTCACTGAGCTCTCAGGACATGGCAATAAGATGGCGATATTTGCATTGTGTTTGCTTTCAAGATGGGGACTGCTGCCCCCTACAGCTCTTGCAGGGCTTTTTTAGCACTAACGCGCTAGGACTGAATAGGGTTTAACCATTTGTGACCATTTTCTTTTGAAGAGCTACCAGTGATTGCTACGGTATTTATTCCATATTATTATTATTACAGTATTCTGCACACAATACAGTCATAGATAATTCTGTCAGAATCAAAGTCGTAAGATCACAATAATGCTGATAACTTCCTGCCTTGTGGTTTTTCAGCAAACACAGGAAACCATAGTCGGCTCTTTGAAATACATTCATTTGTATTACCTTTCCTGGTCCTAGAGAAGAGCTTGATGCTAGAGTTGGATGACGAGTTGGGCGAAGAGCGGAAGATACCACTGAAGCTGAGGCAACGGGGGGATTTGGGCGGTGAGGGGACCTGGTGGGTGGAGGGGTAGGGTGAGACGGTTCTGGATGAGCCAGGGCTGATCCGGGACTGGGAGTGAGCAGGGGCAGACATGGGACTGGAGGGTTGGCTGACACCGGCAGGACCAAAGAGTCCTTCAGTTGGGCTGACAGAGTGGCTGCAGACCTCTCCCTGAGAAAGAAGAGAGAGGAAGGAATTTAATTGACATGCACTCATGCAACTACCTTGTTTGTTAATGCACGATGTGTCACTATAAAGTTAATAAGGACGATATAACGACACCTGGGAATATTGTGACAGAGGACCACAAGACCACATTAGTATAAAATGAATAGTTCCACGTCGTCACATTTCCTATTTGTTTGATTTATAATGAATTAGAGCCTGAGCGGAATATATAAGGCTTGACAGTATGTAGGAAAGATGCCCATGGCTTTGGTGAAGTCACTTCTTTTGTCTTGAGATATGAAACCATGTGACCTATCACATTAACCTGTGCCACTGCATGCATACAGTAGTAGCACCCAGTGTTAGGGAAGCTGCTATTAATATATAATTTACCAAGCTTCCAATTACTTCACACTGGAAGAAGTTTAGCTACACTAAAGCTACCCTTAAGAAAAAATATAGTTTATTTAAAGTTACTTTGGCTCACTACATCTAAACTACTTGTGAAAAACTACAAATTGCTGTTCACCTTGGGGTAATATGTTAACAGAATGTGTAACTTAGCCTATCGAACACAAAAACTGTTTCAAGTGAGAATTAGGCAGGTCTGATGTCGAAAAATAAAGTCAATTTTGGCCTACTTCACCCATATTTTTTTTTGTTGCAAAAAAAGTAGTGCATTTCCTGTAGTTAGCTACACTGCTACATGGCAAAAAAGTAAGTAACCACTGAAAACACTACTGGATTAGAATTCAGTTCAACTACCACCAAGCTACTGCAAAATGTAGTTGAATTACTAGTTGAACTACTTGTAGTTCACTACTCCAACACTGGTAAGTATCATGTTGTAAGCTCTATCCAGCCAAAGACACCAGATGGCCAATGACAAGAGCACCTGGGGGTGACACAGGATTCCTCACAATACTCTGACTACCCAGGTCCAGAGATGTTTACAGGGGTTAAACTTTCTGATATTTAGAAAGTTCTATCTCATGAAAACTGATTGCTGACATGAAAAACATTTTAGGACTGCATCAACAATGGACTAATGAAACAAATACCAAAATATAGTTTGAGTGGTATTTTCCTTTAAGTCTGCAGGGACAAGTTAACCTCCTCTTTCATGAAAAAAAGCCATGACAATCATGCTTGTAGGGATTATTCTGTGCATGTATTAAACTGTTTGACCAAAAACATTTTAAAAAATCCCATATGACGGAAATCCGTCGCAGTGACCAAGAACATTAACCCGTGTTTAATAGTGTTACAGATGACTGCAGAACACCATCTAGCTTACAGTGGACTGACTGGCTCTCTGGGAAACAGGTCAAAGCCTTGCTTTGTGTTGTGGGCAAATGTGCTACAGATTGAGACTAAGGAGCTCCATCATAAACATGTTTGAAGGGGAATTTCACAGAGGAAGATGGAAGGCTGCCTAATTTTAAACCATACCAGACGGTCAGTGAAACATCAGTGCAACGCCTGTGTTGCAAAAATTGGTCAAAGTGGGAGGAGGAAAATGTGCAAATTCCATACACTTATAAGCTAAAGCCTATTGGGGATTGTGCTACTGAATATTAATAAGGGAATACAAAAATGTTGTGATAAACACAATAGCGCTGTTTATAGACGAAACAGTAAAATGTTGCAGAGAAGTGTTTAGGTGACAAAACAGGCTACGAACACAAAGTACTCCCAAGAGTAAATTACAACCACGCCTACAGTGTATGTGGGAGGTCTCTAAACATTCCCTATTGGTCCAGATATACTGGTACTGTACAACATATCACAAAATCAGTCCTGAGCCTCAGCAAATTAAATCCTCTCTAGTCTCCTTTCCACCATGTTTGAGCATGAGATTTGTTTAAGGCTGGCCCTACTCTACACACTTTTCTGTTTGGCCAATCCTGTGACAAATCAGAGACAGACAGCACACACCCTACTCCTCTGTTTGCCAACAAACTTTCTCTCATCTTGCGAAACAGCGTGTTTAGGCAAGCTAGTCAGCTTGGAGAGTTGTATCACTAGATCTATCAGGTCGTCCATAACATGAGGAAAGACAGGTAGTTCAAGTTTTAATGCCAAGTGCACAAGTAAAGTTAAATGCCTTTCTTGCAAGCTTCAATTCACTACACACAGTTGAAAAAGAGAACAATACAATCTCAAGAAGGAATCAAATGATATAATTCAGAGAAAATACTGAGGTTGTTGGGAAAATAACTACTGAAACCACTTAAAGACCAACTCAGACAATGTAAAGTCAGAGAAGGAAGAGGAAGCTTGCTTTGCATGGATCAATTTAGTAGAAAAGCATGATAAAAGGCTAGCAAAATATCTCACTCAGTGAGAAGAAGCAAAACCAAATCGCTACCAAACTCAAAACCAAAGACACATCTAGCGAGAGCTTGCACAACCAAGAAGTTGTCTAAACATCTCTGTAGGGCGGCCCCCAATTAGTCGACTGGTTGATTGGTTGGTCGTTAGGCTGTTGGTCAACCAAGATTGTTTTAGTCAAGCAGTAACACGTACAAGGGTACGTCCATATATGGATTCTTTTTTTTTTTAATTTAAGCAATAGATTGGTCGAAAGAACAGACGACTTTCGGTCGACAGAGATTTTAATTAGTCTGGGATAGCCCTACATCGCTGATACTTAGCATGTTTTCTCCTATTTTAAACACCCATGTTTCAGTAGAAGGCCGAGCTCCTGCTACTGAGCAGAGCAACCTTCACATGTCCAGAGGGACCGCTACCATGACGTCTACAAACTCAGTGTCATGTGACATCTATTTCCACGGGACATCATCAGACGTCCACCCGTGGTACTCCTAGTTGGCCCTCCCCTCAGCCCTTTTCATTACATCAGAGGGCTCCGGAACAACGTCTGTCTGTCTATCACACTGCCTGTGTCCAAACACATTGCATCATAATTTTAACAATTTCACAGTATTATTCCAACATCATAGTGTGGAAATATATATAAAGCACAGGAAGATCATGTTGTGGACCACACTGGGCCTTTAGAACTAAGGGTAAAGGTGAGAAGCGCTATGCAGTCAGTCAAAAATAACGTAATTGTGTGTAACCACATGAATATGAAGAGAAGACAATTTACATTTGGTGAGCCATCCTTGCCCGTGCCTCCAGACTTGCCGTCCTGTATGGGAGAGGCGAAAACACTTAGGTCCTGCAGACAGAAAAATGTTGACAAGAAAAATGGACTATCGATGTTACGTCCAGACAGTGATTGATTGGCCCCAACTGTAATTTTCAGCTTTAGGTTAAATCTTTAACAGCTTTACGAGCTGTTCCAATCTTTAACACTGGACAATCTGCTTCCGGCAAGACATGTTAATCTCTGAAAGAGGAGAAACATGTTAAACCACTACTGGGGCATAGCATGACCAGGAAATACATTTACCCTACCTTTCCGCATAGGCCTACTGTATAACCTCCAAGTTCTGCCGATGTGTATACACATCTAGAGGCCTTTTGTAATCCATGCACTACTCCTGGGAGGGCATGGGAAGGCATGTGATTGCATGGATCTAATGGATGCCAACATGAATGCAGCAGCAGCCAGAACCGACAGTAACAATTCACTGTCATTCAAATAACTTTGGGCCTATTGCTCTGCAGACGTTGGGGCATTGTCTTAATACAGAAAATGCAAGCTTAGATAATGCACATAGTATAATTATGGTCAGATATTGAAGTAAAACATTTTGTCCGGGTAAACAAAGAAAACCCATAATGATACTAGCCTGGTTTAACCAGACTGTTCACTGTGCTCACTGTTCACCATTGTTTCAGGTTAAACAGGCTGATATGATGCCAATGCGATCAGTGACTTGGTTCATTTGAGCGGAGAGAACATGATGCAAGGGGAAACCAGAATAATACTCTGAAATCCAATAAAATCAGGTCTTTCTCTCTCGCCTTTCTCTGTTGCCCCTAGTTACGGTGCAGGCACACACAATAACTCATGACTCAGTGGTTTAGAGCAGACCAGAGAGGAGAGCAGTGTATTTCCAGCTGTTTCCCTAACTTCCTCATTCTTCTCACACAAAAACACAACATCAGATCCCTTATTGCTTAGCCAACTAGACTGCTTTTCCATGGAAACATTGGAAATAAATTTTCTAAACAGTAACTGATTACTTGATTAGCCTGTTATACATGTAATATTCCAGTTTATGCAATATTGGAAAATAACAATGCTGATGCATTTAGGAATGAATAAAGGCCCCAATAGACCTCTGTGGTATTTGGATTGTGTAAATAGACCAGTACAGGATGAGTTTTAAGTCTGAGTATGGGATGTGCTTCAGGTCAATGCATCTTTGTTGATGATGATGATGATGATGACGAATATGATGAAAATTATGATTGCGTATTGCATTGAAATGTAGAAGTGCATAGACATGAACATTTCACCCCCAAATCAAGTGAATAGCTGATGTTGAGTCCATGTTTTGAGGACATGATGTTGGGGGAAAAACTAGCATCATCTCATGCCTGTCCAAAAGGTCAGGGTTGTGCAAACCTGAACAATGTTGTTTTTGATAATGATGTAATTACAAAAATAACATTGTAACATAAACACAGCTCAGGAATCTTACTGTCATAATAAACACACACAAGTTACTCTTTGCACAACGCCACATCAACAAACACCTGTAGGTGTCAAACAACAGACTATCATTTACGAACTTACTGGCATATTTAGGCGTAGTGTTCTCTTTTTCTTCGAGGTTTTCATATTCTTCTTGTTGGACTCCATCACAGTGCTTCCCATTTTCAGACCAATGACCCTGTTTCCTTTGTTTTTAACAAGCAAGAACGAGTTTGGGTAAATCGCGTGGGATTATACCATAGCATAAATCGTTATCTCAAAACGAAGTTGTAAATCAACGTTCTTTAGAATAAATTAGTTAATTTACCATGAAGTATAGCCTACCGCACTACCGACGCATTACGGACAACGGGTGTGTTGACATCAAGAAGACTGTCAGTAAAGCGTGGTTTCATTATTGGTTCTTATTTCCTTGACTCCTTCCCTAGGTCCTAACTCCTACCTTTTCAATTTCCTCCACAAATATTGATTGATAAAGCAGAGCGTCACATTTTATTCAAAGGGATATGTTGGGGATTGGGACTTTCACTGGCTGACCACTTCAGATCTCCAAACTCGGAAAGGAAATAAGCCAAAGCGACAAAGATTGAAATGGAACCCACACGTGTTTCCTTTCTTACATGCAGTGGATGGGTTAACTTGATCACAACCATATGAAACCAGCCTTCAGTTGGATATTTTGCTGCTACCGTTTGAACAGCAAGGCAGATCACAGCGATTATTTTTCTTTCTCCGTCAGTCCATCTGGTGCATGTACGTAGATGATGCATGAGCCATCCGTTCACACTCCACTCTGCCCCACCCCATTGACAGAATGCCTTGTTGGAGAGTTTTTGCTCTCTCCAACAGCTCTTGCTTAAATTATTTTATACATTTAAACTTGGACCTAATTAAATGGCATGCCATACTTTTATAGATTATCTTTTTATGTGTTGTCTTCAGTTGCTAAATAATATATTATGAATTTAATGTTAAAATTTGTATGTATGGTGATGAAAGTAGCGGAGCTGCAGTTGACATATTTGTCCAGTAGGTGTCTTTCTTGAGCAGTGAATTACATTACTCTAGCCTAGTCTATTCCAAGGGGGTCAGTCCTATGGGTCAGGCAGATAGCGTTGTCTGAAGGCACACACAAAAATAAAGATGTAAAATAGTTTATTTTGTAAATGCTTCTAAATTCAATTCCAAACTACAACCCTCATATTTCTCTGTACACTTCAAAAGGCATTTTTAAAAACATTTTGAGACTACAGGACCAAGAAACATTTAGCACAAACATACTGGTAGGAGGATGTATCCAAGAAAAATATCCAAGAAACAATTTTGTTACAACCATTCATTGAGAAAATATATACAATTGCGTCTTCGGAAAGTTTAAAAAAATACATGCCATATACATTACAAGTTCTAAGACTGTCTCCAATATTTTACAGTCGTCTTGAAATTGTGCTCGCAAAACATTTTCAAACTACTCTATGTGGCTTGTGATGTGTCAATTTCAATCATTTCTGATTATGTAAGAATGTCATCTCTTTTTCAAAATGTAGCACCCCCAAATGTCCCAACCTTTTCCTCCGCAAGAAACATGATTTTTCTTTTTTCAGTACACTTTAATTTCAAACGCTTGAAGCAGTAAAGCAGTAAGCAGTGACGTCTGTACATGATTTCTATGTAAAAAAAAAAAGGAAACAAGGCTATATTCCAACACATATTTGGGTTAAAAAGAAGTTTGGGTGGTTAAAAACCTTTTTCACAGCTCTATAAAATCAAACCTGATTAACAGCAAAGATGTCAGAATGATGTCTTTACCATTTTGTAATTCTTTAACCAATAACTCGTTTCCACACTCAGTCAGCAAAAATATTTCTTTTTGAGTGGTCAAAGTACGTGTAAATCACAAAAACACTAAGCTACAATACCATACTTTTAATACAACAAAAATACTTTGTGAATTACTGTGGTTATTTTACAAATTCTGTACAGAATAATCATAATATATACTCTGAAACTGATATCATGACATCCTTCTTAAATAAACTGCAATGACAAAAAATAAAATAATAATAATAATAATTAAAAAACACCCAAACATCAAGAAGGTTAAGGTAGTATTTGGTCGGTTATTCCTATATTTTTCTTTATATACATTTGTACAAAAGTAACAGAATTTCTTAAATCTTCAGAAAACAATATCAGTTTAGCCATCTTTTTACTGTCTCTTCATTTTGAGAATAAAATTCATTCACTCAATAATAAATACAAAACGTCCTCTCGAATTTCACTCAAATCACATGACAGAAACCTATGATAAAACTGACTCATGGAATCAAGTATCTTAAAGTTTGTGTGTACGTGTGTGTCTTTTTTTTAGTGCAAGTTAATATTCCCTTAGCGGTAGTCATTGCTGTACATTCCCCATTCAGTGATGTCTACATTTAGTCAAATGGTTTTACATTTAAAGTTTTAAAACAAAAGGGCCTGCCCTTAACAACCAATAGGGTCCGCGCCCTGCACAGTGCTCTCTCCTCATTTGCTGGTGGATTCTCATCTGTGCCCTACTGTATATCATATCACTAATACACAGACGCCACACTCATTGACAGAGGCCTTCCAACAAAACCCAGCCTCTCGCGTAATATGGTACGAATCACGTCTATCTGCTGTTGCTTCTTCCTGCTCTGCTCTTTCCACAGCCTTTGCTTCTGTTCATCTTCAGTCTATGCTTCCAAACATGGGACTCCATTCATGTGTCGCTCTTAGGGTTTACTCAGGCCTTCCGCTCGTTCTAAAAAAGCCTGAAGCACCTCTCTCTTTTGACACAGAGATCAGGGCATCTGCATAATACGGCAAGGAATGTATTTGTGTTTGTTGTTGTCAGTTGATCCATTTCCTGCAGTCTGCTGTTCCACAGTGACAGGCGATCTTGTGTTGGCCGTCCACACAGTCATACTGGTAGTCGAAACAAAGCTAGAAAAGAATGAAAGGAAAACAGTGACGACATTTTAAAAAACGCCATTCATCGCATACGTAGAGATTTTCAATTGAATGGAAAAAAAGAGGCCACCTCCTCTCCTTTCTCAATTCTGCGGTTGGAGGTGATGATGATTTTATAACCTCTTTCGAAGGTTACCACCTCGGCGACACAGTTCGGGGTACAAGAGTGGTTGAGGTACCTGTGTAAGAAAACAAACACACAGCATTGCACATAACGACAGAATCTTTAATGACATTTTTGAATGAGAGGTTCATTGTGCACAGTGTGTAATCAGACTCGAGGCTACATACGGAGGAGCCCTGTAAATTAATTATTGCACCACCATCCTGACATCGAACGACAAAGAAATCAGTTAAGATTAGAATGTGAATCAGTTGGAATGTGACTATGTAAACAATACAACAAGGCCCTATGATAGGCTAGCGTCCTGTCCAGGGGGTGTACTTACGAGCTGTTCCGGCGTGCACAAGCCAAGGTTCGCGCAGTAAGGCTACTTACTTTTACTTCACTTATGTAAGGAATATGCTTACCTTGCTAGACCCCCTGTCTGACTGGAATCAACGACATGTTCACTGTCGATACGGAACATGAACACTCCACGATTCTGTAGGTGGGAAAAGTAACCACTTAAACCAACTGGAATCATCACTCACCACAACACAGTATTTAGTAAAAAAATTAAAATAAATAAAAGATTTGCACCTGAGACTTGTAAGTCTTTTGCTTCCTGATGGCCACCTCGTTGCGGAGAACGGTTCCGTTGTACTCGATCACCATGGTGTGTTTCTCTATGTCCCTGGATGCATACAGACCCAAGCCCTGTGGACAAAGCAACCAGTAATCTTGTCTACGTCCAACAGTAAGTCCCCTTACTCTCATACTTTATTCACTTTGCTACTGTAGAAGGGGAATGCTACAGAGCTGAACATAGAAGACCATGTCCAGTAGACCCACCTGGATCTTGGAGGCAGCGAGGTAGACGTTGGCCCTCCACTCACTCTTCATCCAGCGGTACTGCGATGACCTGTGGTGAATCGTGGGGGGCTTGGTGTGGGGTACACCTCCCTCCCCCTGGGCTGTGTTCTGACACCTGGAGGAGGTATTGGTGGTGCTGGCTACTGGCTGGGGCCTAGGAGTGTGGGGTGGGGGTATAGTTCAATTAACAAAACAAGTACAAAACAAAGCCTACACATTGTTATAGAAAGATAACTTGTGCTAAACCAAAGTACATTAAATCCACAGACTTAAATCAATGTAAATTCATCCACAATACCTAATTACAACAGCGGTGGATGGGGAGCTGGTTTTGGGCATGGCGCGGGCACTGCCAGAGGGGTTAAAGATCAGGGGCAGCTCCATCAGAGGGTTACGGCCGTAACGGAAGGTGTACCGGTCACAGGCCTCTATCCCTGGGAGCTGAAACACAACCAACAGCGCAGGAAAGCTCCTCACTTCATTGTCTACAATACAGCATGGTGTGGGTATTTTAAAGGTCGTTCATCTGAATAGGCAGCTACAGACACCTATAAAGTTCATTTGAACATTGATAATTTAATCTAAATCGTTTTAATATAATACAACTAAAAACCAGATGCAAACCGATTCAGTGATCTTGGTGACTGCAGAGACGGTGAGCCCAAACAGGTCCTCTCCTTTTAGATAGACAGGGAAGAGTTTCAAAGTTCCTATTTCAGTCCTCCTGTCAGCCACCGGTCCCAGGACCTTATCCCACACTCCTGGTAGACAGACAGGAAACAGCAGGAGTTATAGATAACATATTACAGGGATTCCTACAGAACACATTTACTGTAGTAAAAGAGAATCTGAAAGGCAAACTTAACTAGAAACATGCGTAGTCTTAAGCTAACCCAGATACATAAATAAAACCAATCGAGCTAGCCCACCTTTACTAGACAACCCTAATCTAATGCCTGGCCTAAAACAAATCCATCCCAGCCCACCTTTGGCAGTGGAGTCAGTGAGGACCAGGTCCTTGTATCCCTGCTCGATGACGCGGATGCTGAACTCCGGCTGCTCTTCCCTCTCCTCCACGGAGCACAGGTAGCGGCAGCGGCGGTTGCCGTGGCGCATGCTCCAGTAGATGCGGCAGGCCTCGTAGCCCACGGGGAAGATGGCTGTGGCCGAGTGGAAGGCGGCCATCTGGGACGGGGTGAGCTGACCCACGGCATGGAGCACCAGGCTGCCCACTCGGAAGGTGTAGCCCAGCTCGGGCTGCTGTACGGCGCTGGCCATCTGCCTCACCTCGTCTCTCTGTACGTAGACGCGGCGGAACACAGAGAAGCAGCGCAGCTCGTGCTCCAGGATGTGGCTAGAGCTACCATGGGCGGAGGCTGAGCCTCTGGGGCGGTGGGCGTGGCACAACATGGTCTTGTCCTTGAAGAAGGTGCAGTGTGCCTGCAGGGCGCAGGTGAAGTGGTAGATGTTGGTGCAGCGCAGGCGGTGGCAGCCGCTGGTGGCACCCATCTGCTGGCAGAAGGCACAGCGGACTGCCGAACCCCGCCTCAGCGCCAGCTCTACATTGATCAGAGCGCCTGACTGTGTCTCATACACCTATAAAACAATATAATGTTAATAATAGATAAAATAACTTTAATAAAAGAAAGGGCACGAATGTAGTGGATGGTAGTAATGATCTGAAACCAGCCGCCCACCACTCTAACCTCTGGGCTACGTACCTCTGTGGACCACAGGGCACAGTTGAGGTGCACCCACACATCCAGGTCCAGGCTGAGGAGTCGGGCAGGGCCATCGGTGACCCCATCCCCCAGCTGGTGACAGAAGCAGCAGCGGCGCTGGTCCCTGAGACTGGCCCCAGGGCGGAGAGACGCTCCCAGCTTCCTTAGCAGCTCGTCTATCTGGTCCTCATCAGGGAGCTGGGAGCTTCCTCTGGGCACCACCACCTGCACTGTCCACTTCCTCCAGCGGAGACCCTTGTGTCTCTTCCCCTGGTGCCAGCCCTCCTGGTGAGCCCTGGGGCCCCGCGCCTTCAGCTTCACCGTCACTTTGATGGTGTCTGACTTGGACTCTGTCTTAGGGGTCTTAGGGGTGTCACTAGCTGGGGGGAAGGGGATGGGTGGGGTGGAGGGAGGGGACTGCTTGAGCTGGAGCTGGGCCAGACAGTGGACATCCAGAGAGGACATGTTGTTGTTGTACTGGTGTTGTGTTTTAGACAGGCTCTCTTTCTGGTCCGAGTCTGGAGACAGGAGGGCCACCTTGTCCTGCAGAAGACAATAATGTAATTAAATACAACAATTCAATTCATTAATTCTAGGTACAGCTTTGAAGCACGAAGAGGATTCAACACAGCTTTGACTTGACATATTAGGCATTCTTCAACATCTTTAGGTGCCTTTGAATCTTGTGCACACCAAAGTGCCTCATGTATTTAAATTGGTAGGTAGTGGTAGGACATTATTAGTAGGACAAACCTTGGAGTCTGGAGTGGTTCTGGCCTGCGAGGAGGAGGAAGTGGAGGAGCAGGAAGCAGAGAAGAGGAGGAAGCAGCTGTGGCTACAGAAGACCAAGTTCCCCTCTTGTTCCTGAAGAGTAGCGAAGCCACGTATGTCAGTAGCGAGGGAGAGAGAGAGAAACACTTCTCCTTAAGCTCAATGAGATATCAAAGGCCAAATCGAAACCTTTATCAATGCTAAAACGGGTTATTCAATAATCAAACAGCTCCAATATTCAGACGAATCAGGGTTGAACCATTTGTGGCTTAACTCACTAATTTCATCGATATGGATTTCACTCCAATGGGGGTTAGCATAATTAGAGGGGTGTGTGTGTGTGTGCGCACCCCCAAGGGCATAATGTGGATTAATCCATCCTCTGACGTGAGGTCTGAGCCTCTAGTCATGACCCGTCTGCGCTCTTACTGAGTTGGCTGGTTGGCCAAGAAGACAGTCAAATTAAATCCATATAGATCATGGCTTGGTTGGGCAACATCACAACAAGGTAATGGATCACTCTGTGTTGACAGAACATGTTGACCGATAGATAAGTCTTTGTAATGTACAGTCGAATTTGGAAGTTTACATACACTTAGGTTGAAGTCATTAAAAACTATAGTTTTGGCAAGTCGGTTAGGACATTACTTTCTTCCAACAATTGTTTACAGACAGATTGTATCACTTATAATTCACAGCTTACATACACTAAGTTGATTGTGCCTTTAAACAGCTTGGAAAATTCCAGAAAATGATGCCATGGCTTTAGAAGCTTCTGATAGGCTAATTGACATCATTTGAGTCAATTGGAGGTGTACATGTGGATGTATTTCAAGGCCTCCCTTCAAACTCAGTGCCTCTTTGCTCGACATCATGAGAAAATCAAAAGAAATCAGCTAAGACCTAAAAAAAAAAAAAACTCCACAAGTCTGGTTCATCCTTGGGAGCAATTTCCAAAAGCCTGAAGGTACCACGTTCATCTGTACAAACCATAGTACGCAAGTATAAACACCATGGGACCACGCAGCTGTCATACTGCTCAGGAAGGAGACGCGTTCTGCCTCTTAAGAGATTAACGTACTTTGGTGCGAAAAGTGCAAATCAATCCCAGAACAACAATAAAGGACCTTGTGAAGATGCTGGAGGAAACAGGTACAAAAGTATCTATATTCACAGTAAAATTAGTCCTATATTGACATAACCTGAAAGGCCGCTCAGCAAGGAAGAAGCCACTGCTCCAAAACCACCATAAAAAAGCCAGACTACGGTTTGCAAATGCACATGGGGACAAATATCATACTTTTTGGAGAAATGTCCTTTGGTCTGATGCAACAAAAATAGAACTGTTTGGAGGAAAAAGGGGGAGGCTTGCAAGCCGAAGAACACCATCCCAACCGTGAAGCACGGGGGTGGCAGCATCATGTTGTTGGGGTGCTTTGCTGCAGGAGGGACTGGTGCACTTCACAAAATAGATGGCATCATGAGGAAGGAAAATTATGTGGATATATTGAAGCTACATCTCAAGACATCAGTCAGGAAGTTAAAGCTTGGTCGCAAATGGGTCTTCCAAATGAACAATGACCCCAAGCATACTTCCAAAGTTGTGGCAAATTGTCTAAAGGACAACAAAGTCAAGGTATTGGAGTGGCCATCACAAAGCCCTGACCTCAATCCTATTGAAAATGTGTGGGCAGAACTGAAAAAGCGTGTGTGAGCAAGGAGGCCTAAACACCTGACTCAGTTACACCAGTTCTGTCAGGAGGAATGGGCCAAAATTCACACAAAATGTTTGACCCAAGTTAAACAATTTAAAGGCAATGCTACCAAATACTAATTGAGTGTATGTAAACGTCTGACCCACTGTGAATGTGATGAAAGAAATAAAAGCTGAAATAAATCACTCTACTATTATTCTGACATTTCACATTCTTAAAATAAAGTGGTGATCCTAACTGACCTAAGACAGGGAACCTTTACTAGGATTTAATGTCAGGAATTATGAAAAACTCATACTGTTTAAATGTATTTGGCTATGGTGTATGTAAACGTCCGACTTCAACTGTATGAGTTCAGCCTGATAAACACGTAGTTATTGACTACATGAAAGCTCTGGCGGTAAGTTACCTGTTTGTGTACCGGAAGGTCTTTGATGGACTTGTGGACTCCATTTCCCAGCACCACCACCTTGCAGTGACAGCACCACTGGGGCTTGGAGCCTGGGATCTTCTGATGGGGGCCTCTGGCTTCAGCTGGACCTGAAACACACAGACACCTCTCTGTGACACAGCTCCTCCAACTGTGGTAGACGCATAACAGGCCAGTGCAATACTGCTGCTAAGTTTATTACTTCAAATAAATGAGTGGAGCTCTGCTACTGCCTTGTTTTGGACCAAATAACCATTTCAAACGGCTGATTTTTACAACATTTTAAAGGCAGCTCATGTCCCACTCTGGAACTTCAATATGTCCATAGAGTATATTATAGAGTATATTATGTTCAACAATATTTTAACAAATTAGCTAAATCAAAAATGGTATATTTTCAATATTAATGTTTATATTTTTTTAATATTCAGAAATGTATGTAAGAAATGTGTTATTGAAATCAAAATACTACTCATGTCACAGAGAAAGCTGTAAAGCTTCATATGATAAACCTTTATCATCTGTAGCACATACAGATTAAACAGTGTCACAAATATTCTAACTTCAATTAATTATTTCTCAACTATGCTTTAAGATCCAAATGTCAAATATATGTCAACAATTCTTCCTCCTAAGGACCCTTCTATGGATTAGATTTAGTGAATATCCCCAAAAATCTGTCTTTTTTTGGGGTTCTAGTTTCATGAGGAATCACCCAAACTTTAGGACCTTAGATCAACCGCACAATTGGTTTGAAGATAAACATCTCCCTGTTATAAGACCCCACGACAATTAACACACAGAGGAATATCCTATATCTTTACCCCACTGATGAGGTGTCCACTTGATCATTTATCGCTGTTCGTGGTCTACGGGCCCAGACTAACTGACCATAGTCATTGACAGCAGCGCTAAACAAGTGTGTGTGTGAAGGATGATTACTCAGTTTCATTAGTTGTGTGTATCGTTGTGTGAGATCAATACATATGCCCAACATTACCTGGTGGGCCAGACACACACAGCCTTTAGACCCCTGACAGAAGGATAATGATTCACTGGGCGAAGAAACGGACCATTTCTGAACATCGATAAAAGGGGCTAATTATTTAAAATGGTCAACGAGGGGGGAAACAATGACGAGAAGGATTGTAAATGTTTTTTGTAGGCCGGATCATATTGTTGTGCATGTTGTAAATCTTATGTTGTATTTATTGCTGCTGCCTTCTTGACCATGTCTTCCTTGCAAAAGACACTGTCTCAATGGGCTTTTCCTGGTTAAATAAAGGTTAAATACAAAATAAAGTTATATTCTGTTGCACATTTCTAGAAGATACCGTGGTTCGTCAATGTCTCATTTCAAGAGCAGCAACATCTCCCGTTGTGTCTGTATTCGGACATAAGGGGGCGATAAGGTGCAGGGATGTAGGCCAGTTCCTCACCTGCTCCGTCAGGATGGAAGCGGATGTGCTGCTGTGGATGTCCCTGCTGCTGTTGCATCATCATCATCCTCTGTTGTGGTCCTCCTCCCCCGGGCCTGATGAGCTGGCCTGGGACTCCGTGAGGTTGAGGGCCCCCCATGTTCCCAGCACCACCACGGCCCGGGTACATCATGGGGGCCCCTGGCCGGTGCTCCAGGCATCCCTGGGGGCCCATTCTCAGGCCGCTGAGCATGGCAGGGGGCCCCCTGTCTGGGCCCGGGGTGCTGCTGACCTCATAGCTGCTGGGGATCTTCACACACAGCAGCTCTGAGATGGCTGCTACCACACCTGTGATGTTCTGAGAACAAAAACGCAACATGAAATTGTATGTTGCGGATATTGCGAATCAATGTATAGTAGAGAATTGTCTTCAGCTCCTACAATTAAGCCTGGTGATGTTTTAATCCTCACATATTTGACCAATCGCGAAATGACTGAGGTGCATTTTTGACGGGAATAAGGGGAATGAACTACCAACAATAACCAACAAACATTAAAAAAGGATCTAGACCATTTCCTCCATGCTCCAACAGAAATACTCACCTCAGCAGCAGCTGGTCTCAGGGTGATGGCTACAGACACCAGGCCTGGCTTAGTGTCGTTAGATGGAGGGCCAAAATGGGAGTCGAAGAACATCCCAGAGGGCTCAGTCTTCAGCCTAACCTCTGACCCTACAAGAAGAGCAATAGAGACATTCAGAATAATATTTTAAAAAGGAGGTTTCATTAATACTTACTGCTTTCATTAAAACTGTAAAGCAGTTTGTTACCGCTGTTGATGTAAAAGGGCTTTATAAAGCTGTTGATGTAAAAGGGCTTTATAAAGCTGTTGATGTAAAAGGGCTTTATAAACCTGTTGATGTAAAAGGGCTTTATAAACCTGTTGATGTAAAAGGGCTTTATAAAGCTGTTGATGTAAAAGGGCTTTATAAAGCTGTTGATGTAAAAGGGCTTTATAAATATAATTTGATTGATGTTGGACTGCCGATAGCAGTGAGAAAGGCACATCTGTTCACAGTTTTATTACCAGTTTAAACAAATTACCAAGGCTGTGTATATTCATATATGGTAACATTTTATTTTAACTGTCCTTAGTAAACCATTTATAACCCATTTACAGTTTGCCATAATGGCGCCGGAGGGGATGACTGTCGTTTTACGGGCTCCTAACCAACTGTGCTATTTTGTGTGTTTTTTCGCATTGTTTGTAACTCATTTTGTACATAATGTTGTTATGACCAAAAATAACTTCTGGATATCAGAACAGCGATTACTCACATCGAACAGGACAAAGATTGTTTCTTTAATGAGTCTGACGCAAAGGATATACAAAGGATATCCCTGTCATTCGAGTGAAGAAAAGACGGAAATACAGGGGGCGGAGATCGGGGTACCTTTTGAGAATTCATCGGCGAGTGGGTAACCCGCCTCTACCATTCGTTGTATTGGCCAACGTGCAAGAAGAATAAACTGGATGATCTCAGTTCGAGACAATCCTACCAACGGGACATTAAAAACTGTAAAATCTTATGTTTCACCGAGTCGTGGCTGAACGATGAGTCGGCTGGGTTTTCCATGAATCGTCAGGACAGAACAGCTACGTCTGGTAAGACGAGGGTTGGGGTGTGTGTCTATTTGTCAGTAACAGCTGGTGTGCAATGTCTAATATTAAGGAAGTCTCGAGGTATCGCTTGTCTGAGGTAGAGTACATAATGATAAGCTGTAGACCACACTATCTACCAAGAGACAGTACCGTCCATTTACCACCACAAACCAACCTTGGCACTAAGACCGCACTCAACGAGCTGTATAAGGCTATAAGCAAACAAGAAAATGCTCATCCAGAAGTGGCGGGAACTTTAATGCAGGCAAACTTTAATCCTTTTTTTACCAGTGTCACATGTGCAACCAGAAAAAAAATTATAATCTAGACCACCTTTACTCCACTCACAGAGACTCATACAAAGCTCTCCCTCGCCCTCCATTTGGCAAATCTGACCATAATTCTATCCTGATTCCTGCTTACAAGCAAAAACTAAAGCAGGAAGTACCAGTGACTCGTTCAATATGGAAGTGGTCAGTGGTCAGACGCGGATGCTACGCTACAGGACTGTTTTGCTAGCACAGACTGGAATATGTTTCGGGATTCATCCAATGGCATTGAGGAGTATACCACCTCATTCACCGGCTTTATCTAGAAGTGCTCCGTATGTACATATCCCAACCAGAAGCCATGGATTACAGGCAACATCCGCACTGAGCTAAAGGCTAGAGCTGCCGCTTTCAAAGAGCGGGACACTAATCCCCATATGCCCTCGGACGAACCATCAAACAGGCAAAGCGTCAATACAGGACTTAGATTGAATCCTACTACACTGGCTCTGACACTCGTGGGATGTGGCAGGGCTTGCAAACTATTTGCTTCGAGGCAAGCAACACTGAAGCATGCATGAGAGCACCAGCTATTCCGGACGGCTGTGTGATCACAGGCTCTGTAACTGATGTAAGCAAGACCTTTAAACAGGTCAACATTCACAAGGTCGCGGGGCCAGACGGATTACCAGGACGTGTACTTCACTGACATTTTCAACCTCTCCCTGACCGAGTCTGTAATATCTACATGTTTCAAGCAGACCACCATAATCCATGTGCCCAAGAAAGCGTCGGTGGCTATTAATTGCTTTCATGGCTCACATCAACACCATCATCCTACAAACCCTAGACCCACTCCAATTCGTATACCGCACCAACAGATCCCCAGATGACGCAATCTCAAATCGTGCTCCACACTGCTCTTTCCCACCTGGACAAAAGGAAGACCTATGTGAGAATGCTGTTCATTGACTACAGCTCAGCGTTCAACACAATAGTGCCCACAAAGCTCATCACTAAGGTAAGGCTCTGGGACTAAACACCTCACACTGCAAATGGATCCTGGACTTCCTGAGGAACCGCCCCCAGGTGGTAAGGGTAGGCAACACCACATCTGCCAAGCTGATCCTCCTGTACTCCCTGTTCACCCATGACTGCGTGGCCAAGCACGACCCCAACACCATCATTAAGTTTTCTGACGACACAACAGTGGTAGGCCTGATCACAGACAACGATGAGGCAACCTATAGAGAGGAGGTCAGAGACCTGGCAGTGTGGTGCCAGGACAACAACTTCTCCCTCAACGTGAGCAAGACAAAGGAGCTGATCGTGGACTACAAGAAAAGGAGGGCCGGACACGCCCCCATTCACATAGACGGGGCTGTAGTGCAGCGGGTCGAGTGTCAAGTTCCTTGGTGTCCACATCACCAACAAACTATCATGGTCCAAACACACCAAGACTGTCGTGAAAAGGGCACAACAACCCCTTTTCACTTCAGAGGAAAAATAGTCAAATACTTCAGTCACCCAAGTCATAGACTGTTCTCTCTGCTACCGCACGGCAAGCGGTACCGGAGCACCAAGTCTAGGTCCAAAAGGCTACATAACAGCTTCTACCCACAAACCATAAGAATGCTGAACAATTAATCAAAATGGCCACCCGGACTATTTACATTGACACCCCCAAACCCCCCCCCCTTTGTTTTTACACTGCTGCTACTCACTGTTTATTATCTATGCATAGTCACTTTACCCCTACCTACATGTACAAACTACTTTGATTAACCTGTACCCCCGCACATTGACTCGGTACCCCCTGTATATAGCCTCGTTATTGTTATTTTATTGTGTTACTTTTTATTTTATTTTTTACTTGAGTTTATTTAGTAAATATTTTCTTAAATCTATTTCTTGAACTGCATTGTTGGTTAAGGGCTTGCAAGTAAGCATTCAACACCTGTTGTACTCGGTGCATGTGACAAATACAATTTGATCATAATCCCTAATCTAAAGTGAGCATTATTGAACCCTAATACTAAATTGTTAGCTATCTTTTTGCAAATGCCTTATAAATGGTTTGTTATGAACTGTTGAAATAAAGTGTAACCTTATTTATTTACCTTTCCCCCAGGGTGTGGGAAGCATGGGGAGGACGGGAGAGAGGGGCTCCTCCTTCACCAATGACAGGTCTGGGTAGCGGCTGATCTCCATGCCAACCACACTTTCTGGGGACGAGGAGGGCACAAAACTATCTGGTGTGTCCCGGTCCTTACAATGCTCCTGTCCCAACCTGTTACTGTGACAGAGAGGGAGGGGGTTGATAGTAACATTAGTTAACATCAAAACAACATTGTTGATCAACCTATTTTTCTCAACAACCCCAAAAAAATATGTCATTGCATATCACAGGCTTTCCTAAACTGGGAACATTGTGTAGAGATTGTTTTGGAGTCTGTGAAAGATCGTATGGTATATCTACAGCCTAGTCTGAGTACAGACACAGAGGAAAATGCCTGCTTTTAGACAAATAGCCTATTTTTCACACAAATATAATTGCATTCACAACTGTAAATTGTCTAGGTCAGGCTTCCCTAAGCTAAGAACATTGTGTAGAAATTGTAGTGGAGTCTGAAAGCTTATTATTGTAATAATGGTAGCATCCACAACCTTAATGTAGAAGTGTTTAGAAACATATTATATTCTTATTTACAATAAAAGTGACTCCAAAATGTCACATTTTTTACCATTCATTTCTATTGGCCACAAAAATAATCTGAAACAACCAAAACAAATAGCAAATGAGTCACAAACTTGTACTCATTGTGTGCTAGGAATATGGACTGCTAGAAATATGCACTTTAACCTCATAGTCACTGTATCATTTCAAATCCAAAGTGCTGGAGTAGAGCCATAACAACAACAAAAACAGTTCCAATACTTTTGGGGCTCACTGTACATGTATCTACAGCCTAGTCCGAGTACCCAGATCAAGGAGAATGCATGTTTTTAGAAAAATAATAAGTATACAAAGTGTCCACTGCACTGTATATGAAGTGCAATTCAAATGAATCTTTGTCCCAGTAGGGAAAATCCTTGTGGGCCAAGTATTTACAGAATACACTGTAATCACAATGACAGGTTTAGAAGGTAATATGGCATCTTTAAGATGTAAAGCATAACCAAAGACCTCACTCCTCTAATACGAATAGCAAAATTCTGGTAACTTTGCAGAAAATCCCAGATTTTCCAAAAACCCTGGTAGGAGGATTCAGAATATTTTGCTAATTCCCTATTGGTTACGGGAATCTTGCAGCAGGGATTTTTGGAAAACCTGGGAATTTTGGGGAAATTACAAGAATTTGCAACCATACTCCTAATTGCCCTGTTATGGGGAGCAGAGGCCTTTACTTACCTGAGTTCCTCCTGGTTGTTGTGAGGGGGCGTGGGGAGGGAGGCTGGCACGTCCACAGTTTTAGGTCCCTGAGCGATGGCTCGGGACAGCAGGTCCTCCTCGGTCCTGAACGGGACGTGCAGCGGCTTGGGGACCAGACCTTTGGACACTACACAGAAGAGGAACATATTAATGAGATATTAAGATTGGTCCTAACAGCATGACACTACAACTGGAAATTGTTGCAAAAACGTTCAATAAAAAAAAAAAAAAAAAAAAAACAGCTTCAGAGATTCAGCAAGCTGGAACCTAATCTACCAATAACCCCTGGTCACCCGTGACCTCTGAACCCTCCCCAGTGCTCACCCATGGCAGCAGCTTTGCTGGCCAGCTCCTCTGTTGTGGCAAAGCCGTTGATCATCTTCTGTCGGTTTACAGGTGGAGGTGTCGGAGGGAGTGAAGCCGGCGGGGTGGGGGGGTTGCTCAGATTGTTCTGCTTTGAAGAAACAAGCCAAGGAATACATGTAACCATACTACAACAGGGATATATAATATTATATCATAGTAGTCTCTTGCTACCACAAATCACTGCTTCAAAAGTCAAAGGCATCATTCAACTTCATCTTAATTAAAGTGTCTTGTGCCTGGGGCTGGTCTAGTGGGTAGTGCCAGCACCTTCTGCGCATACAGTACGCAGTACATGTTTAAGTGGGATCTCTCCCTAGCTCATTCAAAGTCTCTCTCTTTTTAAATAAAAAACGAGATGAGTAGGATTTAAAAATAAAATAACAAAATAAACTCTGGTTTGAGGTGAGGCCTAACCTTGTAGGCGAGCTGGGAATAGTAGTCGGAGGCTCCGTCCAGAGAGGCGTTGCCGAATGTCCCAGACAGGTGGTTCTCACCGTTGAGCTGGCCACTGCCGTAGGGGGCAAAGTGGGCAAAGTTCACCGCTATCAGGGGCTCCATGAGGGGCAGAAGGGACAGCTGCTGTAGGACGAGAAAGAGGAAGGGAGATGGAGAGAAACAGAGAGGAGGTTATGCGTATTTATTTATTTATTTATTTACCTAGTAATCCTTTAATATTTTACCAGAGAACGTGACAGCTAGGGGAGAGGAAAGGAGAGGGGTTGAATGAGCTAATGATGATAGAACTATATGTGACTCGTTTCTGGAAACTAAGTGTGTGTCGCGGGTCACTATTTTACAGGAGAGCCATTTGAACATTTTTTTTTTAACATTTTTTTTTTTTTTTTGCAGAAATGCCTTCTGGAACATGTGAACTTTCATATGCCTTAACAACAAACATGTATGCCATCTGTAAATGGCATACATGTTTGTTGAGCCTAGTTGGTTAAGCCACAGAAAAAGACAGCAACCTTCCCACTAGCCATGATTGGCTGAGATAATGAGTGGGCTGGACATGCCGAGAGAGGAGTTCGGATTGGTCTGCCATATAGAAGGCTTCTGTCTATTTGAGCTGGTCAGTATATGTAGGTAATGCTGCTGTAGGATCGAGTTTTGAAATCAGTGGAATTAGAGTATGATAGCTAAAGAGATGGAGAAAACACCTGTCTCCGGATTACATCTTCAAACTAAGGGCAACCATGGAATCCTTGACAGGGAGACGTGTCCATCATGCATGTGAAGTGAGAGGAATGTTCTTTGGTGGTGTACAACTGCCTGCCAACTTCCATAATTACATCAGATATAGAGTGAACTCCAAACTTTTTTGGACAGTGAACATTTTTGTTGTAGTTTTGACCCTGTACAGTACTTTGGATATGAAATGATACAATGACTGAGTGCAGACTGTCAATTTGCATTTTAGGGTATTTTCATCCATATCGGTTCAACTGTTTAGAAATTACAGCACTTTTTGTACATAGTCCACCCATTTTAGGGGACCAAAAGTATTGGGACAAATTCACTTATATGTGTATTAAAGTAGTTAGAAGTTTAGTATTACTAACACGCAATGATTACATCAAGCTTGTGACTCTACAAACTTGATGGATGCATTTGCTGTTTGTTTTGGTTGTTTCAGATGATTTTGTGCCAAATAGAAATTAATGGTAAATAATGTTTTGTGTCATTTTGGAGTCACTTTTACTGTAAATAAGAATGAAATACATTGCTTGGCCCCAAAAAATGTTGCACACACTAATATTTCGTTGGACCGCCTTTAGCTTTGATTGCGGCGCGCATTCGCCGTGGCATTGTTTCGACAACCTTATGCATCATTACAACATTTATTTCCGTCCAGTGTTGCATACATTTTTGGCCGATATCTTGTATTGACGACGGGAGAGTTGAACCACTCCGTAAAGTCTTCTCCAGCACATCCCAAAGACTTTCAATGGGGCTAAGGTCTGGACTCTGTGGTGGCCAATTCATGTGTGAAAATGATTCCTCATGCTCCCTGAACCAATCTTGCACAATTTGAACCCGATGAATCCTGTGATTGTTGTCCTGGAATATGCCTGTGCCATCAGGGTAGAAAAAATCCATTGATGGGATAACCTGGTGATTCAGTACATTCAGGTATTCAGCGGACTTCATTTTATTGCCACATAACGTTGCTGAACCTAGACCTGACCAATTGAAGCAACCCCAGATCATAACACTGCCTCAAGAGGCTTATAAAGTGGGCACTATGCATGATGGGTGCATTGCTTCATGCTTCCCTTCTGACCCTGACGCACCCATCGCTCTGAAATAGAGTAAATCTGGACTCATCAGACCACATGACCGTTGTCCATTGCTCCAGAGTCCAATATTTATGCTCCCTAGCAAATTAAAGCCTTTTCTTCTGATTAGCCTCACTAACAAGTGGTTTTCTTGTGTCCACACAGCTGTGTATTCCCAAATCCTGTGAGTTCTCGTCGCATTGTGCGCTTGGAAATGCTCTTACTGTCGATTTTTTACGATTCGACTTCACCAAGCGTTTAAGTGATCTCCGATCACGGGTCATTCAATATTTTTTTACGACCACATTTATTCCGCGAAGTTGACGGTTCACCACTATCCTTCCAGGTTTTAATAATGCGTCGGGCAGTTCTCAACCCAATTTCAGCAATCTCCTTAGTTGTTTTCTTTGCTTGATTCAGGCCAATAATTTCACCCTTCCGAAACACAGTAACATCTTTCCCACGACCACAGGATACGTCTTCCGACATGGTTGTTTAAGAAATGAGAAGCTACTCACTGCATCAGTTAGGGTTAAAAGAATTGTTAAAAACATATTAATCACTGCAGTAATTATTCAAATCATAGGCTCTTAAGTATTTGCTTATTTAAATCCAAACGCTGACTTTTTTAAAACGTTAGACGCACAAATATCATAACTCCAAGACATGCTAACCTCTCACCATTACAATAGGAGGAGAGGTTATCATTTCTGTAACTTTCTCACTCATCATTATTCACGATTAATTCAGGACTATCCGTAATCATGGTAGCATCCACATTAATGTAGATGTGTTTAGTAATATACTCTATTCTTATTTACAATAAAACTTGGCACCAAATAATCTGAAACACAACAGAAACAAACAGCAACTGCATCCAACAAGTTTTGTAGAGTCACAAGATTGATGTAATCATTGCGTGCTAGGAATATGCAAATACTAAACTTTTGACTACTTTAATAAGCAAGTGAATTTGTTCCAAAATTTTTGGTCACCTAACATGGGGGGACAATGTATAAAAAAGGTTGTAATTTCTAACGATATGGATGAAAATATCCTGAAATCATAGCTGAGAGTTTGCACTTTGACCTCATAGTCATTGTATCATTTCAAATCCAAAATGCTGTACAGAGCCAAAACAACAAAAAATGTGTCACTGTCCCAATACTTTTGGAGCTCACTGTATGAACACAAATAGCAATTAACACGCTTGGGGCATTATTCACATTTTCAACTCTGCTGTGGCGGCTATACAGTATAAATAGTGGAAGGCTGTGGGTAATTTATCCTTGTTTATCGATTACAGCGATAACTGGGTAATTCAAATTGAAGCGTGTTTTTAAAGTCTAGATTTCCCATTCAATTAATTTTCTACAATTATCCTTCCCACATGGGAATGAAACTATGACAGCAATTACTTATCAAAATGACAGTAATTTAACATAGGCTAGGATACCATTTGTTTCAATTTACATCATTTTTATATGGTCTCTCTGCCCTCCAGGAGACCATATAATGACTCCATGCCATCAAACTGAATACCGGTATGCAATCAAACTGTGTAGTTTATATAGCATTTAACTAAAGCCATTTATGAAGTATTACATACAGATTTAATCAATGAAGAGCATCATGGGGGGGGGGTGGGGGGTGTATCTCTTCTCCATAATAACCACTAGTAATGCCTGAGTGTATAAATGTCATAAACCTAGCAGCAGCATTTGCTAGTCCATAGTCACAGCAGGAATGTGGCTATGATGCATGTAATGGTATCAGCATACACACACACACACACACCAGGGGCACCGTCCTAGGATATCATATCTGTAATTAGCTATCGCTGTTAAAGACATCGCTGTGGAAGGAAATCCATCTCTGAAGGGATCATTTAGCTCCCTTTAATGTGAGATGAGTAAATGTAACATGCTGAACGTGGCCTACTGGTGTAAGAAGACATCTACTCTCTGACGTGTGGGTAGAGTATCAACAGCTCTCGTTTTAAGATTTCATCATTGGCTTCTGCACTGTCCCTAGTTTTATATGATGTTTGCATCTCTCTACCTGTTTGAGCTGGGTCATTAGTGTATCCGTGCTGGAGTGCACCAGTTTCTTCTCCTCCCCTTCTTTCTTCCTCTTCTTGTAGCGAGAGGCTGGCCTCTCCCCTCCTTTGGGGTTCCTCTTATTCCTGCCTTTCTTCTTCTCCTGTCCTGTGAGCAGTGGTCCTGGGAACTCTGGGAGGCCAGAGAGCTGTCCGTCTGAATACGCCTGGGAGAAGGTAGAAGATGACTTTGTCAATTGTCATAGAGACACTGTCTCGCTTATCGCCAATCACAAAAATACAGCATCATCTATATTAAAACATGTCATTGTAAAGGATGATACCCCGCTGTTCATAAATAACTTTTACAATTCACAACTCTTAAGCCTTTTGGGTATTTCACCCAACACCACCATTATATTCAGCCGGAGAAGATTTGAGAGACCATTTCATGAATCATGACTCAGCCTAAAATAATGCCTCTTACTATGACTCACAGCAGTTTGTCACAAGCAGCAACCCACCCAACTGATTCACTGAACCAGACTCTGAGCACGCTTGGCTGTGACTCACACTGGCTGCTCATCTACCTACACTACATAGCAAGCTAGCGGTCACTGTGACTCAATGGAGGCTGGTGGAGGGAGAAATTGGATGACAGACTCATTGTAATGAATGGAACTGAACCGTTCCATATGCTCCATTCCAGCTGTTGCAATGAGCCTTCACCAACCTCCACTGCCGTGCTTCATCTGCCAGACAGACTCACCCCGTTGCTGTCCATGGAGCTCTGCCTTAGCAGCAGGGCCTTGCAGTCTGCATCCGCCTCCTCTTCCTCAGACCTCAGGCTCTTGCCTGACCGTTGGTGGGGAAGCCCTGGCCCATTAAGAGGCGTCTGCTTGTTCTTCAACAGGTGTTTGAGGAGCTCGTTGTTACCCCCAGATTCCCCTTGCACCTCCCCGCCGTGGGAGGGGCTCTGTGCTGTAGCTCCACCCTCCTCTTTCACCGTGCCCATCCCTGAGCCCATGTGGGAGGAGGCGCCATATCTGGGTCCGTGGCACTCAGTGCTCTCAGTCTGCTCCAGCTTGATGTTGCTGAGGATGCGCTCCTGCTCCAGAGCCTGGGCCCTGGCTAGGGCGATGTCTGATGGGAGGCTGCCCATCCCTCCAGAGGGCTGCCTCTCCAGCTCTGAGTGGCTATGGCTGGGGGTAGAGGTGGATGATCCCAGTAAGGGGGACCTGGAGAGGTCCTGGTCCCCAAAGAGGTGGGCGTTGTTCCTGGTGGGTGTGGAGGATGTGTCTGACCGGCAGGGCGTCAGAGGGGCAGTCAGGTCAGAGCGCGGCGTGGAAGGCGTTTTGACCGAATCTGCGTCGTCATTGTCTTTCTTCTTCTTCCTGTTCCTCTTCTTCTTGCCATTCTCATCCGGGATGATGTTGGAGTAGAGCTGGATCAGAGACTGACCCGAGCCGGGGAAGTTGGAAGGTAGGGGCGTGGTGGAGTCGCCGCCCCCAAATGGAGGGCCTTCCCGGGGCATCTGTGGCATCATGCCTGGGCCACTGAACCGCCGGGGTCTGGGTGGACCCTGGGCAAAGTTACCCTGTAGTACCATGTTATCAGGCCCAAAACCAGGTCCCATGTCCTGAGGAATCATCCCATTACCCATTATGGCCCTCCGGTCTCCGCCTTGCATGAAGGCCCCGGGAGGAGAGCCCATCCCTGGCTGCATGGGGAACATCGGTCCTAACTGCTGCATGAAGTCCTGGGGCAGCTCAGCATTGAAGAACGGCATCTGAGAGAGGTCAGGTCCCAGCATGCCTTGCTGTTCCATCTCCATGCGTTGTTTTAGGGTGCGCTGGCGTTCTACTTCTTGCATTAGCTGGACCCTCTGCCTCTCCTGCTGCTCTCTCATCCTCTCCCGACGCTCTCTCTCCTGGAAGCCCTCACTGAACGGATTGTTGTCGTCAAACTTCAAACCAGAACCCTGTGGGGGTTTGACCCCGCCGGGTTGAGCCTGAGGCTGGTTTTCCATGGGCATCTGCTGGGGCATTTGGGGAGGCATCTGCTGGGGCATTTGGGGAGGCATTTGCTGGGGCATCTGGGGGGGCAGCTGAGGTAGGTTGACCATGGGCAGCTGAGACTGGTGAGCTGGGTTCCCCATGGGAACCTGAGGGGGCATAATGGGTCCGCCCATGGGCATGGGAGCTCCAGGATGCCAGCCTGCTGGTGCGTTGGGCATGGGCATTCTTTGCGGAGGGGCGTTTGGTTGGCCTGGATGGATTGGCACCTGCTGCACCATGGGGTTCATAGGTGGGTGGTTCATTGGAGGCCCGCTTGGTACCATGCCGGCAGGCCCGCCTTGTATTGGTGGCATCCCTGGCACTGCTGCTGGCATCACAGTGGGAGGCATGCCACTGCCGCTCTGCTGCTGCTTCACTCGATACTCCTCTATCAGGTCAGCGTGATCTTTCTGCTGCTTCCGGATCTGAAAGAACAAGAACCAAACATATATATTACATAAGAACATGGACAAACAGCTGCCAAGACAGCCAATAAAAATTCAACATTTTTATTGGCATAATTCAATGCATAATTATGACAATAACAGGGAGCCTTGAAAGGATGTCTGGTCAACTGAAGGAAAAAAAACGTAGGATCTCAAAACTTAATTCCAAACGAGGGCAGTTTGAGGGTTGAATTAGGGGCATAGTCTAGTGTGAGGGTAGGACAGGGGTATAGTACTGATGAAGAAAGTGAAAGAAAGAATGAAAGTGTCTTCATCAACATTATGTACCTGCTCCAGCTGTTTCTGCACTATACCCTGCTGCTCAGTCACGTGTTTGAGCTGCTCTGCGTCCTCCTCAGGGAACTCCCTCCCAGCCTTCTTGGCTGTCCTCTGCTTGGCACACAGGGCCTTCTTGGACTTCCTGTGGGCTCCGATCTTCTCCTCCAGAAACTTCTGCTGCATCTGGAGCAGCTGCTGAGTCTCCTGGAGCCACTCCTCATACTGAACCTTCTGAGCATTGTCTGAGGGGGAGACAGAGTGAGTTTTCATAGTACATCACAATATTTATTACAAAAGCCTTTTGGGCTAAGCTATTTTACTATGGCTCATGAATCAGAAATAACATTCACAATCGTCAGTAAATGTATAAGAGTTGAACTTACTGACAAAACCTGGTCCAAAATTGGGAGGATTGGGCCTTGTCACCGAGGGTGTCAGCTTGCCATCCTGGTTTTGAAATTGACAAACAATAAATTGTTGTTAGAATTCTAGTTTTCCTAACATGCTTTGTGTATGAAAGATGACATAAGAGATCTGACTTGGTTAAGTGTTTCAGTTACCTGTCCAACGGCCTGTGGAGGAACAGGGGTGCTTTCAGGACATGGTGCCACAGGACCAGGTTGAAACCTGTTCATGACCATCGCTGTCATGCCCATGTTGTTTTGAACCATGACTTTGTTGATGCCTTTCAGAGCGACCATCTTTGCTTTCATAATAGGGTCAGTGATGGCGTCAAAATCTGCAGACAAAAAAAAGACGTGTGGTCAGCAACTTGCCCATTAGAAAAGACACAAATTCCTCTATGCATATTTTATTTAACTAGGCAAGTCAGTTAAGAACAAAGAACTCTTGCTCAAGTGCACATCGGCAGGTTTTTCACCTTGTCTGCTCGGGTATTCGAACCAGCGACCTTTCGGTTACTGGCCCAACGCTCTAACCACTAGGCTAGCTGCCGCACCGTATCACTTACATTTATCCTGTTTACTGCTCATACAAAATGTGAAAGTAAACAAATCTTTTGAACTGGCATAAAGAAAAATGTCTAGTTACCGATGTTAGCAAAAAAGGAGTCACTAGAGGAGCGTTGTCTGATCATGGCCTGCATCTGCCTCTGCTGCTGCTGCTCCTGCCTCTCCTGGTCCAGCAGGTCCTGCAGGAGGAGGGGCTGCTCCTCCAGCAGCAGGGGTCTGTGCCCCCCTGGCCCCGCCTGGCCCAATGTCTGGGCCAACAGGGCCTGCTGAGCCGGGGTCAAACCACTCTGGTCCATCTCAAAGGTAGACATGGATGCTTCTCCTTCTTCTCCAAGTCCAGAGTTGTTCTGAGTGTCTTGGTTTGGCTGTGTCACAGAGCTACCACTGCCTTGATTGTCACAGGTGGAGTCCTCTGGTTGCTGCTTGATTAGTAAGCTAGAGAGCACTGGCGTGGAGTCAGAGAGCACTCCTGATTGGTTGTTAGTGTTTACATCTGCTTGTTGTTCTGTCCTCTCATTGGACGTCTGAGGCAGGTTGTCTTTGTCCTCCATTTTGATCTTCTGCTCCGAAGGCAGGGAGGAGGTGGAGCTCTGGCTGCAGCTCACTTCCTGTTTCACATCCGCTGACGTGGAAGACTTCTCGGCCGTTCCACCTGACTTCCCAATTCCAGATGTCAAATTGGAGAAGGAAGATGCAGCACCACCACAGCTAGAGCTCCTCTTCTCAGACAAGGCCTTCTGGAAGTCAGAGGCGTCGCTGTGGTCTTCCATGGGGTCACTAAGGTCCAGCTCCTCGTTGAACATGTCCTTCTTAACGTCGTCCAGGTCGGGGTCCGTGTATGCGATGATGTCGAACTTCCCTGACGTCAGGAAGTCGTCCAGGTGCAGGTCATTGGTCTCTAGGTCCAGGTCTTTGCCATCTTCTTCAGGATCCAGGTTTAAGTTGTCCAGATCGGCATCGACTAGGTCTTTCACCTCAACGTCTTCCAGGTCTTTGACGGCCGATTCGACCGTGTCCAGTTTGTCCTCCACTCCGTTGTTGTTGTTAGCCATGGAGACTCCTCCCTGACCATCACTCTTCCCAGCAGAAGGCCCAGTTATCATCATAGAGGAAGCTGACATACCCTGGGTCTCGTTCGAAGCAGGCTGGCTCATGGACCTCATCAGTTGGGCTTGCCTGGGCATGGCTCCCCCTTGCATCTGGGCCTGCTGCTGCTGGTGTAGGATCTCCATGCTGGAGGACAGCTGGCCTTGGCTCATCTGCTGGTCCCCCAATGAATCTATCATCATCCTGGGGCCTTGGTTTGGAGGGAACCTGAATTCAGGCCCTCCCATGAAACCAGGAGGCCTCTGGGGCTGGAGGTCGGGATCCATGTTGTTCCCTTGCATGCTAGACGACCCGAAAGGGAGACGAAGCCTGCTGTCAGGGGCTCTGTGTCTCAGCTCGATGAAAGGCTGGCCCATGATGTTGTGCTGTTGCATTGGCACACCGCTAGGCGGGAAATGCTGGGGTAGCCCCATAGGGTTGTTAGGGTGGCCCCCCATAGACTTGGCCATGTCTACAGACATGGAGCGTCTCATCCCCGGGTGGATGTCCTGCATGGGGTGAGGGCCTCTGGGGAAGAACTCCTGGCCTCCATGAGGTCCCGGCCCAACAGGTGGAAATGCAAACCTGAGCAATCGAAAGAAGAACAAAAAAAAATGTCAATACATATTCCAGTGCCGAGTTTCCTCCGACTCATTCAATCTAGAGTGACAATTTTTTTCGTAGACTAAGAAATTCATGAGTCATACAAAAGATTAAGTCTGTAAGGACAGAAATTCCAGTTACAAACCTTGGCCCCTGATGTCTGATATTAGGATCACCCGGGTATTGTCCTCTGGGGAACTGGCCCTCATTAGGGAAAGGGCCTCGCTGGTCCCCTGGGAAGGATCCAGGTGCAGGGAACCTCATTGGTCCCCTCATGGGGCCCGGCCCAGGGTAGGGTGGAGGGGGCCGGCTGAACATCTCGCCCTGTTGTCCGTGGCCCTCATGCGGCCAGGGTCGAGGTGTCCCAGGGCCAGGGGCCACCATACCAGCGTTCTCCTGGCGGATGGCACTCCTCTGCTGCTGCTGCTTCAGGATCAGCTCTCGAATACGTTGGCGCTAAATAAAACAACACAAGCTGTCAGATCTCCATCTAGATAATTCATGTTTCAATGCTGAATATTTTATATAATTTTTTTTTTTTTTAAGTGTTAGAAATGTATTCGCTATTAATCACTGTGGCTTCAAGCTTTCCATGTTTATTTAAGTGAATTCTGAAATGGTTGAAATGTATTTGAAAGATAATACTTTAAATTAAGATAAGAGTCATTTAAACAGCGTCAGTCCTCCTACCTGTTTGAGTCTCTCCTCACTGTCGGCAAGAGAAACACTCTGAACCTCAGAGGGGGCTCCAAGCATCTGGGAGGGGTTTTGCAACTGTCCTCCAGGGTCCTGGCCTTGCTGCTCTTTCATCTCTGGTCTCTCTGCTGGCTGAGGACGTGGGGTCATGGGCGCCTGCTCGTAAGGATCATGGATAGGTGTCTGGTTGGGCCGTCTGGACGGCGACGGAGAGAATCCATCATCGGCAATCCCACCGTGATGGTTTGGTGTCTTTGACCCAGGGTGTGGAAAGGGAGCATCTTGGAGCCTAATGTTTTGAGGAGGGGAGAAGGGATCCTGGTTCCCCATGAGACCAGGCCTCTGCCCCTGCAGCCTGCCCAGCCTGTCAGACCCCATCACTGGCTGCGGGGTGCTTGGAGCCTGGGCGTACGGGTCATTCAGCATGGGCCTGGGGGTCTGGGAGAACATGTCACCGCTTAAAGGCCTGGGTGTTCCAGGTTGACTAGCGTAGGGATCCATGGGGGCTAGTCCCTGGCTGCCTGGGGACTTTGAGAACCTGGGGGGCCGAGGGGTACCAGGTTGCTGTGTGTAGGGGTCCATGGAGTGCCCAGGGGACATCCTCTGACCGAGGGGCAGGGGGTGTGGGTGAGGGTGGTGGAACTGATTCATACCAGGGCGAGGAATGTTGGGCTGCTGGGAATAAGGGTCAGAGGACTGGCTGTAGTTGTCATTTGGACGAGGAGTGCCTGGAGGTCGAGCGTAGCCAGACTCAAAGAATGGTCTGTTTCCAGGAAGTTGGCTGATAAGGTCATTCACAGGTCTAGGGGTACCTGGCATCTGAGCATAGGGGTCTGAGGAGGGTCCTGGGGGTTGGGCAAAGGGGTCATATGTGAAGTGGTCGGGCCTTGGGGTAGAGGGAGCATGGGCGTAAGGGTTTCGGTTGGGTAACTGTCCCATTGGGCTGGGCTGGGGGAAGGGGTGGCCCTGGGCATGGTGGTGGGCCATCCTTGGTGGACTGGTGAAGCTATCATGAGGTCGTGGGGTCACAGGGGCCTGAGTGTAGGAGTCTCCCTGCTGAGAGAACCGGTCTGAGGGATGAGGCATTGGTCTGTTGAAGGGGTCCTGGGCCTGGGGTGGAGGCATGGGGGTCTTGAACAAAGACTGAGGGACTGAGCCCTGCTCGTTGCTCCCCGGGATGGGAGCTAATAGAGGTCTGGAGTAAGGGTCTGACAGGATCATCCTGTTCTGAGCCATCCGTTGGTAGGCCTCTTGGCGGATCATGGGTCTAGAGTAAGGGTCTCCCCGCACTGGAGAGCCCATTAGGGGCCTTCCCTGTGGACCCTGGTTGACTCTGGGTGGGCACATAGGCTTCAGGAAGGGGTCAATGTCCCCAGCAACAGGCCTGGGGGTGTCAGGGGGCTTGGCATAGGGATCCATCTCCCTACTGATAGAAGTGGGGGAGCCGAAAGCCTCGTGAGCCGGAGACGTGAGCCTCCCTCTGTCCTGTTGCTCCATTAGAGAGGTGGGAGACTTCCCAGACTCCATGGACATCCTGCGACACACGCTGGGCCCCAGAGTTGGAGGCCTGGGGGTCCCCACCATCTTGACATAGGGGTCCCAGGGAGAGGAGGGTCTGGAGCCAGATGAGCCTGGGGAGAACACCTGGGGGGACTGGGGCTGAGAGGACCCCCCTGAGGGAGGGGGAGGAGGGGGCCGCAGGAACACGTCTTCAGGGGGCCCCGAGGTGGGCGTCCCTGGGAGTTGACGTCGGATGAAGCCCTCTTTCCCCCCGGTGCTGTGCTGCATGGGGGACATGCTGCCGTTGCTACCGTGCTGGGAGGAAGGGCTCTGGTTGCCGCTGTTGTTACCGTCTCCCTCTGATTGGCTGCCTGACTGCTGCTGCTGCAGCTGCTCGTTCTTCACCTGCTCCAGCTTCTGGGTGGCTTCGATCTTGGCTTGCTGCCTGCTTTTCTGTCTCATTTGCTGTTGTAGGAACAGAATGAAAAGGAAAAACATGTTTAGTCTTTCAAATAGTACCTGAACAAGCAACACGTTTGCTTAGCACCCTAAATCCCCAAAGACCAAAAAGGAGACTATTAAAGTACTGTTTTTTCTTCTTCTTTTTTTTTGGGGGGGGGGGGGGGCGACTTCCTAAACTGCATCTCAACTGGTTGCATCTCTCACACACTAGCATACTAACCTGCCTGCACACACTACTACCTCACCTCTCTGAATACAACCTTACCTGTCTAAACTTCCACTCTTGCTCATGCTCTGACTCTTTGGGTTTCAAAGGGTCCTTAAAGAGCAAGTCTGTGTCTAGCGGTATGTTGAGGTCAAACACCTCGTTGGGTGGCTGCAGCGAGGCGGGTGGCTGCTGGGACTGCTGCCTCTTCAGACTCTCGTTGGACATCTGGACCTTGTTGATGCGCAGAGCAGCCCGGTTGTCCCTCGCCTTTTGCTGCAGAGCAAAATCAGTCGCAGACACACACAAACGTGCGGACACACACAGAAGAGATCATTTCATTTAGTGCAACGGAAACCTTTGGAGACTATTGCTAGTTTTTTTCAGTAGATTTTTAAATCAAGCGCAGGTCCTTAAAACAGATCAAATTACTTCTCATGAATGTATTTACAGGTTCCGTGTGAGGTTAACACTGAGAACCGTGGTTCTTCTGTTAATTGGTTCATCTGTGAATGGCTGGATTTGAAATAGCACTGGCAACAGACTATTTTAGTCTGACTCGTAAAAAAATACCAGATCAGACTCAATTATTTGGGATTTTCACATTTCCAATGTAATCTAAACAGAATGAAATGCATCTTACCACATATGGGGCCCTGTCTTGCGAACTTGCTTTTCTCCACAGCTTTGCAATCTGTTTGACTCTTGTAGACCAGTCTAAAATGACAAGATTTGGTTTATATTAGACCAACAACAGGCTGCAGCTCAAAAGGGACATCTGATTACATCTTCAATTGTAATTGATATGAACAGAGGTGTGACTGGGACACACACCTGGGAACTCATCCTTGAGGCTGGGGAAGTTGACATTGGTGTAGAGGACAGGGGCCACAGTGGCTAGCTCCCCCAGCGTCTCCTCTTTCTCCCACTTCAGTGTGCTCCTCTGGGCGTTGGACATGGCCTCCGCCTCGCCCCCCTCAGCCCCAGGAGGAGGGATGGGGCCTGGGCCACCCTGAACAGGACCAGGATCCCCCTGCCACGGACCAACTGCCTCTCTGGCCATCTGATTAAACTTCCTGCAGGAAGGACACAAGAAAAGGGATTTGAGCAATATACGAAAATATGTAGTCATCACTGAGGAAAAATGTACTTACAACGACTGAGATGTGGTTGTCCCACCTAGCCATCTTAAGATGAATGTACAAACTAAGTCGCCCTGGATAAGAGCGTCTGCTAAATGACTAAAATGTAAATGTAATGCAGATACATTCAAATACTATCAGGCATGTATGACATAGCATTCATTACAGTTTGCCAGATCATTATGTGGATAGAGAGAGTGCTTTCCACAGAAAGGTAAGAGTTGCAGTTAGTACCTTGGATTGTCAGTGAAAGGCATGCGGTGGAGGGGAGAGAAGTTGTCTGGGATACATGGATGTGCTCCGGGATGGGACGGATTCAGAGGGAATCGTTGGTTAGGTCCCATCAGCCCGTTTATCATTGGCATCCGTGGAAACATGGCATTCCCTGTATGGGAAAACACGTGATTATTGCAATGCATTACTTCGGACAAACCATGGTCACGTGACAAGCAACCTCACCTGAGACCTGCATTGGCTCCCAGAGCTAATGCCTAGGCTTTATCTCAGTGGGTTATCTTGTGGTCACATAGGTCTGATCAAAAATTCAGAGAAGAGCAAAAGACTGCCAGTAACTGCTACAGGATCAATATAGATATCATACCTGCGTGAGGGTGTGTAATGGTGGCTCCGGGTGGGCCGTGGGGGTGAGGCATCTGTGGTGGATGGCTGGTGCTGGGGCTCAGGACAGCAGTGAACAGGTCCTCCACGTCCTTCCCCTCCAGCTCTACGGAGGGGGCAACACCAGATACAACACAGTTAAAACTGATAGAAACAATACTAATGTTTGGTTATGTATAACCCTGGTTCTCTGAAGGAGCGGGACGGATAGAATGATTACATAAAGTTTAATTACTAATAACCAACCTGGTATTTTGTAGAGTTTGCTGAGAATCGATTCTAAAACCAGAAGAAAAATTGATTATTTACCTCAGTAAATGGATACTCAGAGATCAGAGCTAGATAGATGGATAGATAGATAGATACTTTATTTATCCCCGAGGGGAAAGTTCTTCTATACCAAGAAGTGAAGTGTGACCACCAGGTCTCGTACTGACCGTCAGCCATTTCCAACTCTGGGCTGAAGATCCTGTCCAGATGTTCATCTGGGAGCGTACGGGGTGTCCTCTGGCCGGAATGAGACTGGGGGTGCGCTAGGGAGCTGTCTGTCAGGGGCCCAATGTCCAGACCAGCTGACGAAAGACACACAGATGTACACACACAGACACATTCAAAACACACATTGTTAGCAAAGATACACATGATGCCATAAGTCTATGATTCTGTGTTTATTCTCTGTATAACGTAGATTAACAATTTTTATTAGAACTTTAATTAGCTAATAAGCTTTGAATCTTATTTGAATAAAATAAAAAGGGGAATATCTGCATTGTGTGGAAATGTAATTAAGATTATAAGCAACAGTGCAAGATTAGCAGAATTCCTCATGAAGGCTATCCTTCGAGATTCATCTCCAAATCTCATCATAATCTCTACTATCCTCTCAAAACACATGACAACCATCTACCTATCAACGTCAGGACGACTGCTGCAAACTGAGCTACCAAGACCTTTTCTTTAATCAAAGAAATACTGAGTGCATTTTAAGTTACATTAAGAAGTATTTACTGAGAAAGAACCAAGGATGCATATTGGCCTCAGTGGAGTTGCTAAGCCATTCTCCACCAATCACAGAGCAGGGACGAGAGAGAATGAGACCTTCGTTGTCATCACTATATTGAAGGCCACTCACCAAGGCCTCTCATTCTCTCTAAATCGTTTGCCTCTAAACTGTCCATTTTCTGAGTTTGAATAGAGTGCGTCCTTGACTTATTGTTTCAGTAACAATCTGAATCACTCATGTTTCTAAGGTCGGTTTGCTTTAAATGTCACAAACTGAACCAAAAACCAAACAGAGGCTGGGAACACCTTTTATACAATTGAAGTCAGAAGTTTACATAGACTTAGGTTGAAGTCATACACTCAGATTTCATGTTAACAAACTATAGTTTTGGCAAGTCGGTTAGGACATCTACTTTGTGCATGGCACAAGTAATTCTTCCAACAATTGTTTACAGACAGATTAATTCACTTATAATTCACTATATCACAATTCCAGTGGGTCAGAAGTTTACATACACTAAATTGACAGTGCCTTTAAACAGCTTGGAAAATTCCAGAAAATGATGCCATGGCTTTAGAAGCTTCTGGTAGGCTAATTGACATCATTTGAGTGAATTGGAGGTGTACCTGTGGATGTATTTCAAGGCCTACCTTCAAACTCAGTTCCTCTTTGCTCGACATCACGGGAAACATTTTTTAATAAATGAGCCAAGACCTCCACAAGTCTGGTTAATCATTGGGAGCAATTTCCAAATACCTGAAGGTACCATGTTCATCTGTACAAACAATAGTATGCAAGTATAAACACCATGGGACCACGCAGCCGTCATACCGCTCAGGAAGGGGACGCGTTCTGTCTCCTAGAGATGAACGTACTTTGGTGCGAAAAGTGCAAAACAATCCCAGAACAACAGCAAAGGACCTTGTGAAAATGCTGGAGGAAACAAGTACAGAAGTATCTATATCCACAGTAAAATGAGTCCTATATCGACATAACCTGAAAGGCCGCTCAGCAAGGAAGAAGCCAGTGTTCCAAAACCGCCATAAAAAAGCCAGACAACGGTTTGCAACTGCACATGGGGACAAAGATCGTACTTTTTGGAGAAATGTCCTCTGGTCTGATGAAACAAAAATAGAACTGTTTGGCCATAATGACCATTGTTACGTTTGGAGAAAATAGGGGGAGGCTTGCAAGCCGAAGAACACCATCCCAACCGTGAAGCACGGGGGTGGCAGCATCATGTTGTGGGGGTGCTTTGCTGCAGGAGGGACTGATGCACTTCACAAAATATATGGCATCATGAGGAAGGAAAATTATGTGGATATATTGAAACAATATCTCAAGACATCAGTCAGGAAGTTAAAGCTTCTCAAACGGGTCTTTCAAATGGACAATGACCACAAGCATACTTCCAATGTTGTGGCAAAATGGCTTAAGGACAACAAAGTAAATCTATTGGAGTGGCCATCACAAAGCCCTGACCTCAGTCTTATAGAACATTTGTGGGCAGGACTGAAAAAGCGTGTGTGAGCAAGGAGGCCTACAAACCTGACTCAGTTACACCAGTTCTGTCAGGAGGAATGGGTGAATTTTGGCCCATTCCTCCTGACAGAACTGGTGTAACTGAGTCAGGTAACTGACTCAGTTATTGTAACTTATTGTGGGAAGCTTTTTAAAGGCAATACTACCAAATACTAGTTGAGTGTATGGAAGCTTCTGACCCACTGGGAATGTGATGAAAGAAATAAAAGCTGAAATAAATAATTCTCTCTACATTTCATATTCTTAAAAGAAAGTGGTGATCCTAACTGACCTAAAACAGGGAATTTTTACTAGGATTAAATGTCAGGAATTGTGAAAAACTGAGTTTAAATGTATTTGACTAAGGTGTATGTAAACTTCCGACTTCAACTGTATGTGAGAGGCTTTTGTTGACCACATGACAGCTTGCACAAAGAAGCACTCACACCACCAATGTGCGGGGACACACACACACACACACCCCAATGTGCGGACACACACACACTCACACTCCAATGTGCGGACACACACACACTCACACCCCAATGTGCGGACACACACACTCACACCCCAATGTGCGGACACACACACTCACACCCCAATGTGCGGACACACACACTCACACCCCAATGTGCGGAAACACACACTCACAAACAGGTCCTCGCTTCCTAGACTTGAGCGATGAAGCCAGCCTAATTAAAGAGCGTGCCACACATACAGTAAATGAATGAGAATGTACTGTTGCTACTAAGACCATGGAGCCCTTACCAAAAGGAGGTGGTGAGGTGTCAACTTGGAAATGGCAAAAATCAAGACCTACAGGAACAGAACCCACATGAAGACAAGATGAGTGAATAAAACTGAATATTGGAGACAGAGCAAGCAAACCAAACTGGAAAGAAATGCATAAAACACACCTGAAACAACACGATCAAACAAAACCCAAGATGAACAAAATAATTATGAAAAGTACAAGACAAATGAATGTGAATAAATGTGACATTTTGAAAAGACAAGACAGCAAGACATCCCAGGCTGGCAGTAAACTCTTCCCACTACGACAGCCTCAGAGATCAGTGTCATACCAGAGTCACCCGTCTGTTTCCCCAGCATTCCCAGGAGGTCTGCATCCGTGTTGAGAACCTCAGACAGATCCACTAGAGGTTCTTCAACGGGCTCTGTGGATGAGAAAACAGACAGTCAGGAACCACAGCATGGATCAATGGACAAGTGTGTGTGTGTGTGTGTGTGTGTATGTGAATCTGTGCTTCTATGTGTATCTGTGTAGTACATACGAGGTCCTGGTGGTCCGGCGTGTCTGGACGTGGCCGAGGCTGCACTGAGCAGGGGGTCCAAGGAGGGGTCCAAGAAGCTGGTGGCGGGTTGCTTCCTGTCCCTCTGGGGCTCGGCTCCGGCCCTTGCTTTGCCCTCCTCCATTAGGCCAGACTCCACCGCCTGCTGCCTGCTCTGCTTGCTCTTATCCAGCAGGTCCTTACCGAAGAACGCCTCCTAGACAACACAACATGGTTCAATTCTCCATAGACCCCCCATACTTCAGGATAACTGTCAACCTTTATCACCTCCCACCTTTTATCAAGAGACACAGAAACGTGATCCATCCCTTCACGGCACTGATTTGATTAATTTATTTTTTATATGCTATGCAGAACAGAGTTGACAAGGAGACGCATTGAGGCAAACGCTTTTGCTGCTATTGCCACTACTAGTGTCAGTGGACTCTCTCGCTCTCTACCAGTGTAGATGGATCCACGTCGCTATCTCTCCTATCAGCAATGTCTTCTCTCTCCAGTGGATGGACCCGTGACTGCTGCAGCCAAACCACTGTGCTGGGACATTAAAACCCTAGCTAACCATTTCAATAATTAATCTAATGTGCTCCTCTGTGTTGGGTGTCGGGAACCTTTAAGTTTTACTTGGTCTCTGGGCCTTCCTGCTGTGGAGTACAGACCAGCAGTGACAGACGCCCGTGGCTTAACGCACCTCCTTACATCTCATCTGTTTCGGGCCGACACAAGGTGGCATAGAGCTCGAGACTAGAGAGGAAGGGAGGGGGAGAGATAAATAGAGAGGGAGAGAGAGAGGGCGAGAGAGATAGAGGAACGCGCTCCCGACGTCCTCCCTCCCCAACCACGCCCCAAAAAATGTCACTTACCTTTCCTACTAGCACTGACGTTGCTGTACAATTAGTACTTGATACGTTTGCGATACGTTGTCTCACCTAGCTATCTTAAGACTAATGTACTAATTGTATGTCGCTCTGGATAAGAGCGTCTGCTAAATAACAAAACACACGCGTAAAAGTAATACGTAGATTCCCAACCCTAAAAGAGGCCATTTGGAGAGGAAGATCAGAGTAGTGGAGGATGTAAAGCTATCCACTGAGGGTAACTACTGCAGGCATTCTCTCCCACTTTAAGAAAGCACTAAGACGGGGCTGCCGTCTCCAATGGTTAATCTTTAAGTTGTTGCCAGGCAGTATGCAGAGTATTATCTGTATTCTCAGGCCTCCCATTGGGTGAGGTAGAACTACATTTTATGTAAATGCAACATAACGTTCCAGGCTGTTAGTGTACTACTGCATCTATGCACAACTTCCAAATCACATAAACACGGAGGCAAATGTCGGAGTCATAATGTAGATGTGGGACTGACCTGCAGGTAGGTGGGAAAGGCCTCCTCTAGCTTGGTTTTCTTCTTCCTGTAGCGTTTCTTGATCTTCTCTGGGACCTCCAGCCCAGGGGGAGTCTCATCCAAAGGGGTGTCAGGCAGCACCTCTCCCCAGCCTGTAGTAGGGACAGAACATTTGGTTCAGAATCTTGTCCTTAAAAATATAGAATCTGTTTATGTATTCTACAAGAAAACAAAAATCACTAGCACCAACGATTAGAACAAGAGTAACGGAGGTAGAAATAGGATATTCAGGCAAAAGCACTTGAAGATGCACTGGACTTCTGTGAGAACTGACCCTCCTCCTTTCCTGTGGGGGGTTCAGAAACAGAGCCAGAGGAATCCTTCCTGCTCAGGGATCGTTTGGCCTTGCCTAGGCTCAGGCCCTTGCCTGGACCCTGACCTGGACGGCTCCGCTGGCGCACCATGAAGCCACCGATGCCTGAGAAAGAGATATTCAACAATGATCCAACATAACTAACAATCACTCCATACTCTCCAACTCTTCCAGTAAAAAGCTTATAGACAAATTGGGGGAGATTAGATTGCTGGTTCCTAGCAAGTAAAATATCCAAATTGTCATACAAGTTATCTTTTATTAGAATGCTACTGATCTGTTTAATTTGGAAATTGGTCATGGGGGGACAACGAACACGTGGGTCTTTTAATTGGTGTTTCAATAAAGCACTGCTCAATGCTTTTCGGTAGAATTATTATTACATTTTCTTACATTTAACCTTTATTTAACTAGGCAAGTCAAGTCAGAAACATCTTTAATGTAGACTAGAGAAAACACCAGAAACCCCAAAATGAGCCCTCTTTCTTTTTTTCTTTCTTTGCTTCCCAGGACTTGTCTTGTCGTCCCTGAGCTAGGCTGGCTGTGAGGCACGTACTGCACCATTTCACGCTCCAGAAGAGCTGTCTCCTCCAATCAGGTGCCCTACCCGGCCGGTACGGCTTCCTCTTCCTTTTCTTGCTGTCGTCGGCCCCTTTCGACTTGTCTTCTGCTGGCTCTCGCTCCGGGCTCGAGTCCGACTTCCCCTCGCAGTCCAGAGAGAGGTCCGTCTCTGTGAGTGAGTGAGTGAGTGATTGAGTGAGAGAGAGGTGATGAGCAGACAGCCAAGGGGCACTACCCAGCAGTCTGCAGACTGGCCCAGCAGACCCCCCTGCCCCCAAGCTACAACACCCAGGTCAATCCCATTTCAACTCCAGTCATCTTCAAGAGATTAGCCTAATTGAAATTCTGTATTTTTCAATTTTGGGAATTTACCTCATAATTAAGTTCACCCCCAACTCTACCCCACAACCGATCTGTCTGCTGTCAAGTCATGGGAATTTGAGAATGTGAAGGACTATTGCCGTTTCAGAGGAAAGGTGCAGGACTAGTGTTAATCTGTGTACAGGAAACTGGTCCAGTGACAAGCTTGTTGTATTTAAAGTCAGGTACCTCTGGTTACATTCTCAAGCCAATCAATGACAAGTTCTAAACTGCTTAAGTTTTGTAAAAGTGCCTCATTTATTGTTTTTTTTATACTGAGCTGGGGGTAAGATCCATTAAACTATTGGGGGAAAAAAATCTATAAAGTCAGGTACCTCTGTGGTCCTCCATGTCCTCGTCCCGGGAGTGTTCTGACAGCAGGTCCAGGGGGGCCTGCAGCACTGCTACACTGTTCTGGTTGATGATCTTCAGCTTCAGCTTGGGCTTCCTACGCCGCGACGCAGGGGCTGACAGGCTCTGGAGCTGACACAAGCCCGACTCCGTCAGACACACGCCGTCCTGAGTGTACGTTCTCGCCAAGTCTGAAAGACACAAGCACACACACGACCCTAAATGAACTGGAATTAATTAATGGACTGGATTGTCCAAGTGTATTGAAAGTAGGCTTAATTAAAGGAAAACTCCACCCAAAAACTATCTGTTGGTATTTGTTTCATTAGTCAATTGTTGACATAGACCCAAAATGTTTTGCTTGTCAGCAATATCTTGAAAACTTGAAAGGCCACTCGGAGATGAAGATATCTCTCAATCGACAAGAAATATCTAGAAGAAATATGTAAAAATATAAAAAGGTAGACAGACGCATGTTCTTCTTACCCATTTCTTTAGCCTTTGTGACAACCTGCGTCATAACTGCCGGCTCAATGGACTCTCTGGCCTTGGACACTAGTGCTGTTGATGCAGTGAAGAGGGACACAAAAGCCAATGATTAATTGGCTGCAGCCTGCGAGGCTCAGATATGGTCGCGAGGCTTCAGAAGGGTATACTGTATGTAGTAGTCCTTACCCTTGGAGGTCTTGTGGACTCGGCACATGGTGCAGTCAAAGCTGCTGTCTGCTGCTTTCTCCACGTCCTCCTCCGAATGGAGACCCTGGCAGGAACCATGGATCCATCTATGGGAGAGGGAGAAGAGGTTGGGGTTAGGGTTACGACAGAGGGACGGGGGAGAAGGGAGTTGGGGTTAAGTGTACCATAGAGAGGCTGTGAGTCTCTGATGTGACAGACTGCACTTCACATTAAATGGTGGATAACATGTAAATAATAATAATAATAATAATAATAAAGATATTTGACTGGTTGGGAGGGGCAGGGGGCCCACCTGGAGCATTGGCGGCACTGAACCACAATCTCGCCCTCGCTGTAGTCCTGGAGACAGAAGGGACACGTTGCAAGGCTGGCACAGGGGGCGCATTGGGTGTAATTATTCTGCCACTCACACCTCCGGCCTGGCGAGGTGGCACCACACTGGGTGCAGGACACACACCTGCAGAACGGCACAGGAGAGGGAGTGAAGACAGTTGTCAATAAAGAGCTGAGTAGTACATGCAGGTGGTTGTACACTACGTACAGAGCATTGAGGAATAATAACTAAATCATTCATGGAGAAAAGGGAACGTTTTTTTTGTGTGTGAGGAGATGGCAAATAATCAAGTTTTGTTATTGGTACTTTGACTTCTTACTTACATCTACAAATATTGATGTTCTACTATATAGGGAATAGGGTGCCATTTGGGACACAGCCATGTTATCATAACAGGAAGAGGTTTAGGGATGGACAGAAGAGGCAGCAGTCAGCTACCCACCATTTGCACTTCCAGCTGTCCTTGGGTACGTTCTGCAGCGGAGGGTCCAGGCAGTAGGTGTGGTAGCTGATGTCACAGTCGTCACACAGCAGCAGACGGCCCGGGTCGGTGGCCTGGCCGCACGCCTCACACACCGTACACTCCAGACAGCGCCAGCCTTTATTCAACACCATCTTGGTAATCTGGGATGAGAGGAGAGGACAGGATCAGATGCGTTGTGTGAGTATATTGGCAAAAGTCCAAATTGCGTGTGCTTATCTCAGTAAAACAGTCCTATGTAATGGACATCGATATATCGCTGTCCCACTGAGCTACACTAAAGAGTTTTGCTTGCAGTAATTGGCAGCATTAAGATAGAAGCAACTTGAGCCGAGCGTCATCTGATTACGGAGTTGGCATGGCCCGTTTAATCCAGTTGACACCCACACACACTGAACCAGTCATATACAGGTTAAAATCTAGGCTACACAATTCAGAGGATTTGAAATCATTAGACGATTAACCCTAAAGCCCAATCGTAACTGGTGTTTCCATGTTTCCTTTTCTTATGTAGTGTCGATCTTCATTAAGACCTTAGAGTGGCTCTGCCACTGTAACGGATGGGGGTCTCACCTTGATGCCAACACAGAAGGGGTGGTAGCACTGCCCACACTGGGCACAAGCTAGGAGACGACCCTCAGCACCCAGACCAAAACTCCCACACACTACACACATGTCCTGAGAAGGAAACAAATGGAGTTTGCACACGATACTAGAGATTCAACGTTTCACTGGACTAGGGTAAAAGGGAATAATAGTTGAATAATTGTTAAAGGTACAGGAAATGTGTAAATTGTGTACGAATACACATGCCGACCTGTTTCAATGTGAAACTGTCGTTGCTGGAGAATATGACCACAGTGTTATGCATGGCATTCTCCTCGTCTTCCTTCACCTGGTATGGAGATTCCATGGAGGTCACCTGTATGTTATGAAGCATGATGCACACATTCACAGTCAGTATGGATTGAGAAGAATTATATGAGAAAAATGATCCTCTGATTTCTTATCGATAATACAGGGCTATAGCCTACATATCCATGGGGCTTAATTATAGGGCATGTCCTAACATCACAAGACAATGCCTAGATATAACTATTGATTGGCATTTGGCTCCGACACTAACGCTGTGTCAAAACCCTGTGTTTTTATGTTGCAGTCTTTACAGTTAGCAAATAATCTAGTCTGTTTACAATACACACCAGGAAACCTAGAACGCTAATGGATGAGGGGTAAATAAAATAGTGTTTTTTTTCTACCAGTTCATTGTAATGGATTTAGTGCGAACTAAAGTGATCAGGTTGGTTGGTGTTAGGGACATAGCCTACCCCAGGGTTGACTGTGGGATTGGCTTCGTTCTTCCCCCTGGCTCGGCCCCGCCCCCCTCTGCCCGACAGCCCCGCCCCTCTGGGTCGCCTCCTCCCCGGGAAGCCAGACCCTCGACCCTGCAGACAGAGATACACACACACACACACACCTCAGGACTCCTTCTCAACACACACACAAGACACACACAAAGATAAAACACACACACACACAGCGCACAGAGAGAAATGCACACAATTGCACAGGTCACGCTCAAGCCTCACACAGAAACACACAGGCGCGTCCTCGCTTGCTAGACTTGAGCGATGAAGTCAGCTTAATTAAAAGGTCTGCCATAGGGGACCTCTCCTCCAGCCCACTGTGGAGCTGTGAGGCTGCTGGTATCTAGTGAGATAAGACTGTAAAACATGAAAGAGCAGCTCGGTCTACTTCCACAGAGGTGATGACATTTCCCCTCCGGTGTTGTTTGCTTGGATGGTCGGTAGTAGAACGTTGCTGGTGCAAGCAAAGCCTACGCACACATACGTAATAGTTTGTTCTGAAAAAGTCCAAACCTAAAAAAAAATATTAGAATCAACCTTCATTCAAGCTACAGACCATATATTGATGCAGAGGGAAAAACAGTAATGTCTGATTCAAGAGAGAAGAGAATAGAGCATAGGCTAACACAAAAACCCATTTAGTCAAATAAGCCCTGTTCACGTTTTGATCTTTCTCAGCCTTATCTCTCCTGCAACATTCTGTGAGGCCTTTCTAAGACAAAAAGAGTCCAGGCTCTCTGTCCAGGCTGTTGACAGAGGGCCTCTAATGTTATTCTGGCCATTTGTACTCCATTATGCTGTCAACACATGTCCGGTGCTGGTGGCTGGTTGGGCCTAATCACAACTGTCAAACTGTGGTCTACTTTCCATGAATCTCCCCCCACCAACCAGATCCCTCATTTAGCTCCGGACCAATCCCTCCCGGCCCCCCAGCCATCTGACGTCCTAATTGACACACAGTATGGTGCCGTTTAACCTGCCCTGGACCCCTGCTAAGACCCAGCAATTACCACCTCACTTAGAGCCAGAGCGTTTGATGCTAATGTCACCATGGCGACAGAATGCAGTATCCACTTGGGCCACTTAATAAAATCCCGCCCTCCCCCACCCCTCCACAAAAGTATGACTCAAACAAAACAAAGAATTAAACAAAACAGACAAACTAAGAAACATACACAGATTAAACCTTCTGCCTTAGGCTGCAAAGGTAGGCCAAGCTGTAGCACTGTGCATTGGGTTAATGTTACATGTACATGTACGAAGCCTAGCAAGGGATTCTCTCTGCGGATAAAAGTTAGGTATTTTGCCATTAAGGGGGAGTTATATTAGGCTACTGTAGGTTCTCATCCACCATTCCCATGTTAGCCTCTCACTGTGAATTCACCAGTCTCTTCTCCTCTGGTGACGCATTGATAGGTGAATGATGGATAGGTGGATGATGGATGATTAATGATGAAAGTTCATCATTAAGAAAGTGACATCAATCATCACTCTGCCAGTGCACTTCACAAAGCCTAATCGGTAAACAGGGGGCTGCCATGGCATGGCCCTGTGGTGGTTCTGGTGGTCTGGTCTCCAGAGAGAGAGACATGGTTATTTACCACTCGGATGCTCCATCCGGGGCTACTGCAGCCGGAGGAGAGCTGCCTGGTCTTTGGGACGTCCCACCCCTCTGGCTGGTCTGGGGACCAGGGAGAGCTCACACTGCTATGGGGGCTCCCATGCCATGCGCCCTAAGGTAAAGGTAAGGAGGGGGTCGGGTTGGAAGGTAAGGGGGGGGTCGAGTTGGGTGGGTGAGAGAGTGGGAGAGGTAGGGAGGGAAGGGAAGGGAGGAAGGAAGGAAGGAAGGAAGGAAGGAAGGAAGGAAGGAAGGAAGGAAGGAAGGAAGGAAGGAAGGAAGGAAGGAAGGAAGGAAGGAAGGAAGGAAGGAAGGAAGGAAGGAAGGAAGGAAGGAAGGAAGGAAGGAGGGCGACAAAATGCAGCAACTTAAAAACCAAGCCAGTGATGGTGAAAACATAATAGACAGTGATGTTAGAGATGCAGTGAGTTTAAAAAAGGCTAGTGGCTGAAGAAGCTTTCTGGGACAATTCAACACACCCCAAGTAAAAGCAGAGTTAATGATGCTGTTCTGATTCAGGCCATAAAAACCCAGGATGATATGACGACGCACATGATACGTTATATTGAAGCCAATCCTAGAGATCTCTCATGCATATGAGTTGGAGGTAGACATTCAGACAGCGTTTGCATGGGTGAAGCAGAAACGTGTTAGTCGGCACAGCAACCTTGAGTTCACACAGCACAGCAGCATTCGCCAAGGTAACGGCACCGTGCAACAGCAGCGGGAGGAGGAGCAAGAGACTTCAGCATCCTCTCGCCATGGCAACTGCATGTCACTGCCTCACTCATACCACTGGCTTTTTGACAAAACAACGCCTGGTTACGCCAGGCAGCACGGCTGACAGAGCATGCCTCTTTGAGACAGAAGCATGCTAGACTTGAAGACACAAAATCTGACTGTACACAGGATTGCACTGTATTCAAATGTCCACATTAGAGCTCCTCCAGGCCTGAACTAAACAAACGAGTCTGAGTCTACACCCACCGTTTATTTAAGCGATAAGGATATATCTGGAGAGAAAAACACAATGTTTTAAGGCTTAACTCTCCTTAGTCTCAGAATCATCCATAATATATCATAGCCATGGGTGTGATTAATATCCCATTTCTAAACACATAGGATTTGTCCCAACCCGCATACAGTGTCTCTGATTAGTGGCTTTATGGAAGGGGAACGTGCTTTAACAAAACCCTAATAAAAAGGTATTCTAAGGAGCAGGAGAAGTGAACAGGCTTGTAGCCGTCATCAGAGAGGGACTGCCTACAGCACCAGGCACGTACTAGGATTTCTATGGAGAGGGCACACTGGTCTAGGACAAGTGCAATGTCATGCTTGATGCTATACTGTAGGCGTGTATATAGGATATATGGATCTATATAAAGTAGTCTATTATTATGTATGTTGGTAGTGTGCTCCTGCAGGTCTGCGGGGCAGTGTGTGTGTGTGTGTGTGTGTGTGTGTGTGTAAAGTAAAAACTGAAGGGGAGGGGTGAGAACAGCCTTGATCTCTGCTGACGATACAGTTATACGTCAAACACAACGGACACAATGGTTCTCAACTGCCACCACAGGCAAGTTCTCTGGGTTAAGTGTCCTCTACAGCAGCAACACTTGTTTTGTTCATATTTCGAACAACTGACACTCAAGTCACCACATTCAGAATCAGATACGCACACTCACCCACACCATGACCAAACAGAGGATCACTGGCATACAATTACTCTAGGGTTTTCGACCTGGGATAATAAGATGATTTTTGACAATACAGACCTATATAATACATCAATAAATAATACATAATTAAATAAATTACCCAAAATAAGCAAATAAGATATTCTAAAAGAGATTCTGTAGCTCTGTGATACCACATGACTATCCTTGAAATACTAAGAATAACACATCAAGGCGGCTTAGATTTTAGACAAGACCCACAGCACCCACCACCCACCCAGCACCACCAATGTCTTACCTGCTTCACCCTGGGTCTGCCTGGGGAGAACTTCCTCTTGGAGATGGCTGGCTTGCCCATGCCAATCTTAGGGGTGAGTGGTATGAGGGTGGTGGAGGAAAAGCTGCTGCCGTTTTCCCCCAGGGTAGGGTGGGGGTGGAGGGGCTGGGGCGGCGGCCTGGGAGAGGGACCCCTGTTCCTAGGGGAGGAGTGGGTAGGGGAGGCAGCCATCTCTGCCAGTCTTTCCATAGATGTCTTGCAGGGCTTGTCGTTGATGGGGGGGCTGAGGTGGGGGAGGTTAGTCTTGCTCTCAGTCTCAGGGGTGGTGTCCATCTCTTCCAAGGCGCAAGCCACCGCCGAAACCCCACCAGCCAGTATCCCAGACATTTGTTTCTCCCGCCTAGCCTCCTTCACTGCAGTCTCCAGACCTGAAGGACTTTCAACCTGTTCCACTCCTGAAGGCTCAGAGGCTGAGGCCTCCATGGGTTCTTCCTTGATGGTACCGGATGCAGTACTGGGTTCTTTGGTGGTGGTGGGTGGAGTCATGGCCTTGATGTCCTCTGTGCTGGGTCTGGGTTTGACCGACCTCTTCTCAGAGGAGGGTTCTGTCTTTGCTGGCTTGGTCATTCCTGTTGTTATTTCCTGTGGCTGCTCTGGCTCTTCTAGAGTCTGGGTTGGCAGATGTAAGGGCTGCTCAGGCTCCTGCTTGTTCAACCTGGGAGACTCAGGACTCTCTGTTGAAGTAATCAGGGTCTCTGCTGCTGGTTCCATTTCTGAGGAAGTGAACAGAGATCACAACACGTCAATATAACGTAACTAGAACGGCTGTCCCATACACGCTAATATGTCAAGCAACAGAAGTTGTCTAAGCTGAGCTGGTGTCGGGCCTATTCATAAACAACTAGCAATTATTTTGAGGAAGTGGAAATAGAAGAACAGGAAGAACTATACATTGAAAGTAAAGCTAATATTTGGCTATAGTAATGGATTAAGGTGGTGGTAAAACCAACCTGGATGTAATTGGCCAAGGTCCTTGTTGACAGAAACCTCAGTCCCTTGCTCCAACCCTTCAACAGGAGCAGCTCCCACCAAAACACCTGGGAGAGAAGAAGGGAGTGAGAAAAACTAAGCTGCCATGCCGCCATCATCGACTGCTCACACGGCCAGACTTAGCCTCTTACATAACTACAGATTATCTGGGTAAAGATTAGTCATAATTTTAATCTCAGGATATGGACATAATTAAACATTAATGGAATGAAAATGACAAAGAGGGTGACAGAGAGAGAAAGAGCAGGGTGAGAGAGAGAGAGGCGAGAGAGAAAGGAGAGAGAGAGAGAGAGAGAGAGGTGTGAGAGAGAGGTGTGAGAGAGAGAGAGAGAGAGAGAGAGAGAGAGAGAGAGAGAGAGAGAGAGAGAGAGAGAGAGAGAGAGAGAGAGAGAGAGAGAGAGATGAGTATGAGTATGAGATAAATAAATAAATATATAAATAAAGAGGGTGCTAATAGAGGTGGAAATATTAAGATGCCCAGCAGGATTATTGTCAGTGAAATTAGTCAGTTTATTTATTTTTGTATTTTACACCCTTTTTCTCCCCAATTTCGTGATATCCAATTGCAATCCAATTACGATAGTGTGTCATTGCTGCAACTCCCCAATGTGCTCGGGAGGTGAACGCCAAGTCTTGCGTCCTCCAAAACATGACCTGCCAAACCGTGTTTCTTAACACCCGCCCACTTAACCCGGAAGCTAGCCGCACCAATGTGTCGGAGGAAACACTGTTCAACTGACGACCGAAGTCAGCCTGCAGGCGCCCGGCCCGCCACAAGGAGCCGCTATGAGCCAAGTAAAGCCCCCCTGGCCAAACCCTCCCCTAACCCGCCCTACGGGACTCCCGGTCACGGCCGGTTGTGACTCAGCCTGGGATCGAAACCGCCTCTGTAGTAACGCCTCAAGCACTGTGATGCAGTGCCTTAGACAGCTGCGCCACTCAGGAGGCACGAAATGAGTCAGCTTTAACTTGGCATTTTTTCAAATCACACCCTGAGTCCCAACAGCCAAAGTGGCATAGCTTTTGATTTTTAACTCCAATCCTTGCTAGCAGCCTTTGATTGTGGTGGATGTCCCTCTCTCACACACAAAACCGAACCACTGAGACTTGCAGATTTCCAGCCAAGTGTCCCACAAAGCAGTGGAGGTTACTGAGGGGAGGACCGCTCATAATAACGTCTGGAATGGAGTCAATGGAATGGTATGAAACACATCAAACGTGGCGTCCATGTGGTTGATACCATTCCATTGACTCCATTCCAGCCATTAATATGAGCCGTCCTCCCCTCAGCAGCCTCCACTGCCACAAAGTAACCAAATAATCCATTATTAAGTACTGAATCTGTCACATAAAAAGCCCTAATTATTTCATGGCAAAGACTCATCGATCGAGGCCAACACTGGGTAGGAAGACTTTATAAACTCAATATTAGCGGAGGTTAATGGTCCTGAGATGCAAGCTATTAAACACTTCAGCTGAGCTTCCGCACACCTAAAGTAAACTGTGGAGAACAGACTTTGTGGTGCTCACACAAGGCAGACAATTTTGGCCCAATCAAGCAAAGTAGTATTCCATGTACTGTGTTGCAATAAACTGATTTGTAATCATCATTGCATTATTGCACATTCTCCGGTAGCTCCTCACATCTATCCTGAGAATTCATGATGGCTACTTGGGACAATGAGCTACAAACACTTTTCCCAACTTTCCATGTTACTCTAATACAAACGTAGGCCATGTGAGCATTACTTCTGCCTGCGGTTATGGAACCCTGACCTGTTCATCGGACGTGCCACCTTGTCCCAGACCTGCTGTTTTCTTCTCTCGCTCTCACTCGCACCTGCGCTCTATCGCACTGCACCTGCGCTCTCTACCACATCTAAACGCCTGGCTATGAAAAGCCAAGTGACATTCACTCCTGATGTATTTACCTGTTGCTACAACCACTATGATTATTATTTGACCCTGCTGGTCATCTATGAACGTTTGAACATCTTGGAGAAAGATCTGGCCTTAATGGCCATGAATTGTTATAATCTCCACCCGGCACAGCCAGAAGAGGACAGGCCACCCCTCAGAGCCTGGTTCCTCTCTAGGTTTCTTCCTAGGTTTTTGCCTTTATAGGGAGTTTTTCCTAGCCACTGTGCTTCTACATCCGCATTGCTTGCTGTTTGGGGTTTTAGGCTGGGTTTCTGTATAGCACTTTGTGACATCGGCTGATGTAAAAAGGGCTTTATAAATACATTTGATTGATCTAAGCAGAAATGTAATGAGCCCGAACCTGAAAAAAATCCAGATTTCTAGAAAACAGCATATTGCTTTAAACTGGTGTTGAGAACAAGGCAGCAGAGGTGGGAGGAGAGGAGGAATCAGCCCTCGCCTTAGAAAAGAGGAATCAGCCCTCGCCTTAGAAAAGAGGAATCAGCCCTCGCCTTAGAAAAGAGGAATCAGCCCTCGCCTTAGAAAAGAGGAATCAGCCCTCGTCTTAGAAAAGAGGAAACAGCCCTCGTCTTAGAAAAGAGGAATCAGCCCTCGTCTTAGAAAAGAGGAATCAGCCCTCGTCTTAGAAAAGAGGAATCAGCCCTCGCCTTAGAAAAGAGGAATCAGCCCTCGTCTTAGAAAAGAGGAAACAGCCCTCGTCTTAGAAAAGAGGAATCAGCCCTCGTCTTAGAAAAGAGGAAACAGCCATCGTCTTAGAAAAGAGGAATCAGCCATCGTCTTAGAAAAGCGTAAACAGCCCTCGTCTTAGAGGGCTGTTTTCATAATTGATCTGCAAATAATCAGCAAACAGTCTCCCAGTATGCAAGGGAGCCAAATGTAAGGCTAGGAGAGAGGAGAGAGGAAAACTCACCATTATTTTGGAATAAAGTAGGATAATACATTTGAAGGCATGTATCAAATTGTTGCTTACTGAAACTCCCAACCTTTATAATCAATGTAAAGCAATAGCCATGTGCTGTCAACTTGATCATTTCGGCACCATTTTGATTGGGACAGAGCCATCACACTGCTCTGAGTCTAAGAAAAGCATGGGGATTCACTTCATAAATCAATGAATGTCAAACTTTCTTTTTCTTTTACCGTATCTCCATTTGGTTACAATTAGCTTAGCTAAGTTTAGGTGAGTGCTCATGATCATATTTGAGTCTAGTTTGTGCAGCACTGATCAGAACATTTCACTAGCAGGTTATGTTCCATCTTTTGGTATTTTCTTTAATTAGTCCGTTGGGGGCTTGCCCTCCCCCCTAAAGAACAAGCTCAATTTGTGTGGCCTCTGGTACATTCTAATGCTAAATTGTATTTGCAACCAGCAACTATCAGTAAAGAACACTGATCTTTTTAAAATCACACTTTTACAGTGTTAGTTTCATCAGCTGTTGCCCAATATGATATAAAACACAGAAAATAATACATTTTGACTGCACTGGACCTTTAAAAAAATCCTGTAAGAGACTGCTGACTTCCACAGGCTTCAAGCTTCCTTTTAAGAGGCATTTTCTCAGCTATCTGCAATACAGGTATGATTGAAGAATAAAGCAGGTGTTAAACATGGGATTTGCTACAGAGAAATCAGCAGTTGACTACTCTACTCCATTGACAACACTTAGATTAAAATCAGTAGATGTATATCAATATCTTTGAAAATTCCATATAAGTATTATTAGCTTTTAAAACAATCCAATGCATGTTCTACCTATTGTTCCTGCAGTGAGGAGAATTCACCATCTTCATCAAATGTTTTCATAATTGATCTGCAAATAATCAGCAAACAGTCTCCCAGTATGCAAGGGAGCCAAATGTAAGGCTCTCTTACCAATGTGATTCGGTTGGCTACTGACGAGTCACTCACTTTTAAGGGATTCAATTACCTTGAATATGCCTGCCAGCTGTTCTGCGCATACTCTGAGAATTCGCCCTGAAATAACGTTGGGGTGTTGACCTGATTAAAGACCTTTCTCACGTCTGCCTCAGAGAGCGCGATCACCCAATACTCTGGGTCGGTGACGCCCTCACACCCGGCACAATGTTGGGGGCCAACGTTTTTGTCGGACTCTACACACTAAAAAAATGAATTCATGTGCCAGAAAACAATAGGCTAAGTGCATTTACTTTCCGTGTAAAGATATTTGACTGCAACCACAGCCCACACAATACACACCCAGGTACCGAGAGGCGGGACAGACAGCAGACTGTCAAACCAGCAGTGTTTCCCTATTATTGCTCACTTTGTGATTGACAGGCGCCTGTGGTATCAACAGATCGCTAGAAGATGCATACCGTTTATGGGAGAGGGCTCGGCAGACTCTTCTGACTAGCGAATTGAAAAGTAGCCTACTTAATTTAAGTGGAAAAAGTACCCCGGCTGAAAATGAGTAATCGGCTGTATAGCCAGCAGCCAGCGCTAGTGGAAAAAAACGTTCCGTCATTAGCGTCATGATAAGCCTGCTGTTAGGCCTTAGTGGATGAGGAGGATCTGGACAGCTCTTTTTAATAACCTTAACTAACATTATACTGGATGGAAGGAATACAGAGTCAGAAGTCAATCTTGGCACAAGACGGCATAGGAAATGTAGGATTCCTGATAGGGAGCATTGAATGTATAGATACATTCCGAATATATAAGACATCCCTGAATTCCCTCATCAACTGCCGACAAGAGCCCCAAGCATACCACAAAAAGATATCAATATGACATTTGAACGGATGGTGCATACAGACAGAGTTTAGAGTTGATGCAGTTTCTCTCTACATGTGAAATTGGTGGAGTGGAGAAGAGGATGTAGGGGCCAGACCGGAGATGGCTGACTTCAGAGCTAAAGCATCGCGCCAGTGTAGCCTAGGGCTATAACTCTTGGTGTTCAGCCTCAGGCCTCGAGGGAGGCCCCTCCCCTCCAATCAATAGAGCGATGAAAGGCTGGTAGACCCCTAGAGGTTCTTTACCATCACACAGGCCTAATCACCAGCCTCCCATCACACAGCCAGCAGCACAACAAAACAACACCACTGCTGCTTAGGACAGGAGCCCCACACACAAACAGGATTCCAAAGTTGTTCGCTCCCTTTCCTGCGTGTGTCTCTGTGTCTGTCTGAATGCCAGAGTGTGTGGTAAAGAAAGAGGAGCTCAACTCAGCCAGGGGTGTTTTAAACAGCCACAAATGCAGTGGCACAGACCAGTCGCTGTCTTCCTGATTGGTTATCCGTAGTGGCTGGGCAATATATCTAATTAATTTGATTAATTAGAATGTATATTTTTGTGCTGTATTCCAAATGCCTATATGGGTTTCTTGTATTTTCGGTTTTTATGAGCGTTTATGTCCGCTTGTTCTCATGTTGTCTTTTTGGTCTCGTCTCATTCGCTCCTTCTGTGCTGTGCACCTTCCATTTACACCAGAGAACTGTATAACACGACGAGACGCTCATGTCCCCGCCCTAACATTGGGCTTATTTTGGACAGATTTAGGCTTTGCCCATTTCTCCCAAGTCCCTCCCCCTACCAACAAGATGAGAGATCACTTCTTCCTCTCTGACAAACAGTTTCAACTCGCAATTTGCATTTGAGGTTTGGACCAACAGAATCATTCATATGGACACCGAAACACATGGAGACATTATTTTATTGTAATAGAAAAGTTTTTCTATTCGAACCGTTTCAACTCCTCAAATTTCGAGCAGAGCAGACTCTACGAAAACGGAAGTACCAACGAACATTAATTCTGGAAAATAAACGCTCAGTTTGCTTGCGAACGCATTACGGTACAACATATCGCTAGCAGCATTTTAGTAAAATAAAAAATGCTGTACTAGCTGTTTAGTCTGTGTTTTATAAATGTGCAATAAGCATAAAAAAATTATATAAAGAATTGGCAACTCATACACATTCTGAGAAATAAGGAAGGGCATTCGATTTCAACATCTGAACAAAGTAGACAGCCTAGCATGCTGTTCAAACAGTTGGAGACAGATTGTTATGAACACAACCTTCTGCCTAACTGATTTGCCTAGTTAGATGAATTCCGAGCTTGTGAAATTATACCTAGATATAAGTTGGCTAAACTTGAAATATAAAATATTTGCTGGTCACTAGCACGTGGGCTTGTGCTTGAGAGATTGTTTATGAGAGACCCGCAGCAGGTAGCCTAGCGGTTAGAGCGTTGGGCCAGTAACCGAAAGGTCACTGGTTCGAATACCCAAGCCGAAAAACCTGTCTGTGCCCTTGAGCAAGACATTTAACCCTAATTTGCTCCAGGGGCGCCGTACTACTACGGCTGACCCTGTAGGTAGGCCGTCATTTTAAATAAGAATGTGTTCTTAACTGGCTTGCCTAGTTAAATAAAGGTTAAATAAAATAATAAAAAAAAATAAAACAGGTTTTTAATTTAAAAAAAAACCTGAAATATGACATTTACGTAAGTATTCAGACCCGTTGCTCAGTACTTTGTTGAAGCACCTTTGGCAGCGAATACAACCTTGATTCCTCTTGGGTATGACGCTACAAGCTTGGCCCACCTGTATTTCTCCCATTCTTCTATACAGATCCTCTCAAGCCATGTCAGGTTGGATGGGGAGCATTGCTGCACAGCTATCTTCAGGGATGTTGTCCTGTTGGAAGGTGAATCTTTGCCCGAGTCTGAGATCCTGTGCGCTCAGGAGCATGTTTTCATCAAGGATCTCTCTGTACTTTGCTCCAATCATCTTTGCCTCGATCCTAAATAGGCTTCCAGTCCCTGCCGCTGAAAAACATCTGCCACCACCATGCTTCACCGTAGGGATGGTGCCAGGTATCCTACAGACGTGACACTTGGCATTCAAGCCAAACAGCTAAATCTTGGTTACATCAGACCATAGAATCTTGTTTCTCATGGTCAGAGTCCTTTAGGTGCCTTTTGGCAAACTACAAGCGGGCTGTCATGTGCCTTTTACTGAGGAGTGGCTTCCGTCTGGCCACTCTACCATAAAGGCCTGATTGGTGGAGCGCTGCAGAGATGGTTGTCCTTCTGGAAGGTTCTCCCATCTCCACAGAGAAACTCTAGAGCTCTGTCAGAGTGACCATCGGTTTCACGGTCACCTCCCTGACCATGGCCCTTCTCCCGCAATTGCTCGGTTTGGCTGGGCGGACAGGTCTAGGAAGAGTCCTGGTGGTTCCAAACTTCTTCCATTTAAGAATGATGGAGGCCACTGTGTTCTTGGGGGCCTTCAAAGCTGCAGAATTGTTTTGGTACCCTTCCTCAGATCTGTGCATCGACACAATGCTGTCTAGGCGCTCTAAGGACAATTCCTTCGACCTCATGGCTTGGCTTTTGTCTCTGACATACACTGTCAACTGTGGGACCTTATATAGACAGGTGTGTGCCTTTCTAAATCATGTCCAATCAATTTAATTTACCACAGGTGGACTCCAATCAATCAATGGAAACAGGATGCACCTGAACTCAATTTCGATTCTCATAGCAAAGGGTCTGAATACTTATGTAAATAAGGTATTTCTGTTCTTCATTTGTAATAAATAAGCAAACTTTGTCATTATGGGGTATTGTGTGTAGATTCATCAGCACAGCTCCCCTCCTTGCACCACAGATCCCTCTTCATTTGTCTGCCTATGTCTAGTCAGGTCTAGTCTAGACGGAGGGTGGACATCCAGGTTAGGTCCTGTAGTAATACCCTGCAGCACTCTCCTTCAGGCAGCAAAGGCCTAAAGGCCGGATATGTACTGCCCCTCCTAAGGCTGTATAGCAGGGTCACTCATTTCAGGGTCACTCATTTCATTCTAGAGACGTAGCCTGTATAGCTACTAGTACGTATGTGAGCAATAGGCTCTGTTGCCCATGGAAACTATTAAGAAGAGAAGCATTGCTAAGGTATAATAATAAAGGAGGGATTTAGGCCAGGGTACTGTTCAATAGAGAGAACATTTTTTTTAAAGGGAGTGAAATAGTGAGGTTCTAACCTGAACTCATCCATTAACAGCACAGAAGTTTATTTTCCATTGCAAAACATTTTGCTACGGTGTGGTTTACTGTACACTACTGAACACGAACCAGTAGGCAGAGGTTCTGTTCACCCAGGTTAGGCTATGAAACAAGGACAGAGAGCAACGAGAAACTCTCCTCAGGAAAAATCAAAGGGAGAATATGCTACAAAGTGCTGCTTTTTCACTGCAAAGAATTACAAAGACAATGCTTTCATGGCTTTAATCTTGTGATAATGGAAGCCCATCTGGTTATTGATGCCTTTAGAAACCGAGCCCCTGATGATGAATGGCTGTCAGTCTGATGTGAGCCATGGCAGAGAATGAGAGAGCAGACAGAGCAACGCTTCCCTCTGGTCTTCATCCAAACCAGACTGCCTTCATCTACACACAACAAGGGACTTATAACTTAATCAGTGATACTGCTGCTCGACCGTGGCCAAACCCAACACCTGCATGCAGCGTGTGTGTGTGTGTACATGCACGTGTGTGTGAGATGGTGAATGTTATAATGTCTGGCGGGTCTGACTGAGTTAGGATGCTCAACAACAAAAAAAACACACCTCTCTCCTTTCATACCAGCTCTCAATAATCCTTAGGTAATAATCCAAGCCATGCGACAAACAAATCCCTCACGCTCAAGTGAGTCCACCTGCCAAACCGCTCTTAAGGGGGTTACAGGAAAACGCACACACGGCTAACCTTGGCAACCACAATACAGTTAGCCTCTGAGTAGACCCAAATAACCCAGTTAGACAAAAGAGAGACTTACCAGGCTGCTGGTCTGATGTAGCCTGCTGTAGCTGCCTATCATCATGGGCATTCTCACAGACAGTGTCAGTGGCTTGGACAGGCTCGGGTTCTGCATTTGTGTGCATTGGAACGGGTTGTAATTGCGTTTCTGGGTCATTGTGCATTGGAGAAGGAGACAACAGTTGCTTAGCGACAGGTTCTAGATCTGTGTGAGTTGGAACCACCGGTTCTGATTCTGTGTGCATCTGAATAGCAGCCTGTGGGCTCAGCTCTAGGCCTTCTGTGTCCATGTCCTCCACCTCCTCCTCCTCCTCTGCCTGTGGTGGGGCCTGTTGTGGTGGTATTCCAGTAGGCCTGCAGCTTGGACACACATAGTCCTGGCTGGGCTGGATGTCTGCTTGGCCTGAAGACTGGCGCTCACACTCCAGGTGAAGCCATCTGGAAGCAGGAGGAGGGGAGAGATGAAGATTTAGGACGGTCACAAATTAATGGAAAAAGAGAAGGCTAAAACAACTTGATGAGGAGAGTGTAGATTTAGAATGGAATGAACAATGGACATTCTCTGTGTGTGTGTGCCTACCTTTTACAGCTGTGGCAGGAGAGCAGGTATTTTTGGTGCTCAGGGTCCAGGATACAGGCACATAGTGGACAGGTAAGGGCTGGGTCCTGATGTTGGACACAGCTCTCACACAGCAGACTGGTGTGGTGCCACTGACCACTGGTCCTGGTACCACACTGGACACACACTCTGCAATTCTGGAGTAGAAGGGAGACAGAAACACAACTGAAACTGGAACAATGATTCTTAATCCTTTTGTTTTCATTCAACTCCAAGACGTTCAGATGAGGCTTCAGTCAGAACTAAAGTGCCTGGGTCGTGACGCAGCAGCCCCAAGAGTGGGGGAGAGAGGGGAGATAGAGTGTTGGCTGCTGCTTGTGTGGACTGTGTTCCTGCCCTGCTGCTGAGTCAGAAACTGAGTGAGGGAGAAACTGAGTGAGTGTGAGGATGTTCCACCACCTGGCAGGGGCCTGGCTGCTGCTGCAGTCTGATCCCCACCCACAACCAACTAACCCACCACAGCAGCAGCCATCACCTGACCCAACAGAGGAAGAGGGTAGAGGCCACAGGCAGGATGATGGCACAGGAAGCACAGATACAACCACCAAAACGTTCATATTCTCAACATGGGTAGCCTAAACGACAGCTGAATTTCTCAATATGAACTGTGGGAGTTGTAAACCACCGTTCTTACGAATTGACACAGAAAACCTTTAGTCCACTTCACGTACTATAGAAGAAGAAAAAATATCTTGCAGCTAATTTGTCATATGCTGTAGTCAAACCATAGACCTGTAATATAGCATACACAATACACCTTCCATTATATCTTCCACTTGATGTCCTACCTGACACCTCCATCCGTTGGTAGGGATGTCGTCTATGGCCGGCTGCAGGCAGAAAGTGTGGTAGCCTTTGTCACACATGTCACACACCAACATCTTGTCGTCCTCACCCGGGTTCCTACACACCAGGGAAAGGAGAGAAAGTATGAATGAGACGTGTTCTTTGACATAACATATGGACAGCATCAACATGGCATTTCTTGGCTCTGTAGGCAATAGGCTCCTGTTGTGTTAAAAATGGTTGTGTCCTTATCTACAAGACTAATGTATATTGAGAAATCACACGGCAAAAGGGTAATTGTGTTAGCCTAATCTGTATTTCGGAGCAGATTTGAATATGGCAGACCCGGTTGTTACCAGTAACTGGCCTGGTTGAGGTCAAAGGCTAGAGAAGAGTGCCATACTCACAAACCACAAAGGTAGCACAAACCAAATCGGCAACACACACAGAACACAATACAGGGTCAGGTATGCGGGTGGACGGATGGGGCAGTGGAAAGCTGACTCACTTGCAGGTCTGGCAGACCTTGCACTCGGGGCACTGCCAGCCAGCCCTCCTCAGCGGGGTCACAGCCATGTCCAGGCAGGCCCCGTGGTAGTGCTGCCCACAGCTGGTACAAAAGAGCTGGTCAGGGAGCTCCCCGGGGCTGTCACACAGTGCACAGATAGAGTCGTCTGGAACTAGAGGGAGGGGGAGGGGAGGGAAAGGGAGAGCAAGAGAAGGGTTAGAGAGGGAGGGGGGAGTGCAGGGGAGGGGGAGCGCGGAGGGGGGGGGGGGAGGGGGAGCGCGGAGGGGGGGGAGCAGGGGAGGGGAGGGGGAGAGCGGAGAGCAGGGGAGAGTGGAGAGCAGGAGAGGGGGGAGAGCAGGGGAGAGCAGGGGAGATGGGAGAGCAGGGGAGAGGGGAGAGGGGAGAGAAAGAGAGAAACATTTCAGACGGCTCTTTTTGGCTAAAGAATGAGGATTGTGAGTAGCTAATGTCTGGGCCCAGAGTTTATACTGGTCCAGAAAAACTCAGGGTCCTACTTATGACAGCGTTATTTTAAATATTTAAAGTGAAGTTTTATATCTAATGCTGCTGCACTCACATCTGCTGACTGCCAGTTCTATGTGATCTGAACAGAAGAGGGAGAGACTCCTGATATCCTGAAAAGTCCCAGCCGCCCCCGCGCAGGGGTAATGGTACAGTCGAGCACATCCTTCAGCACAGCACTTTATGGAGGCTCCAAGGCGCTTACAGTATGCACAGTGCTAGAGAGAGGGGGGACAGAAAGGGGAGTCAGACTAACAGTATGCACAGTGCTAGAGATGGGGGGCACAGGGTGGGAGTCAGTCAGCCAGTCAATGAATCAATCACATGCATTTATTAAGCCCATTTTATATCAGCACAAAGTGCTTTAAGTAACCTGGTCTAAACCGGGAGTCAGATTAGAATTTATATAATACGATAATCCAGACCCTTACCATACGTACAGACACAATTAAAAAACCCTACAACAATGGGAGACATCAACGAAAGGACAACAAGTTTTAAAGTAAGACCTCTAAAGTATTTTCTGTAGCAGAAAGCATTGCTCATGCAAGTCTATGGTTCCCCTATCGATTAATGTTTCCTTTGAAACGACCCATCAATGCTCTCAGTTCAAAAACACCATTTAAATTCTGCTCCATTTGTCACACCATGATTAGCCCACTGATACTAACACTTCCCTCCCAAAGTATCATATCACTTGTATTGGTCTCTTCAGACTTTCCCAGAAGTTCTTTCCCAAACACAGTCATGCTTCCTCTCCTTCATCTGCACTATGGACAGAACTGACCGGGTAAAAGCCAGCCTAATGAAGGAGTTTTTAGACAGTTGAGAAGGGAGCTGGTGACTTGATGATGGAGGTGACAAAGGGGAGTGCCAGACATTTGGAATGCATCCCAAATGGCAGCCTATTCCCCATATAGTGCACTACTTTTGATCAGTACCCTGTTCAAAAGTAGTGCACAATATAGGGAATAGGGTGCCATTTGGGATGTAACCACCCATTCAGGGCTCTGTGAGCTGTGTTGGTGCTAATGCTACTGTAGACACTGAGGTAAGCCACCATGAATCTATACAACCTTCACTGTTGAGTGGCGTGACCTTTTCCTTTTCACAACTGAGAGGAGAGAGCAGCGCTGACAGAGATGACCTTTACCAGCCTTCTCCCTCTCCCTCTCTCTCTCCCTCCCCCTCTTTCCCTCCCCCTCTTTCCCTCTCCCTCTTTCCCTCTCCCTCTTTCCCTCTCCCTCTTTCCCTCTCCCTCTTTCCCTCTCCCCTCCCCCCACTTCCACTTCCTCCTCTCTCCCCCTTCTATCGCCGCTCCCCTCTCGCGGTCCCCTCTCGCGGTCATATCTTCAACAAGGACTATTCTGAAGCTGTGCGCCAGAAGAGAAAATAACTTATCCCAGCCATGAAAGCTGCCAGAGTGCATGGGGACATTGCTTACATCCACTATGACAGGTTCATTGTCCACCCTCACTCCCAAAAGCCTGGAAGAGTTGAGAGCCAAGCTAATGGGTTTGTAGCTTCAACCCCGCAGCAGACGCACACCAATTGATAATGGCGCCGGAGGAGATGGCTGCCATTTTACGGGCGCCTAACCAATTGTTCTATTATGTGTTTTTTTCACGTTATTTGTAACTTATTTTGTACATAATGTTTCTGCCACCGTCTCCTATGACCGAAAAGAGCATCTGGATATCAGGACTGCGATTACTCACCCCGGACTGGACAAAGATTTTTTCTTCAACGAGTCGGACGGGAAGGATGTACTTCAAACAGCCGACAAGGCCGAAATCCCCTTCATTCACAGGAGAAAGAGACGGAGATATCGGGGACGTAGGTCGGGGTGCCTTGTAAGGATCCGGCGGTGAGTGGGTAATCTGCCTTAACCATCAGTATTACTAGAATACGTACAATCATTGGATAATAAATTAGACCAAGTAACGATCACGAATATCTTACCAACGGGACATTAAAAACTGTAATATCTTATGTTTCACGAGTCGTGGCTGAACAACGTAATGGATAACATACAACAGGCAGGATATACGCTGCACCCGGCAAGATAGAACAACAGACTCCGGTAAGGCAAGGGGTGGCGTTCTATGTATATTTGTAAACAATAGCTGGTGCACGAAATCAAATAATAAAGAGTCTCGAGATTTTGCTCGCCTGAGGTGGAGTATCTCATGATAAACTGTAGACCACACTATTTACCACCAAGATAGTTTTCATCTATACTTTTCATAGATGTCTATTTACCACCACAAACCGATGCTGAGACTAAGACCGCACTCAGTGAGCTGTATACGGCCATAAGCAAACAGGAAAACGCTCATCCAGAGGTGGCGCACCTAGTGTTAAATGTGCATCCAGAGGCAAAACAACTCTAGACCACCTTTACTCCCCACACAGAGACGCCTACAAAGCTCTCCATCGCCCTCCATTTGGCAAATCTGACCATAATTCAATCCTCCTGATTCCTGCTTACAAGCAAAAACTAAAGCAGGAAACACCAGTGACTCGGTCAAAAAAGAAGTGGTCAGATGACGCAGATGGTAAGCTACAGGACTGTTTTGCTAGCACAGACTGAAATTTGTTCCGGGATTCTTCCAATGGCAATGAGAAGTACACCACATCAGTCACTGGCTTCATCAATAAGTGCATCGATGACGTCGTCCCCACAGTGACTGTATGTACATACCCTAACTAGAAGCCATGGATTATAGGCACCATCCGCACTGAGCTAAAGGGTAGAGCTGCCGCTTTCAAGGAGCAGGATTCTAACCACGGACGCTTAAAATAAATCCCGCTATACCCTCCGACGAACCATCAAACAGGCAAACCGTCAATACAGGACTAAGATTGAATCGTACTACCTGTCCCTGACTGAATCTGTAATACCAACAGGTTTCAAGCAGACCACCATAGTCCAAGTGCCCAAGAAAGTGAAGGTAACCTGCTTAAATGACTACAGACCCATAACACTCACGTCTGTAGCCATGAAGTGCTTTGAAAGGCTGGTCATGGCTCACATAAACACCATCATCCTAGAAACCCTAGACCCACTCCAATTTGAATACCGCTCCAACAGATCCACAGATGATGCAATCTCTACTGCACTCCACACTGCCCTTTCCCACCTGGACAAAAGGAACGCCTATGTGAGAATGCTGTTCATTGACTACAGCTCAGCGTTCAACACCATAGTGCCCTCAAAGCTCATCACTAAGCTAAGGACCCTGGGACTAAACACCACTCTCTGCAACTGGATCCTGGACTTCTTGATGGGCCGCCCACAGGTAGTAAGGGTAGGTAACAACACATCGGCCACGCTGATCCTCAACACGGAGGGCCCTCAGGGGTGCGTGCTAAGTCCCCTCCTGTACTCCCTGTTCACCCATGACTGCATGGCCAGGCATGACTCCAACACCATCATTAAGTTTGCAGACGACACAACAGTGTCCAGGAGCGCCAAGTCTAGGTCCAAAAGGCTTCTCAACAGCTTCTACCCCCAAGCCATAAGACTCCTGAACAGGTAATCAAATGGCTACCCCCCACCCCCTTTTTTACGCTGCTGCTAGTCTCAGTTTATTATCTATGCATAGTCACTTAAACTATATCTACATATTACCTCAATTACCTCGACTAACCGGTGCCCACGCACATTGACTCTGTACCGGTACACCCTGTATATAGCCTCGCTACTGTTATTTTACTGCTTTTATTTTTTACTTATCTATTGTTTACCTAACACTTATTTTTCTTAAAACTGCATTGCTGGTAAGGGCTTGTAAGTAAGCATTCCACTGTAAAAGGTCTACACCTGTTGTAGACCTTTGTCCATCTCTAGTAAGCTACCCAGAAAGGGCTGAAAATAGCCCACATTAAAATATGTAGCCTTAGAAATAAGGTTCATGAAATCAATAACTTGTTAACTTCAGATAGCATTCATATATTAGCCATTTTTTGATGATACAGCAGTAGCAATACAGGGATATAACATCAATAGAAGAGACAAATGCTTATGGGGGAGGTGTTGCTGAATATATATATATATATACACACATACATATACACATACACATATATACACATATACACATATATATACACATATATATACACATATACACATATATATATACACACATATATATACACACATATACAGTGGGGAGAACAAGTATTTGATACACTGCCGATTTTGCAGGTTTTCCTACTTACAAAGCATGCAGAGGTCTGTAGTTTTTATCATAGGTACACTTCAACTGTGAGAGACGGAATCTAAAACAAAAATCCAGAAAATCACATTGTATGATTTTTAAATAATTAATTAGCATTTTATTGCATGACATAAGTATTTGATACATCAGAAAAGCAGAACTTAATATTTGGTAGAGAAACCTTTGTTTGCAATTACAGAGATCATAAGTTTCCTGTAGTTCTTGACCAGGTTTGCACACACTGCAGCAGGGATTTTGGCCCACTCCTCCATCCAGATCCTTCAGGTTTCGGGGCTGTCGCTGGGCCATACAGACTTTCAGCTCCCTCCAAAGATTTTCTATTGGGTTCAGGTCTGGAGACTGGCTAGGCCACTCCAGGACCTTGAGATGCTTCTTACGGAGCCACTCCTTAGTTGCCCTGGCTGTGTGTTTCGGGTCGTTGTCATGCTGGAAGACCCAGCCACGACCCATCTTCAATGCTCTTACTGAGGGAAGGAGGTTGTTGGCCAAGATCTCACGATACATGGCCCCAACCATCCTCCCCTCAATACGGTGCAGTCGTCCTGTCCCCTTTGCAGAAAAGCATCCCCAAAGAATGATGTTTCCACCTCCATGCTTCACGGTTGGGATGGTGTTCTTGGGGTTGTACTCATCCTTCTTCTTACTCCAAACACGGCGAGTGGAGTTTAGACCAAAAAGCTCTATTTTTGTCTCATCAGACCACATGACCTTCTCCCATTCCTCCTCTGGATCATCCAGATGGTCATTGGCAAACTTCAGACGGGCCTGGACATGCGCTGGCTTGAGAAGGGGAACCTTGTGTGCGCTGCAGGATTTTAATCCATGACAGCATAGTGTCTTACTAATGGTTTTCTTTGAGACTGTGGTCCCAGCTCTCTTCAGGTCATTGACCAGGTCCTGCCGTGTAGTTCTGGGCTGATCCCTCACCTTCCTCATGATCATTGATGCCCCACGAGGTGAGATCTTGCATGGTGCCCCAGACCAAGGGAGATTGACCGTCATCTTGAACTTCTTCCATTTTCTAATAATTGCGCCAACAGTTGTTGCCTTCTCACCAAGCTGCTTGCCTATTGTCCTGTAGCCCATCCCAGCCTTGTGCAGGTCTACAATTTTATCCCTGATGTCCTTACACAGCTGTTTGATTGAGTGTGGGGAGTCCGTTTGATTGAGTGTGTGGACAGGTGTCTTTTATACAGGTAACGAGTTCAAACAGGTGCAGTTAATACAGGTAATGAGTGGAGAACAGGAGGGCTTCTTAAAGAAAAACTAACAGGTCTGTGAGAGCCGGAATTCTTACTGGTTGGTAGGTGATCAAATACTTATGTCATGCAATAAAATGCAAATTAATTATTAAAAAATCATACAATGTGATTTTCTGGATTTTTGTTTTAGATTCCGTCTCTCACAGTTGAAGTGTACCTATGATAAAAATTACAGACCTCTACATGTTTTGTAAGTAGGAAAACCTGCAAAATCGGCAGTGTATCAAATACTTGTTCTCCCCACTGTATATACATACATATATATACATACATATATACATAACCTGCAAAATCAGCAGTGTTTTCCCACTTACAAAGCATGTAGAAGTCTGTAATTTTTATCATAGGTACTCTTCAACTGTGAGTGACAGAATCTAAAACAAAAATCCAGAAAAATCACATTGTTTGATTTTTAAGTAATTAATTTGCATTTTATTGCATGACATAAGTATTTGATACATCAGAAAAGCAGAACTTAATATTTGGTACAGAAACCTTTGTTTGCAATTACAGAGATCATACGTTTCCTGTAGTTCTTGACCAGGTTTGCACACACTGCAGCAGGGATTTTGGTCCACTCCTCCATACAGACCTTCTCCAGATCCTTCAGGTTTTGGGGCTGTCGCCGGGCAATACGGACTTTCAGCTCCCTCCAAAGATTTTCTATTGGGTTCAGGTCTGGAGACTGGCTAGGCCACTCCAGGACCTTGAGATGCTTCTTACGGAGCCACTCCTTAGTTGCCCTGGCTGTGTGTTTCGGGTCGTTGTCATGCTGGAAGACCCAGCCACGATCCATCTTCAATGCTCTTACTGAGGGAAGGAGGTTGTTGGCCAAGATCTCGCGATACATGGCCCCATCCATCCTCCCCTCAATACGGTGCAGTCGTCCTGTCCCCTTTGCAGAAAAGCATCCCAAAAGAATGATGTTTCCACCTCCATGCTTCACGGTTGGGATGGTGTTCTTGGGGTTATACTCATCATTCTTCTTCCTCCAAACACGGCGAGTGGAGTTTAGACCAAAAAGCTCTATTTTTGTCTCATCAGACCACATGACCTTCTCCCATTCCTCCTCTGGATCATCCAGATGGTCATTGGCAAACTTCAGATGGGCCTGGACATGCGCTGGCTTGAGCAGGGGGACCTTGCGTGCGCTGCAGGATTTTAACCATGACGGCGTAGTGTGTTACTAATGGTTTCCTTTGAGACTGTTGTCCCAGCTCTCTTCAGGTCATTGACCAGGTCCTGCCGTGTAGTTCTGGGCTGATCCCTCACCTTCCTCATGATCATTGATGCCCCACGAGGTGAGATCTTGCATGGTGCCCCAGACCGAGGGAGATTGACCGTCATCTTGAACTTCTTCCATTTTCTAATAATTGCGCCAACAGTTGTTGCCTTCTCACCAAGCTGCTTGCCTATTGTCCTGTAGCCCATCCCAGCCTTGTGCAGGTCTACAATTTTATCCCTGATGTCCTTACACAGCTCTCTGGTTTTGGCCATTGTGGAGAGGTTGGAGTCTGTTTGATTGAGTGTGTGGACAGGTGTCTTTTATACAGGTAACGAGTTCAAACAGGTGCAGTTAATACAGGTAATGAGTGGAGAACAGGAGGGCTTCTTAAAGAAAAACTAACAGGTCTGTGAGAGCCGGAATTCTTACTGGTTGGTAGGTGATCAAATACTTATGTCATGCAATAAAATGCAAATTAATTACTTAAAAATCATACAATGTGATTTTCTGGATTTTTGTTTTAGATTCCGTCACTCACAGTTGAAGAGTACCTATGATAAAAATTACAGACTTCTACATGCTTTGTAAGTGGGAAAACCTGCAAAATCGGCAGTGTATCAAATACTTGTTCTCCCCACTGTATGTATGTATGTATGTATGTATGTATGTATGTATGTATGTATGTATGTATGTATGTATGTATGTATGTATGTATGTATGTATGTATGTATATATATATATATATATATATATATATGTAGGTCACAATGCTTAGAGAAGATCTTACGTCAAGTGTTATTGAAGTGTTGTGGTTGCAGATTCACTTGGCACATCTAAAGCCTTTTCTTTTGTGGTGTTGCTATAGGCCACCAAGTGCTAACAGTGAGTATCTAAATAATGTGTAAAATGCTTGACAGTGTATGAATATTGACTGGTTTTCATTAAGCTGTCCGCTCAAGTGGAACCAGTGCCTGTAATCTGGTTCAGGTTATTAATTAATTTACCAGGGTGTTTACAAACACTACAGGAACAAGATCATCCACATGTACAGTTGATGTCGGACGTTTACATACACATAAGCCAAAAACATTTAAACTCAGTTTTTTCCTGACATTTAATCCTAGTAAAAAGTCCCTGTCTAAAGTCAGTTAGGATCACCACTTTATTTTAAGAATGTGAAATGTCAGAAAAATAATTATTTATTTCAGCTTTTATTTCTTTCATCACATTCGCAGTGGGTCAGAAGTTTACATACACACAATTAGTATTTGGTAGCATTACCTTTAAATTGTTTAACTTGGGTCAACCGTTTCGGGTAGCCTTTCACAAGCTTTGGCCCATTCCTCCTGACAGAACTGGTGTAACCGAGTCAGGTTTGTAGGCCTCCTTGCTCACACACGCTTTTTCAGTTCTGCCCACAAATTTTCTATAAAATTGGAGGTCAGGGCTTTGTGATGGCCACTCCAATACCTTGACTTTGTTGTCCTTAAGCCATTTTGCCACAACTTTGGAAGTATGCTTGGGGTCATTGTCCATTTAGAAGACCCATTTGCAACAAAGCTTTAACTTCCTGACTGATGTCTTGAGATGTTGCTTCAATACATCCACATAATTTTCCTTCCTCATGATTCCATATATTTTGAGAAGTGCACCAGTCCCTCCTGCAGATAAGCACCCCAACAACATGATCCTGCCACCCCCGTGCTTCACGGTTGGGATGGTGTTCTTCGGCTTGCAAGCCTCCCCCTTTTTCCTCCAAACATAACGATGGTCATTATGGCCAAACAGTTATTTTGTTGTTTCATCAGACCAGAGGACATTTCTCCAAAAAGTACGATGTTTGTCCCCATGTGCAGTTGCAAACAGTAGTCTGGCTTTTTTATGGCGGTTTTGGAGAAGTGGCTTCTTGCTTGCTGAGCGGCCTTTCAGGTTATGTCGATATAGGACTCGTTTTACTGTGGATATAGATACTTTGTATCTATTTCCTCCAGCATCTTCACAAGGTCCTTTGCTGTTGTTCTGGGATTGATTCGCACTTTTCGCACCAAAGTACGTTAATCTGTAGGAGACAGAACGAGTCTCCTTCCTGAGCGGTATGACGACTGCGTGGTCCCATGGTGTTTATATTTGCGTACCATTGTTTGTACAGATGAACAGGGTACCTTCAGGCGTTTGGAAATTGCTCCCAAGGATGAACCAGACTTGTGGAGGACTACAATTATTTTTCTGAGGTCTTGGCTGATTTCTTTAGATTTTCCGATGATGTCGAGCAAAGAGGCACTGAGTTTAAAGGTAGGTCTTGAAATAGATCCACAGGTAAACCTCCAATTGGCTCAAATGATGTCAATTAGCCTATCAGAAGCTTCTAAAGCCATGACATGATTTTCTGGAATTTTCCAAGCTGTTTAAAGGCACAGTCATCTTAGTGTATGTAAAATTCTGACCCACTGGAATTGTGATATAGTGAATTATAAGTGAACTAATCTGTCTGTAAACAATTGTTGGAAGAATTACTCATCATGCACAAAGTAGATGTCCTAACCGACTTGCCAAAACTATAGTTTGTTAACATGAAATCAGTGGAGTGGTTGAAAAATGAGTTTTAATGACTTCAACCTAAGTGTATGTAAACTTCCGACTTCAACTGTATCTATCAAATTTTTAGTAATACTGTAGAACTTTGTCCTAAAGCTGTATCCGTACCCATTGGATGCAGTGATCACAATATAGTGACTATATCCAGGAAAGCCACATTTCTAAAAGCTAAGCCTAAAATAGTGTATAAGAAATCATAAAAGATTTTGCTGTGACTTATGTTAAAAATATTTGTTGATGTAATTAATAAGGAGCATCCAGACACTGCACTTGATTTATGAAATTGCTTCTTCCAATTATTGATAAACATGCACCTGTTAAGAATCTGACTGTTAAAATGGTTAAAGCATCATGGATTGATGAGGAATTGAAAAACTGTATGGTTGAAAGAGATGGGGCAAAAGGAGTGGCAAAATAAGTCTGGCTGCACATCTGACTTGCTGACTTACTGCAAATTGAGAAATTATGTGACTAAACTCAACAAATTGTGTTTGACCAAATACAATGCTATTTCTCTGTAAACAAATTAACAACAGACGTTCAGCATGCTTATAGAGAAGGGCACTCAACATGTACTGCACTGACACAAATGACTGATGATTGGTTGAAAGAATTTGGTAAGAAGATTGTGGCAGCTGTACTGTTAGATTTCAGTGCAGCCTTTGATATTATTGAACATACCCTGTTGTTGAGAAAACGTATGTGTTATGGCTTTTCAACCTCTGCCATATTTTGGATTCAGAGGTATCTATCTAATAGAACTCAGAGGGTTTCCTTTAATGGAAGTTTCTGGTGTACATGGAAAGTGTGGTGTACCGCAGGGCAGATCTCTAGACCCTAGTCTCTTCTATTTTTACCAATGGCTTGCCACTGGCATTAGACAAAGCGTGTGTCCATATATGTTGATGATTCAACCATATACTCGTCACCAACCACAGCTAATGAAGTCACTGAAACCCTTAAAGACTTGCAGTCTGTTTTGGAATGGGTGGCCAGTAATAAACTGGTCCTGAACATCCCTAAAAAACTAAGAGCTTTGTATTTGGTACAAATCATTCCAAGTTCTAGACCTCAGCTGAATCTGGTAATGAATGGTGTGGATGTTGAACAAGTTAAGGAGACTAAATTACTTGGTGTTACCTTAGATTGTAAACTGTCATGGCCAAAACATGTAGATTCAATGCTTGTAAAGATGGGGAGAGGTCTGTTCGTAAAAAAGCAAGTCCTGCAGGCTCTAGTTTTGTCTTATCTTGATTATTGTCCAGTCATATGGTCAAGTGCTTCAAGGAAATAACTAGTTAAGCTGCAGCTGATATAAATACTATTCATGCCAGTCTCTCTTGGCTAAGAGTTGAGGAGAGACTGACTGCATCACTTGTTATTTTCATAGGAAACATGAATGTGTTGGAAAGTCCAAATGGTTTGCATAGTCAACTTACACACAGCTCTGACACACACACAGTCCCCAAATTGAGAACAAATTTAAGACAGCGTACAGTATTCTATAGAGCCATTATTGGACAGAACTCTGTTGCATCTTATATTGCTCAAATGAACAGCAAACCTGGTTTTAAAAAACAGATAAAGCCACACCTAACGGCACAACACCTCTCCCCTATTGACCTAGATAGTTTATGTGTATGTATTGATATGTAGGTTACGTGTGCCTTTTTTCCAATTGATGTAGTTCTGTCCTGGAGCTGTTCTTGTCTATTAATGTTCTGTATTATGTCATGTTTTGTGTGGACCCCAGGAAGAGTAGCTGCTGCTTTTGTAACAGCTAATGGAGATCCTAATAAAATACCAAATGTCCCAGAGTTTGCTTGGAATAGGCAGTTTCTTTATCGCACGGAATGACAAGCTGATTTCAAACCTTTTTCTACTATGCGGGATAGTAGATTGACATAGACTAGTGTTTTTGATGTTCATTACTCATCTTGTAGGCTGAGGAAAAGTAAATGTGGACAGTTATTCTAGCATTTTGAAATGTGCATCGAATTCAGTAAGGAGGACGCACGCCGTTGCAATCTAAATGTGATTTCTGTCATTCTGAGCACCATGGGTGGACGGCCGCCCTAATAAGGTTACGCACCCAATGAATTACATATGGATCTGGTCAATTAAAATGCTGCTGGTCAAAAGTCCAGAGGCACATTTCGCTAACGGAAACCCTTATATATAGACACAGTTCAATCTCATTCTCTATAGAGTGTATAATCCCATTTACTTAATAGACATTTTATCATGAATGGACTGTGGGCTGCTCACCTCTGTTCTCCCTGAGTCGATGGCTATGTCCACGTTGAGCAGAGATTGTCCCTCGCCTTCGCACACGCCCTGCGACCACAATGCACAACAGTAGTGTGCCCAGCACTTCCCCGACTCCTCAAAGAGAGACTGGACGTCCACATCTCCTGGGAGGCCCACGTGAGCCAGCTCATCCCACAACCTGTTGGCCTTGTCTGGGTCTGGTAACTCCCCATGGCTCTCTGCTCCACTGGAAGAGAGATGAAGAGCGAGAGATGAGTAAAAATAACTGGAGATGAGGCGGAGGAAGAAAGAGTTGAAAAGGCAAAGGCAAGCTGGGGAGGAAAGAAGAGAGTAGAGGGATAGAAAATAAAATAGTAAAAGTGGAAGAAGATGTGATGCAAAGGATAAAGGAGAAGAAATAAGGCAGAGAAGAGAGGAGGAGAGATAATGTTAAGAGAGCAGAGAAGGGAGAGATCAGTAGAGGAGGGGGGGTGGAAGGGGGTCGTCTTATTTGGCTGTGACACAAGAGGCTGGCTGTTCGGTCTCATAAAATCTGCTGAGAGGGAAACGGTTCACAGAGTCCCTGCTCTAGTGAGTTGCAGAGCGTGCGGAAAATGTGGCAAGAGGGAATTAGCATTTAAAAGAACTAGTTGGTTTCAGTAAACAGTAAAAACACAAACAGCCAAAACTGAGAGACTGAGGCCAAGGAAGTTATAATCTTATTCACTGTACTATAAAATGCATTGTCATTGTTATAGCCCTTTTGACCGGAGCATACATAATGTGCAAAATAGGCTAGTACTCAATTCTACCATCCTTTTTGTTTATATTTCATTCTCCTCCTCCTCTCCACACCTCAGTCCTCTTCCCACCCTCTTTCTCTCTCTGTGGCACAGTCTAGTATAGAGACCCAACCAATCGCACTGCTCCAACAACAATGCCTGGCTGTCGTTGGATCGCTGCCAGGGGAGTTGCGGTGGGTGTGGGTGTGTATATATGTACGCTCTGCTCTCTGTGCCCATTACGTCACAGGGACCCCAGGGAGACACTCTATTGGCTCCAAAGAGCCGAAACTAATTAGACAGCTGTCCGAAACACGTCTATGGAGGGTCTTTTGTTGGCACAGTGCACAGTACGAGCACGCACACGCACACACACACACACACTTACGTGTTAGTCTTACTCTACATGGCATAGTAGGGCCGTTGGGGACCCCAGCAGGCAGAGCGGCGTGGCGTTAATTTAGTGCTAATATGACCTGCTAAGTCAGAGCATTGCCACCCATTAAGTCCTGTGAGGAGAGTGAATGCACAGGCCTCTCTGCCCTGCATGTGGACTGTTAATTTAATTTGCGAGGGTGACAATTTAGTCTTGGAAAGTTCAGAGTTAATGTACGGAACCCTCTCAGAGAATTCATCACGTTAGCACAATGTGAAAACGAGGCAAGAGGTGAGGTGGGGTTCACGAGCATTCATACACGCACTCTGACCCTTCCTCTGACACGGGAGGATGAAATAGTACAAAGAGCACTTACTCCACACATACGCTATTCATTAGCAGATATTCAAGACATCAACTCTGAGGTTACAGAGCTCAGCTGCCAACTGAAATCATCCCCGATGATGAGATGTCGCACACACATCTTTGTTTGCTGCTGTTTTTGTAATCCTTTTTTTCTATGTTTCTGTGTCATGTTGCTCACTCCCTGTCCGTGCGTCATGTTGCTCACTCCCTGTCCGTGCGTCTGTATTGGAAAGGTGTCTGTATGGACAGGCAACAAAGCAGCAGAGAGCCCAGCTCTCGTTCAATACATGATTTCACCGCCCCTGCTTGGACAGACCGGACCAGGCTTACTTACTTCTGTGTGCCCCTCTGTCCTGAGCTGGCATCTCTGTCTGCGTCGCTGGGCTGAGTGGTTCTGTCAACACCGCTGTTGTCGCTGCCGTGGCCTTTGCTGTGGTCGTTGGCCTGGCCTCCTCCTCCTGTCGCATTGCGCTCGTGTCCAGGCTTGGAGTCGAACACTCGGAGATCCCCCTGGCCCAGCAGACTGCGGCCGTCACAGTAACAGAAGGCACAGAGCTGCTCACTGAGAAAGGGAGAGAGGGACTGTCAGTTAATTATATATACCCAGTGGGACATTCAGCCATGCATCTTGTTCACTGGCTGGTCGTAAATTACTTCTCTTTGGTTTGGTATGGCATGGTCAGGTGCAAGCAAAGCAAGGGTGCATACACACGTCTATATTTGTGTTGCAATTCCAGACAGAATTCCTTTATTACAACAAACATCTGTGGAAATTGAAAGTTACATAGTACGGGCCTTTGATCCACATCTACGCAATCAATAGATTAACCCACATCCATCCATTTCAGGATCCAAAACAGAGGACCTCAAGCCGCCATAGAGAGAGTGAGGGAAAGTAAAGCAGGCCAGGCAGATCAGACCAGAGCAGAGCAGGTAGTAAATATTTATCAGGTTGGTTTCTGAGGGAGGAGATGGGCTTGTTAATAAGATCCCTGGAGAGAGAATGCCAGCCTAACTGGTCGGCCCGCCTGCCCCTCTATCACCAGCATCGACAATGCATTCAGTCTGAAAGATTGATTACAACCTTTAACAGATTGGCACCTATGAGGAGGGTTCCTGTTCCCACTCCCAACTGATAACTCAATGTTTTGACACACCAGAGATGTGCCCGTACATGTCTGGGTTAATGCATAAATGAGAATATGCATGCAAGCTGTGGTGTCTACATACTGTATGAGTACTAAGACAGACAGATGCATACACTATATATACAAAAGTATGTGGACACCCCTTCGGCTATTTCAGCCAATGCCGTTGCTGACAGGTGTATGAAATCAAGCACACAGCCATGCAATCTCCATAGACTAGTAGAAAGGCCTAACTGAAAAGCTCAGTGACATTCAACCTGACACCGTCATAGGATGCCACCTTTCCAACAAGTCAGTTGGTCAAATTTCTTCCCTGCTAGAGCTGCCCCTTTTAAACTAAGTTCTGTTATTGTGAAGTGGAAACGTCTAGAGGCAACAACGTCTCAGCCACAAAGTAGTAGGTCACACAAGCTCACAGATTGGCACCGCAGAGTGCTGAAGTGCTAATAAATCATCTGTCCTCGGCTGCAACACTCACTACTGATTTCCAAACTGTCTCTGGAAGCAAGGTCAGCACAAGAACTGTTCGTCGAGAGCTTCATGAAATGGGTTTCCATGGCCGAGCAGCAGCACACAAGCCTAAGATCACAATGCGCAATGTAAAGCTTGCCACCATTGGACTCTGGAGCAGTAGAAAGCAGTCTCTGGATTGATGAATCACGCTGCACCACCTATCTGGCAGTCCAACGAGTTTGGTAGGTGGTAGGTGCCAGGAGAACGCTACCTGCCCCAATGCATAGTGCCAACTGTAAAGTTTGGGGGAGGAGGAATAATGGTCTGGGGCTGTTGTTCATGGTTAGGCCCCTTAGTTCCAGTAAAAGGAAATCTTAACAGTACAGCATACAATGACATTCTAGACGATTTTGTCCTTCCAACTTTGTGGCAACAGTTTGAGGAAGGCCCTTTCCTGTTTCAGCATGACAATGCTCCTGTGCACAAAGTGAGGTCCATACAGAAATGGTTTGTTGAGATCGGTGTGGAAGAACTTGACTGGCCTGAACAGAGCCCTGACCTTAACCCCATAAAACACCTTTGGGATGAATTGGAACAGACTGCGAGCCAGGCCAAATCGCCCAACATCAATGCCTGACCTCACTAATTCTCGTGGCTGAATGGAAGGAAGTCCCCGCAGCAATAGTCCAACATCTAGTGGAAAGCCTTCCCAGAAGAGTAGAGGCTTTTATAGCAGCAAAGGGGGGACAAACTCCATATACAGTGCATTTGGTAAGTATTTCGACCCCTTAAATTTTTCCACATTGTTATGTTACAGCCTTATTCTTAAATTGATTAAATTGTTTTTTTCCCTTATCAATCTACAGTCGTGGCCAAAAGTTTTGAGAATGACAAGTATTGGTCTCCACAAAGTTTGCTGCTTCAGTGTTCTTAGATCTTTATGTCAGTAGTTACTATGGTAAACTGAACTATAATTACAAGTATTCCATAAGTGTCAAAGGCTTTCATTGACAATGACATTCAGTTTATGCAAAGAGTCAATATTTGCAGTGTTGACCCTTCTTTTTCAAGACCTCTGCAATCCACTCTGGCATGCTGTCAATTAACTTCTGGGCCACATCCTGACTGATGGCAGGCCATTCTTGCATAATCAATGCTTGGAGTTTGTCAGAAGTTGTGGGTTTTTGTTTGTCCACCCGCCTCTTTAGGATCGACCACAAGTTCTAAATGGGATTAAGGTCTGGGGAGTTTCCTGGCCATGGACCCAAAATGTCGATGTTTTGTTCCCCGAGCCACTTAGTTATCACTTTTGCCTTATGGCAAGGTGCTCCATCATGCTGGAAAAGGCATTGGTCGTCACCAAACTTTTCTTGGATGGTTGGGAGAAGTTGCTCTCTGAGGATGTGTTGGTACCATACTTTATTCATGGCTGTGTTCTTAGGCAAAATTGTGAGTGAGCCCACTCCCTTGGCTGAGAAGCAACCCCACACACGAATGGTCTGAGGATGCTTTACTGTTGGCATGACACAGGACTGATGGTAGCGCTCACCTTGTCTTCTCCGGACAAGGTGTTTTCCGGATGGCCCAAACAGTCGGAAAGGGGATTCATCAGAGAAAATGACTCTACTCCAGTCCTCAGCAGTCCAATCCCTGTACTTTTTGCAGAATATCAGTCTGTCCCTGAGAGAAGTGGCTTCTTTGCTGCCCTTCCTGACACCAGGCCATCCTCCAAAAGTCTTCGCCTCACTGTGCGTGCAGATGCACTCACACCTGCCTGCTGCCATTCCTGAGCAAGCTCTGCACTGGTGGTGCCCCGATCCCGCAGCCGAATCAACTTTAGGAGACAGTCCTGGCGCTTGCTGGACTTTCTTGGGCGCCCTGACGCCTTCTTCACAACATTTTAACCTCTCTCCTTGAAGTTCTTGATGATGCGATAAATGGTTGATTTAGGTACAATCTTACCAGCAGCAATATCCTTGCCTGTGAAGCCCTTTTTGTGCAAAGCAATGATGACGGCACGTGTTGACGGCACTTGCATGGTTGACAGAGGAAGAACAATGATTTCAAGCACCACCCTCTTTTTAAAGCTTCCAGTCTGTTATTCTGACTCAATCAGCATGACAGAGTGATCTCCAGCCTTGTCCTGGTCAACACTCTCACCTGTGTTAACGAGACAATCACTGACATGATGGCAGCTGGTCCTTTTGTGGCAGGGCTGAAATGCAGTGAAAATGTTTTTGGGGGATTAAGTTCATTTTCATGGCAAAGAGGGACTTTGCAATTAATTGCAATTCATCGGATCACTCTTCATGACATTCTGGAGTATATGCAAGTTGCCATCATCAACACTGAGGCAGCAAACTTTGTGGAGACCAATACTTGTGTCATTCTCAAAACTTTTGGCCACGACTGTACACCCAATACCCCATAATTCTTCTACTTTTAGATGTGTGTATTGTTGTGAATTGTTAGATATTACTGCACTGTTGGAGCTAGCTAACACAAATGCATTTCGCTACAACTGCAATAACATCTGCTGAATGTGTACATTCAACATTTTGATTTTATAATGACAACGCAAAAACAGGTTTTTCGAAATGTTTTTTAAATTTAGAAAACAAAATGAAAAACTGAAATATCACACTTACATAAGTAAGTATTCAGACCCTTTACTCAGTACTTTGTTGAAGCACCTTTGGCAGCGATTATAGCCTTGAGTCTTCTTGGGTATGACGCTACCTGTATTTGGGGAGTTTCTCCCATTCTTCTCTGTAAATCCTCTCAATCACTGTCAGGTTGTATGGGGAGCGTCATTGCACAGCTATTTTCAGGTCTCTCCAGAGATGTTCGATCAGGTTCAAATCCGGGCTCTGGCTGGGCCACTCAAGGACATTCAGAGACTTGTCCCGAAGCCAGTCCAGCATTGTCTTAGGAAGGTGAACTTTCGCCCCAGTGTGAGGAGCGCACTGGAGCAGGTTTTCATCAAGGATCACTCTGCACTTTGCTCTGTTTATCTTCCCACAGCATGATGCTGCCACCACCATGCTTCAACATAGGGATGGTGCCAGGTTTCCTCCAGACGTGAATCTTGGCATTCAGGCCAAAGAGTTCAATCTTGGTTTCATCAGACCAGAGAATCTTGTTTCTCATGGTCTGAGAGTCCTTTAGGTGCCTTTTGGCAATCTCCAAGCGGGCTTTCACTGAGGAGTGGCTTCCGTCTGGCCACTCTACCATAAAGGCCTGATTGGTGGAGTGCTGTAGAGATTGTTGTCCTTCTGGAAGGTTCTCCCATCTCCACAGAGGAACTCTAGCGCTCTGTCAGAGTGACCATCGGGTTTATGGTCACTTCCCTGACCAATGACCTTCTCCCCGACTACTCAGTTTGGCCGGGCGGATAGCTCGAGGAAGAGTCTTGGTGGTTCCAAACTTCTTCCATTTCAGAATGATGGAGGCCACTGTGTTCTTGGGGACCTTCAATGGACACAATCCTGTCCGGGAGCTCTACGGACAATTCCTGGCTTGGTTTTGGCTCTGACATGCACTGTCAACTGTGGGACCTTAAATACAAAGGTGTGTGCATTTCCAAATCACGTCCAATCAATTTAATTTACCACAGGTGGATGGCAATCAAGTTGTAGAAACATCAAGAATGATCAATGGAAACAGGATGCACCAGAGCTCAATTCTGAGTCTCATAGCAAAGAGTCTGAATACTTATATAAATAAGGTATTTCTGTTTTTTATTTGTAACAAAATTAGCAAAAATGTCTAAAAACCTGTTTTAGCTTTGCCATTATGGGTTATTGGGCTCCCGTGTGGCTCAGCGGTCTAAGTCACTGCATCTCAGTGCTAGAGGCGTCAATACAGATCCTGGTTCGATCCCAGGCTGTATCACAATCCGGACGTATTTGGGAGTCCCATAGGTGGCACACATTTGTCCCAGCGTTGTCCGGAGTAGGCAGTAATTGTAAATAAGAATTTGTTCTTAACTGACTTACCTAGTTAAATAAAAAAAAAAGTGTAGATTGATGAGGGAAAAAATATATTTTATCCATTTTAGAATAAGACTAACGTAACAAAATGTGGAAATAGTAAGGGGTCTGAATACTCCCCCAATAGCCATGACTTTCTGTGATGGAACTCAGACTGACCTGCTTTTAGCTCCTCTGTTGGTGACAGGACCATAAGCCTCAGCTGCTTCCCCTGTCTGAGAGCGCTGGACATGAAGAGAAGAGGCTTTCTCCTCCTCCTCCCCCTCCCCTGGTCCCTCATTGGCCTCCACCTCCACCGGCTGCTGGGCTGGTGTATCTGATGGTGGATGGAGACACGAGATAGGATTTAGCGGCAGAGAAACAATTATCCATGCATAGAATCCCACCAGTCATGTATATTTGTGTCAATGGTTGACATGACATTTCAAACCATGCCCTGAAGTGATCATCCATCTACCAAAAGGTGATTGAGAGTACAGCCATGAACCCTCTGACTGATACAAGTTGACTGGTCTTGACTTTTCTTCAATGCAGTTTAATCCAGGTCAGAAACAGAAACACACCCTTTGTTAGAGAAAGGGATGGATGGTGGGAATATGGAGAGCATATGCTAGAGCACTGATTACTGTAAACCCAAGGGGAGCCCAGAGGCAGGCTGTCTGTCACATTCGACAATAACAACGTCGACAAAAACACCAATGACTCACATCAGACAAAAAAAGCAGAGTATTATTATAAACCTGAATACACTGTAGTGACTATTGGAATAGCATTTTACACAGACTTTGAACTTTGGCCTATAATTGGACGTCGGACCAGTAACCTCGGAGTGGTTTGGGTTTGTGGTTGGACAGCGCTGGTAGTTACATTCCATCTATTGATGGTTGTTATTTTGATGAGCATTTAGCTAGCGAGACTGCAATTTGGGTCTTCTCCAAGGTACATATAGTATATTGTGTTCAGATTTGATGGTCAGGAATGTATGAATAACCAATTGCTATGGCGGTAGGCTTGAAAGAAAAGTTAACTTTACAAGAAAGGAGACTCAGACAGACATAGGAAGGATTAGAACTAACTTCATGTCGACCTTTTTATTCAAAGATTGTATGTTCTTGACCTCAGATGTACACAACTGCATGAGGGGCCAAGACTATTGTAGACACACTGTGAGTGAAGTTCCATTTTGATCCAACTACCTGGTGAAACAGCCGCAAGTATGCTACTGCTTTCAAGAGCAGCCATATTTGAGCTTTAGAGGCCAGTCATTAAGTGCAATAACATAACATCCACACCCATTGTTAAAGCAAGGTAAAATAACAACCCTCAACCCCAGCATGCACGCACACACACACACGCACAGCTGAGAACAAAAAGCCAAAATTAACAGAATCCCTCCAACTATAGCAAGAGAGTGGGAGAGGCAGAGAGAGCAGGAAGAAGGCAGAACACGAGAGAGAGGCAGAGAGAGCAGGAAGAAGGCAGAACACGAGAGAGACAGAGAGAGCAGGAAGAAGGCAGAACACGAGAGAGACAGAGAGAGCAGGAAGAAGGCAGAACACGAGAGAGAGGCAGAGCTAGAGAGGCAGAGTGAGAGATAAAGGCATGACATCACTGACATGGACCCCTCCGCTAGTGCATTCCCTGTCAGACCACATACACTTTGATCTGACAACGGTGTTTCTGAAAATAATTCATCAGCAATACTCACTCGAAAAAAAACAGCCCAATAAACTGTACAGATGGACTTCAAATGGATTGAAAACATTAAATTCTAATGAAATTAACTCTATTTTATTTTTTATTTTATTTAACCTTCAACTAGGCAAGTTAGTTAAGAACAATTCCATATTTACAATGACGGCCTACAAAAAGGCCTCCTGCGGGGATGGGGACTGGGATTAAAAATAAATAAATAAAATAAAAATATAGGACAAAATACAGGTCTTCAATAACTCACAATACCTCAACAATAAATAAGGTGTCAATTCGGCAACTAGAAACATCCATTGCATATTCCAAAAAGCAGCATCAAAAGCAAATCTGAGAAAACCTTGTAAATGTTTTTTTGATAACGAATGTAAAACAATTAGAAAACACCTAAGATAAATGTCAAATGAAAAAACATAAGCAGTAAAACAACCCAGAGCTACGCTATGAATACTTTGAAAATCTGAAACAGTATAAACATACATTGAAACACAAGAAATTGAATTATACCGATAAGACACTTTTCTGGAACACGTGGAACAACTTAAGCCCGACAAAGTCACAATAACTAGCCATACAAGATGGAAGTCTAATCTACACAAAAATATCCCACAAAAAGACCAATTAGATATTCAAGAAACATTTAATATCCTTGAATCAGTCATTAAAAACAACCAAAATATAGTAGATTATTAGATAACTAAATGAAAAGCTCAAATCTCTAAAACCAAAGTAGGCTTGTGGTCTAAATAAAATTTGAAATTAAAACGCTGAAAAAACAGCACAACTGAGTTAGCAAAATGCTATGCTTTAATTGTTCAACAATGGTACTTCACTAAACTAATTTTTTTAACTCAGTTACAGTTCTTACAAGGAAATCAGTCAATTGAAATAAATCCATTAGGCCCTAATCTATGGATTTCACATGACTGGGAATACAGATATGCATCAGTTGGTCAAAGACACCTTTAAAAAAAAAAAAGGTAGGGGCATGGATCAGAAAACCAGTCAGTATGTGGTATGACCACCAATTACATCATCGTGACACATCTCCTCCGCATAGAGTTGATCAGGCTGTTGATTGTGGCCTGTAGATCGTTGTCCCACTCCTCTTCAATGGCTGTGCGAAGTTGCTGGATATTGACGGGAACTGGAACACACTGTCGTACAAATTGATGAATGGCGGCGGATGAATGGCACGACAATGGGCCTCAGGGATCTCGTCACGGTGTCTCTGTGCATTCCAATTAACATTGTTAAAATGCTAATTGTGTTCGTTGTCCGTAGCTTACGCCTGCCCATACCATAACCCCACCACGGGGGACTGTTCACAACATTGACATCAGCAAACCGCTCACCCACACTACGTCATACACACTGTCTGCCCGGTAGTTCAAACCCGGATTAATCCACGAAGAGCGCACTTCTTCAGCGTGCCAGTGGCCATTGGAAGTGAGCATTTGCCCACAAGTCAGTTACGACCCTGGTGAGGACAACGAGCAAGCAGATGAGCTTCCCCGAGACGGTTTCTGACAAGTACAAACCCAGTTTCATCAGCTGTCCGGGTGGCTGGTCTCAGACGATCCCGCAGGTGAAGAAGCCGTATGTGGAGATCCTGTGATGGCTTGGTTACACATTGTCTGCAGTTGTGAGGCCGGTTGGAGGTAGTGCCAAATTCTCTAAAACTACGTTGGAGGTGGCTTATGGTAGACAAATTAACAATTTCTCTGGCAACAGCTCTGGTGGACATTCCTCCAGTCATCATGCCAATTGCAAAACACAAGACATCTGTGGCATTGTGTTGTGTGACACATTTTAGAGTGGCCTTTTATTGTATTCCAATTGGCTCATTCACCCCCCCTCCCCCCTCTCCCCCGTAACTATTCTCCAGGTCATTGCTGTAAGTGTGAATGTGTTCTCAGTCAACTTACCTGGTAAAATAAGGGTTAAATAAATCAAAGGTGAACCTGTGTAATGATCATGCTGTTTAATAATCTTCTTGATATGCCACACCTGTCAGGTGAATGGATTATCTTGGTAAAGGAGAAATGCTCACTAACAGGGATGTAAACCAATATGTGCACAAACTTTGAGAGAAATCAGCTTTTTGTGCATATGGAACCAACACTTTACATGATGTGTTTATCTTTTTTGTTCAGTGTAACTTCTGACTGCTTTCCTGATGTCCCCTATCTCCACAAATCAGACCCCAACAATTACAGGGGAATCTGCATAAAACAGCAACTTGGGAAAGGTTTTCTGTAGCATTTTCAATTCAAGAATCCAAACTTTTCTTAGAAAATGTGTTTTATGAGTAAAAGTCAAACTGGCTTTCTCCCTAACCATCACAATACTGACACCACACACACACACACACACACACACACACACACACACACACACACACACACACACACACACACCTTAGACACACTAATGAATAAACACGTCCACCAGAAGATAGAGGGCAAAATCTTTGATAGCTTTATTGACTTTGAAAAAGCATTCGATTCTATTTGGCACAAAGGTCTATAATTCAAAATTCTCCAAAGTGGGATTGGAAGGTAAGGTGTATGACAATAAAATGTATGTACACAGAAAACAAGTGTGCAAGAAAAATCTAAAGAACAATATGGCAAATTTACCTTAAGTGTGATATTGAGGATGATACCTGGTTAAATATATTGCCCAGCTCAGGGAGGAACATACGGGAAGCCATGGGGAAATGCCAAAAAGACATTGGGAGATTTTTACACGCAATATGAGAAAGTACATTAGTGAGCGCTATCTTTATGGAAGAATGTTTTGAAATATCTGGAAGAATGGTTGGGGTTAACAATTCCAGTTAGCTCGAGAATGTGTCTCTTGGGCGATAGAACAGAGTAACAAATTAGGAATTTGCACTGATCACGGTTGGAATCGTTACAACAGCTAGAGTGATCCTTAGAATTTGGAAGGATCATACCACTCCTACTCTATAACAGTGGATAGAATCAATGTTGGAGGTAGCAACTTATGAACAAATGCTTGCTAGGAACACTGGTAGAAACGGCAATTCTAGAAGCTGGATGCGTTTAATGTGTCATGTTTCTAAGACTGGGAGATGATTACTTATGCTTGTGAGAAGAGGCGCAGAGAGAGAGTGAGTGAGAGACAGACGTATTGTAGCTCGTGAGATACTATTTGACTGTGTGTGTGCTATGTTGGAGGATATGTCTTGATGACATGCTCAATGTTATTATGCTGTACAATGTTATATATATATATATATATATATACACAGTGGGGAGAACAAGTATTTGATACACTGCCGATTTTGCAGGTTTTCCTACTTACAAAGCATGTAGAAGTCTGTAATTTTTATCATAGGTACACTTCAACTGTGAGAGACGGAATCTAAAACAAAAATCCAGAAAATCACATTGTATGATTTTTGAAAATAATTAATTTCATTTTATTGCATGACATAAGTATTTGATCACCTACCAACCAGTAAGAATTCCGACTCTCACAGACCTTAAAGTTTTTCTTTAAGAAGCCCTCCTGTTCTCCACTCATTACCTGTTTTAACTGCACCTGTTTGAACTCGTTACCTGTATAAAAGACACCTGTCCACACACTCAATCAAACGGACTCCACACACTCAATCAAACAGCTGTGTAAGGACATCAGGGATAAAATTGTTGACCTGCACAAGGCTGGGATGGGCTACAGGACAATAGGCAAGCAGCTTGGTGAGAAGGCAACAACTGTTGGCGCAATTATTAGAAAATGGAAGAAGTTCAAGATGACGGTCAATCTCCCTTGGTCTGGGGCACCATGCAAGATCTCACCTCGTGGGGCATCAATGATCATGAGGAAGGTGAGGGATCAGCCCAGAACTACACGGCAGGACCTGGTCAATGACCTGAAGAGAGCTGGGACCACAGTCTCAAAGAAAACCATTAGTAACACATTACGCCGTCATGGATTAAAATCCTGCAGCGCACGCAAGGTCCCCCTGCTCAAGCCAGCGCATGTCCAGGCCCGTCTGAAGTTTGCCAATGACCATCTGGATGATCCAGAGGAGGAATGGGAGAAGGTCATGTGGTCTGATGAGACAACAATAGAGCTTTTTGGTCTAAACTCCACTCGCCGTGTTTGGAGGAAGAAGAAGGATGAGTACAACCCCAAGAACACCATCCCAACCGTGAAGCATGGAGGTGGAAAAATCATTCTTTGGGGATGCTTTTCTGCAAAGGGGACAGGACGACTGCACAGTATTGAGGGGAGGATGGATGGGGCCATGTATCACGAGATCTTGGCCAATAACCTCCTTCCCTCAGTAAGAGCATTGAAGATGGGTCGTACTGGGTCTTCCAGCAAGACAACGACCCGAAACACACAGCCAGGGCAACTAAGGAGTGGCTCCGTAAGAAGCATCTCAAGGTCCTGGAGTGGCCTAGCCAGTCTCCAGACCTGAACCCAATAGAAAATCTTTGGAGGGAGCTGAAAGTCTGTATTGCCCAGCGACAGCCCCGAAACCTGAAGGATCTGGATGGAGGAGTGGGCCAAAATCCCTGCTGCAGTGTGTGCAAACCTGGTCAAGAACTACAGGAAACGTATGATCTCTGTAATTGCAAACAAAGGTTTCTGTACCAAATATTAAGTTCTGCTTTTCTGATGTATCAAATACTTATGTCATGCAATAAAATGCTAATTAATTACTTAAAAATCATACAATGTGATTTTCTGGATTTTTGTTTTAGATTCCGTCACTCACAGTTGAAGAGTACCTATGATAAAAATTACAGACCTCTACATGCTTTGTAAGTGGGAAAACCTGCAAAATCGGCAGTGTATCAAATACTTGTTCTCCTCACTGTATATATATATATATATATTTTAAAAAACATCTAAGAACAATTATTTTTCAAGGTCGAGGTGTGAGACAAAAAGATGCAGTTTGAGTCCAAACTTATTCAACATTTATATCAAATGAACTAGCAGACATTCTGCAAACCCCGGACCTCACACTATTTGACACAGAGGTAAAATACCTGCTATATGCTGATGATTTTGTTCTTCTCGCACCAACCAAAGGTCTTCAACAGAACCTTAACATAGTAAAGCAATATTGGCATAATTGGGCCCTGGCAGTAAATTTCTAAAAGACAAAAATCTTGATTGAACACAAACAGTAGTAGGGGTTATGGTACAGGTAATATTTTAATGACGGTAGTGATAGTAGTAGAAATAATGGTAGTTGTAGTACTGATGTAATGGTGATGACAGTTATAAATTAGTCATGTTTTTTGTAGGTAATAGGTAGATATATTAGAGGTAGAAATACTACTAATGGTAATAGTAGGGATAATTGGCCCAGCGTCATCCAGGTTAGGGTAGGGTTTGGCCGGGGTAAGCTGTAATTGTAAATAAGAATTTGTTCTTAACTGACTAATAAAGGTTAAATAAATCAAATAAATACAATTAGTGTTAATAATAGTGGTGGTAGCATTCATTTTAGTATAATAGTAGCATGTTCATTTTCCATGTTAGCCTTTTATTACTATATTTCTAATACTGACTAACACCGGACGACACTGGACCAATTGTGAGCCGCCCTATGGAACTCCCAATCACGGCCGGTTGTGATACAGCCTGGAAACGATAGTGACGCATCTAGCACTGAAATGCAGTGCCTTAGACCACTTTGGCAATAGAGCAGATTTAATGAGAGAGGCAGAGAGCGCCAGAGAGAGGTGCAGAGAGAGAGACATGCGCACAGAGAGAGAGAGAGAGGTGTAATCTGTTAAAAACAATAAACAACAATATTATCCAAACACACAGGGAAATCAAATTGTTACAAAAATATAACCTATTTGAAAAAATCCAAAGAGGAACGTCTGTGGTCACTACACGACAGGGGAAGTAGAGACAGATGCATTTTTTACCTCTACAGTGAGAAATACTCCCAAATAAGATATTTTGACAGAGACGGACAGAGAGAGAGAGAGAGAGACGGACAGAGAGAGAGAGAGAGAGACGGACAGAGAGAGAGCGAGAGAGAGAGAGAGAGAGCGTGAGAGTGTGTGAGAGAGTGTGAGAGCGAGACACAGAGAGTGTGAGAGCGAGACACAGAGAGAGAGAGTGAGACACAGAGAGAGAGAGTGTGACACAGAGAGAGAGAGAGAGTGTGACACAGAGAGAGAGAGAGAGTGTGACACAGAGAGAGAGAGAGAGTGTGACACAGAGAGAGAGAGAGAGTGTGACAGAGAGAGAGAGAGAGTGTGACACAGAGAGAGAGAGAGAGTGTGACACAGAGAGAGAGAGAGAGTGTGACACAGAGAGAGAGAGAGAGAGAGTGTGACACAGAGAGAGAGAGAGAGTGTGACACAGAGAGAGAGAGAGAGTGTGACACAGAGAGAGAGAGAGAGTGTGACACAGAGAGAGAGAGAGAGAGTGTGACACAGAGAGAGAGAGAGAGTGTGACACAGAGAGAGAGAGAGAGTGTGACAGAGAGAGAGAGAGAGAGTGTGACACAGAGAGAGAGTGTGACACAGAGAGAGAGAGAGAGTGTGACACAGAGAGAGAGAGAGAGAGAGAGTGTGTGACACAGAGAGAGAGAGAGAGAGTGTGTGACACAGAGAGAGAGAGAGAGAGTGTGTGACACAGAGAGAGAGAGAGAGAGTGTGACACAGAGAGAGAGAGAGAGAGTGTGACACAGAGAGAGAGAGAGAGAGTGTGACACAGAGAGAGAGAGAGAGAGTGTGACACAGAGAGAGAGAGAGAGAGTGTGACAGAGAGAGAGAGAGAGTGTGACACAGAGAGAGAGAGAGTGTGACACAGAGAGAGAGAGAGTGTGACACAGAGAGAGAGAGAGTGTGACACAGAGAGAGAGTGTGACAGAGAGAGAGAGAGTGTGACACAGAGAGAGAGAGAGTGTGACACAGAGAGAGAGAGAGTGTGACACAGAGAGAGAGAGAGTGTGACACAGAGAGAGAGAGAGTGTGACACAGAGAGAGAGAGTGTGACACAGAGAGAGAGAGAGTGTGACAGAGAGAGAGAGAGAGTGTGACACAGAGAGAGAGAGAGAGAGTGTGACACAGAGAGAGTGTGTGACACAGAGAGAGTGTGTGACACAGAGAGAGTGTGTGACACAGAGAGAGTGTGTGACACAGAGAGAGTGTGTGACACAGAGAGAGTGTGTGACACAGAGAGAGTGTGTGACACAGAGAGAGTGTGTGACACAGAGAGAGTGTGTGACACAGAGAGAGAGTGTGACAAAGCCATCACCTACCGAGATATTAACCTAAAGAAGAGTCCCCTAAGCAAGCTGGTCCTGGGGCGCTGTACACAAACACACCTCACAGAGCCCCAGGACAGCAACACAATTAGACCCAACCAAATCATGATAAAACAAAAAGATAAATTACTTGACACATTGGATAGAATTAATCAAAAACAGAGCCAACTGGAATGCTATTTGGTCCTAAACAAAGAGTACACAGTAGCAGAATGCCTGACCACTATGACTGACCTAAAATTAAGGAAAGCTTTGACTATGTACAGACCCAGTGAGCATAGCCTTGCTATTGAGAAAGGCCGCCGTAGGCAGACCTGGCTCTCAAGAGAAGACAGGCTATGTGCACACTGCCCACAAAATGATGTGGAAACCGAGCTGCACTTCCTAACCACCTGCCAAATGTATGACCATATTAGACACACACATTACACAGACCCACAAAGAATTAAAAAATAAATCCAATTTTGATAAACTCCCATATGTATTAGGTGAAATACTAGTGTGCCATCACAGATTTGTGACCTGTTGCCACAAGAAAAGGGCAACCAGTTAAGAACAAACACCATTGTAAATACAACCCATTTGTTTATTTATATTTTCAATTTTTTTACTTTAAATATTTTTTCACATCATTACAACACTGTACATACCCATATGTATTTGACATTTCTTTGAAACTTTTGCGAGTAAATGTTCTGTAAATGTTGTATTGTTTATTTCACTTTTGTTTATTATCTACCTCACTTGCTTTGGCAATGTAAACATATACTGTATGTTTCCCATACCAATAAAACCATTTGAATTGAGACAGAGAGAGACAGGGAGAGTGAGAGCGAGACAGAGAGAGTGCGAGAGACAGACAGAGACCAAGAGAGACAGACAGAGACCAAGAGAGACAGGTACCGGAAAGACAGATACTGGAGAGATAGAGACCGGAAAGACAGAGACAGACCGACCAGAGAGAGAGAGAGAGAGAGAGAGACAGACCAGAGAGAGAGAGACAGACAGAGCAGAGAGAGAGAGAGAGAGAGAGAGAGAGACCGACCATCAAGAGAGAGACAGACAGAGCAGGGAGAGAGAGAGAGAGAGAGAGAGAGAGAGACCGACCATCGAGAGAGAGACAGACAGAGCAGGGAGAGAGAGAGAGAGAGACCGACCATCGAGAGACCGACGAGACAGACAGACGAGAGCCGACGAGACAGACAGACGAGAGACCGACGAGACAGACAGACGAGAGACCGACCGGCGAGAGACAGACCGACCGACCGACGAGAGACCGACCGACCGACGAGAGACAGACCGACCGACCGGCGAGAGACAGACCGACCGGCGAGAGACAGACCGACCGGCGAGAGACAGACCGACCGGCGAGAGACAGACCGACCGGCGAGAGACAGACCGACCGACCGACGAGAGACAGACCGACCGACCGACGAGAGACAGACCGACCGACCGACCGACCGACGAGAGACAGACCGACCGACCGACGAGAGACAGACCGACCGACGAGAGACAGACCGACCGACGAGAGACAGACCGACCGACGAGAGACAGACCGACCGACGAGAGACAGACCGACCGACGAGAGACAGACCGACCGACGAGAGACAGACCGACCGACGAGAGACAAACCGACCGACGAGAGACAGACCGACGAGAAACAGACAGACCGGCCGGAGACAGACTGGAGAGACAGACAGACAGAGACCGACAGAGATGAGACTGGGAGCACGGAGAGGGAGCACTGAGAGAGCGTAAAGAGGAAAGATAAGAAAAAGAGCCAGCTAGCTGCAGCTTCATGGCTTAAGTTAAACCCATTCATGATTGCGGGTACCCTCTCCACTGCCTCCTGAGAGCTCCTATAAGACACTCTGGATGTTTCACAATAAGCATACTACCGTGCTCCACACTCTTGCTCTAAGTGCATTCTCCGTCCACATTCTCTTGAGTACGTTCTTGTGAGGACGAGTGTGGGGAAAGCATAAAACAATAGATATGAGAAGCACTCAGAAACCCCCTAACTGTATTACCACACGCTTCACCTCCCTATTCACTGAACCTTCTTCCAGCCAGGACAGTGGCAACAATAGACGAAACTAGCGTTCTACTTCCTAATTCTCAGCTAGATATGTGAATCGTAATAATGTAGCTAATCAGATAGTTTGACAGGCAAAAATGACCTAAAACTAATGTTATGCAAGATGGATTTAAATTCTTCATTAGGTAGCTTGATAATAATGCATTTTGAGAAACTCTGTATATTCTCGGCAGCCAAGATGTGTATGTGCTAAGATCAGCTGGAGTTCCATACCACTCACCAGTGCAGTCAAATCCAAAATAGACAGGTCTAAAGGTGACTCACCTGCTGTGTCCTGAGGGGGGCTTTCGGAGGTGGCTGCCTCCGTCCCGTCCATGCTGCTGTCCTCCTCCTCCTCCTCCTCCTCCTCCTCCTCCTCCTCCACAACCGCTCTACCTCTGGTACGGCCCCTGAGAGAGCGAGAGAGCGCTTGAGACCCACCCTCATCAACATATATATCAATTGGCGAGGGCACTAGAACAGCTTCACCCTACTGGACTCAAATGTCTTTTTGCTGGTGATCTGGTGCTTTTGTACCCAACAAAGGAGGGCCTACAGCAGCAGCTAGATCTTCTGTACAGATTCTGTCAGACTTGGGCCCTGACAGTGAATCTCAGTAAGACAAAAAAATAATGGTGTTCCAAAAAAGGTCCTGTATTTTATTTTATTTATTTAGAAATTTCCCCTCTGGGATCAATAAAGTACCTATCTAAAACTTTATTTAACTAGGCAAGTCAGTTAAGAACAAATTCTTATTTACAATGACGGCCTACCTACAGGGTCAGCCATAGTATGGCGCCCCTGGAGCAAATTTGGGTTAAATGTCTTGCTCAAGTAACGCCCCAGTAACCAAGACAATAAATACAAATTATATCTAGACACTGTTGCCCTAGAACACACAAAGAATTACACCTGACCTGGCCCAAAAATTTTTTTACACAAGTCTGTGTACGATCTAAGAGACAAGGCAAAAAGGGCCTTCTATGCCATCCAATTAGGATCTGCCTAAAAATGCTTGAATCAGTTATCGAACCCATTGCCCTCTACGGTTGTGAGGTCTGGGGTACACTCACCAACCAAGGACTCACAAAATAGGACAAACACCCAATTGAGACTCTGCATGCAGTATTCTGCAAAAATATATTTTGTGTACAACACAAAACCTTAAACAATGCATGAAGAGCAGAATTAGGACTATACCCGCTAGTTATCAAAATCCAGATAAGAGCTGAATTCTAAATTCTACAACCACCTAAAAAGGAAGCAATGCCCACATTCCACCACAAAGCCCTCAACTACAGAGAGATAAACCTAGAGAAGAGTCCCCTCAGCCAGCTGGTTCTGGGGCTCTGTTCAAAAACACAAACAGACCCCACAGAGCACCAGGACAGAAACACATTTAGACCCAACCAAGTTATGAGAAAGTAAAAAGATGTGTCAACTATTTGACACACTGGAAAGAAGCAGAGCAAATTGGAATGCTATCTGTACCTAAACAAAGAGTACAGTGTCAGAATACCTGTGACTGGCCATAAATTAATAAAGTCCTTGACTATGTACAGACTCAGTGAGCATAGCCTTGCTATTGCGAGAGGCCGCAATAGGCAGACCTGGCTCTCTAAGATGACAGGCTATGTGCCCACTACCCACAAAAATGAGGTGGAAACTGAGATACACTTCTTAACATCCTGTCAAATGTGTGACCACATTAGAGACACATTTCCCACAGATCACACAGACCCACAAAGAATTAGAACATAAATCAACCATTGCTAAACTCCATTATCGGTTAGGTGAAATACCGCAGTGTGCAGTCACAGCAGCAAGATCTGTGGCCCGGTGCCATGACAAAAGGGCAACCAGTGAAGCGCAAACATTGTAAATACAACGTATATCTGTTCATTTTCCTTTTCATAGTTCAACTACTTGCACATTGTTACAACACTGTACATAGCCAATAATATAACATTTGAAATGTCTATATTCTTTTTTTTTTTTTAAGTCAGTGTAATGTTTACTAAATGTTTTTTTCCCTTTTGTTTATCGTCGACTCAATTAGCTTTGTCAATGTAAAAATATTCCCATGCCAATGAAGCACTTTGAATTTTGTGTGTGTGCAAGAGAGAGCGAGCGCGAGAGAGAGAGCGAGCGCGAGAGAGAGAGCGAGCGCGAGAGAGAGAGCGAGCGAGCGAGCGAGCGAGCGAGCGAGCGAATAGAGAGATGGAGAAAAAGAGAAAAGTTACTGTGTTGGCTTCCCTTAGGAGGGGGGGGGGCATGAATTAGTTAAATATAGTCACAGCTGTCACTGATTCTTAATGGAGGCATCCAGGCCGCTGGGCAAGGCAAGGCAGGGCGGAGGGGTGTGTGGTGGTGCAAGCTGCTGGTACCGTTGAGAGCATGGGGGTGTGGGGAGGGGGCAAGGAGGAGGAGCACGACTCTCCCTCCCTCCTTTCAATGATCTTCAATGTACACAGAACAAAAATGTTAACGCAACATGTAAAGTGTTGGTCCCATGTCTCATGAGCTGAAATAAAAGAGCTCAGAAAATGTTCCATATGCACAAAAATCGTATTTCTCTAAAATGTTGTGAACAAATTGGTTTACATCCCTGTTAGTGAGCATTTCTCCTTTGCCAAGATAATCCATCCACCTGACAAGTGTGGCATATCAAGAAGCTGATTAAACAGCATGATCATTACACAGGTGCACCTTGTGCTAAGGACATTAAAGTGTGCAGATTTGTCACAACACAACGACACAGAGATGGCTCAAGTTGAGGGAGCGTGCAATTGGCATGCTGACTGCAGGAATGTCCACCAGAGAATTTTATGTTCATTTCTGTACCATAAGCTGCCTCCAATGTCATTTTATTGAATTTGGCAGTACGTTCAACCAGCCTCACATCCACAGACCACGTGTATTGCGTTGTGTGAGCGAGAAGTTTGCTGATGTCAACGTTGTGAACAGAGTGCCCCATGTGGCGGTGGGGTTATGGTATGGACAAGCACAAGCTACGGACTACGAACACAATTGCATTTTATCAATGGCAATTTGAATGCACAGCGATACCGTGACGAGATCCTGAGGCCTATTGTCGTGCTATGCATCCGCAGTCATCCCCTCATGTTTCAGCATGATAATGCATGGCCCCATGTCGCAAAGATCTGTACACAATTCCTGGAAACTAAAAATGTCCAAGTTCTTCCATGGCCTGCATACTCACCAGACATGCCATTGAGCATGTTTGGTATGCTCTGGATCGATGTGTACAACAGCGTATTCCAGTTCCCGGCAATATCCAGCAACTTCACACAGCCATTGAAGAGGAGTGGGACAACATTCCACAGGCCACAATCAACAGCCTGATCAACTCTATGCAAAGGAGATGTGTCGCACTGCATGAGACAAATGGTGGTCACACCAGATACTGACTGGTTTTCTGATCTACACCTCTACCTTTTTTTAAGGTATCTGTATTCACAGTCATGTGAAATCCATAGATTAGGGCCTAATTATTTCCTTATTTCAACTGTAACTAGTAAAAATCTTTGAAATGGTTGCATGTAGGGATGAAACGATTACCGGTTTCACGATAAACCACCGTAAAATTCCAGACGGTTAGCGATTACCGTTTCAAATTGTAATTTATCATTAAAACCGTGTTTGATTCCCGCGGTTTGAAAAACCCACGGTAAATACTGTCCAGCATCAACCGAAGTTAGCAAGTCTGATGCAGGCGCAGCAAATGTCATGGTTTGTCTGTCTAACTTGCTAATAGCTTGTAAATAACTTAAACTGAAGCTTTCCGTGTTTCCTACTCTTGTAAAAACACTACACGTTGTTCTGCTGCTGTATGCGTTGTGTGCCTGCAGACTATTCGCCCATTGCACACGATAACACGTTATGTAGTTTAGTCACCCAAACAACATATTTTGTTCTTTTAAAATCCAGCAGTCGTCGACTTGGTTATAAAAGTGTTCCAACAGGAGAAACACTATAGACTCCAATACAAGACTCCTGTATTTATGTCAATTGTTCGGCTCATTGCAATTACTATCAGTCTTCTTAAGACTCATTTGTATTTATGTAAATTGTGCATGGGGTCATTTGATATACTCAAATGCAACACAGAAGATAGACTGTGTGAGATGATGACGATAATAATTTTAAGGTAACATTCCCTCGACAATAATAATAATAATACATTTGCTATTCCCTTGTTTACAGAGTGGGCGTGGAGCAGGAAAACCCAGTGATGCTACTGGTTCCTCCTCATCTACAGTTGTAGAGCAAGCATTCAAAAGGCAGGCTGCTTATGCACCCACATCAAAAAAGGCTCAAGACCTCACTGCAGCCCTTCCATATTACATTGCAAAGGACATGATACATTTTTACATTTCAATCTCAAGTGAACAGAGATGCATATATACAGGATGTTAGGCCAGCAGCACCTTATTTCTTTATGAAGGAGAGAACGGACATACAATCAGTGGTGTTCATTTGATTTGTTTACATATTTTGTGTTGTTATTTTAATGTCAACACCTGCACATTGGATTTGTTTACATATGGTTGTATTGTTCTTACATGCATATTGCTTTACTTGTGTTGCTTTTATATGATTTGCTTACTTAAGGTTGTGTTCATGAAAAACCTGCACTAGGGAACCTTTTACCTCTCATGGCCACTTGGTGCCATCTTTAATGTTATTATTTTAATGTTTATGCACACAAAGTGCATAGTGCTGCTAATTTTGTTTGTTGGTTTTCAATATAAAAAACTTGATGAAATTATTTCAGTGTGTGTATCAGTACTTTTTGAACATTTCCAGCACATTTTAACAATACCGCGATAGTATTGGTCACTATAATCGTGATATGAAATTTTCATACCGTTTCATCATCTCTAGCATGCTGCATTTACATTTCTGTTCAGTATACAAACTTCAAAATCAGACAGAAACCTCGTCAACAAGACAGAAAACTGGTATGAAATACCTGGGTCTGGGATGCCTTTTTTCCAACTAAATTCTCCCTTCATATATATAAAAAAAAAAAAAGAAGAAGCATATGAGAACCAAAGCCAAGCCCATTATTCTCAGTCCCAAATGGTAAGACTCATTACGGCCTAACTGAAATGTAACTGCTGAACATATCTAAGCCACATTTTAACTCAACGGGAGAATACATCAGGTAAAAACAAGCCCGTGATTTATTACACGACTTAACACAAACATCCTATGATCAATCTGGATGATGAGAGGTGTAATATTGACAGAGGTTGTGCTACAGACAGGGACAAGCTGGAAATAGGCAGAAATGCCATATGGCTGCAGCTGCAGTAGTACAAACAGAAGGGGGACAATGAACTTTGAACCAGACCGTTGTATTATTATTGTCCATACCAGTATGAAGGGGCCTACAGACCTAGGCTAGAATGTCACCAAATTATTTGGATCATACACACCCATATAGTCAGGCTAAAATCATTAGGCTGCCTAGCAGATTGAAGACATTTCAGAATGTTATGCTCCGATTTGTGATCTTCTCACTATAGATGGAATTTGTCCCGACCCAGATCCGACTTGACCTCCTGTCGAGCGGCTCTGAAATCCACACGGCTCCCTTTACTACGTCTCACATCATCTAGCCTCTCACTTTAGGGAGGCAGGTAGCCTAGCGGTTAGAGCGTTGGGCCACTAACGGAAAGGTCGCTGGTTCAAATAACCGAGCCGACAAGGTGAAAAAACCTGTCGATGTGTCCTTGAGCAAGGCACTTAACCCTAATTTGCTCCAAGGGTCTAACCCTGTAGGTAGGCCGTCACTGTAAATAAGAACTTGTTCTTAACTGACTTGCCTAGTTAAATAGGGTTAAAAAAAAAAAAAAAAACACTTCACCTCTCACTTTTCTAGGCTACGTCACATTTGATGATAATGATGGCATCCCAGCTGTCAGTGACACTAGTGCAGAGTTGAAGACACACAGACAGTTGCTACAGCCAAAATGCTTTGGTTGTGACGTCAACCTTTTCCTCTTAATTTTAAACCAACTGTCTGCAAAGCAAACCAAGCATATCAATGAAGAGTTCCGAGTGCATAAAAGCACACCACACACACAGCAGAGAAGAGATCGGTCAGTCTCAGGGTCCCCTAGTAAGAGTTGTTTAAACCCAATCTGAGAGCCACCATGTCGAGTCGATAATTGCCATGGATTAAATTAAAACAGCACCACGCACAGTGAGCTAAATTGAAGAGCAAACAGCCAAAATGAGAGCAGCCAGCGTTTCTCGGGGGTAGTGGGGAGGATGCAGGGGAGGGGGGTAATTTTCAATGCCACTGGAGAGAGAAATCACAATGGGCCAGATGCCAAATCAACTCCTCCCTCCAGATTACTTCCCACTCCAGATAAGAAGCAACCAGACGGAAGCCTTAAAAGACCCAGTTCAAGCTTCTGCATAGGCAGGAAAAATTAGAGAACAAAAAAATAATACAACCATTCTAACTGAAAGAACCAAATCAATGCATGATTAATGAAGTAGACACTAGAGAGCCTGATCTTTTTTTTTTCCAGAAACAAGGCCTAATCATGGCCACAAATAATTAAGCAAGTGTCCATTAAGGCCCAATATAGGCCCAGGTATAATAAAGCACAGTGATGAGAGCTCCATCCGTAATGTTCTAACCTACAGTTAAAGGGGATGACCTCCGAGCCAAGGGGCAGGAGCATCCCTGTGATGACGGCACGGGGTGTAGAGTAGTCCGACACCAGGATTAAAAATGCATCGCTGTTCCCAGACATCTCCAGCTCCTCTCTGTCAGGGAGGAGGGAGGCTGTAAGGGGCTTCTCTGGTACCCAACAACGAATGCAGCAGAGAGATACGTTTGAAGAGAGTCCAGCTGTCTGATATCAGCCATACTCAGAAGATCATAGGTAGTACACACAAGCCATAAAGTCACCCTGTATTAAGTGGATGATGCATCTGACCTACCATCACTTCACTGGCATGGAATATCACCTTCTCCACAACTACCAGGTTTTTTTTTTATATGAAGAGCAGCAGATACATAACCGTATTTGACAGACTTAGCAGACGCTACTGTATAATGTCATAACCCTGTCTGTGACCATTCCCAGCATGTTGTGCCTACAGTGCAGTGTCCATATGCTCTCATGTAGCCTTTTATTTAAAAGGTGTAATATGCAGAAATGGCTCCGCCATTTTCTGTTTGTGATAAAACAAGCGTAGAGAGTCATTGTACCATCTAAACAGCTGTGAAATATCTTTTCAATAACCAAAAATACAGTACAAAAACCGAAAGTAAGACGCAAAAACGAAACTTAAAAGGTGCAATATGTAACGTGTGCGTTATTTCTATGTGAATTTGATTGGGTAAACCAAAAAGTTACATATTGCAGCTTTAAAATGACAAAACACCCTAAAGGACTGTAACATCCAGCTCCCCAAACCCTCTGCAAATTCTCTCCATGATCCCCAACAAGAGAGAGAAAAAAAAAAGAGGGTGAAAATAATGCTGTGGTAAGTAGTTCCAGCTATCAGGGAGCAGACAAGAAAACCTGCCACGGATTTCCCTGTTTGGGACTGGAATGGTGGATGACTGAACAAACCCAGTCTTGAAATGAAACCATTTCTAACTTCTCAGGCCCTACAACTCAACTCTGGTCCTGGAATCCAGTTCCACTGCTTTTTTTCATTGCTCCCTCTAATCAGGGACTGATTTAGTTTAAGTTATTTAAAAGCTATTAGCAACCCAACTGACCATAATAACCCAACTGACCATAATAACACTGATAGCCTAACAAGCCCTTGATTCTGGAACCAGGGAGACCTTGTGAAGAACTAAGGGAGGTTCTCAGCTCATTCTGGGAAATACAACCAAACCATAGATAGCAGGCCTCGGCTATGTATTCCATGGATCCCTTGCATGATGTAAATAATGGGACCAATGACATGTAGGCCTACCCCCTATACTTTGCCACTCCCACCAACCAACCTATCAGCCAATGTGACCTAGACCGGGAATGGTCTCAGCTGTCCTTATAGCCATGGCATAAACATATACTTTGGATGATTGATTGATTCATTTCATCTGGGGTCACCGTATTAGGATATTGAGGATATGGAGTGTGAGAGTTAGGTACCTTGTAGGCATCACAATACACAGCAGGGCTCCTTGAGCTGCATTATGTGTTGCCATGGAAATAACAAAGGAGGCCAGTTGGTACTGCAACACACAATAAACCCTGGGAAAGCTTGTGTGCTCAAGTTTCCTGTATTTATACCATTGTTCAGTATGCAGAGTATGCTTTGGATAGTACTTGTGTAAATGTTTTAAGAGATTTGGGGGCAATGGAATAGCCACAAGCTCATAGTTCCAACAAGATATGCAAAATGCTGGCTAACTGTACACAGACTGACTTATAGTGTGTGATGACTCAGGCAAGTCTGTATATCCACTGTACATGAGAGAAAGTCTACTTTCACAGGTGTCTTATGATCAATTGTTAAGAAATGGAGGGTGAACAACATACTTCTTCCTGTTCTTGGATTTGGTTGGCGCCTGGGGTGTGGTGGTGGTGGTGGTGGTGGTGGTGGTGGCAGCATCCTTGCGCGGTCTGCCCCTGGGGCGCTTGTCTGTCTGGGCAGGGCTTCCTGTGGACGTGGCCCCTGCACTACCGGAGGGCAGCGAGGGTCCCTGGTCAGAGGGCTCCACAGTCTTATCCACTGATGACATTCTTCTCAAAGGAAGTAAGAGATGGGGAGAGAGCAGCATCAGTGGACAATCATGCCTGGTTAGAAACATAGGTTACTTGATGTACTTTGTAATCAGTGTGTGAATAAGATATGCTGTGCTCCAGGACAATTAATCACATTGCCTCGATCAAATGTTGAATCTGTTCTACACAATTAAACATTTTTCCAGATATGCTACTCTTGAGGAAATGCCTAAAACATACCTCTGGCCTTTCTAGGTATCTTAAAAAAAAAAAAAAAAAGTATTTGTCAGCTGAAGAAATGTTCAACCTATTCTTGACTGTTATCGATGTGGAGTTCACATACCTACTCTGTCCTGAGCTACCTACCGCCATGCAGTAATCTCATGTCTCTGTCTGGATGACCGGTCATCCTTCGATGCCTTGCTTGTGTTCTTGCCTTCCTCTCGTTTCAGCCTCTGAAGTTGTCTCTTCTTACCACTGAAATAAGCCTGCTCTATATGTTTACACCACTGTGGATTAGTTAGTTTGCTCCACTGTGGTTCTGTTCTGGATCATATTTTAAACAGTATGATAGGACATTGTAAACCAGTAGACCTATTTGTTTTATTGTGACAAACAAGGAACAAAAAAAGTCATTTGTATTGACTTTATAGCTCAGCTTTAGTCTTCCTTTGTGTCTGTTGAAGATGTAATTCCTGTGTCTTTCAAAGGGCACCTCTGACAACCTGTCCTCTCGGTTGAGGAGTCATTCCACCTCCAAAAGCACAAAGAGGATTGACACCCATCATCTCGATTGTTCTGCTAGAAACATAAGCATTACTGCAACATTATTTTGTTGAAATAATTTTATCTGAGAAATTGAGCTAATTGGTTGAACCCAAATTGGCCATTTTAATTTATAGGATTCATATAATATTCAGTAAAGGGTTTTGTTGGCCACTGTTTCAAATGCTAACTTTTTAGCATTTGTGGCACAAATCCAATGCAAGTCAATGGTACCTATATTAGCATTTTCACCCTTAAATGTCCAAATGTAAAGTATCAAAACATGTATTGTGTAACTAACTCAATGTTACTTATAGATGATTTGCTATTATAGCTACAATCGAATTGCATTGGATTTGTGCCACAAATTCTAAAAAGTTAGCATTTGAAACAGTGGTCAGGTAAACAAAACCAAAGCATGGGTTGCTGTCATACCTGGTCCATAGACTGCTCACAGGGTAAGGAAACCGATATGTCATTTGGGTGAACTCTCTCTTTAACATTGATGGGGTGGGGGATATACACTATCTATACAAAAGTATGTGGACATCCCTTCAAATTAGTGGATTCGGCTATTTCAGGCACACTTGTTGTTGACAGGTGTATAAAATTGAGCACACAGCCATGCAATCTCCATTAACAAACATTGGCAGTAGAATGGCCTTACTGAAGAGCTCAATGTGGCACCACCGCCATAGGATGCCACCTTTCCAAAATGGTCAGTTAGTAAAATTTCTGCCCTGCTAGAGCTACCCCATTCAACTGTAAGTGCTGTTATTGTGAAGTGTGAATGTCTAAGAGCAACAACGGCTCAGCCGCGAAGTGGTAGGCCACAAAGAACGGGACCACAGACTGCGTAAATAGCGCATACAAATCTTCTGTCCTCGGTTGCAACACTCACTATCGAGTTCCAAACTGCCTTTGGAGGCAAAATCAGCACAATAACTGTTCATCAGGAGCTTCTTGAAATGGGTTTCCATGCCCGAGCAGCCGCACACAAGCCTAATATCACCATGACCAATGCCAAGAGACGGCTGTAGTGGTGTAAAGCTTGCTGCCATTGGACTCTGGAGCAGTGGATAAGCGTTCTCTGGAGTGATGAATCACGCTTAACCATCTGGCAGTCCGAAAGACGAATCTAGTTTTGGTGGATGCCAGGAGAACGCTACCTGCCTCAATACATAGTGCCAACTGTAATGTTTGGTGGAGGAGGAATAATGGTCTGGGGATGTTTTTCATGGTTCGGGCCCCTTAGTTCCAGTGAAGGTAAATCTTAACGCTACAGCATACGATTTTAACCTTTATTTAACAAGGCAAGTCAGTTATGAACAAACTCTTATTTACAATGATGGCCTACCTACAGGGTCAGCCCCTGGATCAAATTAGGGTTAAGTGCCTTACTCAAGGACACTCAAGGACAGGCTTGGATATTCGAACCAGCGACCTTTCGTTTACTGGCCCAACGCTCCAACCGCTAGGCTACCTGCCGAAATGGCCTACAAGACGATTCTGTGCTTCCAACTTTGTGGCAACAGTCTGGGGAAGGCCCATTCCTGTTTCAGCATGACAATGCCACCGTGCACAAAACGAGGTCCATACAGAAATGGTTTGTGGAGATCTGTGTGGTAGAATTTGACTGACCTGCACAGAGCCCTGGGATGAATTGGAACGACGACTGCGAGCCAGGCCTAATCGCCCAACATCAGTGCCCGACCTCACTAATGCTCGTGGCTGAATGGAAACAAGTCACCGCAGCAATATTGCAACATCTAGTGGAAAGCCTTCTCAGAAGAGTGGAGGCTGTTATAGCAGCAAAGGGGGGACCAACTCCATATTAATGCCCATGAGATGGGTGTGAGATGTTCACCCAGCAGGTGTCGACATAATTTTGGTAATGTAGTCTGTGTGTGTGTGTATATGTGTGTGTGTATATATATATATATAAAATGTGTATCACCTAATAGCAGGAACAGCACCATCTAGTGGCCAGAAGCTGGTAATATCAGGATGTAGGATAGGACTAGATTAACACTCAATTACTAATTTCTCTGAACATTGGGAAAAAACATTGCCAATTCACTGAGAACACAGAGGATGAATAAACAATACTCAAGAGCTACAGCTCTATACTAGTTGTCAGAAATAGAGAACTGATACTATATACTCGTTGTTGGGGTGGGATGTGGGGATTCCTTGGTAGTTTGACAATTTCTTTGGACTCTTACTCATTATAGAAAAAGGTTTGGTCCAAACCGGTTGATATACTATAATTATTTAATATTATATTAATCCTATAAATTAAAATGTCAAATTTCAGTGCAATCAATTCTCTTCATTTCTCAGAGAGCACATTATATTTCAACAAAATATTGTTGCCATAATGCTTAGCTTACCTGTTTATAACTACAGAAATGATTCAGAACAATCTGAGATGGTGGGAATCATGGCTTGATGAAATAACATGGAACGACCTGGAAGCAAGATGCCAATGGGACACGGTCTCTTCCTGGAACTAGCCTACTTTACCGGATCCATCCCACCACTGCAATGTATCCTGCTCTGAGTCATCAGGGGGACCTCATACTGAATTTGAGATTGTGATCAACTACCTGTGTGAGAGCTGAGCCTTTTCCAAGACTGTGAGCCTATATTTGCCTTCTGGTGGTGTCCAAACGCATAGTCTTTATTGTGTGAGAAGTTTACGCTATGGCCTAGATGTAGTCAATGGGAGAGAGAATGCATCAGGTGAATGGTTGTCCGAAATCGTGTAGGGCTGCTGCACAATGTGAACCTGACTGGAGGTTTTTTGGTAAGCTAAATTGTCTACCGTCTATCTACCATTCTTACAATGTAATCAAAGTGGCCCTTTAACATGGTCTTTGTGTTACACAATCAAATAGGCTGATACATTCTGTGCCCCTGCCTACCTACAGAGCAATAGGCTTGGCAGCCAGCTTGAACATGTAAACATTGAGAACACATCAATTAACATATCAATGAGATAAAGTATGGATTGCGTAAAGACAAAATATTCACTATAGAAATTCTATATCCACCAACGTCTGGGACAATAATGTTTGATACTGGAAACATACCTCCGGTTCTCTACAAGCCGGAATGTTGAATAAAATTACAGATTTCTATCACCTGTAGCATACACACAACCATGTAAACACTTGCACAAGCTCGGCAAGTACGCTTGCGTCGCATGCATGCATTTACATCGTGTGTGCATGCTGCATATGATAGAGATCTGAACACACTACCAGCATTTGAAAATATGTTTCAATAATACTTTCCTGTGGATATATTGTCACAAATTCAAACCTGAATAAGTACCAACCACGCAGCCAGCCGGCAGTGTCAGTTCAAATTTAATTTTTCAACATTCTGGCTTGTAAAGTCCCTGAGAAGAGAGGACCATCTCCAAACTCAAACACTAATGTCCCAGAGGTTGGTGGATTTAGAAATCTGGTCCCCAGGCAAACTATGACCCTACTTCGCCAACAACCACAATTAGGAGAAGCACAAGTGGATGGCCAAAAGGTGGGGAGTGAAGCGGATCCATGACAGCCTAAAAAGTGGAATCAAAAGTGTGGTGACCAATTATAGTAAGCAGACTAAACATATGTAATTCAAAAGTTAATTGTGATGTTTCATTAATTTCTACACTGATAAATACTACATTAGTATGGAAGTAGTTTTGTTTCATAAGGCAGCAGGCACAGTTGGGACCCCAAGACAAGTGGCTACCTTTGTTAGACTAGAGCACAAAGCAACTGCATGCTCAAGTCAGCCAAATCTAGCTAGCCATACTAGCTAAGTGCTTTGTAGTCTTTGTTTGGCTATTATGACATGGCAAATTAGGAGAAATATTATGTGCCTACTAGTAGACTGGTGATATCCCAAATGGTGGGATACAATGTGGCACACGGCGACATTAGATGATAAATGTATTTGATGAATGTCAAATGGGATGCCACTCACTAGCTAGCTAAACGACTAGCGAAGCCTGCTAGCTAACTAAATGCACATTTCAATGACCCAGTTCACGTTAGTAAACATCAACAGTACTTAGTTGACATACAAGGCTGGCTGGCATGGATCTTTATAATATGTTTAACTTCAAAGTCAAGTCACTCACGATTCCACAGATGCCTACCTAAGTTAGTTAACTAAAGTACCTAGTTAGCATGTGTATCAAAGGTTTTGGCTAAGAAATCAACTAGGCTGCTAGGTAGTTAAAGTTAGCTAGTTCGGTAACTAATTTAGACGTTGGCATTTTCGTTTGGTGTGAGAAGAAAATTAATTCATATTGAGGTCATAACTGTAGCTAGTCAACGTTAGCTACCTGGACAACTATAACTAACCCTAGCTAGCTTAGCTAACGTCGTTAGTAGTTCACAGGTACGAGGTTAGCTAACGCCACCTAGTTAGTATAATGTTGTGTAGTTAACTAAATGTTCAAAATCAACAACATAGGTGGTTCAAATGACACGACGGCCTTTGTATTTTAGCCACAACTGAAGTGCTCGGGTGTCTAAGAATGAATCGTGAAGCAGAACATATGGATAGTTTGTCTGATTCTCTGCTGTAATGTCGAACTGTGTGTTGGATGTTTCGGACCAAACAAGGCGGCGACAAAAAACAAACCGATCTCCACACAGACTGCTGGAAAAGGCAAAGCCGAAAAAATAAAAAATAAAAGGACCCTAGCTACCGAGTACATGATACAATATCTAGGTAGATATGAACACTTACCTTTTCACCCTATGAATAGTAGGTTATTTTCCTCATGTCCAAAATTGTTAGAGATATAGCTAGAGTTATATCACTTTGTAGTTTGTGTATTTCTGAGGCTGAACGAATGATACCGCCAGCTAACTAGCTCGGTCTTCCGTCCAACGATAAGTAGAAGTAGCAAGCTAGGTGGCCACGCTAGTTACTAAGGCAATGCCACCGCAGTTCTCAAAAAAGCATGAGCGCACAACATTAAAACTACCAATAATCCAATGTTGAACGTCAGCGTCACCCATTTGAAGAAAGGATGCTAAAATGTAAATCCAGTAGAGATCGGCTTCAATGCACACGCATGACGGATCACTTTCCCTTCTCCAAATGACAGCTGTCGTCGCACATAAAATGTTTAGCTAGCTAGAACACTCAATGTTTAGCTAACTATTATTACAGGGGAAATGTGTAGTATCCGTAATCCAAAGTAGACGAACAGTCTGAGATATAAAACGACAAAATCTCCACAAGCAAACCAATGCGTCGGACAAAAATAAACGATGCAATGGCTAACGTTAGATTGCTGTTGGCTCCGAGCGGTCGCTTGTCTTGCCAACTGGTTATTTTTTTATTCAGCCACCACAGAGTAGAGAGAGCTTGCGTAGCTGACTAGCCGGAAAGACTAACCTAAGAGTTTGGCAAAACATAAAACAATTGTTTTAACTATAACAAAAATACGGACGGTGGCTAAATGACGAGGTCCACCTTTAATGTAAAAAAAAATAAGTTAAATCGTGATGACTCTTTACTGGCCACGTTTAAAGCGACACCGAATAACCTCCTAGTGGACTCCAAAAAATATAGGTCCAACATATTGCTGCATAAATCGAAGAGATACACTTGGAGATGTAATGGTTTCCAATATGATTTTACTATTTCCAGTTGTATTATAAATCTTAAACCGCCCTCAATAAAATGCAATATCCATATATAAACAATTTATTGAAAATACTCCCTGACCCCGCGGAGGAATACGGGCATTTTTTTATAAATACGGTAGTGTATCGGATACATGTAAAAGGTGGCACTGCTGATCCCGAGGGAACGGACTGCAGTGGGTCTTGTTTTATACCGTAGTACCACAGAGTTTCTAAACCATCTTTGATAGTTCTGGTAGCCTACACCACGGAGTATCCATTATATTGACAAGATACTAATGTCTACTCTAACAATGGAAATAAATACATTTCTTAAAAAAAATAGAAGGCAGTCGGGACGAGGCAAGATCAGGTGGGATAATTCTAGCCAATGAGGGCAGATACCTATGACTTATATATAAACCCTGGATTGCAATTGTTATGTACTGGCCTTTGAGAGGCTTTGAAGCCACAGGTCGGCCATATTGGCACTCCTCAGAAAAGCAGTCCTCAATAGGACTGAATGGAATTCTACTGTATTTCAATTAAAATGACAAAACTATATGTATTTAAGTATTTTGTTGTTGTAGTGGTGACAGTAAGAATAGTACTAAAAAAGACTTTAAGGAAAAATATGTTATATATTTTTTTTTTATTATTGATATGTTTGGCTCACATATCATTTAAAAGTATTCATTAAAGTGTCTGTAATATAATAAACGTGTCAAAAATGAATGTAGACATTTGACATAAATTAATTTCTATATCTTACAAAATCGTTTTTTACAATCGAGGAGAACTACCAAGATGGCTGCGGGGCGGCTTCAATACAGCGCCACCTGTTAATCCTCCAGGGTTTATCCACACCATTGGCATACGCGTGTGAACAACAGGCACAACGGTTTCCACAAGTTACCACAGCCACAACTTCAGAATTGGCTTTATCATAAATAATGAATGAAAACAAAAATGTAATTTTTGGTCTTGATATAAGGTTAGGGTTAGGCATAAAATTAGCAATGTGGTTAAGGTTAGGTTTAAAATCAAATTTTAAGAAGATGAGTTGTAGAAATAGGCGGGGTTTATAACTTTGTGGCTGTGGTAACTAGTGGCGACCAGGCAAAACTCCAATATAAAGTGTTTTTTCTCAAAGTTGCTGGAATGTCACGTGTCCAAATTGTATCAATATATATATCAGTACACTCAAAACAACCTAATCATTACGAAACTTATATTTGATCAAATAAACCATCAGTAGCAAATAAACCATATATGTTTTTGTTAACCAAATTTGACACTCTAATTGACCTCCATACAAAAATTCCTCACTTGGTGAACGAAATAAACAAAAAACAATACCTGCTGGTGAAGACAGATTTTTGGCACAGTTATCCCTCTAACTTCGCTCCTTCCTCTCTGCCTACACCAGGGCTATTCAACAGGCGCCCGAGGGTCAGATCCGGCCCTTTTGTTAATTTAGACTTGCCTTTTGATAAATTCTGAACATTAATAAAATATATGCAAAAAAATCCTGCCAAAATCCGATCTAAAGTGCCAAAATGACCAACACTATTGTGGTTGTCTACAGTGTGGTTCTAGTGTTTTTTAGTGGTTTTCTAGCGCCTATGTTGATTATTTTTTTATTATATGAATTTGGCTCTAGCATTTGAACGATTTAAGGTACAAAATATGAAACCTAAGACTCTCAGGAAAACATACAGTGCATTCTGAAAGTATTCAGACCCCTTCCCTTTTTCCACATTTTGTTAAGATACAGCCATATTCTAAAATTATTTTTTTCGTCATCAACCTACCCACAATACCCCATACTGACAAAGTGAAAACAGGATTTTTGACATTTTTGCAAATGTATTCAAAATATAAAACATTAAATTTATTGGACATGATTTGGAAAGGCACACACCTGTCCATATAAGGTCCCACAGTTGACAGTGCATGTCAGACCAAAAACCAAATGATGAGGTCGAAGGAATTGTCCGTAGAGCTCCAAGATTGTGTCGAGGCACAGATCTGGGGAAGGGTACCAAAACATTTATGCAGCATTGAAGGTACCCAAGAACACAGTGGCCTCCATTATTATTAAACAGAAGACATTTGGAACCACCAAGACTCTTCTTAGAGCTGGCTGCCCAGAAACTGAGCAATCAGGGGAGAAGGGCCTTGGTCAGGGAGGTGACTAAGAACCCGATGGTCACTCTGACAGAGCTCCAGAGTTCCTCTGTGGAGATGGGAGAACCTTCCAGAAGGACAACCATCTCTGTAGCACTCAGGCCTTTATGGTAGAGTGGCCAGACAGAAGCCACTCCCCAGTAAAAGGAACATGACAGCCCACTTTGAGTTTGCCAAAATGCACCTAAAGGACTCTCAGACCATGAGAAACAAGATTCTCTGGTCTGATGAAACCAAGTTTGAACTCTTTGGCCTGAATGCCAAGCGCCATGTCTGGAGGAAACCTGGCACCATCTCTATGGTAAAGCATGGTGGTGGCAGCATCATGCTGTGGGGATGTTTTTCAGCGGCAGGGACTGGGAGACTAGTCAGGATCAAAGGAAAGATGAATGGAGCAAAGTACAGAGAGATCCTTGATGAAAACCTGCTCCAGAGCGCTCGGGGGCGAAGGTTCACTTTCCAACAGGACTGAGTAAAGGCTCTGAATACTTATGTAAATGTGATATTTAAGTTTTTATTTTTAATAAATGTGCAAAAATGTCCTTTTCGTGCCTTTTCCTTTTCAATGATTATCAAATTTTTTGGTTGCTCCTCAACTCACGTTGGTTGAACACCCTCCACTTCTTTCCTAATTACAGATGAGATGAGGGAAGTGGGAAGGTAGGCCCCTAAATGGCAGGTAATCCAAGAAAGAAGACAAGTAGGCGGCCAGTTCGTTGCAATAAACTTTAGTGTTATTAACAGAATATATTGTAGCGATCTGGCCGGCATACACTAGCCACTAAAGGGCGCAAGGGGATTGTGGGTAGTTGTTGTTCTATGATTAAAACGGTTGTGTTATGTCTTTACTTTTTAGTAGTTAAGCTAATGTTATGTGTTTATGTTTCCTTAAGTTGTCTTAGTTCAGGTTATGGGGGTAGGGGGAATGTTAAAATGCATACCGTGACCGAGCCTTGCATGGCTGGAGTATGTGTTCATTGTTAATAATTGAAGGTGGGTGAATAAAATGTGACGTTCCTGGAGTCGTGCGGTGTATGGGGCACAGGAACTCTCTGGTAAATGAATCTCTGTCTCTTGCCATCTTCTTCTGGCTGAGCTCGCCACATTGGTGTCAGAAGTGGGATTAGCAAGCAGAAGAGGATGGAGAGAGAGATTGACGAGCTGGAGAGGACACTCACACAGACCCAGGGGCACCTAAAGAGCCTACTGCGGCAGAAGAAGGAGCCTGCCAGAGGTGGTGGCTACATGGCATGCCCCGACGGTGCCAGTGTCCCACGGCTACCCCAGCAGGGTACTGCAAGACCACGCCCACAACCCGTGGCTACAACCAGCAATGTCATGCTACCTACCAGTCCAGAGCTGCAACAACCCCTACTCGGCACGCCCAGCCTACCACGTTCTGCAGGGGTGCCAAGATCATCCGCCAAGCTGCCCAAGTACAACGGGACGACGCAGCTAGAGCCCTACCTCGCCCAAGTCCACCTGGCGGTCCGACACAGCGGCTGGAGCAGTGAGGAAGCCGCTACTCACCTGGCACTAGCGTTAGAGGGGAACGCAGTACAGGTGCTTCTCGACCTAGCCCCAGCGGAACAACGGGACCTCCAAGCCTTGACCGGGGCGCTGGAAATGAGGTTTGGGCAGAGACTCTTCGCGTACCAGAGCAGGGAGCAACTGGCCATCGCCAAGGAGAAGAGAACCTGGGCACCTTCGCTGCAGATGTGCGGCTGCACGCTCGACAGGGCTACCCCGAATTCCAAATAGCTGCACAAGAGGAGCTGGCCCTCCACGCTTTCCTGCGGGGGCTCGCACCAGAAAAGCTGCGGCAACATGTCTGCCTCGCCAGGCCTAAGACTCTCGGTGAGGCACTCCACGAGGCCGAACAAGCCGAAGGGGTACTCTCCAGGTGGCCCACCCAGCAGAGGGTCACATCACGCCAACCAAGTGTCCGGGTGGCCGACTACGACGAGGGGGAAACGACAGAAGAGGTCTGTCAGGTTCGGCCTCCGCTACGACGATCCCAGCACCAGACTCCACCACCCAGGCGACGCCCCCCCTGGTCTACAGACCGGTGCTACAGATGCGACGAACCCGGGCACGCAGCCTGCAACTGCACAGCACCAGCGCCAAAAGCCAGAGCTACTCAGTGGGGAAAACAACAGAGGAGTGGTCGAATGAGGGGTCAATCACTCCGGTCTCCAGCCCCCCTCCAGGGCAGATGCACCGTGGTCAGCCGCCTGGGCCACACTAACGGACTATACCTACACTGTCGACTGGACGGCCGACCTTGTCGAGCCCTGGTAGACACGGGGTCAACCATTTCCTTGGTGCGACCTGGCGTCCTTCCGGATACCACCCGGCCACCTTCCAAGTCTTGGTCGCCAACCACCACTCAGATGGTCACAGTGACTGGAGAAAAGGTTGGCATGAGAGGGAAGAAGCCAGTAAAAGTCCAGGTTGGAGACCAGGAGCTGGAGCACGGGTTCTGGCTTGCCGACATCCGTGATGCATGCATCATTGGCCTGGACCTGCTGAGTCGCTGGGGCGCCCGTGTTAATGTGTCAGGGACATCTATCACTCTTGGCACAGAGACCGTGGCGCTCCAGTCTGGTAAAGAGAAGAAGGACTGGCCCAAAGACAGGCGAGCCAGTCCATGTCACCGGCCCAGCGGGTGTCTCAGTCCAGGGGAGCAAGTATGCCGCTGGCCGGAACCGCTACAGGCAGTACCCCCGTAGGAGGGGCCCAGCCCGTGACCGCGCTACCCCCCATACTTGGGTGGCGAAGGTGACGAGAACCAGGGAACTCCAGCCCAGGCCAACTCCGGAGCGAGACAGAAGCAGACCTACGATGCCCAAAAAGGGTGTTTCTCCCAAGCTCTGCAGCCATTGGCAGGGGCACGGGGATACCTTGGGCCGGCTGTCGGAGGTGGGTACAGGGTGCGTATGCCTGGCCGAGACTGCACGGTGGAGGCGTCCTGGACATTTGAGGGACTTTGTGTTGAGAGATTGGGTCGTCGGGGGCGACTGACCCCTCTGGTGGGGGCTATGTAGCGATCTGGCCGGCATACACTAGCCACTAAAGGGCGCAAGGGGATTGTGGGTAGTTGTTGTTCTATGATTAAAACGGTTGTGTTATGTCTTTACTTTTTAGTAGTTAAGCTAATGTTATGTGTTTATGTTTCCTTAAGTTGTCTTAGTTCAGGTTATGGGGTAGGGGGGAATGTTAAAATGCATACCGTGACCGAGCCTTGCATGGCCGGAGTATGTGTTCATTGTTAATAATTGAAGGAGGGTGAATAAAATGTGACGTTCCTGGAGTCGTGCGGTGTATGGGGCACAGGAACTCTGGTAAATTAATCTCTGTCTCTTGCCATCTTCTTCTGGCCGAGCTCGCCACAATATTTACAAAATAATACATATAGGAGCAGATCAGCATTGTACATCAGGACGCACAACCACTCCTGTATTCGTTTGTAAATATATTAATTTAATAGTTCCCAAAAGTTTATTGCAACGTACCTGCCACCTACTCGTCTTCTTTCTCTAATTACTTTTAGCAACATTTAATTTGAAGAAAAGTGCTTTATTGGTGTGTGTTCGTTGCTTTTTTAAAAGTTTTACGAAGAGTAATCGCATGTGGAAAATGTCCGTCCCCCCTGCAATTAATATTTTTTATATCTGGCCCCTGTAAGAATATAGCTGAATAGCCCTGGCCTACACATATCTTCAATCCTGGCTGTGTATGTGGTGCATGCTTTTGTTTAAGCCCAGTAGGCTACTAGTGTGACAGCTAATCGATTGACCACTCGAACAATGGAAATATGACTCAACGATGGATGGCAGATGGGGGTCGTAATTAGTTGCCACAAACACAAAGTCATAAACCCCACCTATTTCTAAAATGTTTCTTCTTCAAATCTGATTTAAAACCTAACCGTAACCACACTGCTAACCTTATGCCTAACCCTAACCTTAAATTAAGACCAAAAAGCAAAAAATGTCATTCATTTTTATGATAGCCAATTTTAACTTTGTGGCTGTGGTAACTAGTGGAAACCGCAGGCGGCAGGAGTCGAAATCAGGTGGGACCATTCTAGCCAATGAGAGGGTGGATACATGTGTGAACAATAGTCAATAGAAATAGATAGAGGACTCATATTTGTATCTGTGCCATTATAGCATCTCTGACAGAATGTTTGATTTATTTTGATCCCCATTAGCTTTCGCAGAAGCAGCAGTTACTCTTCCTGGGTCCACAAAAAACACAAAACATGTAACAAAACTCTGTTACACTGATAGACAAGGACAATAACACAATTTTAAAATACAATGATATAACAACTAAAACAATAGAACAACTAAAATAATCCAAACAATAAAACAACTAAAATAATGTGTGTGCTAGAGTATGTCTGTGTGTGTGTGTGTGTGTATCCTCACAGTCCCCGCTGTTATATGAGTTGTTGTTTAGTCTGTTTTTAAAGGTAATTTTGCTGATAGTTTGAGAAATTGGAGATGGAAGGGAGTTCCATGCGATCATGGCTCTGTAGAAACTGTGCGTTGCCAGGAATTTGTCACAGTAATATTTCTCATAAAAACTAGGAGAAGCTGTCAACCCTAGACCAAGAAAGACTAGCATACATGTTTTGAGGTTAGTTATTATGTATGTGCAGTTAAGGGAAAGGTGTGCTGCTCTGTTTTGAGACAGCTGCAGCTTTGCTAGGTCTTTCTTTGCTGCACTTGACCATTTTACCAGACAGTAATCAAGACCAGAGCCTGAACAACTAATACAGTTGATTTGTGTGTCAAAAACGCAGAACATATTTTTATAACAGACATACAGTGCTTTCAAAAAGTATTCACACATCTTGACTTTTTCCACAATTTGTTGTGTTACAGCCTGAATTTAAAATGGATTAAATTGAGATGTCACTGATCTACACAAAACACCCCATAATGTCAAAGTGGAATTATATTTTTAGAAATGTTTACAAATAAATAAAAAAGTAAAAGTATTCAACACTTTTGTTATGTCAAGCCTTCTCCAAATGGTTAGTGTAAGGGTTATGTTTGGGATAGGCTTAAAACAAAGATCTCTAAAACAACTTTCTATCTCTGGATTCAAACTTGCAACTTTTGGAATCAGGCAAATGCTTAGTACCATCCACCATCCCTGTCCACAACTGCCTACAAAAACTGAAACCTACTTGAAGGTAACAGCGCTCACTGTTGCCCCTATTGGCCTGTTTCAATGTCATCTCCCAATGTCCTCAGACATGGATGGACGTCGAACACTGACTTGTATCACGGGCGACCTGGCTGGTTTTACATGATTTTTAAATGATTTTATGTCCTGAATACAAGCGTTATGTTTGGGGCAAATCCGACACAACACATCACTGATTACCACTCTTCATAGTTACAGTTTTTACTTAAATCAGATTGAAAATCTATGGCAGACTTCAAAAAGGCTGTCTAGCAATGATCAAGAACCAACTTGACCGAACTTGAAGAATTTTTTAAAGAATAATGGGCAAATATTATACAATCTATCTGTGCAAAGATCTTAGAGACTAAGTCATGTATTTCTTTTTACTATTTGGAAGTTTTCTTAGTTATATGTATTCATCATTGTAATGTCTGAATGTCCATATATGCCTTGATGATACTCAGAAACATGTATTTATCACATCAAAATCTTAATATGTTACATTATTTTAGGAATTATCTTAAGAACAAGCATATAAGGTTCACATATGGGAAAAATCATCAATATCAATTGTAAGTTAATACACCTTTTCCTCAAAAATATGTACCATGATGGTAATGACTTAGCGTTGGGGTAATGACAGAGTGTGGTGGAAATGGCATTTCATATAGCAAAACTGATGAAAAATACCATTAAACATTTTGTTGTACAAGGTTGTCAACACTGGTTGACATTAAACAAATTATTGTTAGATGGCTGTAGTCTATTGATTCAGACTCATGAAACAGGTGTGTGCTCACTCAAGATGAGGTTTTGTCCCTAAATGCACTCTATTCCTTAATGAGGGAGCTAATTTCCTCCCAGAGTGCGCCTTCAAGCATCATATGCCGTTTTGTCACTGGATGAGGCTCAGGGACAAGCCCAAGCACATTCTCTGGTTGGTACCATATAATATTGTCTCTCATTGGCCAAAATAATAGTTTGGCTCCAACACAACTCATCGTCTTGACTAGAGCGCAGCGCTCTGCATCAACATATTGTATAATACCAGGGTAAGGGTCTTCATCATTTTTCACAACACACCACTTTCCAATCAGTCCCTCATGTATGTCTGTGTCATGACGCAGGATCTCATAGTAAGACAAATTATTTTTTCCTGACAAGATTTCTAATCCAATTAATGGATAAATCAAACAATATTTCTCACTTTGAGAATGTGGAGACTGTCAGTGGAATTGCCAGTTAAGGTCCTGTCCACTCTGTGTCACCATGAACAGCACAGCCACATTACCCTAACTCTGTGATTACAGGTCCCTCAATTATGAGGCTTGCATCTGAAATATTGCATAAATGTTTGACTAAGTATTTGACTGACAATGTGATTTTAGCCTTTTTATGAGATAAAGATTTTCCATGTCCATTTGCCCACTAACTAAGCCATGCCCCTAATGAGGTCAGAAGAGCGTGTCAGTGTGCTGGGACCGCCTCTCTGACCTGAGTCTTTAAGAGTACTCGCTAAGAATTTAAATATTAGTTCCAGAAATGCAAGGGCTTCGTCCGAATGCATAGAAGGGTGAATTTTCAATGTGGAGGTGATGACTGACACGTGGAATGGTGATTTTCGACAAAGACCAGCCAGAATACAGTATGAGCAGATTATGGCAACTTGGTGTGAACTTTGAACCATTACTCACTAAAGAAGAAGTGACTAGATCTTAGTGGTCACGGTTAGCAGACTGCAGTTGGTGAATGCGCCCTAAGACGAACACAGACACTACAACCAGAAAGACTCCCCCAAGGACCAGAGTCTTCCATCTGTTGAAGCCAAGCAATCGTAAATATCTAATTGCATTATCTTTTTCTGAATGGGCGGTTATTAGAAGGCATAAGATATTGTGTTAACGTTAGCATAGCTTCATTCAGACTTCATCACTTTGTCTATCTGTTCCCGCTCATATCACTCAAAGCCCTCCCCTTTCCTTTGTGTAACTAGCTGTCATTTCGGAAGAGTCCACTAGGGGCTTTTCATGGCATGATTAATCCATGTATGATTTATCCTGTATGTATATACTGTATATGTAATTCTGTGTAATTATTTAGGTATTCAGTAAATAAATAATTAAGACAATTTGTGTATTGCTGATTCAACATCTTCGCTAGGATTCGTGCAGATTAGATCTTACGATCATCAGAATGAGACTGATTAAGAGTTAACGATTAATACTTGACTGCTATTGAAACAATGGAGGAGGATGGAGAAGGCAAGGTCCGTCATGGCTGTGAGCACCACACCATCGGTGCGCGGCCAGAGCCCGGAGAGGCTGAAAAAGGGGAATCGCATGCCCACAGATCTGGATCGGGAGCGGCCAGAGGGGTTCTATGAATACCCGGAGGAGGAGCAGACGAGGTGGTGGAGGGCCTGGAATGCTCTTCCTCTGGAGACGCAGATGGATCCGCTGGTCGTACAGGCGTTGGAGGACTTCAAGCGCCAGATGACTCTCGTGGCGAGGCGTATGGTTGGACCTGAACCTCCAGCGAAGGTCAGCAGCCCTGAACCTCCAGCGAAGGTCAGCAACCCTGCACCTCCAGCGAAGGTCAGCCACCCTGCATCTCCAGCGAAGGTCAGCCACCCTGCACCTCCAGCGAAGGTCAGCCACCCTGAACCTCCAGCGAAGGTCAGCAACCCTGCACCTCCAGCGAAGGTCAGCAACCCTGCACCTCCAGCGAAGGTCAGCAACCCTGCACCTCCAGCGAAGGTCAGCAGCCCTGAACCTCCAGCGAAGGTCAGCAGCCCTGCACCTCCAGCGAAGGTCAGCAGCCCTGCACCTCCAGCGAAGGTCCGCAGCCCGCCACCTCCAGCGAAGGTCCGCAGCCCGCCACCTCCAGCGAAGGTCCGCAGCCCGGAACCTCCAGCGAAGGTCCGCAGCCCGGAACCTCCAGCGAAGGTCCGCAGCCCGGAACCTCCAGCGAAGGTCCGCAGCCCGGAGCTTCCAGCCACAGCCCAAGGCCTGGAGCCTCCACCACCGGTACCCATTCCGGGTTCAGCCGTCTGCTCCGCCCCAGTGCCAGAGCAGTCCGCTCCAACGGTGCCCATTCCGGGTCCAGCCGTCTGCTCCGCCTCAGTGCCAGAGCAGTACGCTCCACCGGTACCCATTCCGGGTCCAGCCGTCTGCTCCGCTCCAGTGCCAGAGCAGTCCGCCCCACCGGTACCCATTCCGGGTTCAGCCGTCTGCTCCGCTCCAGTGCCAGAGCAGTCCGCTCCACCGGTACCCAGTCCGGGTTCAGCCGTCTGCTCCGCTCCAGAGCCTGAGCAGTCCGCCCCACCGGTGCCCAGTCCTGGCCCGGTTGTTTTCTCCGCTCCAGTGCCAGAGCAGTCCGCTCCACCGGTACCCATTCCGGGTTCAGCCGTCTGCTCCGCTCCAGTGCCAGAGCAGTCCGCTCCACCGGTACCCAGTCCGGGTTCAGCCGTCTGCTCCGCTCCAGAGCCTGAGCAGTCCGCCCCACCGGTGCCCAGTCCTGGCCCGGTTGTTTTCTCCGCTCCAGTGCCAGAGCAGTCCGCTCCCCCGGTACCCATTCCGGGTTCAGCCATCTGCTCCGCTCCAGTGCCAGAGCAGTCCGCTCCACCGGTGCCCAGTCCGGGTTCAGCCGTCTGCTCCGCTCCAGAGCCTGAGCAGTCCGCCCCACCGGTGCCCAGTCCTGGCCCGGTAGTTTTCTCCGCTCCAGTGCCAGAGCAGTCCGCTCCCCCGGTACCCATTCCGGGTTCAGCCGTCTGCTCCGCTCCAGTGCCAGAGCAGTCCGCTCCACCGGTACCCAGTCCGGGTTCAGCCGTCTGCTCCGCTCCAGAGCCTGAGCAGTCCGCCCCACCGGTGCCCAGTCCTGGCCCGGTTGTTTTCTCCGCTCCAGTGCCAGAGCAGTCCGCTCCCCCGGTACCCATTCCGGGTTCAGCCGTCTGCTCCGCTCCAGTGCCAGAGCAGTCCGCTCCACCGGTGCCCAGTCCGGGTTCAGCCGTCTGCTCCGCTCCAGAGCCTGAGCAGTCCGCCCCACCGGTGCCCAGTCCTGGCCCGGTTGTTTTCCCCGCTCCATGGCCGGAGTTGTTTGCCCCACCGGTGCCCAGTCCGGGCTCGGTTAATTGCCCAGCTCCATGGCCAGAGCCATTTGCCCCCCCAGTGCCCAGTCCGGGCCCGGTTGTTTTCCCCGCTCCATGGCCGGAGTCGTTTGCCCCACCGGTGCCCAGTCCGGGCTCGGTTAATTGCCCAGCTCCATGGCCAGAGCCATTTGCCCCCCCGGTGCCCAGTCCGGGCCCGGTTGTTTTCCCCGCTCCATGGCCGGAGCCGTTTGGCGTCCGGGAGTCCGCGCCTTGGGGGGGGGGGGGGGGGTACTGTCAGGCTCTGGCCATAGAGAAGCCTATTTGCTTCTCTATATAGCTATGGTCAGAGTCTGACAGTGTCGTTCTTTTCTGTTTCTGTGTGGGGTTTGGGTTGGATCCCTAATTAGAGGCAGCTGCACCGCATTGTCTCTAATTAGGGATCCCATATATGTTGAGTCTGTCCTTCACTCGGGTGTGGGTCGTTATCGATGTATGTCGCAGTCACGGTGAAGTAAGTGTGTTTGTTACGTCCGTTCATTTAGTGTGTTTTTTGTGAACGTGACGTTCGTTAGTCTGTTTGTTTGGTGTTGTTTTAGTTCGTCATTTTAGGGTTTGATTATACATAGTATATATATTTAAATATACATAGTATATATATAAATAAAGAAATGTCGAACTACTATCCCTGCGCTGCGTCTTGGTCTCTCCTTCAACCTAATCGTGACATATAAAGGATCATCAGATCTTTAAGAGAGTGGATTCGGGAGATAGCCACTTTATTTAACCTGGTGCCCCAGGTTATTAATGAGTTCATTGTTGCATGGTTTAATTCAATCACGTAATCAATTAAACGTTAGGTAATCGGTTTGATAAAATAGCATGTCATCATTTTAATCAGAGCCAGAGACACGACATCTGCAATGGGCTGTATTGCACTAGGAGATGGCTGTGGTGCTGTGCAGGTTGAAGTTGAGGGCTGTGCTTTGTCTGCCCCTGTTTGTTGAATTATCACGGTCTGTGGGCCATAACAATCACATAGATGTGGAGTCATTTGAGGGACAGGTAGCTCGTCATTCTGTAGCTGTAAGACTTCCGGTGAGTGTGGTGGTGTGTTCCTCGACAGATATGACTCCATAACCACTATAAGACTTCAGGTGAGTGTGGTGGTGTGTTCCTCGACAGATATGACTCCAAAACCACTATAAGACTTCCGGTGAGTGTGGTGGTGTGTACCTCGACAGATATGACTCCATAACCACTATAAGACTTCCGGTGAGTGTGGTGGTGTGTTCCTCGACAGGTATGACTCCATAACCACTATAAGACTTCAGGTGAGTGTGGTGGTGTGTTCCTCGACAGGTATGACTCCATAACCGCTGTAAGACTTCAGGTGAGTGTGGTGGTGTGTTCCTTGACAGGTATGACTCCATAACCACTATTTTCTGGATAGTTGATCTTCTGTTTCTTTGGTTGATTTTCTATGGTCTCCTTTTTTTCCTTTTTTCTCGCTGGGAAAGTTGTGAGACGGATTTCAGTTCACCACTTTCTTTTCTCTTGAGGGATCGTTCTTTTTGTTTCTTAATATACTCCTGGTATCTTATAGGATCTTGTTTGAATTTGTTTATGTACACAACATGACCAAAAGTATGTGGAGACCTGCTCGTCGAACATCTCATTCTAAAATCATGGGTATTAATACGGAGTTGGTCCCTCCTTTGATGCTATAACAGCCTTCACTCTTTTGGGAAGGCCTTCAACTAAATGTTGGAACATTGCTGCGGGGACTTGCCTCTATTCAGCCACAAGAGCGTTAGTGAGGTCGGGCTCTGATGTTTGGCAATTAGGCCTGGCTCCCAGTCGGAGTTCCAATTCATCCCAAAGGTGTTCGATAGGGTTGAGGTCAGGGCTCTGTGCAGGCCAGTCAAGCTCTTCCAAACCATTTCTTGTTGGACCTTGCTTTGTGCACGGGGTCATTGTCATGCTGAAACAGGAAAGGGCCTTCCCAAAACTGTTGTCACAAAGTTGGAAGCACAGAATCATCTAGAATGTCATTGTATGCTGTAGTGTTGAGATTTCCCTTCACTGGAACTAAGGAGCCCAACCATGAAAAACAGCCTTTATTCCTCCTCCACCAAACTTTACAGTTGGCACTATGCATTGGGGCAGGTAGCATTCTCCTGGTATACCCCAAACCCAGATTTGTCAGTTGGACTGCCAGATGATTTTTTTTTCTACCTTTATTGAACTAGGCAAATTTTTATTTACAATGACGGCCTACCTACAGGGTCAGCCATAGTAGCGCGCCCCTGGAGCAAATTTGGGTTAAGTGCCTTGCTCAAGGACACATCAACAGTTTTTCACCTTGTCGGCTCGCGGATTAGATCCAGCGACCTTTCGGTTACTGGCCCAATGCTCTGACCACTAGGCTTACCTGCCGCCCAAAATGTTTTGTCAGAAGTGGGATACGAATCCACGCCTCCCTGGGAGACTGCGAGTGATTCATCACTCCAGAGAACGTGTTTCCACTGCTCCAGAATCCAATGGCGGCTAGCTTTACACCACTCCAGCCGACGCTTGGCATTGTGCATGGTGATCTTATGCTTGTGTGCGGCTGCTCGGCCATGGAAACCCATTTCATGAAGATCCCGACAAAGGACTAATGTCACCAGATCAAAGTGGGTTCAGGAAAGGCAGGGGATTCTGTACTGTGCCTTGACTCAGTCACACGGAAGGCACAGGCAAATAAGGATGTAGAGAAGGCCTATGATGTGGAAGGAAGGCCTGTTTATCAAGCTGGATATCATGGGGGTTGGAGGAAGTGTTATTAACTGGATAAAGGAGTTTCTTTTTGGGCGATCAATACAAGTGATGGTGGGGTGCTCTATGTCAGAAAGCTATGAGTAGATAATGGTACCCCCCAGGGAAGTGTCCTTTTGTGAGGGCTTGGTTGTGGTAAGGCCTCTTACTCCCACCTAGGGGAGGAGAGAGGCACACAACCAAGTCCTCACACACTTATCAGGGAGATTATCATCCCCAATCAGAGACAGCTGTCTAGCGTTGTCTCTGATTGGGGATGGTATTTAAGATCTGCCCAGATCCACCTGTGTGTGGATCATTGTTGGAGTTTGTCTGCATGTGAGCAGAACTCATGTAAGTCACCTTGCTTTTGTTAATAGTCAGTTTATGTTTTCACTCTCCTTATTTTATTTTTGAATGCTTCGTGAGAACATCTCATTTGAAATAAAAAAGGATGACACTTCACCAGCGCTCCGTCTACCATCCCTTATATACTACGCACTGTGACAGAATGATCCACCACCCGGGGACGCAACGTGAGCAGACACTGGTAGACATCCTCTACGATATGGGGAAATTATCTAGGGAGGATGTCTACCATTATCATGCGGTGGAGGAAGGCTGGGGTCCGGATCAGCAGAGGCGCCGGAGACGGAGGAAACGTCACCGGGCTAAAGTTGAGGACCAGCCTGGAGCCCAGAAAAACCCCCAAACTGATTTTGGGGGGGGGCTATGGGGGTGGTCGGGGATCGAGGGAGAAGAGCCCCGACCACTGCACTCGTGGGGGTTCCAGGAGGAGCCCCTACAGCCGTGGGAGCAGGAGTACAGAGAGGAGTCGGAGGAAGACGACGACGATGTGCTTCTGTTCCCTCACTCGTGGGGGTTCCCGGAAGAACCCTCACAGGATGGGGATTGGCGGTGGAGTAGGCACGACAGGGACAGTCGTGCTCCAGCGCCAGTTCCCAGTCCGGTGCCTCCAGCGCCGGTCCAGAGTCGGAGGAGGAGGAGACCGACTCAGCGCACCAAACCATCGGTGCGCAACATTAGCCCGGTGCGACCCATACCAGCTAAACGCACCAATCCAACGGTGCGTTTCCCCAGCCCGGTACGGCCCGCGCCTGCTCCGCGCACCAGCCCTATGGTGCGTGTCTCCAGCCCGGTGCGACCCGTGCCAGCTAAACGCACCAACACAACGGTGCGTTTCCCCAGCCCGGTACGGCCCGTACCTGCGCCTCGCATCAGACCAGTGGTGCGTTCCCCCAGTCCAGTACGCCCCGTGCCTATTCCTCGCACGGAGGCTACAGCGACGGTCGTCAGCGCAGCTCTGTGGTTGGAGACCATCTCTGCGTCGGTGCCCAGGGTGGGCACGACGTTCAGCCCCGCTGTGGAGCAGGAGCTCCATAGCGTGTCGGTGCCCAGTCTGGGGCCGACAGCCAGCCCAACCACAGGGCTGGAAACCCTCTCTGCGTCGGTGCCCAGGGTGGGCACGACGTTCAGCCCCGCTGTGGAGCAGGAGCTCCATAGCGTGTCGGTGCCCAGTCTGGGGCCAACAGCCAGCCCAACCACAGGGCTGGAAACCATCTCTGCGTCGGTGCCCAGGGTGGGCACGACGTTCAGCCCCGCTGTGGAGCAGGAGCTCCATAGCGTGTCGGTGCCCAGTCTGGGGCCGACAGCCAGCCCCACCAGAGGGGAGGGTCAGCAGCCCGAGACCTCCGGGGAGGGTCAGCAGCCTGAGACCTCCGGGGAAGGTCAGCAGCCCGGGACCTCAGGTGAAGGTATGCAGCCCTGAACCTCCACCAGAGCCACATCCGGGTCCAGCAGTCTGCTCGGCTACAGCGCCAGAGCGGTCCGCTCCACCGGTGCCCAGTCCGGGGCCGGTCGTCTGCGTTGCTCCAGTGCCGGAGCAATCCGCTCCACCGGTGCCCAGTCCGGGGCCGGTCGTCTGCGTCGCTCCAGTGCCGGAGCAGTCCGCTCCACCGGTGCCCAGTCCGGGGCCGGTCATCTGCGTCGCTCCAGTGCCGGAGCAATCCGCTCCACCGGTGCCCAGTCCGGGGCCGGTTGTCAGTCCCTCTCCAGGGTCGAGGGCTCCCACACCAGGGTCCAGACAGGACTTGGTGGATGGCGGGAGTACTGAGGGGGGAACCATCGCGCCGGGGTCCGGACCGGACCGGGCGTGCAACGGAGAGGTAGGAGGGAAGCTACTCTCACAGCCTGTGCCACGCCCGGAACCGGAACCGGAGCCCCCACCAGCAACCACCTCAGTACCCCGCCATGTCCCCCCTAGTTTTTGGACAATTTTTTCTTTCAGGAGAGGGGGGATTGTTGTGTGCGATCGGGAGTCCGCACCTTAGGGGGGGGGTACTGTGAGGGCTTGGTTGTGGTAAGGCCTCTTACTCCCACCTAGGGGAGGAGAGAGGCACACAACCAAGTCCTCACACACTTATCAGGGAGATTATCATCCCCAATCAGAGACAGCTGTCTAGCGTTGTCTCTGATTGGGGATGGTATTTAAGATCTGCCCAGATCCACCTGTGTGTGGATCATTGTTGGAGTTTGTCTGCATGTGAGCAGAACTCATGTAAGTCACCTTGCTTTTGTTAATAGTCAGTTTATGTTTTCACTCTCCTTATTTTATTTTTGAATGCTTCGTGAGAACATCTCATTTGAAATAAAAAAGGATGACACTTACCAGCGCTCCGTCTACCGTCCCTTATATACTACGCACTGTGACACCTTTACTGTTCTCTATTATGATTGACAATTTATTCTCCCAGGTGAGACCTGATATTGAGAGGTCATTGTTTGCGGATGATGGGGCACTGTGGAAGAGAGGGAGAAATATTACCCATACAGCAAGGAGAGTTCAAGAAGTTGAGTAGTGGTCCCCCAGGTGGGGCTTCAAGTGTTCAGTTGAGAAAACACACCATTTTTTTTTCTAGAAGGAAGGTTGGGAAGGAAATACACTTGAAGTTGTATAGAAGGGATCTGGAGAGGGTGGGAGTGTTTAGGTTCCTGGGGGTCTGGTTTGACACTCGAATGACATGGGCGGAGTACTTCTCAAATATTGAATGTGATGCGTTGCCTGTCAGGATTGGAATGGGGGCCAGATAGAATGGCGTTGAAAATGCTATATATACCGCTGTTAAGGGCATCACTGGATTATGGAAGTGTAGCATAAGGCTCAGTAGCTCCGACATCTTTAAAAAAAAAGCTAGATATAGTCCAGGCCCAAGCCCTCAGAATATGTTGTGGAGCACTCAGGACCTCCCCGGTGGCAGCGATACAGGTAGAGTTGGGAGAGATACCAACAGCTAACCATGACATATTGGGTTAATCTACAAGGACATAAGGTTAAACATCCTACACTAAAGGTACTCCTAGAGTGCTTGGAACATAAATTAAATCTGAATAAAGTTTTGGGTGTATAGGGAATGGCATGGCGAGAGAGAGGGGTTGTTTGGGAGGGAGTTTAGCCCCTCTGCTGTCCCTCCCTCAGCCAGTGATATATCTAGGGTTGCTCCCTCAGCCAGTGATATATCTAGGGTTGCTCCCTCAGCCAGTGATATATCTAGGGTTGCTCCCTCAGCCAGTGATATATCTAGGGTTGCTCCCTCAGCCAGTGATATATCTAGGGTTGCTCCCTCAGCCAGTGATATATCTAGGGTTGCTTGAGAGGGTAAGAGCTGTTGAGGAAGGAGTAGATTTCGTTGTAAGTGAACATTTAAGAACACAATACCTAACCATGCTTTCTGGAATATTTTCACAGAAGGATCTAAGGACCCTAAAACAGGGAGGACAGGAGCAGCTTTTAGTGTTCCTGAGTTTAAGGTGGCAGTGACGAAAAGAGCAACAGATCATTTATCTGTTTACACAAGGGAGTCGATGGCCATACTCTTGGATGCGGAGTGGGTGGAGGAGTTGAGGCCAGACAGGTTAGTAATCTGCTCTGACTCCTGTGCAGCACGGATGAGCTTAAACTCATTTGTCTCTTGAAGCAGACAGGATATATTGTATGAGGTTTTGCAGTGCTTGTATAGGGTGAGATGGGGGTATTTGTGATGTTCCTCTGGGTAACAGCTCATGTGGGAGTAGAGGGGAATGAGGAGGTGGATGTTATTGCCAAGCAGGCTGTTAAACATCCTAATGTTGAGATGGAATTGTCAATTAGTAATCAGAAGCCAAGGGGTTAATAAGAACAGTGGTTAAAAACAAAAGAGTTGTGGAACAGGGAGGGAAAGGGAAGACATCTGTATAAGATCCAGGAAGAGGTGGGAGCAGAGCGCTCCTCAGGTCGAGAGAGAAGGGAGGAAAGTGTAATAGTACATTGAAATTGGTGGGAAAACATCAGACTGGGAGGTGTGTTCATTCTCAGGAGGAGATGGAGACAGTGGAACACATTCTATGTCAGTGCCAACAATATGGGAGGGAAAGGGAGCGATTGTTATTAGATTTTAGGAGTAATGGGTTTGAAGAGCCAGGATTAAGTGAACTGCTTCAGGGGATGTAATATTTAATTATGAATTTCGTTTCCTAAGGGAGATGAGAATATTGGGTAGGATTTAGACCTTCCCTGTCTCTGGTACACACTCCAATCCAGTTGGTGGCGGTAATGCACCTTAAAGTTGATTGCCAACCGAATTATAAAAGAAGAAGAAGATGAAAAATATCCCGTGTTTGTCACAGCAGTGCAAACGTTATGGGTGAGAAGCTGTTCGACCTGAAATGTTGAAACATATCCGCTATACAGAATACCATTTTGAGATGTAAGTTATTATTTCATCAAACACAACATTTTTAATGCAGAAAAAAACAATTAACATTTTGTTGTGTGAACCATTGGTAGTAGGCCTATAGTCTGAAGGGTCATAAGGATTTATTTCCATTGTCCAAACCCTTAACCCCATTTTGTTTCTCCAAATATGCCAGTTTACCCAAACCCAATTTCTAGTCCATGAATTAGGCTGGTTTCAATACTCTTGACTTTGTGATAACAGTTAATTTGATAAATATTGCCACCATGTGGTTAGTCTCAGCCCTATAGAGCAGTAGTGGTTCCCAACCTTCTCGGTTACTGTACCACCAACTACATTTTGCTCTGCCTGGAGTACCCTAGAAGTACCACCTTGTGCATTTTACCAGTAGGCCCATGGTCTCATGAGTCTTCTGAAGTACCCCCTGTGGATAAGCCAAGTACCCTCAGGGGCCAGTGGTGTAAAGTACTTAAGTAAAAATACTTTAAAGTACTACTTAAGTCGTTTTTTTTTTAATCTGTACTTTACAATTTATATTTTTGACAACTTTTACTTTTACTTCACTACATTCCTAAAGAAAATAATGTACTTTTTACTCCATAAATTTTCACTGACACCCAAAAGTACTCGTTACATTTTGAATGCTTAGCAGGACAGAAAATTGTCCAATTCACACACTTATCAAGAGAACATCCCTGGTCATCCCCACTGCCTCTGATCTGGCGGACTCACTAAGCACAAATTATGAAGTTACTGAGTGTTGGAGTGTGCCCTTGGCTATCCATAAATAAAAAATAAAAAAGACAATCGTGCCGTCTGGTTGGCTTGATATAAGAAACAAGAAATTATTTATACTGTTACTTTTACTTTTGATACTATTGTATATTTTAGCAATTACATTTACTTTGATACTTAAGTATATTTAAAACCAAATACTTTGGTAGTATTTTACTGGGTGTCATTTTCTATTAAGGTATCTTTACTTTTAGAGTATGACAATTGAGTACTTTTTCCACCACTGGCCATAGAGGATAGACAGAGAGGTGAAATCAAAAACTGCTATGATTCATAAATATAACTAGTTATCAGGATGTATCATTGTGACAAGAGGTCTGCAGTCATGAACAACTGCTGTCTTAGATTTTGTATTTTATTTTTGTATGCAGTAGAAAACAGAGATCATATCTCTGAAACAGATCACAGCAGTGTCTGATTTTACAACACCTTAGAGATGTATTGTCGGTAATGACATTGTAATAAAATGGTAATGACACTCATTTTGAGCAGAACTGACAGTTCAGTGATATATCAGTATAGTGCTCCCCTATGTAATTATTTTCTGTACATACAACATACTTTTTCTTGCTTGTATGTTTGAGGTAGGGGGCAGTATGACACCATGTACAACATTGAGTGAGCATACTGATTGATAGTAAACTTTATCCCCGTCTGTAGGGAGACCAGGTCACTGGTATTGCGGTTCAGAACCATGTCCCCCTGTTATTGTATGCACACAAGATCGTGTCTATTGTAAAAACCACCACACCGTTATCACCCGATGCAGCATTTCCTATAGGATAAAGAGCTCACTTATCATCCAACAACAGGAGGCATTTCAGGTGACTGATGCCATAAAGCTCTAGCTGTTTTTCAGTGTAAACTTAATGCCCGGTGTAACTGCCTCATTTCACAGAGCTGACAATACTATTTAAAGACTAATCACTGTAACTGATTACTTGTGTTTTTGCACAAGAGAGGACACTTAGTATAGGCCAGTATAAATGATCAGTTAATTCAAATAATGAGTGAACACTTACACAAACCTGTTCAAAATCAGTCTTCCTATGGGAATATTCAGTATTTCTTGCACTTCACTACTTTAAACACCATTGGGATGTACAAACATTGTGTGCCACTCCATAGACAACAGCTTCTTAGTAGTCAATGATTGTTTATTCAGTGTAAGTAAATGTGACAGCTCCTGGGAATGATGCTCACTGCTCACCCTAGCCTGTGGCAATAGCACGAACAGGGCGTTTATTCACTGCTCAGTCTGTTAATAGCTCCAAATAATCTTCCTGTGTCTCTCTATCCATATCACAGTGCTGAATATCTCTCATGACTTCTTATCTGTTTCTGCCTCAGCTTTAGTCATGTAGTGATTAGCAAGGCAGCCCAGAGAGGGCCAGGAGGGAGAGATGGTGATGGTCCTGCGAGGTGTTGGGAATCGATACCTTGTTATGATGAAATCTGAGGGTTATACCTTTCAAAGGCATTAAAAACCAAGCGTCAGAAAGGACAGACACAAAAGGGATTTGAAATCCATTGAGCAGACTGGACCGCTCTGGAAAACACTGGCAGGCAGGCAATCTGTCCAATTGTTTGGTGTCCCATAGAGTTTAGTGCCTTTGTGATGACGTGACTCATTTGCAGGACAGGAAATACATCTACTGGCGAGACATTGTGAAGACGTATCATCCACATAGGAGGGAGGAGGAGAAATAGAAGCAATTCAATGTACAGTAGGCAAATGTAGGGATAAGGTAAATATTTCTTACTAAAGAAGGTGTGCGTTGGGGGGGGTTGATTGATTAATTAATTGATTGTTATTAATTAATATGTCAATCAATCGGTTCCCAATCAATCAAGCACTTTTCATTCCATTTTAAATAGTTAAGATATTGAAAACCATGTATATTGTGGCACAACTCCATGTATATTGTGTCAGAACACCAATGAGAGACATTTTGTTTTTGATGAGGTAATGGTTGCATCAACCAATGGTTGCATGCCACATCATCAACTGTCATAGACTGACAGATTGCTATAACATAACTTCAATGCACCTTGGCATAGATTCTACAAGTGTCTGGAACTTTATTGGAGGGATGCGACACCATTCTTCCATGAGAATTTCCATAATTTGGTGTTTTGTTGATGGTGATGGAAAACACTGTCTCAGGTGCCGATCCAGAATTTCCTATAAGTGTTCAATCTGGTGATTGAGACAGACAGACAGACACACACACACACACACACACACAGACACACACACACACACACACACACACACACACACACACACACACACACACACACACACACACACACACACACACACACACACACACACACACACACACACACACACACACACACACACACACTCTGAGACCCCTTTTTCAATGTCACTGAGATTTCTTCTAGCCATGGTAGCCAAAATAATGGGCAACTGCTTTCAATATACTTTGTATCCCTCATTTACACTCAAGTGTTTCCTTTATTTTGGCCGTTAACTGTATATTCCAAATGCATTAATTTAAGAACAAGGTTTTGACTTGGCCTGCATTAGAAAGGCACCCACCCACTCGTTGTGATAATTCCATTTGAACTGTAAATAACTTTCAAAACTCTTTCAAGCTTTTGATTTGAGAGCTTTCCCTGGCAGCGTAGGCGTTTTTATCATTAGGAAATGATAGAGGCAACATGTCTTTGAGGAGTGTATGAGGGTGTTTGTTCATGTTTTTGATGTGAGTGAAGTATAAACTGTTTATCTCTGTTAAGAATCCTCTGTTGCTGTTTCAACTGTAAATCAATGGGATGTTGAGCAAATAAATATGCTTACAAATACATTTTGCGACAGTAAAGTGTGGTGTACAAAACCATCTAAATACTGACAATTACCTCCTCCAAATTATAGTTTTTTTAGTAATTGAGAGACTCTGTATTATTCATTTTGTTGTTGGAGCCCTTGGGCTCTTTTATAGCCTGTCAGATGTGTGAGAACAGATTGACCTGGCTTGCCATAAAGTACACCAATGCCAACCTACAGTATATACACATGCACTTACTATGCAGTCTCTCCTTGGCATTTAAGCCTTTCAATGATCTAGAATTTGTCTGTCTGTCTGTCTGTCTGTCTGTCTGTCTGTCTGTCTGTCTGTCTGTCTGTCTGTCTGTCTGTCTGTCTGTCTGTCTGTCTCCTGTCTGTCTGTCTCCTGTCTGTCTGTCTCCCTCCCCCTTTCACCTCATTCTTTCTTGAATGTGAAATTGAATGAGCATTTACCCCAAGAAATGCTTGGAGACAAGTCTTCCTCTGGGAGAAGGAAGAGATCGCATGGCTTTTTTGTAGGTCACCGGGAAATCAGACGTGAGACGTGCTCATGCATCGTGGACAGATATGAAAGCACCTCATTAAGCTGTATTAACAGCAATTGATAGACCATGTAATTAGGTAGTAGTTCTCTTTTATGTTACTGACCAATAGGTGTTGTGCAAGATGGAAGAACCAATCAATCTGGCCCATGGACAGATAATGAGTGTAGATTGACAACCAGAGGAAGGTTATACATTTTGTAACTTTAGTATTCAAACGTGTTACGTCCATTTAGAAATGGTTACACCAAGTTGGAAATGTACCGAATGTAGCTGTTGTTCATAGATTTTATTTACAGAGTGTTACCACAGTTCTGTAACGGAACTTGAGAAGTGAGGTGAGGTGAAATACTGAAGTTACTATTTTTATAGTTCACAACATCTACAGAGGAAATTGATTCCAACAAAGAATAATTCCACCATTTAAAAAAAGAAAACGATTTTCAAATTGAGCCCTCCTCACTCCTCCATAAAGATGCAGTGTAAAAAGGGCTTCGGAGCACCATGGTCCCTGTTTGATGAACAATTATGTTGCCCATGGCTGGAGCTAATTAGAAGCTATTTATAATCATGGGGAAATTTATCTTAAGAGCTGTGGGAGCGAGAGGTGAGTGGTGAAACCAATCAGCCATCCATGATACTGTAACTTAAACCAAGAATATTGCTGTATGTATAGTACATGTCCAAGGAAGCTGGGTAATCAGGATGACGTGTCGCTGATTGGATGAGGGATAAGGCTAGGGTCTAATGATCAAGTTCATGCAGACAGAATCAGAAATAAGTTTTCGCTTGACATGACCTGAACACCATGAGGACATTGTCAGATTGATGTGTGAACAGAAACAGTGGTTTAGTGATGATACATTTAGTGGTGCATTGATTTCTCTTCTCCAGACAACCTGTGTCTGCATTTCTGCATCACCTGTGCTCCACAATGCCGTGACTCTGAGTGGAGATGACTATATTCCTAACACCATTATCACAGCTTGCTTTGACAGAAAATCCCAGACTTCCATCCAAACTGCACGAGAAACTGCCAGGTTAGTCATTCTATGGGCTTCTTTTCCTGTAGTGCCTGGGGACAAAAATAGGCACTTGGTACGCGGCCAGACGTTGATAATTCCAGGTGAATGATTGACTGATTAGCCATCGGTGCATGTCTCTGTAATTATGTGACACTGCTAGGCACACTCAAATGAGCTCATCCTAGCCGAGCCAGCCATCCTCCATTCACAGATATCCACTGTAGTGCCTCAAACCACCAGTGTCCTTGCAATGGCAATGGGGCCTATTACGTTATTGTTGGTCCTTCATTGGCTGGCTCGGCTAGGATGAGCTCATTTGAGTGTGCCATACAGCACAACCTTGTGTTAAAGAAAAAAAACAATGTTTCAATTACCTAGTTTGTTTTTCTTGTCAGTAATGTTCTGTTCCATCTGATGGTTCACTGAAATGTGCAGCACATAATGGTGGTTGGCTTACTGCTGTTTAAATCAGTTTCCTGACTCTTATCATGCCTGCTGGAGGCTCAAGTTCTCATCAACCCTGTAGTGTTGGGGCACTAGGGTGAGACACAGCACAGCAGGTGATACTCTGTCACTTGCAGGCTTTTGGCTTCGAATGAAGGCGACACCAGAGGGTCTGACAGCCAGGCGGCTTTGGCAGAGGTCCCTCTCCTATGTTTGACATGACATGGCTCTCACCCATTTTAGACAGAATTGGGGTGACATCGGAACCTGTTGGAAGCTACTGTAGCATAGTTAACTAGAGCTTAAATATGGCACTACAGAATTAGATAGAACATACAGTATGTACAGTATCTTTCTCTGTGTGGCTCACCCGATGTTCGAGAACTCATTATCCACAAAATGTTTTAACTGTCTCTGGATAATGGGAGTAGTCGATATGAAAGTCAAAGTGGTAAATAGGCAATTAGATAGCAATCAAGAGCATGGCACGGGGGAGGGGAGTTGGTATTTCTTTCCATCCCACTAAGTAGAGCAGGAGGTACATTAAAAACAAAGCAAATTACAAGCCCTTGAAAATGAACATTGAGACAGTTATTAGTTGAGTATATGGATTAGATGTCACATTGTATCTTTGATGCTTTGATCACTTTGCATTTGGAGGGGTATTGTATATCCACATGGAAGTGTTTGAATTCACAGCACCAGAGACCAATTATTATGAATATCTTTTTGTTCTCGTTTACTTGTCTCCTTTCATCAATCATCAATGTTGTCATGTTTTCAAAAATATTTGCATATCCCTCACTCAATAAAATGTGTCATAACACAGGTACAGTAGATCAATAAATCATTGACCTTTTGGGAGTGTTTTGGCTAATTATTCAGAAACGTTGCGATTTGTGTTCAAAAACCAACAATAAGACTCTGATCTTTGCCTGTTTTGTTTCAGAATTTTGTATGCCCCCCAAAATGGACAGTTTCATACTTTGATTAATGGTTGGAGTATGGCTGAGGGGTATTGTTTCAAGTATGGGTATCTGCAACCAGAGTATGGGCGAGTGGGTGTATAGAAAGTGAATCAGCTAATTGGGAAGATTTGTTGCAATTTAAGACAGTTTTGCATGGCTGATTGGTCTGCACGATGAGCCGGTGACTAGTGCACTGGTATTGTACGGACATGCCTGCCGACCTGAGACCTACAGGGTATCAAGGTCGTGTCGCCAGCAATAGCTAACATGGCAGTTTTTTTCCCTCCCATGATTTTATTTCAAGTAGGATAGCAGCCTACACAAGAAATACTGTAACTAATATTGATATATATTAACCATCTAGATGTCACCTTGATACATACACATACAGTTTACTCAATGGGGAGGGCATGGACAGCAACAACACCGGGACACAGTGCCCTAACTGTCCGGCAACAGCGTGGGAAGTAGCTGTCTAGTATCAGGGTGACGGTCACAGTAAGCACACCCTTTGTTACGTTCCTCAGGAAGAAAACCAAATAATGTCACTCAAACAGAAGGGGGAACTAACAAAGAGTCACTGACAACAACCAAAACGAAACAGGTGGGGTTCTAGGAGGGAACAACTTGACCGGCCTGCACAGACCCTGACCTCAACCCCATAGAACACCTTTGGGATGAATTGGTACGCCGACTGGGAGCCAGGCCTAATCGCGTGCCCAACCTCACTAATGCTCTTGTGGCTGAATAGAGGCAAGTCCCTGCAGCAATGTTCCAACATCTAGTGGAAAGCCTTCCCAGAAGAGTGGAGGCTGTTATAGCAGCAAAGGGGGGACCAACTCCATATTAATGCCCATGATGTTGGAATGAGATGTTCGACGAGCAGGTGTCCACATACTTTTGGTTATGTAGTGTGTATACAGTGCATTCAGAAAGTATGCAGACACCTTGACTTTTCCACATTTTGTTACTTTACAGCCTAAAATTGATTAAATAGTTTTTTTCCTCATCAATCTACACACAATACCCCATAATGACACCTTTTTGCAAATGTATAAAATAAACAACAACCCGGAAATATCACATTTACATAAGTATTCAGACCCTTTACTCAGTACTTTGTTGAAGCACTTTTGGCAGCGATTACAGCCTCAAGTCTTCTTGGGTATGACGCTACAAGCTTGGCACACCTGTATTTGGGGAGTTTCTCCCATTCTTCTCTGCAGATCCTCTCAAGCTCTGTCAGGTTGGATGGGGAGCGTCATTGCAAAGTTATTTTAAGGTCTCTCCTTAGATGTTCGATCAGGTTCAAGTCTGGGCTCTGGCTGGGCCACTCAAGGACATTCAGAGACTTGTCACGAAGCCACTCCTGCGTTGTCTTGGCTGTGTGCTTAGGGTCTTTGTCCTGTTGGAAGGTGAATCTCACCCCAGTCTGAGGTCCTGAGCGCTCTGGAGCCAGGTTTTCATCAAGGATCTCTCTGTACTTTGCTCCATTCATCTTTCCCTCGATTCTGACTAGTCTTCCAGTCCCTGCCGCTGAAAAACATCCCCACAGCATGATGCTGCCACCAGGGATGGTGCCAGGTTTCCTCTAGACGTGACGCTTGGCATTCAGGCCAAAGAGTTCAATCTTGGTTTCATCAGACCAGAGAGTCTTGTTTCTCATGGTCTGAAAGTCCTTTAGGTGCCTTTTGGCAAATTCCAAGTAGGCTGTCGTGACTTTTACTGAGGAGTGGCTTCCTTCTGGCCACTACCATAAAGGCCTGATTGGTGGAGTGCTGCAGAGATGGTTATCCTTCTCCCATCTCCACAGAGGGACTCTGGAGCTCTGTCAGAGTGACCATCGGGTTCTTGGTCACCTCCCTGACCAAGGCCCTTGGTTGCTCAGTTTGAGCAGTTTGAGCTCTAGGTTCCAAACATCTTCCATTTAAGAATGATGGAGGCCACTGTGTTCTTGGGTACCCTTCCCCAATACTGTAGCGGAGCTCATGGTTTGGTTTTTGCTCTGACATGCAGTCAACTGTGGGACCTTATAAAAACATATCAAGGACGATCAATGGAAACAGGATGCACCTGAGCAAAATTGAGTATGGGTCTGAATACTTATGTCAGTAAGGTCTTTTTTATTTTATTTTTAATACATTTGCCAATTTTTTTTTACTGTTTTCCCTTTGTCATTATGGGGTATTGTGTGTAGATTGATGAGGATTTTTTATTTATTTAATCAATTTTAGAATAAGGCTGTGAAGTAACGAAATGTGGAAAAAAATCAAGGGTTCTGTATACTTTCCGAATGCACTGCATCACCTTGTTGACCCTCCGGAGGACCTTGAACGGCCACACAAACCGGGTTCTCAGCTTCTTACAGGGAAGGCGGAGTGGAAGGTTCCTGGTGGAGAGCCACATGCAATCACTAGGATTGAACACGGGAGCTTCACTGCTGTGGCGATTCACCTGCTCCTTCTGGTGGGGGACGGCGCAGAAAGAGCTTCGGTCTGGCTTGGGGTCCACAGAGCCAGGTTTGAACACTGACAGAGCATTGGCTAATCCATAAGGCATCACCAAGTACTTGTAGTGACCAGACACCATGCTGAAAGCTGTTTTCTATTCATCCCCCTCCCGGATGCGGATAAGATTGTTGGCACTCCGCAGGTCCAATTTGGTAAAGAACCGGGCCCCGCTGAGTTGTTTGATCGCTGCCAGCACCAACGGGACAGGGTAATGATACTTTGTGGTGATGGAATTCAATTCGGGCGAAACCCTCCATCCTTCTTGGCCATGAAGAAGAAGCCTGTCGATGCAGGGGAGGTGGACGTGCGAATGAAACCCTGTTGGAGCGCCTCATGGGGGTACTGGAGGTACTGCTCCAAAGCCTGTGACTGTGCCACCGACAGAGGGATGCGGCTGCGTGGAGGCGCAGAGCCTGCAAGCAGGTCGATAGATAGATAGATAGATAGATAGATAGATAGATAGATAGATAGATAGATAGATAGATAGATAGATAGATAGATAGATAGATAGATAGATAGATAGATAGATAGATAGATAGATAGATAGATAGATAGATAGATAGATACTTTATTGATCCCCGAGGGGGAATTTCTTTGTCAAACAGCTACAACAAAACACAGGGCAGGTGCATAATGCCAGAACGAAAATACACAAAAGACAGATACATGATACATAGAGCGGCAGTATGAAAAAGTATAGAAATACAAGATATCTGGAGTGCAAAAAAAGCTATAAAAAGACATTGCATGGTATGGGTGGTTGGCTGAATATGTACACTATACATTGGTGGATGTTGGATGGTTAACTATACTATACAGGTCGATGGCAGAGAAATACTTCAATAGCTAAAAATGCATATGATATGAGTGAGGGTAATAATACTTTACTTAATAGACAGACTGGTTAAATTAACAGGTAAGTGAATATTTTGCATGGTTAAATTAGCTGTACAGGTAAATGACAGGAAGAGATACTTAAATAGCTAAATGTGTGTATGATATAATTTGCGGTAATAATAGTAATTCCATTAAAATACAGTCCTTAGTGCGCAGGGTTTAATTACAGATAACTGCACGTATTGCACATTCAATATACTAAAAGCAATGAAAAAAGATGCAACTGACAGGATACTAATATGCATTCCTGAGTGAATGACTACGTAAGTTAAGTCCAAGAATAACTTGCAATATTGCACGTGATATGATATTACAACTGTACATGAGTATGTATGTACAGTCCTGAATGAATAAATAAGTCCTGAGTGAATGAGTGATTACGGACCAGAGTTACTCACGGATGGATGCATAATTGTTAAACTAGGTCCTAGCACCCCAACAGTTCCAGGTCGTGTTGCCGACGGCACGGCACCCCGGTGAGGCATTATATAGTCTAATAGCCGCCGGCAGGAAGGACCTCCTGTAGCGCTCTCTGGCACACCGTGGTGGGATCAGTCTGTGACTGAAGGTGCTCCTCTGAGTCATAACCATGGCATGCAGAGGGTGGGTGACGTTGTCCATGATGGCCAGCAGTTTGGCCAGGATCCATCTCTCCGCCACCTCCTCAAAAGTGTCAAGGCTCATCCCCAGGAAGTCACAGTCCCAGGGATGGAACAGTCCCAGATGAGGAGGGAGACAAGTGGTGCGGGTCTTGGAGAAAAACCTCTCTGGGATGTTGGGCTGAAGGGCAACCACAGGACTCCCAACCGACGTGGAACCACAGAGGAAGGGAAAGCAGGTCCCCCGGCCTTCGGGTGCCCAGTCAATGATTGTCATCCTCGACCATGAGATGGTGGGGTTATGATGTTGGAGCCATGGGAGGCAGAGGATGATCTTGTGTACGGGTGCGCTGGTGATGAGAAAGGGAAGGCTTTCTTGATGTATGGACTCCACATTGAGGGTGAGTGGTGCTGTGATGTGTGTGATAGTCCCGGATCCCAGTGGTCGATTATCCAGCGCTTGAACCGGAAACTGACAGGAGAGTGGGTATGAGGTGATGTTCAGGGAGGAGGCGAGGGCATGGTCAATAAAATTCCCAGAGGCACCGGAGTCCACTAGAGCTGTAGAAACACCACATGAGGGCCAGCCAGCCAGTGAAATCTATACTAAAAAGGGTTTGGCGGAAAGTGATGATGATGGAATACTCGACTAACCCAGGAGACGGATGATCGCCGGGCCGTTTCTCTGCTCTTGTGGACCCCGGGTTGGAACGTACCGGACACCGTTGAAGCTGGTGCCCCTCCTGACCGCAATAGAGACAGACCCCAAGCTGTCTCCGACGGCATCGCTCAGCCGCGGGGAGGCGTGTGGCCCCTACCTCGATGAGTTCAGGCTCTGACTCAGAATGGTTAACGAAGGAGGGTGAAAGGCGATGGGGGAGACTACGCTCCTGAAGAAGGTTATCCAGACGGATGGCCATCGTGATGAGTGCATCCAAGAAGAAGGTGTCGTCTCGGCATGCCAACTCCGTCTAGACCTCTTCACACAGTCCTCTTCTGAATAGGGTGTGGAGCGCAGGCTCATTCCATCCGGTGGATGCTGCCACTGTCCGGTGAGGTCGTACTCCGCAGCAGTCTGGCCATACAGCCATAGTTGGAGTAAGCTATCACCCACCTCTCTGCCCTCCGGTGGATGATTGAAGACCCCACTGAACAGAGCCATGAACCTCTCATAGGAACCCAGCTCCTCCTCTCCTCTCTTCCAGATGGCCGAAGCCCACTCCAACGCCCGTCCGGTTAGCAGGGAAATAGCCGTGGCAACCTTGGACCTCTCGGTGATGGGGGCTCCCATCTTATGAGTGAAATAGAAGGAGCACTGGAGTAGGAAGCCACGGCATTTGGATGGAGGCCCGTCGTATTTGTCCAGGAGAGACAAACGGGCATCGCTGACCTGGGCGGACTGTTGGATGGGCTGGGGTGCTAGCTTGCTTGGTCGACTCATGGTAGAGAATCCTCCACTAGTTGGAGGTGATTCCCCTAGGGTAATGTAGAGACAATGAAGAACATGGAGGACCTCATCCATAGCTGTCCCCAGTTGCGGCATCTGGTCATGGTGTTAGCGAAGTAGGTGTCCCTTTTCTACAACCATCTGACCATCTGGGAGATGTCTTGATTACCTGCTGCTTCCATTTGATGAGGCGGTATTCTATAATGAAGACACAGGGAGTCAGGAAACAGGTACAGATGGTGAGATTAATAGTAATGAACAACAAGAGAAGCGTCTGGACATGATAACAGAACCCATACTGCCTGATGAGTAATGCTACAGAGGGCTAGATAAAGGGGAAGTAATCAGGGAAGTCCAGGTTTGCCTAATGATGGGGCTCCAGGTGTGCATAATAATGGGTTGCCAGGACCGGTGGTTAGTAAATCGGCGATGTTGAGCGCAGGAGCAGGGGAGCCGGAATATCTGGAAATGTGCATATGCATCTGGGCCCGCCTACTGTGAATATGTAAAGAAAGCACGGACTGGGCCCCGGTGGGGTAAACGGCTCCGGCCATGGAGCGGGGAAAACAACCGGGCCCGGACTGGGCACCGGTGGGGCAAACGGCTCCGGCCATGGAGCGGGGAAAACACCCGGGCCCGGACTGGGCACCGGTGGAGCGGACTGCTCTGGCACTGGAGCGGAGCAGACGGCTAGACCTACGCTGGAGGTTCAGGGCTGCGGACCTTCGCTGGAGGTTCAGGGCTGCAGACCTTCGCTGGAGGTTGCGGGCTGCGGACCTTCGCTGGAGGTTGCGGGCTGCGGACCTTCGCTGGAGGTTGCGGGCTGCGGACCTTCGCTGGAGGTTGCGGGCTGCTGACCTTCGCTGGAGGTTGCGGGCTGCTGACCTTCGCTGGAGGTTGCGGGCTGCGGACCTTCGCTGGAGGTTGCGGGCTGCTGACCTTCGCTGGAGGTTGCGGGCTGCTGACCTTCGCTGGAGGTTGCGGGCTGCGGACCTTCGCTGGAGGTTGGGTGCGGGGAGCCGGCACGGGTCGTACCGGACTGGGGAGGCGCACTGGAGGTCGTGTGCGTGGAGCAGGCACAGGAAGCACCTGGCTAGGCACACGCACTGGAGCTCGGGTGCGGGGAGTAGAGCAGAGGTCCGGACCCGGACTGGACATCGGAGAAGCGGATTGCTCTGGCATGGAGGTGGAGTAGACGATCGGACCCAGACTGGGCACCGGAGGAGCGGATTGCTCTGGTAGGGAGGAGGAGTAGATTACCGGACCCGGACTGGGTACCGATGGAGCGGACTGCTCTGGCATGAGGGTGGAGTAGATGACCGGACCTGGACTGGGGATGCTCCTCTTGGGCACCTTTAGAGCCAGCTCCCTCCTCTCGCTCTCACACTCCTCCATATTTAGCCAACATAGCTCCATGATCATCTCGTACTCCTCCCTCCGTCGGTATTCCCCCACGTACTCCGTGTCTGGCGAATGCCACCTGGAAAGTGGGACTCTTCCACTCCTGACCAGCCCCATAGCCCCCCCCCCAAGATTACCTTGGGGTTGTTTGCGGGCGTTGCCTCGTCTTGCGCGTCGCGCATAACACGGCGGCACCACCTCTGTCTCCAGTTACGCTGCTTGGTCTCATCGTGGTGGGTTGTTCTGTCACGATTGGGTGCATTGAGAGACCAAGGCGCAGCGCAGGGATAGTAGTTTGACATTGTTTTATTATTTATACTATGTACTATAAAAATACTATGTATATAGTAAAACAAAATGACGAACTATTACAACAACACAAAACACGAATAGACTACCGTCACATTCATAAAACACACAAATGGACGGACGTAATGAAAGCACACTTACTTCACTGTGACTGCGACATACATCGATAACAACCCACATCCGAGTGAAGGACAGACTCAACATATATGGGATCCCTAATTAGAGACAATGCGGTGCAGCTGCCTCTAAATAGGGATCCAACCCAAACCCGACACAGAAACAGAAAAGAAAGACACTGTCAGACTCTGACCATAGCTACCTAGAGAAGCAAATAGGCTTCTCTATGGCCAGAGCCTGACAAGGTCAGTACAACACACACATACAGTGTGAATCGATTGAGTGCCCCCCTAATGCAGAAACTCAAGGGGTTTATATAGTAACACAAAAACGGCTTAGTCATGGAGCCCCTCCCTGGCAGATCAGGGCATCATAAGCCATAAACAAGTGACTCCTTTCTACCAAGCTAGCCTCCGTTCTCTTCTGACTCTACACAGCTCTGCCCTTGGAAGATAGTAAAATAGCAGGATGGGCAGAAGGACTGTAGGACCAGAAGAGAAGAGAGACATTGAAACAATTCAGGTCTATCTGCTCCTCAGGTTTATCTCTATCCCATGTCCTTGACTAGATGTCTAGACCAACTGTGTGAAAGAGATGAATCATCTTTTCTCAGAAGCACAGTGTTGGCACAAAAAAATGTCTCTACTATTGTTTAAGCATATTATTTGTAAACTATTAGTATTAAACAAATCAAGTACATACTGTACATTGATTTTTCTCTTACAATTTTCAAATGAAAAGTAGAAAATAAGCTTGTCTAGGATATAGATAAACTGCTATACAGGTTGTTAAATTGCTTAGCCTTATAGTAATCACAAGTGACAGACTCATCTCTGGTAAATTTCAGGAAATTTGAATCTGGATCAACACAATCATTATATTTATCGTTAGCTTAATTAATATCTAATGGGTTAAAGGCCATGTTATCAGGATTGATATCCTGTCCAAATAAGAGAGATACAGTCATGTGAAAAAGTAAGTACACCCCCACTAAGACAACTTTCATTCAAAATAACAGAAAATGTTTTAAGATGTATTTCTCCGTGCTAAAGTCGCTAAGGCTATGGTTTTATTTAACCTTTATTTAACTAGGCAAGTCAGTTAAGAACAAATTCTTATTTACAATGACGGCCTACACATCATGACGGCCTACACATCATATGAAGGATAGCATCACAAATGAATACATAAATACCACTTGAAGCTTGATGATGACTTGTATTTTTTTTCTTCATATTTGGACACTTGGATACTTGAGCTAAATTCGTACCACATTCATTGATAAAGGTTACCCAATTTAACAAATCACACAGAAACATTTAAATAAACAAAAATGCCTTTTCCTTATGCGGAAAAAGTTAGTACACCCCTACCTTTACCATCACATAAAATGGCTAAAATTAGAATCAGGTGTACCAAAATAGGTGCAAATGATTAGAACATCATTAGAGAGAAATTTAGGAGGGTCCAGCCTTCCATAGAGATTAGGAAATTGGTCTGGTTTGGTCTTAACTATATGGGTGTGTGGTAACACATCATTCAAAGATCAAAAGACCTACCCGAGGCCCTTAGAAGAAAGATCATTGATGCCCGTGAGTCTGGGAGGGGTTACAAATCCATTTCCAAGCAATTTGAAGTACATCATTCTGTGAGTGGTGTCGCCAGGAAGGCGTAGTGGAAGCAGGCGCAGGGAGGCAGGAGAGTAACGAGAATGACTAATTTATTAATTTCGGAAAACAAACTCTCCGGTCTGAACAAAAGGGGGAGCTACGAAAACACGTTAGCTCCCATACACACTCAAAGTACAATAATCACTGACAGGGACCCGGGGTGTGCAGAGGGAATAAGACGCACCCACAATTAGTGAACAAATGGGGAACAGGTGCTGAAACGAAACAGCGCAGACAAACACTGAGTGGTGGGTCGGTGGTGGCTAGTACTCGGGCGACGTCGACCTATTTCGGCAGCCCGCCCGAGGGAAGGGAGCAACTTCAGCCGAAGTCGTGACACATTCCAATGTCTAATGGCTCATCTACAAATGGAGAATATTCCAGACCACTGGCAATCTACCTGGGACAGGTCATCCCACCAAATTCAGACCAAGAGCTGACCGAAAGATGCTAATAGAAGTCTCTAAGAACCCCAGGGTAACATCAAGGGATCTACAGGCCTCTCTTGCCACAATCAATGTCGAAGTGCATGAGTCAACTGTCAGAAAGAGACTGCACAAACTTGGTCTACATGGGAGGTCAGGAAGGAAGAAGCCTCTGCTCTCAAAAAATAATATCAAGACACGACTGACGTTTGCCAGACAACACCTGGGTAAAGACCAAAACTACTGGAACAATGTGCTCTGGACAGATGAGTCAATGGTGGAGTTGTTTGGCTGCAATGCCAGAGGCCATGTTTGGTGAAAACGAAACACTGCCTTTGAACAGAAGAACCTCATACCAACCGTAAAGTATGGAGGCGGTGGCATTATGGTTTGGGGCTGCTTTGCTGCCTCAGGGCCTGGCCAACTCTGTCAAAAAGCTGAAGCTGAACCAAACATGGATCTTGCAACAGGACAATGATCCAAAACACAAAAGCAAAGCTACAACAGAACGGCTCAAAAAGAAGAAATGGAGGGTTATGGAACGGCCGAGTCAAAGCCCAGATCTCAATCCTATCAAAATACTGTGGGGGGACTTGAAGCGGACTGTGCATTCAAGAAAGCCCTCAAACATGACACATTGAAGCAGTACTGTAAAGAATAGTGGGCAAAAATTCCTCCCAGTCGATGTAAGAGACGGATAGACAGTTACAAGAAACATCTACATTAAGGTATTTCAGCCAAATGGGGAAACACAAGCTATTGAAGATAGGGTTTTTTTCTATGGAATTGCATTTCTGTAGATTTTTTATGAATAAATGATTGCAAAGTATAATCTTTAAGTGTCATTTGTTAAATTAGGTTACCTTTATCTGTCAATAGTGTTGAAGTGAATATTACATATCCATCTGTCCAAATATGTTAAGAAAAAGTCCTGTTTGAGTTGATCTTCTGTGTCATGCCAAGTTTCACGTCCTTTACGTCCTCAATTCCATAGATTTTAATGTTATTGCGTCTTGATTGGTTGTTGAGGTAGTCTCCTTTGAAAGAGTGCAAAATCCTCAGACATGGCCTCAGTGTAGAAATGTAAAAAATAAACATGAAAAATCACGTTTTTGACTGCATTGGACCTTTAAACAAAGGTTAGCCATGTATTGGCAAAAATGTATGTCCAAATCAAGATAACTTACTAGCAGCTACCGGCACTTGCCGCACTGGTAGCCTATTCGCAGGTGCGTGAGTATAATTGGCTCCAATGAGTGTAATTTGCACAATATTAGGAGTTAAGGAATAAAGTTGACATCATTAGAAATAAAATATTCTCCTCTTTTCTACTGTAGGTATGTAATTCAAAAATGTGTTTATTCTGTGTGTTTGCTAGCAATATTAATAAAAAACTAAATAAGTACCTCAAGGGGCCACGGACCCCCGGTTGAATACCTCTGCTATAGACCTATTTATCCTCTAGTCTAGGTCTATTTCATTACTTTTCAGAGAAGTGTCGTGGTGAATTGGACCTTACATTTGACTGTGTATAGTTGTCAGTACAGTATGCAATGCACAATACACAAAGGTTTCCTTTACCTGAAGTTGGAGCAAAGAACTAAAGTAATTCTTTAGTTTCTCCCTTAATTCCAATTAAAAGTTACTTGACATTTGAAAGAAAAGGCCAAACAAAGGAAAATGTTAAGTGTGTTTGTCTTATTTGTTGTGCTGTTATAATTGGTTGAAACTTTGTCAGTTGTCTCTCAAGCGTTTAATGACTTGGAAAGCATTTGTCAATAAAGCTTTTGAAGATTAATTGCTAATAGATGTGACATTATCTGGGTTAAAGAGATAAAATGCTTTCTGAACACTTTCATTATGGATTGTTGATGTCCTCATTCTCCCAGATAGTTGGCTGCTTGGAGTTCATTATTATTATTGAGATATTACAAGAACACTGTCTAGACTTTATTGCCATTCAAAGCCAGTGAAGTTAATTTTTCTGCATCAAACCAATGAAAACAAAAAAGTAATATAAGCCTATAAAGAATTGTAAATTAACTCCATATCAAGCAGACAGCCATAGATGGCCAATATATTTGAAATGTCTCAACGTTTGAGAGAGACTTGGGAGGCTGGAGTATGGCTGGAGTATTTCCCAAAATTGAGCAGTTGTCAGATAATACCTGGAAATGGACTCCCAAGATACTTGTAACTACAAAGTATTTGCCAAACCAACAACCAGAGCAGGTGAAAACTAGAGCAGAAACATTAAATATTTGTACTTTCTATAAAATAATAAAAATAACGCATCAGCTAGCATTGCAGTGGGATTTGCCTCGACCGATGGTTGTCAACCTGTGAAGACAGTAGCTATAAAATTACAGAACACATCAGCGTTGACTGTTTTCAATTTGTCTAAATGTCAACACTTCCTTCAAATTGTATGCAGGGTTCAGGGACATTTCATGTCCATATGGAAATGAACTAATCATAGAAACCTCTATGACAGTGTGTTTGATACAGAGGACAGGTCATGGAATAGGCTCTCATGCTTTATTCATGTTATGATTTCTGTGCGTGTTTACATTGTGTGGAATGGAATTGTTTGAATTGTTTTGGATGTGATTATTTGTAAGGCTGTGTGTTACACTCAATACTTTCCTCTGTTATTGCACAGCTACCATGTCACGAGCCATAGAGAATGTGATGAATGTTTGTTCATAAGGAGGTAAGTTTGAGAAGTAAAAATAGCTCACATATTTCTTAGTGGAGAGCTATGAACTAAAACACACATCATTCTCCCATCTACTTCACCAATCTACAGTGCATTCGGAAAGTATTCAGACCCCTTGACTTTTTCCACATTTTGTTACGTTACAGCCTTATTCTATGATGGATTAAATTGTTTTTTCCCCCCCTCCTCAATCTACACACAATACCCCATAATGACAAAACAAAACCTTTATTTTTATTTTTTATTGTTGCAAATAAAAAATGGAAAATATCACATTTACATAATTATTCAGACCCTTTACTCAGTACTTTATTGAAGCACCTTTGGCAGAGATTGCAGCCTCAAGTCTTCTTGGGTTCATCTTTCCCTCGATCCTGACTAGTCGCCCAGTCCCTACAGCTGAAAAACATCCCCACAGCATGATGCTGCCACCACCATGCTTCACCATAGGGATTGTGCCAGGTTTCCTCCAAACGGGACATTTGGCATTCAGGTCATACAGTGCAATCTTGGTTTCATCAGACCATATAATCTTGTTTCTCATGGTCAGAGTCTTTAGGTGCCTTTTGGCAAACTCCAAGCGGGCTGTCATGTGCCTTTTACTGAGGAGTGGCTTCCGTCTGGCCACTCTACCATAAAGGCCTGATTGATGGAGCGCTGCAGAGATGGTTGTCCTTCTGGAAGGTACTACCATCTCCACAGAGGAGCTCTGACAGAGTGACCATCAGGTTCTTGGTCACCTCCCTGACCATGGCCCTTCTACCCCAATTGCTCAGTTTGGCCTGGCAGCCAGCTCTAGGAAGAGTCTTGGTGGTTCCAATCTTCTTACATTTAAGAATGATGGAGGCCACTGTGTTCTTGGGGACCTTCAATGCTGCAGAAATGTTTTGGTACCCTTCCCCAGATCTGTGCGTCGACACAATCCTGTCTCGGAGCTCTACGGACAATTCCTTCGACCTTATGTCTTGGTTTTTGCTCTGACGTGCACTGTCAACTGTGGGACCTTATATAGACAGGTGTGTGCCTTTCTAAATCATGTCCAATCAATTAAATTTACCACAGGTGGACTCCAATCAAGTTGTAGAAACATCTCAAGGATGATCAATGGTAACAGGATGCACCTGAGCTCAATTTCGAGTCTCATAGCAAAGGGTCTGAACACCTATGTAAATATAGCTATTTCTGTTTTGTACTTTTAATACATTTGCTAACATTTCTAAAAACCTGTTTTCACTTTGTCATTATGGGGTATTGTGTGTAGATTGATGAGGAAAATGTTTTATTTAATCCATTTTAGAATAAGGCTGTAACTTAACAAAATGTGGAAAAAGTCAAGGGTTTTGAGTACTTTCCGAATACGCTGTACATACAGTTTGAATGACAGTAAAATAATGTGTATTTCTTGTGCTGAACAAAACCGGGCGCAGCAGAAGCAGAATGGTTACCACAGTAACCAACAAGTCCACACTTTGAAGCACAGCCAAACAAGGTTGAGTGTTCAGTCACTTTGCCTGTAATAAATGTAACGGCAGTGCTCTCCTTTCTCCAATCATGCTTTGTAAAATATGGCCAGCGTTTTGTGGCGGTTGTGGGTTCATAGGACACCATTTTAACTATCAGTCAAACGAGAGGGTCTCTGCGGAGCCCTAATGTAATTAAACACTAAAGTATTTTATGGTTGGCCAGTCAAGAAACATGCCCTGCAAGGCGTCCTCTGAGAGTTGTAACAGCAGCTTAAATTTTTTTTGGCTTTTCCATTTGAGCACTTTAACTGTTCACACAGCATTAGTTTTACTAAGTTATTCTAAGATGTGCAGTCAGGGTAAGTGGTTTAACTTTAAGAGATTTTTTACAAGAGAACATTTTATGGTTACATAAAGTCAGACAATGTGTTGTCATGCCTGGGCTTTTTTTTGTAGCTCAAGGCCCAGCTTTTTGTGACTTGTACAATGAAGAGCATGTGGGTATGTCATGTTCCATACATAACAAAGGGATTCTCCTGAGGCAAAATGAGTGTCCTTGTTTGGTATCACTGAAATGTTGATTTGAACCACCCACGTCAGTTATATTCAAAACGCCTGCATATTGTGTATTGCACTCTTTATCGTGTCCATATCCAGACTCCCAGTTGCAAATAACTTGTCATTCTGCATTATGAACGGGGCATTGGGGCCAATCTGGGATTAGATCTGGTTCTAAGGTTACAATCTGTGAGGCAGGATCAGAGAGGATGACAACTCCCACCTCAGGCAATCTGCTCCTACACACACAGAGCATTTAAGGTCCAGATCTCTATCCACTCTCCCCAAGGAGGCCAGATGAAGTGTGTTTGGAGATATGAAAGACTGTACACCGACAGCCTCCACAGCACACACACACACAAAGATTTGAAATTCTCTCCCCTGGGTTCACATGGACATAGAGAATTATCATGGGCTGTTATCTTAACTGAAACAACACTGTCAGAGCTTATAGGACTGGTCATTAGACTGGTCATTAGACCTTGAATGTAGCCAACCTGACCAACCTGAATGTACAGACATATCAGGGAAGTGTTCATGACTGGCGATTTATAGGAGCAAGAACACCTTCTTTTAACGTACTGTACTTACTGTACTGTAAAAGTTGAAAGTTGACAGACCATTGAGAGCATTAGCTAATATATTAATAAATCTCCACCTATTTAACTTTGCCTTTTATTGTTAATCATTAAAAACTCCAGATGAGGTTTTATTTTAAAGGACCAAAATCACCTTTTGGAAATTTAGGCCAGTGTACAGAGCCCAATGCAATGGATCCGGTCATAAATCTCTGGGGTAGAGGGAGTGTGAAGAGACAAGCTGTGGAAGTGAAACACATCACTAGGGTGACAGTCACAAGGAAGCAGAATGTAGGTTGTCTGTGTGTCAACTTTACAGTAAATTGGTGTCTTTCAGTAAGATGGAAGTTAGAGCACTCCTTCATATGCGCGCAACCATTGAATTCCATTTAAGATATCTGTTTCTGTGTACAGGTGCCCATGTATAAAACTGATTCCATCCTAGATCTGTCCCTTTTTTATTGAGAGGTTCTATACTCTCATATGAAGGGATTTACTAGAAAGTCAATTTGCTTCACTTGCAGTGTAAACATTCAAATGAATAACTCTGGCAAGATGACTTAAATAGGTCGCCAAGTTGGGAGCATCCCTTTCCATCCATCTGAAAACACCTACCATTTTTACACACACCACACTGAGCAAAAACCGGTTGAATCAACACTGTTTACCCGTAATTTCAACAATCCCAAAAATGTATGTGATGACATTGAATCAATGTGGAAAACTGATTGGATTTAATCTAATGACATGGTGAAATGTTTTGTTGATTTTATGTTGAATTCACGTTAGTTGACAACAACCAAATTAGATGTTGAAATGATGTCTGTGCCCAGTGGGACCTTTATGCGCTCATGTATTTTTTAAGGGGATCTCTGACAGGAGAGGGTGTAGCCTGTGAACCAACAGTGGTTGGACGAAAACTATCCCCAAACCAGGAGTGTGAAGCTGATAAATAAGTAATGGCCTCCAGGTCCATTAGGGAATCGCCTGAATTTCTACTTGCACCTTAAGGATAATTTCAGTTTGATGAGGCAGGTGAGGGGAGACTCAAGCCTGCTGTGCCATAGACGTCTAAATGTCTTGAGGGTTGATAGAGATGTCAAATGATGAGAAAGAGAGAGAGAGAGAAAATAGAGAAGAGAGAGAAAGAAGAGAGAGAGAGAAATAAAAGAGAGAGAGAGAGAGAGAGAGAGAGAGAGAGAGAGAGAGAGAGAGAGAGAGAGAGAGAGAGAGAGAGAGAGAGAGAGAGAGAGAGAGAGAGAGAGAGAGAGAAATGGTAAAAACTGTTTTCCTTTCACATGCAGGGCCCTTTGAAATGGTAAAATTGAGAACCCCAGTGGTACAGAAGGCCATTTCCATCTGCTGTCTACCCCAGAATAGAATAGTAAACAAGCAGCAAAGCAGAAGACCTGACTACTAGCACAGCCAGGTGAAGTTATTCTGCTTTTCAGCTAATTTCCAACTGAATTTGAACCATTGATAAAATATTCAAATGCGGCAGAGGCCAATTATTACTGTAATGTACAGCACTGTAACACCATGCAGAATTCTGTTCTGCTGACAACTCAAAACAGTCTATACAGCAAATGTGCTACTACCTAAGTAAATATATTGTTGTCTCCACATAAATATACACATTTAAGTGGGATAAATGACTGGACCCAAAATACTGAAGTTTTGTTTAATAAATCACCATTGTCCCAAACTGAAAGACTAAACAATGGTTACTGTAATTAAATGTTGTACAATGAACTGTACAATGAAATACAAGGAGTCTCCCTATTCTTAGTGATAAATGAGCTGTCATAGGTAAAACACACAGAGACAAAGAGCTTTGATAAGTAATAGTTAAGGGGCCACTTAATTGTGTATCTGTGTGCGCATACTGTAATCCACAAGTATGCGTGTACTGTTTTTCTGCCAACACGAGCAATGTGAATCACTTTTCACAATCCAACCCTAACCTACCATACAAAAGCACATGGCTTACTGTGCTGCCATGGTGATTAATGAGAGTTGAGGTCTGATCTGGTTAAGGCTGTCAGTGGAGTAATCTTACAAGAACTCAGATTTGATCTTATGGAGTGCAATGTACCCTTATTCCCGGTAGTTTAGTGAGCAAATCCCGGACAGTGTTTTAGTTACTGTAATGTATGGTGGAGCTTTAGTATCTGTACAACACACATCTAACATGAAAACCTTTTCACAAAGCCCTTCCATTTATTCCCAACGTGTGATGCATTCATTCATACTAGTCATAATTATTTGTTGCTTGTCTAGCTCATCACAACAAAAACATTGCAATTTGTGAGACTATTCAAACCGATCGTGTTCAAATGAAATCTTCCTCCTGGGCTTATTCTTCAATCCATTTTTCATTTTGAGAGAGACGATTACAATAAAACATAACAGAGAGGACACAAAGACAGCAGCAGTTATTGAATTGTGGGCTCATTTGAGGCTTAATAAGGAGAAACACATTCCTATTGCCATTGTGCAACGGCATCAACTGTCCCCCTCTTATGGAGCAACACGTAGGCCTTTTCTGCATACTCCTCGGCCATAGGCCATATTCCTTGTGGCATTGGGCAATGGTATCAACCGACCCCCCCAATGGGGTGATTTATCCCTCTAATACCGCAGTGACAATGGATGTTACATATTGCCATATTACACGACATGTGATTTTTGTTAGCCGCATAGGGCAACAGACAGTAACTGTACTGAACATCATGATACACGTAAGCAAGTTATAGTGTGTCACAAAACAGATGGTCATGCTGGATGCATGCAATTGGGCCTCTTTAATATCCCCCAAAGGCACTATAACGTGTGTGTGTGTGTGTGTGTGTGTGTGTGTGTGTGTGTGTGTGTGTGTGTGTGTGTGTGTGTGTGTTCAAGCACAAACAAACTCATGGAGGACCAGAATTTATTGTTGATTATACAATCAGATTACACAAGCTATCCCCAAGTCGTCCGTCCTTCAGGAGCAGCAAGCAAGTTATATGCAGAAGACTACAGATTTGTGTATATTCACTGCTGTAAGTAACATTGATTTACTGTATACAGTATATCAGGGGTACTCAAATACTATTTCAGAAAGTCCAGTCACACACATTTCCTAGGTGGTCCGGATGGATATTGTAAATTATTGCAGCGTAACAAACCTCCACCAACCGACCCATGCGACCCCAAATTGTTTAAACGGTTCACACCCCTCTTGTTGGTGGAGAGAAAATGTTCCTGTTTTCAAGCAAATTTACTGCAATTCTACAATTCTTTTGCCAAGGAGCGGAGAGAACATATTGCAGATTTAACTATAATATTTAGATAGCTGGTTAGCCTAACTACTAACATGGGATAGTTGGTCAACTGGACATTTCTGACAGGTTATAAGTAGCTCTGTCAGTGAATGACATAACAAGAGGAAAACTGCCCATAATACCAAAGTTTGAAATTGCACCTTGTGCTTTCTACTATTACAACTGCCAACAGCAGTACGTTCAAACCCTACTGAGAATTGTTTGTTTTGGTTTTTTTCGGGACCTTATTGACCCTGTTCTATGTCCGGATCCAGGTCAGCCTATTGAGTATGGCATTGGCTGGTATATATTGTAGCTAATGTTCTTTCACAAACTCTACTTATGACAGGGGTGTCAAACTCATTCCATGGAGTGCCTAGTGTCTGAGGCTTTTTGTTTTTGTTGACACGAGGCGCACTGAACTGTGCATATGCTTGAGCCAAAGGATGGACAGAAAGAGAGACTGAACAAATTGAATATGAAGAGCAGTAGCAGTGTTGTTCACCTTTTGCTTTTATGTAATATCACTCACTCCTTACATCACCTCTTCAGGCGCACAGTCGAGGTTAGATAGAGGTATTGGTTAGAGGAAACCATACCAACCCTCTGAAGCTGATGGAGAGTTAGATTTCATTGTCATGTGGGTCATTACTACTCATGGGCTTGGAGCTTGCTGCTTGAATTCTTACATCAGTCCCCAAAGTGCACATTTCTTAGAACCAGAAGTCTTTTAGATTAGTTGTGGCCCCCTGAGCGATTACATTCTGCAGCCCCTGTGCTAAGCTTTATTGATATTCCAATGAAGAAAATGATACAGAGACCTCACTGAGAATTGAATTGGATTTCTCTACCAAACACCCTGTAACATCTTTCTCCCCAGCTCTGTTTCAGCTGTAGTAACTTAAAAAAAGAACACCAATTGTATGCACGGCCATTAAATAAATGTTCTCGTAAATCAAAGTGTCTCCTCTTGCAAATGTTTCACTGCATGTCAATATTACTATCATCAATACGGCAGTACGTTTACACAACATACTTTTAAAACGTTTTTTTTGTCCCACCATAAAATATATTTTTGCCAATTAATCTAGGTCTGAAAATAACCCATTGCAAGAACTGAAAATATCAACCATCATCAGTTTCATCTAAACCCCATATCAATGCCTTTCTATAAACTATACTACATCTTTTGAAACACACACAGTCAGCATCATTCTATATAGAAGATACTGATCATACGAGTGGAAACAACATCTGAGAATAAGCTTCCGAGGTTGCTTTCTTCCCCACAGGAAAAGGCTTTGACAACAGAAACCTTGAAACACTGATACTTTGTAATACTGCGTATGGAAACCGCAAAAACACGGTATACATGATCAGTCAGGAGGCAGGGAGAAGAACATCAGTAGTGGAGGCACATTAATATCACATTAAGTACCCCTCAGGGCTAATGCTATAATTGTCACAGTTCCCTCTAATGGAAACAGTGGTGTAATAAGATATGGCATGGTAAACTGACTGTTAAACAAACTGAATTAGAACACTTATCCCACTCTTGTTCCGTCTCGTTCTAGTATAGCTAAACAATATGTGGTGAGGAACCGTCATTCACTGTATCTTTAAAAAACAAACTGACACTTTGCCATATTCTTTTGCAAGAGCTGCTCACAGGTATAGAAGTTCCATTTGCTCTCCTCAAAGCTTCAATTCAAACCACTCTAACACTTCACTGCATAAACGGCAAAGTGTTTTGCTGATGATTGTGCATAGTTGAAGACATAACGATAAGTTACACTCCCTTTTTGGGTTGCAAGGAGATCCGAGGAAATGTGTATATACTGCGTACATGACCTCTTGTCCTTTATCTTGCCCATCTAAAATGAAGCCTGGTTTTAAGTCTTAGCTATGTTGTCCCAAAAATGAGTCTTCTGTTACAATGCTGTTACTGAAGACACCTGATACTGAACCTCCTATGGCTCTCAATCTGTTTCCTCTATTATCAGCACCACAGTGTACTGATTCTACTGTAGCTTCCGCCTGGCTGGTTGCTGTTCAAGGTGCTGATCTGTAATTAGAGGCTTGGTGGGGTGACTGGCTGCACAGCCTAGCGTCGAACCTGATTAAACTTTTAAAAAATACAGCGTCAATAAAAAATATTTCCAAAATATAATGTAAAACGGAAACGATGTACAATTGGGGAGTGATCTTTTCTTCACAGCACATTCATTGATACGTAAAGATGGAATCTGGTCCAAGGAGCGATACAAAGTTGACCCAGTTTTCCCAACGTGAGGCAAATTGTTCCACTTCATGATTAACAGATGCTGTTATCCTCTCCATGTTGTACATGTCCGTTGTAATTTCCATCCACGAATTTAAAGTTGGCCTCTCCTGTGATAACCATTTTCTGGTAAGTGTCTTTTTACTAGCCACCAGCAGTATGTTCATTAGATATTTATCCCTATTCAACCATTCTTGAGATGTATGTCCAAAATATATAGTCTTACTCTCTAGGGGCATTTCACATTTAAAAATATCTTGCAAGGCATTGAACAAACACACTTAGTCTTAGATAACGGGGCAGTCCCAGAAAACATGACCGTGGTTTGCACTTCCCACAGTTTCTCCAGCAACCAGGAGGGTTACCATCATAGTTGGATTTCTGAGAGGGGGTAATGAAGTAGCTTATCAAGCACTTCCAACCAAACTCCCTCCATTTCTGTGAACTGGTACAGGTCCATTGGCACTCCCAAATTGCTTCCCATTCTTCCTCAGATATAGTTGTCCCGCCTTATCTCTCCCATTTTGATTTAATATATAAAGTTCAGATTCAACAGACCCTTATATATGCATGAAATACTTCCCCCACTATAATCTGAACGGTTACGTTTTTTCACCTTCATATTAACAATAATGTCGCATCTGTAGGTACCGGTAGAAGTCCTGTTTGTCTAATAAGTATTTCTTTTAAAGCATTTCAGAACTGAGCAGTGTTCAGCCTTTCATTACATTGTATAGAGCTGTTAACCCTTTAGCTGCCCAGTCCTTAAATCTAGCGTCCAATTTGTTAGGTGTAAAATCTGAGTCATATTTAATAACTACAGAATCCCCCTCTAATTTGGATCCTTTTATAACGGTTTTCCATATTTTAAGAGTACACTTCACCCATGGATTATCAATATCATTGATGTACCTTTGAAGGTTGTTATCAGTTAAATTGCCTGTATGGGAATGGGGGGATATTTTCCCTTCAATGTTTTTCCATTGAGCATTATATGATGGGTTGCACCAGCATAACATAGCTCTCATCTGTGCTGCAAAGTAATATAACTTATTTCTTATACGAGACAGATGAAGACAATAATGGCTTTTTTGTAACTGCATAGTAAATATATTGGTACTACAAAAAGAAACGTGTCCAGTTTTTCATTACAAAATCACTCATTGTTTTATGTAGGCTACCTTATCTACTGTAATCCAATAGTAGATTAATTTACAAGCCGCACAGAGTGAGCCATGCTCTGCCTCATTGCTTGGTCTGTGCATACTGGTCTCTAGCTTTTCCGGTCAACCTCCTCAATATTTTTCCTGCCACAGCAGCATTGGGGAATTGTCATGGTTAAACTGTGTCTTTGGGTAGGCCAATTGCTTATAACAGTTAAAGTTGTACTAATTGCCTTCATCCTGTAAATTGTATCTTGACGTAAACCCTTTGTAGGCTACCCAATATGGGTACAACATGTAAAGTCTTGGTCCGATGTTTCATGAGATAAAATAAAAGATCCCAGAAATGTTCCATATGCACAAAAAGCTTATTTCTCTCAAATGTTGTGCACAAATGTGTTTACATCCCTGTTAGTGAGCATTTCTCCTTTACCAAGAGAATCCATCCACCTGACAGGTGTGGCATATCAACAAGCTGATTAAACAGCATGATCAATACAATGCTGGGGACAATAAAAGGCCACTCTAAAATGTGCAGATTTGTCACACAACACAATGCCACAGATCCCTCAAGTTTTGAGGGAGGGTGCAATTGGCATGCTGATTGCAGGAATGTCCACCAGAGCTGTTGCCAGAGGATTGAATGTTCATTTATCTACCATAAGCCACCTCCAATGTTGTTTTAGAGAATTTGGCAGTACGTCCTATCGGCCTCACAACCGCAGACCACGTGTAATCACGCCAGCCCAGGACCTCCACATCCGGCTCCTTTACCTGCGGGATCGTCTGAGACCAGCCACCCAGACAGCTGATGAAACTGTGGGTTTGCACAACCGAAGAATTTCCGCACAAACTGTCAGAAACCGTCTGAGGGAAGCTCATCTGCATGCTCTTGGTCCTCACCAGGGTCATGATTTGACTGCAGTTTGGTGTCGTAACCAACTTCAGTGGAAAAATGCTCACCTTCTATGGCCACTGGCATGCTGGAGAAGTGTCTTTTTCACGGATTAATCCCGGTTTCAACTGTACTGGGCAGATGTTAGACAGAGTGTATGGCGTCATGTGGGCGAGTGGTTTACTGATGTCAACGTTGTGAACAGAGTGCCCCATGGTGGCGGTGGGGTTATTGTATGGGCAAGCATAAGCTATGGACAGCAAGAATTTTTTTTTTTTCTATAGCAATTTGAATGCACAGAGACACCGTGATGAGATCCTGAGGCCCATTGTTGTGTCATTCATTCGCGGCCATCACCTCGTTTCAGCAAGATAATGCATGACCCAATGTTGCAAGGATCTCCACACAATTCCTGGAAGCTGAAAATGTCCCAGTTTTTCCATGGCCAGACATGTCACCCATTGAACATGTTTGGGGTGCTCTGGATCGACGTGTACGACACCGTGTTCCAGTTCCCGCCAATATCCAGAAACTTTGCACAGCCATTGAAGAGGAGTGGGACAACATTCCACAATCAACAGCCTGATCAACTCTATGTAAGGAGATGTGTCACGCTGCATGAGGTAAATGGTGGTCACACCAGATACCGACTGTTTTTTTTATCCACACCACTACCTTTAAGGTATCTGTGACCAACTGTAATCCCAGGAATGTGAAATCCATAGATTTGGGCTTTATGAATTTATTTCAATTGACTGATTTCATTATATGAACTGTAACTCAGTAAAATACTTGAAATTGTTGCATGTTGCGTTTATATTTTTGCTCAGTGTAGATAGCCATAAATAATTTCCAGTTTGTATTGCCCCAAACCCCATTCCATGAGTATGCTTCAGACTACACTAAACAAACACATTTACCTGTGTAGCTTTCTGCATTTATGTATCAAGGAGATGCATGCTCTTCATTCAGTGATTTGAATTATTTTCGCAATCAAGTTAGTCAGACGGGTGGTGTTTTGGCACATGTGACTCGTGTGAGAGCAGAGGAGCCATACATTTTAGCTGTAGTGACAGAGCAACTTTTTTTTAGAGCCTTGCGAAAACCATTCTGGAAGAACAAACACACTTTGCAAGTAATTCAGTTGACTAAGCCGCGCAGCCTTTGGAGATACGTGCGCTTTGGTTTTTGGAAATCACTGGCTTCAAGTCTCGAGCGCCAAAGATCAATATGGACTTGGAATTAATGCTATTGAATGAGCCGTTTGTGAAACGTGGACTACACACTTAAGCATATGTTTATTTGCTCCAACAGAATAACTAGGCCTACTACACGTTTAATTAACATCACTAAATAATACCACACTGAAGAGGAAATTCGAGGGAACGATTGATTCTGGTTAGTTTGCCTCGTGCGCGCTCTTCTTCTCGCGCTGTGTCGCTGTGTGTTTTCATTTTCGAGTGGCCATGTTGTGTTGAACGTAGTTTATGAACGAAACAGCTATATAGCGCAGCATATATCTCTGCGTTTCAGGTAGCCTTCCAAACGAGAGACCATGAACTCCTCAGCAGGTGCAGGCAACTACCGAAGAGGCTCCACCAAGGGAGAGAAGGTAGGCAATGCTATGAAACCTTTGCAGCTGAAGTACTGTACACATTTTGTTTTGCCCTCAACCTTTTATATTTGTGCATGGAATTCATCCCAATCAAAATGTCTTCTCCTTTTCGTATACAAAAGGTACAGAGTAACCGACAGTGTATAGCACAATTATTATTTGATGAAAACAAACAAGCTATTTAGACAGCAAGGAGCAGTGTTCATATCAATTGTATGTGACAATTCCTTTTAGTTGTGCTGAATAGTCTACTTTCCACACTATGTGCCCCCAATAAATAGTGTTGCTGCTGTAAATTAAAATCAGTTTTTCGCCCCATCGGGCACAGTACTAGCAGTGGCTTGTCCAGACTTTTTTGACTGGGGTGGCATGAAGTACCGCGCGTGTACACACACACACACACACACACACGTCTGAAAGCATTAATTTACTATTTGTCTCCACTACCCATATCTAATTTAATTACTAACATTACAGTGTCTTACATTCCTGTGTTTAAAATTTAATTTAAAAGATAAAGACCTACCAATCACAACACTACACAGTGGCACCATACAAATGTAATATGAATATTCCATACTTTATTTAAAGAAATTGTACTTCCAATAGTAGCCTACATACAAAAGAAAACAATGCACATACAAAAATAGAGTAACAGCATAAAGTGCCAACTAAAAATTTAAATAAATGAGCCTGTTTGGACAAAATATTTACTTGACAAAATTGTGCAAAACTTCAAATGTGCTACAGTGTAGTTGTTTAGAAGAACAGACACTGTATTAATCTTACCAACAGAGAGACCGGAACTCACACTAGCTTACTTTACAAAAAAATAAAATTATACTCACACCTCTCCTAACAAATCAGCAAATCTTGTTTCAACACTGTAACATGACTTGTTAAATAACTAATCTGCTAAGAAATAAATAAGAATAACACTACAGGCACTTTAGTTTTTTAAACTTAACATTCAGGTTTGAGGCCAGTGATGTAAACAACTACAGTTATGAGGAAAAAACGATTTCACCAGCTTATAAACACAATACTGTGTACAGTTAATGGAAAAACAACAATTCCTAATCATTAGGTAGGCCACATTGTGTGTTTAACACCATAATCAAAAAGTTTGAGCTACAAACAGCCTTTGTCACACTTTGGTAAAATGTTATATAAATGGTGTGGTTGGACAACACTGCGGCCAATCACACTAATATCTTTGTTGCAATTTGATATCTCAGCATACTGTTTTGATAAAGCAACGCTTCCAGCACTATTAAACTTCTATCTTGATATGTACTTTGTTTGCTACAAAAGATACTAGCTGCCTCTTGCAACACAGCCCAGGATACATTTAAAACAGTTCAATTTGCCTGTTCTTGTGTTGGCTTGCAAACACTTTTAGGAAGTCATCCACGTTCAATGCCTTAGCTCTTCTTGATTCAATGCTTAGCACACCTAAATGGCTTAGCCTGCCATCTATCACGGTTGTCCGCAAATGATTTTTAATGAGCTGAAAAGCTCCGCTTACAGGCAGCACTGCTGACTGGAAGGGCTACAGCTATTTTGCACAGCCTGACGAGCTCATGAAACACATCTCGGTACGGTTCTAAAAAAAACCAGTCAAGTCTATAATGCCTTCATTTTCAAAGTTCTCCAAGCCTGGTGAAGCTCATGAGTAAGAACTTCATGATCGCAACCATACATTTCACCCAAGCCTGATCGTCTTGAAGGAACATACTGCTTTTAGGGTTTAGGGCCTGTATACCTTTCATTATTAAACAATTAGGTTTTGAGAACCTTCTTTCCATTTCACCAATTATGGAGTCAAGGATGGGGTAGAGTAGTCTCTGTCTGAATGTATCTTTGTCACCATTACCCTGTCAATGTCACCATTCTCAACAGCTATATTGCACTGTTTTGACTATGTTGTGCCACAGTTAATCACTAAATGTCTCAGTCCTGTACTCCTGAAATGTATCGTGAAGTGACTCCACCATGTCTACTGCCATAGATAAATCAACTGAGGGTGACTGTATTATGTCTTAATAATGTCTAATATAGAAGAATCTGTAAGCGCTTCCCTCTTGTGCTATATTCCAAGCAAACATGGCATTAATGTGAGACTCAGATTTTTCATGCAATTTAAAGCCACCATCTTTGAACATTGCCTTTTTTTCCCCCAATGTGAAAAGCCTGATTCTGAGGTGAAAACAGATTCTGACGCATTAGGCAGGGAGAAGTGTCTGCATGCATAACAGTAGGATGAATCTTTCCTTTGTGCGTATTCAAGCCATGAATGCAGGTTATACTACAATGGATTGAAAAACCTTCTCTTCTCACCTTGGATGGTTTTTGGAAAAATCTTTAAAAGAGGTTGAGTGGGACCTGCTGCTCTTGACTGTGAAATATCTGAACGTGACAAAAACAATGAGAATCAGATCTTGCATTAAGTGTCATGTACTGTCACTTACTGGAATACAGATGAAAGAATTTAATTAAGTACAATATATTTTACACCTGAAGCAATACAGGGATTTTAACAGTTGTATCAATTTATATGTATGTCAAATTAGTCATATTTAGCTTATTTAAACTCGTATTGATAAAAATTGGGCTTTGCCATGAATGACAGTATAAGCCACTGTATATAAGTATAGCAAAAGTGAAACATCCACCATCCCAAGTCAAAGCAGATAAAGTTTAATAGAAGGCAAATGTATACATACCCTGATGTGCAGGTGGAGCTGAAGGGCCTTCATCGCCAGTATCCTTGTCTGAGATTATAAAAACACATAAGTTGTCATCAGAATGATAATAAAATCAGCCTTTTTCTAAGTAGGCTAAGTGTTATGTTACCCAACCCATGACTAAAATTAAATAATGAGTATTGCACTTTTACACATAATTGACTTGTTTCAACTTTAGTTGGCAGTGAACCACAATGTCATTGATATTACCAATGTAAAGTACTTACTAAAGAGAAAGGATTTGACATACCCATGTGTACAGCTAAAGCTGGAGGCTCCTGATGTTCATCCCTTCCTGTGTCAAGCTGGCTCTCATCCACTGATTGGCTGCTCTGTCCTGCTCTGCTGTTTTGGATTTCCTGAACAGAATTTTCCTGAATGTTAAGGAAATAGTCCAAATTATTTTTTTATTTAACCTTTATTTTACTAGGCAAGTCAGTTAAGAACAAATTCTTATTTACAATGACAGCCTAGGAACAGTGGGTTAACTGCCTTGTTCAGGGGTAGAACGACAGATTTTTACCTTGTCAGCTCGGGATTCGATCCTGCAACCTTCCAGTTACGGGCCCAACACTCTAACCACTAGGCTAGCTGCCGCCCCACATGACTCATCTCACTTTATATCTTGCACAATGCATGTAATTATGTATGCATGAATGAATGTGACATGCAAAACTAACGCCTGATGTACACTATTGCGTTTTTTTACGTATGTGGGTCGGACTGGGTGGGTATTCTAACTGGCATTATTGCTTACACACCCACACAGTATTAAAGTATCTATCTATCTATCTATCTATCTATCTATCTATCTATCTATCTATCTATCTATCTATCTATCTATCTATCTATCTATCTATCTATCTATCTATCTATCTATCTATCTATCTATCTATCTATCTATCTATCTATCTATCTATCTATCTATCTATCTATCTATCTATCTATCTATCTATCTATCTATCTATCTATCTATCTATCTATCTATCTATCTATCTATCTATCTATCTATCTATCTATCTATCTATCTATCTATCTATCTATCTACGTGTATCACGTCTAATCACATCTTTCAGGAGCGACAAGTAGTGACTAGCGAGATAAGACCAGGCGTAACAAATGTAGCCCGGAATCACCGGAGACATTCTTGACGTGTGGTTGACCGACCGCTCTTCTTCTTCTGTTGATTTATTGGAAGCTGGTACTCAACGATAACCGCCCCGAACAAAATCAAAACCTTTCTCTGGGTTTTGGCAGGCTAGACACTACTCTGGCGCATTACTGACGCTCAGGTTTAAGATTGAATTGCACCTATAAACGAAAGGTTGGTTACTCGTCATACAGTTCAAATTAAAGTCCCGCCAGATAATGATCATAGTTTAGGATAAAGGGGTGGCACGGGCTACCCCTGGAATCTGATTGGCCACCCCAGGCCACTTCCTGGACATTCCCCTGAGTACTAGGCAACATGGTGGCAGCCTGGCAGCTCGCCCACACCGAAAAACAACATGATTCGAGATGAGGAGACTCGTGTTAAAGGCTGTTAAGGTGTTGTTTTCATTCACTGTTTTACCATTCAACTATTTAATGACGGACTGGCCACCTGGAGCACTGGGAGTTTTCCCGGTGGGCCGCTTGACAATTGGGTCCGATGCAACGCAAAATATATATAAACCCCAGTCACCACTTAAATAAAAAGTAATCAAGTGCTGTGTGTCCGACTGGCCCAGGCGAGTGGGCTGCCGCCCCCACTGCCACTGCGGTTGGGTATTACATCTGTCAGCCTCTCTCTCCCAGCCTATTTTTACATACACTTAGGTTGAAGTCATTAAAACTCATTTTTCAACGACTCCACAGTTTTGGCAAGTCGGTTAGGACATCTACTTTGTGCATGACACAAGTAATTCTTCCAACAATTTGTTTATTACACATATAATTCACTATATCACAATTTCAGTGGGTCAGAAGTTTACATACACTAAGTTGACTGTGCCTTTAAACAGCTTGGAAAATTCCAGAAAATGATGTCATGGCATTAGAAGCTTCTGATAGGCTAATTGACATCATTTGAGTCAATTGGAGGTGTACCTGTGGATGTATTTCAAGGCCTACCTTCAAACTCAGTGCTTCTTTGCTCGACATCATGGGAAAATCAAGAAATTAGCCAACACCTCAGAAAAAACATTGTAGATCTCCAGAAGTCTGGTAGGCCATCATTGTAAATAAGAATTTGTTCTTAACTGACTTGCCTTGTTAAATAAATGTTAAATAAACATTTTTGAAAAAAAGAGGACCATAAAGTCTGTCCTCTTGCCTTAAGCAGAGGTGAAAGCTTTGCTCTGTTTCCCAAGAGATGATGCTACTGTCCACATTTATTAGGGAAACTGTTGGGCAGTTAATTTCTGGGGATAAATAGCAATAAAACATACCCATTGAGATGAATTAAAACGATGTACTCCAGTCTGGACAGATTTTCCCAATCAACTGTGAAAAATAAAATATTCAACCTACAATAGATGTTACTACCTCTAGAGGGCGTCACCTCCCAACAAATGTCTCAAGATTATGTTTTGACAGTGTTATGACAGAAACATACAGTACCTGCATGCAGCCAGAATGAGGAAGATCTCAATGGATGTGGCCTTGTCAGTTCAACTAATGAAATAAGAATGACTGCTATCTATTACCTAGGTCTGACACATTTGTGTAGTGATTGATCAACGACTAATGGTGATACACTGGCAATAATGATAGTATTCTTTCTGTTCTGTGGTGTCTTCATGATTTCAATTAATTCACTAATGCAATGTCACAACAAACATTATGAGTCAAAGTGACGTGTGACGACAATGGTCTTTCAAATGGGATCGCAGCAATTGTATGGCATAGGTTCCAATAATGCTAGTGAGTTTGCCCTCTGCTGGAGGGATATGGTACTGACCTCTGGTGTTATCTGTCACCTCTAATCTTTTATGGTTTCTGACAAGTGTTTTCACTACATGCTCATTATCTTTTTCATTTTCAGCCGTTAGACTACTTTCTCACATTTTATCTTCTGTTCATAGAGAGGCGCAGGTAAATTACCTTTATTTATTAACTTGTTTTTTGAATACATTTCCCCCCGGGGATCAATAAAGTACCTATCTATCTATGTCTTCTCTAGGATGGCAAACATGATACACAGAGTAGCACATTTTAGAGAAATGTAACACTTTCTAAACATGATCTTATTCTGCATTGTCACAGATAGAAGTTAGGATATGTAATTCTAGCAATAATCTTAAGACCAATTTGGATATAAAATAAATTAAGTGTGGTTGTGGGTACCCAAGCCAGTCTTTCTCCTCTGAGAATAGTCTTTGTAATTTCATAGTTAATGCCGATTTCCCTTCAGTAAGGTTCATTAAGTGCCTGCTGTTTATAAGTGAGCTGTGAGAGCTCACTTCTACCGTTTAGAGAGCTCACTTCTACCGTTTAGAGAGCTCACTTTTACCATTTAGAGAGCTCACTTACCATTTAGAGAGCTCACTTTTACCCCCCAACCTCCCTCTCTCACTCTCTCTCTCTCGCTCCTTCTCTCTGATGTGAGTCAGTGCAGCCTTGACAGTGACTGAGATTACAACACAGGTATGTAAATCATGTGGATTGTAGAGTGAAGAGGAACTATCTGAAGTAAATCTGTCTCTGTCCTATGAGACTGGTACTAAAAAGCAACGCCACTTGTCAGTACTGCTATTTTAGTTCTTCAACTAACTTCCCTCTTCCTCAGCCAATCACCTATTAAAGTTGTATGGATCCATGGATTAATAGGTATTTAGTGTTTGTACTTACTTTATGACCCAAGCAAATTGTTAATGGAAAATTGCTCATTGTATTTCAGGATGACAGTTGACATTGACTGTTTACATTTTACAAACACTTTTACTGAAGTTGCATCAGGCTTTTTGAACTTCCATTAAGATTGTTAATGGAAGGCTAGGCTCTATTGGTGTCACCTGTTGGAGCTGCACCTCTTCTCTGACCTCTCTTCAGAGAGCACAATGCTCATGTTAATTGTGGCCCTTTTTTAAGGGTTTCTCAACCCAGAGCACACTCTCAGGTCCCCTTGTTTTTATGTCAGACAAACTGCCAAGTTTTCTTCTGTACTTTCTCTTTCAATTGGCCCATGCCTCAAACTGGCAGTAACTCACACACACAGGACCTGCTGAATCGTCAGCATTTGTTATTTTAATGCCTGATGGGCCCCTGCCTTAGCGGGCCTACCTCATTTACCAACCCCCAAATGAATCTCGGATCTGTCGCTTTTTGAATTTACATCTGCTGGAAATGTTAGACGGCATCATTTTAAGTCTTTTCAGGCACAGGCTGCCTCGATAGAATCACTGAAATTCATTCGCCACTTCTTTGCTAATGGAGCATATATTTCATAGCCTCCCTCAGTGTGGATCCCTGTCGGATATATATGTTGGCTCTGTCTCCGGTGTTGCTTGCTCTCTCTGACACTTATAGTTGGCTCTGGACTGAGTCTAGACTTTGATGATTTGCATTGCCAGAGTGCTGCTGTCTGAAAGTAGCAGGGAGAGAGGCAGGGGGTTTAACTTTATCATCATATTATTCTGGTAGAAAAGTCTTAAAATATTCAGGATTATACAGATCTGTGTTCAGTTATATGCAATTGTGTAATTGATCAAGTGCGTAATCAGAATGTAATAAGGAATTAAAGCACATTGGCTAGGTCATAAATAAATAAACCAAATGATGGCACATCCTTTTCTAAACAGATAATACAGTTAGTGTCACCCGCAAGGCCCTTTTATGCCAATGTTTTAGTTAAGATTTCTCGTAGCTTTTCGACTGTTTGGTGTAAATGAGATGCAATTTGAGTGCAATTTGGAGCCACAGAGACAGACTCACTTACATGAATTTGTATGCAGACACAATATGTGGTCCTCTGAGAGTTAGCTGGTAAAAAGCCTTTGAAATCGGTTTCTGTATTCATCAACTGAACTCGAATGACTTTGAACAGCCAGACTGAAAACATCTTACTGCTTACCCACAGCTAAGTCATAGCCCATATAAACTGTGTACAACACACACACACACACACACACACACACACACACTAATAGAGCATTGTTCAAAATAATGAAATCACACAAGAGAGCATTGTGGTCTCTTTAAAATGATTCCAGAGAGGACCACAACATTCAATGATAGTCATTTGTCTTTCACAAGTGCTGCACTGAGGATTGGCGGCGCTACATGGATGGCTTCCTCTCTGGCCATGGACCATATTTATGAAAGCTGTCCAGGTTTTGTGGTCTGGGCCACCCTAAAGTGCTTAAAGCAGTTCCCATTCCCCCATCCTTGTCATAATCACCTCTTCTCTGGCCCATAGGGAACCTCGTCTTATGACATTCACACGTTTGTCTATAAAATAACATATCATAGTGATCCTGCTTGATTTGTAGCAAACAATGTAGTTATCAAGATTTGTATTATCATGACCTTGACATATGCTGTACATCTAAGACAATAAGTAATTTGCTGTATGATTATTGCTATAAATAATAGCCTGTCCTACTATCAATATCTTAGAAAGAGTGGCCATTTCCCATTTCCCATAATTCCTTCATATTAACAGGGAAATATGCAGGTGAAGGTTAAGGATATGTGGCTGGCCGGTGGGATGGAATATTTTCCGGGACAGAGCCAATGGTCTGATTCAAGGTCGAGCCCATGGGTCAGGTCTTTCTCGTGAGAGGGGGATACAACGAGGTTAGCCTGAGATGCGCACACGCATAAACACACAGGTCGTCTCTGGATATCCTCTTTTTCCATTTTGTTTCTGTTTTCTTCATTAGTATATTTAATATTTCTAGCTGGCGTCCTAGCGTGTGCTAGGGATAATAAGTGTTCTTCGTTACAGCTCCTATACAGTACATGTTTAGTGTTTACCAGAAATCCTTTTTAATTTATGAGTTGATTAAAGCCATTAACAGGGCAGATGACCACCTAACCTCAGTTTGAAATACGGGCTCATTAGAATGCTCCTTTAATGAGATAGTGGGTTACACCCCTAACTTAAAATGTGTTTTCTCGTTAATTGATAACTTCATTAATATTTCCTTGGTACAACACTGCTTTTCTGTAAGGAGCAAGGCTGGCCTCTCACTGCTTCTTTCTGTCCATCCCTTAACTGTAACTCATTAGAGGCGTAAGGTGAATTCACTAGCATTTGCAACGCGGTGGGGTTCTTGAGTTAACTGTCCCTAAGTGTTTATCTTTCTATGCTCCGGGCATCGTCTCCCATTATTCAAACACTAATTTAGCCTCTTAAACCGTCTCCTACAATTTCTGCGGCCCTGTGGAAATCCAATGAACATAATACAAAAAAATCCCCATCGAAATCCGTCTATTTAAGCTAGAGATATCTGTTTTTGTTTTTGTTGCATGGGCTGCGTCGCAATCCACCGCATCCGCTGTTCTCCGTAGGGCTGACCCCATTTAGTCGACTGGTCGATTGTTTGGTCGATAGACTGTTGGTCAACTGAGATTTCTTTAGTCAAGCAGACGCAATTATTATTTATTTTTCACGGTGCACAAGACACCTGTCTGATTCGAGCCAGTCTCATTGGACTAATCCATCGCACAGTCCATCACTAAGACGTGATACTGAAATTGTAGAATGTAAAAAATAATGGTGTAACACTAATAAATCTAATATTATTTTTTATAAGAAATGCGCTTTCTCCCGCGTTGGATACAGTCGCTGTCCGCGGTTCTGAAACATAATCTTCAGTGCGCCGTAGAATTGGTGCCTTTCCCTATGTTGCATTGTGCATAATAGCTATATTAACCAGCATATTGGGATCGAGAACAATGTGGAAGAGGCAGCAGCGGAGAGAGGAAACCCCAACTTAATTAGGTCTATAATCAATAGCCTAACTGGTAAATGTGCCTGGCTTTATAAATCATCCATATACAGTATACCTACAGAAATAAGAGATCTTGCTTATTTTTGAGTGTTCTGTTTAAAGCTTTACTTTATTGCTTATTTATTTAGCGTTGTTTACACCGTTCCAAACAGGCAGGAAAAATAATATTGTAATCTAACAGCGCCTGTGTGTCACACATAATATGCACGCAGCTCTCGCTCCTAAACCCTCCTTTTTCTTGATCTCCTTCTTGTTGTTATTATTACTGTTATTATTATGATCGTCAATTTAATAATAGGTAATGTCGTTATCATTAGTAGGCTTTGTATAGTAGCCTTGTATTACAACCATCGAGCTGTAGGCCCAAGAGCGCGTCCTGATTTGTCTTAATACCGTAACTTACTTAGGTCTATATTTCAATATATAGGCTACTGTATCAATCAATCATTAATTAGTTCATGCCTTCACACAGCATACGAGACATCCATGCTTTAAAATGCAATCAAGCATTTTAGTTTTTAAATTAAATAACAAAGGGAGCTTTGAATAATTAGCCTAAATGATAAATAAACCGCAATTCACTGTTTTTAGTCTGCTGTAATAAAGGTTTTATATAGTTTTTTTTTCCTGTTAGAACAGACTCTCTGGTACACTTATTGTGTTTTTTTTATTTAGTCTGTTCCAAATGGTCAGAAAAAAACAATAATATTGTAATCTAACAGCAACTGTTTGGCAGATAAACTCACGCAACGCTTGCTCCATAACCCTCCTTTTTCTTGATCACCAGTAGTTTCTACAACAAAGTCAAATGTCTTCCACAGATCTGATTTCCTGTTTCCCACCTGAGCAACCAGTAAACATTTTGCTGTCAAATGTTACTGTTTTCGGAGATTGTTATAAACAATTTATTGATGTGATTGTATGATAGGCTAATAGGCCAGGCTCTTGGTCACATGCATGCGATGCTTACATGTTTCACGTAAAGAGAGCAAGGGTTGAGGGAATAGGGAATGTTTTTCCTGAACAAATTAGGGATTTCGGTAACTGAACTTTTCAGTCAGCAACAAGTAAGAGACTAAATGGCTGCATTGATGTTGCAGCTTCAGCACGGACAGCATAATAAACACTTGCTGTGCTGTGGTGCCTTTTCGCTACTGCAGAGAAGAGTGTGACAACGTGCGCCAGTCACACAGGCACTTGCTGTCATTTTTTTAAACACAGTGTGATCATCGGCTCTTTCTTGAGTCATTTGTCTGTCTTAATTATCAAACATTGTGCTTAAAGCATCAGACAAGCTCAGTGCATACAGTGTATTTGGAAAGTATTCAGACCTCTTGGCTTTTTCCACATTTTGTTACGTTACAGCCTTATTCTAATATAAAAAAATATTATTTATTTTCCTCAATGTACACACAATACCCAATAATGACAAAGAGAAAACAATTTTTTAGACATCTTTACTCAGTACTTTGTCGAAGCAGCTTTGGCAGCAATTACAGCATTGAGTCTTCTTGGGTATGACGCTACAAGCTTGGCTCACCTGTATGTGCAGATCCTCTCACGCTCTGTCAGGTTGGATGGGGAGTGTCGCTGCTCAGCTATTTTCAGGCCTCTACAGAGATGTTTGATCAGTTTCAAGTCTGGGCTCTGGATGGGCCACTCAGGGACATTCAGAGACTTGTCCTGAAGCAACTCCTGATTTATTTTCGTCAGGGACAGCCCTAGTACAGCCTCTTCTGTCAATAGTACCAGTCAAAAGTTTGGACACACCTACTAATTTCAGGGTTTATCTTTATTTTTACTATTTTCTACATTGTAGAATAATATTGAAGGCATCAAAACTATAAAATAACATACTGTATATGGAATCATGTAGTAACCAAAAAAAACTTTACACAAATCAAAGTATATTTTATATTTGAGATTCTTCAAAGTTGCCACCCTTTGCCTTCATGACAGCTTTGCACACTCATGGCATTCTTTCCACCAGCATCATGAGGTAGTCACCTGGAATGCATTTCAATTAACAGGTGTGCCTTGTTAAAAGTTAATTTGTTATGCGTTTGAGCCAATCAGTTGTGACAAGGTAGGGGTGGTATACAGAAGATATCCCTGTTTGGTAAAAGATCAAGTCCATATTATGGCAAGAACAGTTCAAATAAGCAAAGAGAAACGACAGTCCATCATTACTTTAAGACATGAAGGTCAGTTAATCCGTAAAATTTCAAGAACTTTGCAGTTGCAAAAACCATCAAGCGCTATGTTGAAACTGGCTCTCATGAGGACCGTCACAGGAAAGGAAGACCCAGAGTTATCTCTGCTGCAGAGGATAAGCTCATTAGAGTTAACTGCACCTCAGAAATTGCAGCCCAAATAAATGCTTCACAGAGTTCAAGTAACAGACACATCTCAACAACAACTGTTCAGAGGAGACTGCGTGAATCAGGACTTCATGGTTGAATTGCTACAAAGAAACCACTACTAAAGGACACCAATAATAAGAAGAGACTTGCTTGGGCCAAAAAACACAAGCAATGGACATTAGACCAGTGGAAATCTGGTCTAATGTCCAGGGTTTGGTCTGATGAGTCCAAATTTGAGATTTTTGGTTCCAAACGTTGTCTTTGAGAGACTCAGTAAGTGAACGGATGATCTCCGCATGTGTGGTTTCCACTGTGAAGCATAGAGGAGGTGTGATGGTGTGGGGTGGCTTTGCTGGTGACACTGTCTGTGATTTATTTAGAATTCAAGGCACACTTGACTAGCAAGGCTACCACAGCATTCTGCAGCGATACACCATCCCATCTGGTTTGCGCTTGGTGAGACTATCATTTGTTTTTCAACAGGACAATGACACAACACACCTCCAGGCTGTGTAAGGGCTATTTGACCAAGAAGGAGCGTGATGGAGTGCTGCATCAGATGACCTGGCCTCTACAATCACCCGACCTCAACCCAATTGAGATGGTTTGGGATGAGTTGGGCCGCAGAGTGAAGGAAAAGCAGTCAAGAAGTTCTCAGCATACATACATACATTGTAGACTAAAAGTGAAGGCATTGATGACAGATTTGCACACTCTTGGCATTCTCTCAACCAGCTTCACCTGGAATGCTTGAAGGACTTCCCACATATGCTGAGCACTTGTTGGCTGCTTTTCCTTCACTGCGGTCCGACTCATCCCAAACCATCTAAATTTGGTTGAGGTTGGAACAAAAAATCAAAATTTTGGACTCCAGACCGAAGGACAAATTTCCATTGCTCGTGTTTCTTGGCCCAAGCAAGTCTTTAGTAGTGGTTTCTTTGCAGCAATTAGACCATGAAGGCCTGATTCACACAGTCTCCTCTGAACAGTTGATGTTGAGATGTGTCTGTTACTTGAACTCGGTGAAGCATTTATTTGGGCTACAATCTGAGGCTGGTAACTCTAATGAACTTATCCTCTGCAGCAGAGGTATTTCTGGGTCTTCCATTCCTGTGGCGGTCCTCATGAAGCTGGTTGAGAGAATGCCATGAGTGTGCAAAGCTGTCATCAAGGCAAAGGGTGGCTACTTTGAAGAATCTCTTGGTTACTACATGATTCCATATGTGTTATTTCATAGTTTTGATGTCTTCACTATTATTCTACAATGTACAATATAAATAAAGAAAAACCCTTGAATGAGTAGGTGTGTCCAAACTTTTGACTGAACTTTTGACTGGTCCCCAAAAAATATATAGCTTCATGATTTTTCTTATATCGCTCAGATATAGGACAGACACTTCAAAACTAACTTCCTTTTCATTTTATGGGGATGATCTGTTTTTCCATATAGTGAATCTGTTATTCAATGTGTTTCTATGGGCTAATAGCAGTAATGCCAAATTCAATGTCTCATCAAGAATACATGTTTTATTTTTGATACCTTTAAAATTCAAAATCAAATAGCTAACTGATCCTTGGCATGACCATCTTCAACAATTCCATGTGTTAGCTTAGCAGAACCCCCTCCCCCTCAGCTGTGGAGGCGCAGAGAGATTCGCAAGGTCAGCAAAAACATGACAGATGGGAAGTGTGAAAAGCGAGGGTAAATTATAGCAGATTGCATTGGGATTTTGTCTAAAAGACACATTTTAAACAAACCTTTTACCATCTGTCAGTGTGAGAACTTCACAACACTTCTCCGCTTCATTGCAATAACAACAGTGATCTTTTTCTCTAATTGCAATTAAAATTACTTACTGTACTGTGTTCATGATCAGAGGTATTTCACAGCTGTACATCTGACAGAAAGGAATGTAGATGACGACCAATCAGGAGTGAGTTTAAAGGGCCCATGAGAAATGTCAGAGTAGGAAATCAGCTTGCTAAGAACAATAGGGGCTATTATAACCTTATATCCCTGTTATGTTAAAGTTTAGCTCATCTTTATCTACTTAGAATAACATGTTGCTATATTAGCATTGTTTATCACTAGTGTGAGAGATTCCACCATTACACGCACTGTGTTCTGATTCTTCCAGCCTTGTCTTGAGTTCCGTGAGAATTGTCTCACACACCATCTCATTATCAGCCTTTGACCACCTCGCTGTTTTATCAATAATTGTATTCCTCAGGAGCTTGACAGAAGAGGAGCTTGTCAGTGTGTAACTGAAAGACAGGCGGTTTGGGCTTGATTGGCAGCACAGGAGCGATAACCTTCGGCAGAGAACGGCCTATTTAAACACATCACAAAATGCAGTGGAAAATAGTTAATGCATCAGTATTTATGAGAGGCAGTAAAACCCCAAACCAGTTACTGCCTCTCCAGGGACAAACTAAAACCCCCATCAATGAATAAGAACTTGAGCTTCTCTTCCTTTTCATTTGTCGTTTCAATGACTATTTGGCAAGGCCATTTTTTTTAATGATGGTTTGAATGAATGTTGTCTATTTGGATTAGGACCCATAAAACAAGCCTAAAGACACAGGTGTAACTGGAAAGCTAGTTCCAACATAGTATCCACTGTAGACATTTGATGTTCACGTGCCCTGAACGTTCACAACCCAGCAACGTCTGATCGGTATGCAAGCACAGTACAGCAAACGTCAATAACAGTAATTCAGTCAAGTTCTGACTGCATGGAAGATATTTAGTGTGGATATATGACTATGATTAAGTGGTCATGGGCGTAAACACCCACCCACCCACACACACTTCAATTAATGAGTTATTCATGCCGTGCTATATATGCTCTCTGTGCTAAGTATTGTTGCTTCTCTCTCTCTTGGTCACATTCTACTGAGTAAATTAGATTAGTTTGGGAAGCAGGCAGCAGCACTGTTTGGCTTTCTCTTTCATTGAAGAAGGATTTTTAATGAATCTTAATCTCCCAAAAGCCATTCCCATTTCATTCACCCTCCGTATCTCCTCCCTGTGTAACTCCTACAGCGCAGCATACAGATTGTCTTTGGGTTTGGAGGGTAAATTGGTTATTCAGTCTCAGCCCCCGGATGGATCCAATACACAAACTGCTATGTAAATAAACCAACAACGTTGTATCATGCCAGGCTTCTGTCCTTTTTAGGTTGGGTGGATTGGAGAAGGGGAGGGGTGCTATATTTTACCATTCAGAAGGCAGGCAGCATAAATATTACTTGTGCTTAAACACATCCTGACCGGGAGCTGACCGAATTAATACATTTCTTGGTAACGTACACACACACTCACTCACTCACTCAACTGGGTGCAGGTGCCAGTATGTGCGTGCCTGCATGTCCACGCAGGGCTCCCACACTCACACATTCTCACTTTGCTAAAGCCACAACCCATGCATGCACACAAATGCATGACATGCACTAGCCCAACTGATGCGTGATAGTTGTTAATCCATATCAACTTGTGTATGGGTGTGTTAGTTTCCTCATTCCATTGAACCCCTCCCCCACTCTTCTGGGAAAGTCCTTAGAGTAAGGGGGTGTTTTATAGGGGGACAGATTGGAGTGACCGAGAGTTTGAGTCTGTGGGTGAGACTGTGAATGAGGGAGGAGATATCAGAAGCATTTGGAGCTGCAGTCTGTGCAGAGGAATTCCACCCCACACTGGTGTGTGGGTGTGTGTGTGCGTTAGTCATTCTAGCCAGGCTGCAGGACCCCCAGGCCACACACTCCCCTCCTGAAGAGCTTCCCCAACATCCCTGCCTTCACCCCAACTTCAGAGGAGAAGGTGCGACTGGGACTTTGAAGACAGACGTTGTGTGTGTGTGTGTGTGTGAGCGAGACTGTGTCAGAGTGAAAGACACAACGCCCCACAGTCAGCATGTCTGTTCTCATAGCCACTGGCCAGCTGAAGATAGACACCAGCTCTTCCAGAAAGGTAAGCATGGCCTTGTTAGTATGCATACTGTGATGCTGCCTGGGACATTGTCTGTCTATCATGGACTCTTACCGCTGACTGCCATGTTTCTGTAAGAGTAAAAGGACCGCAAGGGACAGACAGTATTTCAGACGCTCTTTATGGACATGTGCTGCTGGATCATTTCATTTCTGATTTGCCTTTGAATAAACAGGTTCAGCTTAAAATAATCCTATTTTTCTCAGTGATGTTTTGGTTTCTACTAATGCATAGAAAACATTGAGGAAAGGGATACTTAGTCAGGCATTTAACCCAACCCCTCTAAGTCCGAGAGGTGAGGGAGGCTGCCTTGAATCAATGTCATCGGTGCCCGGAGAGATGTTGTTGGGGGTTAGCTGCCTTGCTCAATGGCAGAACGGCAGATTTTTTTCCACCTTGCCGGCTCGGGAATTCCTTTTGGTTACTGGCCCAACGCTCTTAACCGCTAGGTACCTTCCGTCGACAGCTAAGCATTCCATGTCAAGTATGCATTGAGGAAAATAACATTATATAGAGACTTGTGGGTGAATAGAATACATATTCTAGAGAGAATGTGAGGGGGGGGATTTGGATTTAGATTATTAAACTGTTCAATGTTAAAAGTAGATCATGTGTCCAATCTGTCTTGGAGTATAGGTTGATACATTTTGTTTTGTAGATCAACTTGTGGCAGGCAGAAACTCTCAATGAACTCTGCACACAGATGTACAGAGGATGAGGTTGAACATCACCAACATATCCGATTTATATGTTCTTACTTTAGCCCAATAACACCTCATCTGACTTTTTCCCCATATGGGGGAAGCATGATGTATAGTACTTTATAGCATGGCATTGTTGAATAATCGTTTCTGATTGGCTTGAAGGGCGTTCTTTATACAATGGATGGGTCTAATGCTGATTGGTTAAAACCGCATTCCAGCCAGTGTCTATTCCACAAGTTACCACCTGCTAAATCTATGACGTTAAAATACCTATTTACTTTGTTACATCTGACTGCGCAATCCACTGTTTCATCAGTCCAGCCAAGCAATTTATAAACTTGATCTCCACTATAAAAAGCATCTAGACATTATCTTACATTTCTTTTAGGCTTTTTATTTTTCAACAGCGGAGATTTGTATAAACCTTGCTGTCTGTCTCTCCAACATTTGCAACATTGTTTCAATATTCAAATTTGATCTCCAGCTGTCCCATAGTAATGAACGTGTCACGAGTCGGGACGAGGCAGGCAGCGTTTCTCAGCCAGTTGAAATCAACCATCTCTGCAGCACTCCACCGATCAGGCCTTTATGGTAGAGTGGCCAGACAGAAGCCACTCCTCAGTAAAAGACACATGACACCCCGCTTGGAGTTTGACAAAAGGCACCTAAAGACTCTCAGACCCTGAGAAACAAGAATCTCTGGTCTGATCAAACCAAGAGAAGTCTTTGGCCTGAATGCCAAGCATCACTTCTAGAGGAAAACTCGCACCATCCCTACGGTGAAGCATGGTTGTGGCAGCATCATGCAATGGAGTGGTTTTTCAGCGGCAGGGACCTCAGAATCAAGGCAAAGATGAACGGAGAGATACTTGATGAAAACCTTCTCCAGAGCGCTCAGGACCTCAGACTAGGGTGAAGGTTCACCTTCCAACAGGACAACGACCCTAAGCAGACAGCCAAGACAATGCAGGAGTGGCTTCGGGACATGTCTCTGAATGTCCTTGAGTGGCCCAGCCAGAGCCCGGACTTGAACCCGATATAACATCTCTGGAGAGAGCTGAAAATAGCTGTGCAGCGACGCTCCCCATCCAACCTGACAGAGCTTGAGAGGATCTGCTCAAGGCTGTAATCGCTGCCAAAGGGGCTTCAAAAAAGTACTGAGTAAATGTGATATTTTTTATACATTAGCAAACATTTCTAAAATCCTGTTTTTGCTTTGTCATTATGGGGTATTGTATGTAGATTGATGAAAGAAATAATTTAATAAATTTTAGTATAAGGCTGTAATCTAACAAAAAGTAAAGGGGTCTGAATACTTTCTGAAGGCACTCTGAATACAATTTCCAGCTTCATTTTGAAGTGATTGTTTTAGGTGTGTTGTTGGCTTGCTCCTCTGCACAGTCTCCTGACGAGTGAGTAAATGTTCAATTCCATGCGAAATCATGCCTCATTATGGATGTATCCAAATAAATGTCACTAGAAACAGCTTAAACAAATGTAAATGCAGCTACTTTGCTGTTATTCCGGCTAAGTTAGCCCTAGTTGACTAGCTTGCAAGCAAGGGATATGAACGTTGCCAGCCAGTATGGCAATGGAACAAAAAGACTGAACGAATGGGTCGCGTCCATAGATACAGAACAAAAAGACTGAACGACTGGGTCGCGTCCATAGATACAGAACAAAAAGACTGAACGAATGGGTCGCGTCCATAGATACAGAACAAAAAGACTGAACGAATGGGTTGCGTCCATAGATACAGAACAAAAAGACTGAACGAATGGGTCGCGTCCATAGATACAGAACAAAAAGACTGAACGAATGGGTCGCGTCCATAGATACAGAACAAAAAGACTGAACGAATGGGTCGCGTCCATAGATACAGAACAAAAAGACTGAACGAATGGGTCGCGTCCATAGATACAGAACAAAAAGACTGAACGAATGGGTCGCGTCCATAGATACAGAACAAAAAGACTGAACGAATGGGTCGCGTCCATAGATACAGAACAAAAAGACTGAACGACTGGGTCGCGTCCATAGATACAGAACAAAAAGACTGAACGAATGGGTCGCGTCCATAGATACAGAACAAAAAGACTGAACGACTGGGTCGCGTCCATAGATACAGAACAAAAAGACTGAACGACTGGGTCGCGTCCATAGATACAGAACAAAAAGACTGAACGAATGGGTCGCGTCCATAGATACAGAACAAAAAGACTGAACGAATGGGTCGCGTCCATAGATACAGAACAAAAAGACTGAACGAATGGGTCGCGTCCATAGATACAGAACAAAAAGACTGAACGAATGGGTCGCGTCCATAGATACAGAACAAAAAGACTGAACGAATGGGTCGCGTCCATAGATACAGAACAAAAAGACTGAACGAATGGGTTGCGTCCATAGATACAGAACAAAAAGACAATGACTGAGTTGTGTCTCTAGCAACCGAACCGATAGAACGAATGAACAGCCAGTTTGGGTATCAACCCTAGATTTGTGTCGAGACTATATCTTGTTGAAGGATGAAATAGTATGAATAAATTCATCAAAATAACGTTTTTAAAGAAAATGTTCAATCATTATTTGAATATGTTGGTAACCGTTGTATAAAAGTGATAATGCCCTTGAAGCCGGTGTTTGGAGGATATATTGGTACCAAGGCAACTACTGTCGCTATCTAGTAAACTTGCTCGTGGCTCTATCCGTTCTCTGGAAAATAATGCATCTCTGTGGAAGGTTAGTTCTACTTCTCTAGCGTGTCATGCGTTCATTATTTTCCATAGAATGCATAGCCTCTTGTTGATTATCCCTTCTGTAACTAAATGTGACTGACAGTGCATCATCACTCTGAATGATATACTGCGGATTATCTATAGGTTGTCTTTTTTGATTTACACCATTGAATTCATTAAATAGAAAGTAAGTTATACCCGGTATTCCAATGGCGAGAAGCAACAAATGTATCTAATTGAATGACTATGACACATGGGCATGCATGCCTCCTTAGACTTTGAGATGATCTGTGCTGTTTCCCAGGCTCTCAGGCTCTGTCAGAACGCACAGCTGTAGAGCCATATGGAGGTGTTAATGATACAGGGGGTATGTCATGTACTGCGGGAAAATAGATACTCCCAGTCCCGGCTCCCAAAACGAAGCAGTAAAGAAACGAATGCCACAGCTGAATTGAGCAGAGTGTGAGGTTCAGAACGGGGCGTGCTATACTTTGATGACTGTACCAATCACAGGAGAGGAACTCGGCATATGGGTGGGTGCTCTATTATTTTGTATCATGGGGTAGGATGTCTTGGAGTTAGGTTATGGCCATTGTGTACTTATTCTGTTTTGACAGCAGCAAACTGTCTAACAAGTTCACATATGGCCTCTTCCTCATCTTCCTCATCATCATCTGGTGTCACACTGCAGCCAAGCCTAGTTGAAGTCGGAAGTTTACATACACTTAGGTTGAAGTCATTAAAACTCATTTTTCAAACACTCCACAGATTTCATGTTAACAAACTATAGTTTTGCCAAGTCAGTTAGGACATCTACTTTGTGCATGGCACAAGTAATTCTTCCAACAATAGTTTACAGACAGATTATTTCACTTATAATTCACTATATCACAATTCCAGTGGGTCAGAAGTTTACATACACTAAGTTGACTGTGCCTTTAAACAGCTTGGAAAATTCCAGAAAATTATGTCATGGCTTTTGAAGCTTCTGATAGGCTAATTGACATAATTTGAGTCAATTGGAGGTGTACCTGTGGATGTATTTCAAGACCAACCTTCAAACTCAGTGCCTCTTTGCTCGACATTATGGGAAAATCTAAAGAAATCAGCAAAGACCTCAGAAAAAAGTGTACATACAAGAAGTGTACATATTCAGCCATCCACCCATACAATGCAATGTCTTTTTGCACTCCAGACTTCTTGTATTTTTATACTTTTCCCATACTGCCGCTCTATGTATAATGTATCTGTCTTTTGTGTATTTTCGTTCTGGCATTTTGCACCTGCCGTGTGTTTTTCCGTAGCTGCTTGACATATCTATCTATCGATCTATCTATCGATCGCATCATGAGGATGGACAATGACCCCAAGCATACTTCCAAAGTTGTGACAAAATGGCTTAAGGACAACAAAGTCAAGGTATTGGAGTGGCCATCATAAAGCCCTGACCTCAATCCTATAGAAAATATGTGGGCAGGACTGAAAAAGCGTGTGTGAGCAAGGATGCCTTGGTAGCAAAATTCACCCAACTTATTGTGGGAAGCTTGTGGAAGGCTACCCCAAACATTTGACCCAAGTTAATCAATTTAAAGGCAATGCTACCAAATACTAATTGAGTGTATGTAAACTTCTGACCCACTGGGAATGTGCTAAAATAAATAATTCTCTCTACTATTATTCTGACATTTCACATTCTTAAAATAAAGCAGTGATCCTAACTGACTTAAAACTGAATTTTTACTAAGATTAAATCTCAGGAATTGTGAAAAACTGAGTTTAAATGTATTTGCTAAGGTGTATGTAAACTTCTGACTGTAGCTGTAGACAGTTCAGTCTACTCCACATCATCCTACATTAAAACTCAACAGCCTTATCTTCTGCCATTTCAATTTGGACTGAGTCAGTGTGCCTTCCCTTCTCCTGGAATGTACTGGATGGTTCAGAATAGTTATTTTGGAAGCACGATTAAAGTTTATATGGCAGATATTTCAGGACTCGTGTCAATCCTTTCAGAGAGCAGTAGGCTATGCATTTTTACATTAATATTGATTTTCACATACTGTATAAACTGAGACAGGTTTATGTTTACTGACAAGTTATCATGGACATGAACTGTAGAAACATGGGCTCCCAAGTGGTGCAGTGGTCTGAGACACAGCATCTCAGTGCTAGACAACCTGGTTCAAATCCAGCCTGTATCACAACCGGCCGTGATTGGGAGTCCCATAGGGCAGCGCACAATTGGCCCAGCGTCGTCCGAGTTTGGCCGGTGTAGGCAGTCATTGTAAATAATAATTTGTTCTTAACTGACTTGCCTAGTTAAATAAAAGGTTAAAGTTGGACTGTCTCACTTGCAATATACTACATAGATTGGTCTCTCTTGGTTGTACTAGATGTATTAGGTTTCAGTTGGTTGTAAATACATGAATAAGAATGGATTTAGCATTGAATTGTAAGTTCAACTAATTTAACCAGCTCCAGTGATCTGTGGAAACAGTTTGTCTTGATACAACATGCCACAGCAGTTATAAAGTGCTTTGACTTGCAACACATTGTAATTGCTTTCACCAACGTTACAACAGGCTGAAATGAGCAAAGTGTTGTAATGGAGTGTTGAAGTATAATTGAATGATAAGGAACGGATTCCAGAATCCTATTAAGTTTGGCCTTCAGTGAGGTATAATTACATTTTGATACACAGTGAGGAAGGCATATGTTGCCAACCTTCAAGCAAGCGACAGTTCTGGTCTCTAATAGACTCTAATTTTTATGGCTGAAATGCTGATGGAAATCCATTTAAAACCTGTTGCAACTTGCAAGTCTTTGAAGACTAAGATGTTTCATTTTCTTTTTGTTTGTAATAAAAATCTAATGAGATGTTTTTTTAATTTATTTTTAATACATTTGTTCTATTCTGAAATGTAAGTAAGGCAATGTGTTGAGTGGTTTCAATCCAATAGCATAATCTACAGTATGTGCATTGAGGATATGGGTTTATAGCCATTTGAATGATAGCTGCTAGTCTAAGATACATCTTAATTTGAGCCAGTTTGCTACAGCAATAGGAAATGTGGATTATAATTAATGCCTTGAGGTTATTTAAGTAGGTGTGTTTCACAGTGGTGTGCATGACCTGACCAACTCTGATCGGTCAGGTCATGCACGGATATTCCTTTTTTATTTTTTATTCTGTCCTGCACGTGATGAGTTGGATGTACATATTTTTAAATATTTAAAAAAAAATCAAGTCTAAAATTTCTAAGTGGAAATTACTAAATTCAGAACCTTTTTTAAACCTCAAATACACTACAAGTGTAACATTTCCTGAATTGCAGGAAAATTCTCCTCCAACAGGGTGGTCAAATTACGATCCTACGTCTGTAGAGGAAGCCTTGGCATTGTTTTATAAAGACACGGCTCACCATATCTAATGTGACATAGTGCAGTCCCATCTTGACCCCGGCTGTGTGATAAGTCAACTCCTTGACTTCCCTGGCATCTGGGAAATTATTAGGGCCTTACAGATGTCGGATCTTAATATGACCCATTTTCGTCGCAGGAGGAAAATAATCCTGCTGCAGGAGGATTTTAATTAATATTGAATATTTACAATCACCGCCAGGGGACAGCTGGAAACGGTGTTTGTAAGCTATACTATGCAGTACCGTACCTAGGGGGCTATGGTTTGGGGAAGGCTCTGCAAACCAACAGACCTCATACCATCAATTATCATCAAGCATTCTCACGGCTTGATAAAGCATTGCGAACTGCCATAGCGTTGTGGTCTGAGCAGCACGCTTCTGCTCCGAGCATCACGAGGTCGCGCCCAGGCAGCTGCCTACCTGCCTCCAAAGGCACCTACCTTAGTGGGTAGCACTTTTTCAGTAGGTTACTGTCATTATAATTAGGTTACGGTAAAGGGTCCTCCTCTCGCATATTGATTGGTCTGTTGCTTCATCGTTGTGAACATGACAGGTAAGCTTGCATGCATGATATCATGCAGGCTACAATAGTAGCGTTTCACTGTGAAGCTAATATTCATGTTTTTTTCTAATGAATAGGCCTGCATTGTGATTGAATTCATACAACTTGTTGCCTTTGGAGTCCAGAGTGGACCAACTTAAACTTAATCATATGTTTGACATCTTAAATGATTGTGGCCCATGTTATATGAAAACCCACATTGATATGGTCTACAACCAACACAGTTACAATACCAGAGCAAGTGTTATGGCTTGTAGAATCCCACGAGTAAACAGTACTGCGAGGAGCACATTTTTCAATACAGGCATTTGTTTATGTAATAGCCTCCCCTTAGAGATCAAGCTAAGAAAAAGTAGAAATAGCTTTAAAGCAGGCAAAGGTTCATTTGGACAAGGTTGTCTGAGTAAGAGCAACCACTCCACCGCCCCTTGTGCCCCCTACTGCTGGTCAGGTGTATTTCTTTTTTTGATTGGTATGATGTGCAATGAATAGATTGTTTTAATGTGAAATTAATATGGTTGATTTTTTTTTAAGGTTAGGGAAAAGTGCAGTGATGTCAATAAATGAATGTATGGTTGTAATTTTGTCTTGGCGTTTAATCATTATGTGTTATTGTTTTTATCATCAAGGACCACTTTGGAAACAAGCGTTTTAATTAATAATTTCAAGTGAAATCCTCTGGGTCCACATTGTATATGTCTGTTAGCCAAAATAAATTCAATTCAATTCAACTATCACAACCGTGCATATTATTAAATGACACCGATGTTCAAAATAACATGGTTTTATATTTGTTGATCACTAATATTGAAAGGTGATATGTGTAGGCCGTCATTGTAAATAAGAATTTGTTCTTAACTGACTTGCCTAGTTAAATAAAGGTTGTTTAATAAAACAAATCTTCATCCTAATGTAAGCTAAATGCATTGGATACAAAACAAATTGTGGCATGTGACAAAGGATAACATATCAAATATATATATATATATATATATATATATATATATATATATATATGTTTATGAATTTCTATAATAATATTGGACATATTATCCATGAATATATATATATATTATTATAGAAATTCATATCAAACATGAATATATATATATATACAGTGGGGAGAACAAGTATTTGATACACTGCCGATTTTGCAGGTTTTCCTACTTACAAAGCATGTAGAGGTCTGTAATTTTTATCATAGGTACCACTTCAACTGTGAGAGACGGAATCTAAAACAAAAATCCAGAAAATCACATTGTATGATTTTTTAATAATTAATTTGCATTTTATTGCATGACATAAGTATTTGATCACCTACCAACCAGTAAGAATTCCGGCTCTCACAGACCTGTTAGTTTTTCTTTAAGAAGCCCTCCTGTTCTCCACGTATTACCTGTATTAACTGCACCTGTTTGAACTCGTTACCTGTATAAAAGACACCTGTCCACACACTCAATCAAACAGACTCCAACCTCTCCACAATGGCCAAGGCCAGAGAGCTGTGTAAGGACATCAGGAATACAATTGTAGACCTGCACAAGGCTGAGATGGGCTACAGGACAATAGGCAAGCAGCTTGGTGAGAAGGCAACAACTGTTGGCGCAATTATTAGAAAATGGAAGAAGTTCAAGATAACGGTCAATCTCCCTCGGTCTGGGGCACCATGCAAGATCTCACCTCGTGGGGCATCAATGATCATGAGGAAGGTGAGGGATCAGCCCAGAACTACACGGCAGGACCTGGTCAATGACCTGAAGAGAGCTGGGACCACAGTCTCAAAGAAACCATTAGTAACACACTACGCCGTCATGGATTAAAATCCTGCAGCGCACGCAAGGTCCCCCTGCTCAAGCCAGCGCATGTCCAGGCCCGTCTGAAGTTTGCCAATGACCATCTGGATGATCCAGAGGAGGAATGGGAGAAGGTCATGTGGTCTGATGAGACAAAAATAGAGCTTTTTGGTCTAAACTCCACTCGCCGTGTTTGGAGGAAGACGAAGGATGAGTACAACCCCAAGAACACCATCCCAACCGTGAAGCATGGAGGTGGAAACATCATTCTTTGCGGATGCTTTTCTGCAAAGGGGACAGGACGACTGCACCGTATTGAGGGGAGGATGGATGGGGCCATGTATCACGAGATCTTGGCCAACAACCTCCTTCCCTTAGTAAGAGCATTGAAGATGGGTCGTGGCTGGGTCTTCCAGCATGACAACGACCCGAAACACACAGCCAGGGCAACTAAGGAGTGGCTCCGTAAGAAGCATCTCAAGGTCCTGGAGTGGCCTAGCCAGTCTCCAGACCTGAACCCAATAGAAAATCTTTGGAGGGAGCTGAAAGTCCGTATTGCCCAGCGACAGCCCCGAAACCTGAAGGATCTGTATGGAGGAGTGGGCCAAAATCCCTGCTGCAGTGTGTGCAAACCTGGTCAAGAACTACAGGAAACGTATGATCTCTGTAATTGCAAACAAAGGTTTCTGTACCAAATATTAAGTTCTGCTTTTCTGATGTATCAAATACTTATGTCATGCAATAAAATGCAAATTAATTACTTAAAAATCATACAATGTGATTTTCTGGAAAAATTACAGACTTCTACATGCTTTGTAAGTGGGAAAACCTGCGAGGTGAGATCTTGCATGGTGCCCCAGACCGAGGGAGATTGACCGTCATCTTGAACTTCTTACATTTTCTAATAATTGCCTTGTGCAGTCTTGTGCAGGTCTACAATTTTATCCCTGATGTCCTTACACAGCTCTCTGGTCTTGGCCATTGTGGAGAGGTTGGAGTCTGTTTGATTGAGTGTGTGGACAGGTGTCTTTTATACAGGTAACGAGTTCAAACAGGTGCAGTTAATACAGGTAATGAGTGGAGAACAGGAGGGCTTCTTAAAGAAAAACTAACAGGTCTGTGAGAGCCGGAATTCTTACTGGTTGGTAGGTGATCAAATACTTATGTCATGCAATAAAATGCAAATTAATTATTAAAAAATCATACAATGTGATTTTCTGGATTTTTGTTTTAGATTCCGTCTCTCACAGTTGAAGTGTACCTATGATAAAAATTACAGACCTCTACATGCTTTGTAAGAAGGAAAACCTGCAAAATCGGCAGTGTATCAAATACTTGTTCTCCCCACTGTAGGTAGGGGTAAAAGTGACTAGGCAGTCAGGATAGATAATAAACAGAGTAGCAGCAGCATATGTGAAGAGTGTGTGGTGTAAATGTGTGTGTGTGTGTGTGTGTGTGTGTGTGTGTGTGTGTGTGTGTGTTGGAGTGTCAGTGCAGTAAGAGAGTCAACAACAACAAAAAAGGGGATCAATGTAAATAGTCTGGGTAGCCATTTGATTAACTGTTCAGCAGTCTTATGGCTTGGGGATAGAAGCTGTTCAGGAGCCTTTTGGTCCCAGACTTTTTGGTCCCAGATGTCCCCCCTACTTCTAAAAAAAACCAAAGGTGCGCCCCAGTTAAAAAGTACATATACAACTCTAAGCAAAGAAACGGGATTCAAACGTGTAAAACACTTATTTTGAACCACCAGCAATAGTCACTTGTCGTTTTCGCTCTCAATTTCTCAAATTGCTCTCATGTCTTGGCACCTTTTGGATTTGGATTTCAGGCTGATGGGGGGCGGGCTTAAAGGCGGGTGCATGTTTAGAAAAGTTAGTTTGGTCACTTTCATTGGAGTGATGGACAAACTAACATATTCCTGACATTGGCCAGTCCAGTGTTGTGATTTGCTATTAAAGAGCCTCCTGTTTGCCATGCACTGCAGGGCCGACTTGTTCAAAAGGTGGCGAGTTCGAATCTCATCACAGACAACTTTAGCAAATTAGCAACTTTAACTGCTTACTACATTTTAACTACTTTGCAACTACTTGACATGTTAGCTAACCCTTCCCCTAACCCTTTAATTTAACTCCTAAATTTAACCCTAACCTTAACCTTAATCCTAACCCCTAGCCTAGCTAACGTTAGCCAGCTAGCTAGAATTCGTAACATACACTACATGACCAAAAGAATGTGGACACCTGCTCATCGAACATTTCATTCCAAAATTATAAGTATTAATATGGAGTTGGTCCCACCCTTTGCTGCTATAACAGCTTACACCCTTCTGGGAAGTCTTTCCACTAGATGTTGAAACATTGCTGCGGAGACTTACTTCCATTTCAGCCACAAGTATTATTGAGGTTGGGCACTGATGTTGGGCGATTAGGCCTGGCTCGCAGTCGGCGTTCCAATTCATCCTAAGGGTGTTCGATGGGGTTGAGGTCAGGGCTCTGCAGGCCAGTCAAGTTATTCCACACCGATCTTATCAAACGATTTCTGTATGGACCGCACTTTGTGCACAGGGGCATTATAATGCTGAAACAGGAAAGGGCCTTCCCCAAACTATTGCCACAAAGTTGAAAGCACAGAATCGTCTAGAATGTCATTGTATGCTGTAGCGTTAAGATTTCCCTTCACTGGAACTAAAGGGGCCTAGCCCAAACCGTGAAAAACATCCCTAGACCATTATTCCTTCTCCACCAAACTTTACAGTTGGCACTATGCATTGTGGCAGGTAGCGTTATGCTGGCATCCGCCAAACCCAGATTCGTCCTGCCAGATGGTGAAGGGGGATTCATCTCTCCAGAGAACGCGTTTCCACTGCTCCAGAGCCCAATGGCGGCGAGCTTTACACCACTCCAGCTGATGCTTGGCATTGCGCATGGTGATCTTAGGCTGGTGTGCGGCTGCTCGGCCATGGAAACAGTTATTGTGCTGACATTGCTTCCAGAGGCAGTTTGGAACTCGTAGTGAGTGTTGCAACCGGGGACAGACTATTTTTCGCAAATACATGCTTCAGCACTTGGTGGTCCTGTGCTGTGAGCTTGTGTGTCCTAGCCATTTCCACTTCACAATAACAGCACTTACAGTTGACAGGGGCAGCTCTAGCAGGGCAGAAATTTAAAAAACTGACTTGATGGAAAGGTGGCATCCTATGACGGTGCCACATTGAAAGTCACTGAGCTCTTCAGTACGGGCCATTCTGCTGTCAATGCTTGTCTATGGAGATTGCATGGCTATGTGCTCGATTTGTTTTACACCTGTCAGCAATGGGTGTGACTGAAATAGCCGAATCCATTAAATTGAAGGGGTGTCCAAATACTTTTGTATATATAGTTTACCATACAAAAGTATGTTAAAGACGTTAAAGCACTTACATTACATACAAAACTAAAGATATTACTTTATACAACAATATTACAATGTGTCCAGCACCTTGTGTGTGTCTCTTCACAGTTCCCGTTGTTCTAGAAGGTGTATTTTTACCTGTTTTTTTTTACCTGATGTGGAATAAAGTTCCATGTAGTCATGGCGCTATGTAGTACTGTGCACCTCCCATAGTCAGTTCTGGACTTGGGGACTGTGAAGAAACCTCTGGTGGTATGTCTTGTGGGTTATGCATGGGTGTCCGTAGTTTAAAACAGACAGTTCGGTACCTTCAGCTTGTCGACACCTCTTACAAAAACAAGTAGTGATGAAGTCAATCTCTCTTCCACTTTGAGCCATGAGAGATTGACATGGATGTCATTAATGTTAGCTATCTGTGTACTTTTAAGGGCCAGCCCATGTTTGGATCACTACTGTCTGTAAGTGAACGAGGGATGTGCGTTTGCAGCAATACTGGCTGTATCCAAGGCTCAGCCAATCGTTCACATAACAACAGAATGCAGCACGCGACTGAAGAGAGAAGTTACAACCAATTTGCTAGTTACAGCATACAGCTTTCTCTCTGGAAAGAGCGTGCGGCCTGGACAGCAGAGAGTAGAAAGGCAGTTTGCCGGTTACAATAGCGCGTTCCCTGAACGATAACGAGGAGCCAGAGACATGTTGAGCAACATTAGCCAACTTAACGGATCAAATAATTGAGTTTATGGTGTGAAAATTAGCTGGCGAATAAAGTCAGACAGCTAACGTTTGCTAGCTAACGTTACAACATCAGATGAGCTAACGTTAATAACCTAACCAATTCGCTAGTAATAACTGGTAACGTTATACGACTCCTTGCCGTTCCTCAAGTAATAATGCGTTAGTTTCTTACTGGACCCTGGCAATCTGTGTGAAATGTTAACTAGCTAACGAACTAACTACTATATGTGAACTAATGTTTTCCCTTTACATTATGTGGTAAATTTTTTTGAAAGAGAATTAGGTGAAAATGAGGCGTTGCCTGTTAAACAAGTGGATTCAGGGATGAAGTGTAGCTGGAGCTGGGCCTGGCTTAAGCTGGATGCCACTATAGAGGTCAAAGGAACACCACACACTTTCCCTCTTTCTCACTTTTTCAATACAGTGGATAATTGTACTCTCTGGCTGAAAGAGATCAATTATGCCAACAAAGGGCATCATGCTGCTGGTAAACTTCTAGAACAGATGTCCTAAGGCAGAAAGTGTACAACGTAATAATGTGCAGTGCAGACCAAAGATATTGATTTTGTTGTGCTGAACTTGACAGTAACACTTGTGAGTGAGTGAGGGGGGGTTATTAAATTTTTTTACTCTGTGAACATAATTTTTCTACACATGCAGCCTTGTGCACTTGATCGCTGTGTGTGTGGTCACAAGAGTTCTATTATTATAAAGGTTGTCATGGCTAACTGCAATATTAGTGTATTGTTTTTTTCTCAAGACTTGAGTGTCATTTGCATTAAAGTCTAGGCATCAAATAACATTGGATTGCCAGACCCCTCTTTTACGCTGCTGCTACTCAGTTTATTATCTATGCAGTCACTTTAACTCTAGCTACATGTACATATTACCTCAATTAACTCGACTAACCGGTGTCCCCGCACATTGACTCTGTACCGGTACCCCTGTATATACAGTGCCGTGTAGCTCAGATGGTAGAGCACGGAGCTTGCAATCCCAGGGTTGTGGGTTCGATTCCCACGGGGGACCAACTGTAACTGTAAGTTGCTCTGGATAAGAGCGTCTGCTAAATGACTAAAACGTATACTGCCTCACTGTTGTTATTTTACTGCTGCTATTTTGTTTGTTACTTTTATTTTCTATTTATTTCTTAACTTCTTAAATAATTGTTGGTTAAGGGCTTGTAGCTAAGCATTTCACTGTAAGGTCTACACCTGTTGTATTCGGCGCACGTGACAAATAAAATTTGATTTGATTTTACACACAGACTGTTGTTTAATTAGTTCAAACCTGCATTTCCCCCTAGCAGGGATTTTTTTGCATGTTTCGGTAACCTTTTTGGGCCCTCGCCAGCTTGCATCCCTGATCCATAGCCCTGTCTATGAATTCGAACGTCTCCAGCCCCATCCCTCCGTTTTTTTACCAAAACGGGTGGGGAGTCCACTTTGTTACTGTTTCAACTGCTGATTTGCCACTTTAAGAAACAGTTAAATGAGCATACACGTATGTTTAAGCATACATGACTGTTGGGAATGTGGTGCCATACCTTTATCTCCCAGGTGCAGCAGAGCTGAGACACTAAAGATGACATTGCAGCAGATGTCTTGACCACCCTCTGGCTATTGTCCAGACAGCGGTATCGCTGGAAGGTGTCCGAGGCACTTTGTGGCAATGTCACCTCCCTCAGAACCAATTAAGATCTCCAGGTTCTTACAGTAGGGCATCGGCATAATCTATAGAGAGTGCGGAACAATACAGGAGATGGAATTAGATTTAGTATGGAGTCGAAGTCCCAACTTAAAATCCTTGTACAATCCACAGACATTAGTAAAGAGTATACAAAAGTAGGGCACTGGCTTTTGAGGAAGGTGGAGCGATACATATGTGCTGAGTTGTGTTGAGTCGGTGACTCACTGGTCCAAACTTGGCATCCTCTGGCTCATTGGTGTAGTGGTCCAGCACGATGAAGTAGAATCCTGACTCCGCCTGGTCAAACATGTTCTCTACTCACGCTGACCTGTCTCCTGAGAACACCTGGAGTGTTCGATCATCATTTCACCAGAATAAGACCCTCGACATTTATTGGACAGGAGCGTCAAGCTCATAACCTTGCACTTTCACCCTGTGAAGGCCATAACTTATTTCATCTGTAGCTGTCACTATGCGGTGTGTAGGCAGACCAAGACGAAGACGCATCGCTGTTAACGTTCAACATACCTTTATTAAATGTGAATGTAGAACGAAAAACAATAAACTACAATAAACCTGTACCATGTGAGTTCAAACTGGAGCAACACACAAATAATGATCCACACACAGGTGGAAAAGGGACACACTAAAGAGGGTCCCCAATTAGAGACAACGCAATGCAGCTGCCTCTAATTGGGGACCAACACTAATTACACCACATAGTCTGCTAGACTACTTAACCAACTCCTAAATCTGTCAGCCCTAGAGATGCCTATCTCTAACCAAACCCTGACAGTATCCTAATAAACTGTGTGAGTCCAAGTTTACTTCAGTATGATGGTTTTATACCAATATTTGCGCATAAAGGCATTTCCACTGCCATTTCTCGAATAATACATTTTGCAGACACAAAAAGATCCCACCGTGTCAAACGAACAAATTATATGACGCCATTTATAAACTTGTAATGAGACTGATTTTTCTTTTATACGGCATGACTTATACAAAAAAACTGTGGATATCACATTCAGTATAGAACCATATTTCTAATCAATAGACAGCAGTTGGTCAACATCCTCTCTAAGTGGCAAAAGTCCTATGCACAATGCCTTCATACAGCATCAAAGAAATGAGAGAACTTGGAACAGAATGGACTCCTGTCTCTGTCAGCTGAGCAGAGAACAGATTCACCGCCACATACAGTATTAGTGACAGTGAACCTGCGTGGAAAGTGGGATGAAGAGAGAGAAGTGGTTAGAATATTCTACAAGTATGTAAGTAGGTGAACGCGTATCAGGTGCGTGTCTTGAGGAGATCTCAACCCAGATATCTCCCTGGACTCATACAGTAGCAGGGAGATTTCTGAGGTCCGGATTGGATGCATGTAGAAACTGTCCCATTACGGAGAATATCCTAGTTCTGTATACGAAACTGTCCCATTACGGAGAATATCCTAGCTCCGTATACGAAACTGTCCCATTACGGAGAATATCCTAACTCCGTATATGAAATGAAGGACATGCGTATCTAGAGCATGTCTACTCATTGTATTGAATAAAATGTCAGATATCCGGAAATGTATAGATAAAGATATCCCCTGATATTGACCCTTTTCGCCCAGTGGGAAGATGGTAAACCTCCAATATGGGTATGTGTTTGTCAGATGGTATAGGAACTGAGGCCAGCCCCCCTGGTGAAGGCAGCACAGTTACTCTGGGGGACCCCGACGGTATGACTGTACCTCCAGTCAGTGAACAGATGACGGGGTCCAGAGCTGAGTAAGGTAGAAGCTGAGGTAGGAGCTGAGCCCAGCCCCACTAGCAGTAACATTCCTCTGGAAAGCCCCAAGCAGCCAGGCGGGCAGTTCAGAACAAGGTGAGGGAGATTATGCGATATCCATCAGAAAGGTTTGAATAGGTGTCAAGTGAGCAGATCAAGGGGTATACAGGAATGGTCCTAGGAAAAGCATATGGAACAAGAGAGCGTAACAAATGATGACAGGAAAGCAGAACAAGCCCTGGGAAAATATGTTTGTTTCAAGAGCTGAATTCCAGGTATGTTCAATCTATAACTGAAGACAACTGAAAAGGAAGGTACACTACATGACCAAAAGTATGTGGACACCTGCTCGTCGAACATCTCATTCCAAAATCATGGACATGAATATGGAGTTGGTACCCACCTTTGCAGCTATAACAGCCTCCACTCTTCTGGGAAGGCTTTCCACTAGATGTTGGAACATTGCTGCAGGGATTTGCTTCCATTCAGCCACAAGAGCATTAGTGAGGTTGGGCACTGATGTTGGGCACTTAGGCCTGGCTCGCAGTTGTTGTTCCAATTCATCCCAAAGGTGTTCGATGGGGTTGAGGTCGGGGCTCTGTGCAGGCCAGTCAAGTTCTTCCATACCGATCTCAACAAACCATTTCTTTATGGGCCTCGCTTTGTGCACGGGGGCATTGTCATGCTGAAACAGGAAAGGGCCTTCCCCAGAATGGTGCCACGAAGTTGGAAGCACAAAATTGTCTAGAATGTCAGGGGCCTAGCCTGAACCATGATAAACAGCCCCAGACCATTATTCCTTTTCCACCAAACTTTACAGTTGGCACTATGCATTGGGCAGGTAGCGTTCCCCTGACATCCGCCAAACCCAGATTCGTCCATTGGACTGCCAGATGGTATGCGTGATTCATCACTCATTCCATGGAGGGCCAAGTGTAAGCTGATTTTAATTATTTCCTTTCAATTTGTGGCCAATTAAGACTTAGACACCCAGGTGAGGGGAGTTCCTAACTAATCAGTGACCTTATTGATAAATCAAGTACAAGGGAGGAGCGAAAACCTGCACTCTGCCCTACATGGAATGAGTTTGAGATGTTCTAGGCCCTTGGTTTTGGAATGGAATTTATTTTTTGTAGTGAAGAGGGAGGGATGCATTTTTAATTCAATCCATGAAGCAATGAGCCTCCAGCGGTTCTGGGGAATGATATGAAAATGACTCGCAATGGAAAAAGGAAAATTAATTGAAACCCACTCATTGTTAACTTTGGAATCTACAATATTTTCCCAACTGTCATTTATAATTAGGATGGAGCATGTGATTACTCTAGTATCTCTGTATAGATGAGACAGTTGCGAAATGAATCAGGGGGATAGTTTTAATCCACTTCAATAGATTTCTGTCCTAGCCTATTAGTCAAAGGACATTAACGCTTGACGGTGTCTGCCTCATGGTCTTTTTGGTATCATAGTGAGTGGTGCTGCTTTGAAGTTGTACTTGTGTGTGCGCAGCAGATGACCCATTTCTCAGAAATCCACCATAGCACCAGTATGGAGGTCTGAGCTGTCACAAAGAGGAAGCTAGCCAGGGTGCTCTCCTTTTGGGATTTGAATCTTTGACACTCCGAAAGTGACTGAGGAGGCTCTCAGCTCTCCACATTTGCCTGTCCCCACTGACCACGATCACATTATATATTTACCAGCATGCACAGACATGCCTGAGTTTCCTTTAAATCCCTCACATCTCCATCCTCATAGGTTACAATGCTGACTACTAAAAGGCCATTAGGGCAGGTGAGGAAAAGTATATGATGGTGAAGACTAGCTGGTCTCGCTGTGCTTCTGAGTCGCAATAATTAGCTACGCAAGGTCATTTATACGATATGAGCTCACCAAACGGGTTCGCAGTTGATGTCCATAGCTCAGGTTGGCATTTATTGGGATGTTTCTTGTCCTGGAGACAGCTCTACACCGGCCAAACTCTGATGACGCTGGGCCAATTGTCCGCCGCTCTATGGGACTCCCAATCACTAACCTCAATCGCACTGCTAACCTTATGCCTTGACCTTAAATTAAGACCAAAAAGCTCATATTTTTATTTTATTTTATTATTATATACAATTTGGACATTGCGGCTGGCCCAGCGGAAACCGCTCAGCTCTGCCTCCAGGACAAGTTTCATCCCAATAAACGTCAACGTCCAGGGTGCTGTCCATGGCGCTGACCATGGCGCTGAATCGCACTCAACTCATTCACAGAGAACGTCTTGTTAAAATGATTAATACATGCTTATATATCTGGATTCAAGAGAAATCTGTTGAATTCGTGTTAGAGGTTGGTAGTCAAGGCCTTCTATAGTCAGATATGGAGAAGAAGGTCAGACAAGTTGAAGAAAATACAATGTAGTAAAGTGGTGTCGGTAAACTATAACTGTCATAAAAATCGTCCTCTTATGAATGAGTGTCGTTTCTCATTGAGCCACAGAGAGGCACTCTAGCTCCGTCCTGGACTAACAGTTATTGGGACTGGAGCGAAGAGAAAAACGAAAATATTTATACAAATTACAGCCTATTAGCACTTTTGAGACCGGACTATTTAATGACTAATGCAATATTGGATTAATGGAAATCTTCTCTGCCCCACATTAATGTGCATTATGTGCAGTAGGCTATAATCTGCGGTGTGTTGTTGAGATAATAGGTTGTGCATAGTCCGTTTACTTCACTTCTCATGCAGAACGCGTCCACGGAGGCGCCACGGGTTCTCTGCGTCCCTCACATACACACACACACCCGGTCTGTCTAGCCGCCAAACAGCTGTTGAAAGTCTATCAGCCTATTTTGTTTCGGTACAATTTTCTGAGACTGTATTGAATGACAGATTGGATACCAACAGAGACGGGCTGCTATCGCGCTGTGAGAAGGCATCAACGAACTGAAGAGGGGAACCAACGTGCTCTGAATACAGACATCAACTAATAACATCCTACTGTAGCTTCGCTCACCGCTCCCTTAGGAAAAAAACGACATCCAATCGATCAGAGGACTTGCTGGTTGGGCTATATTTGTTTTCTAATTCAACCAGGAAAACGTTTTCAGTTTTAACACGTTATTTTATCGGGATAATTGACCTGTTCTCTTTGAGCCATCTCCGCTTTATTCCAGAGGATAAATTGGCCACCCGCCGTCGGATCTCTCCAAAGCGCACAGAAAATAAGCAGTAGCCTACACACATCCCCGCAGTCGAGAGGTTTCTCTTGCTTTGACATGCTGTAGTGATTTTGTCTGGACTGGACTTATGGCTTCGCTGTATCAGAGATTCGCCGGTAAGATTAATACGAATAATTCTTTCCCGCACCCACCTGAGGCCAGCCACCTACTCGGTGGACAGGTAGCGGACGAGGAGAACAACACACGGAAGACCCCGCAGCCCGTCGCCGATGGCAGACCCCATGTTCCCTACCGAAAGAAAAATGCGAGCGAGGACGAGCATGTAAGTCATTGCTCCTAACAACTAAACTATTGGTGTAGGCCTATTGATTTTTTTTCATTCAAACCATCATCAGATAATTGTTGACAACTTCAACAGATTACCTGCATAGCCCCGATCTACTTTCTATTGTTTGCCTAATCATTTTACTCTTGGTCTAAACTATCATGTTACTGCAATTATCTTCTTGGTTCACTCTTGCCTAAATGGTTTTGCAACTGAAACAGTATGTGCTACCCCAGTGATTCTCAGAGCAGTAGGCTATGAATTGCTGTATGAATTCAGAGCGTCAGATGCTCCCTCAGTCAAGGCGTGGTTGCTATTCAAGAAACGTATTGTCTGGATGGTTGGCCTTGTGTAGTGTCTGAATAGGCTGAGTCACTTTCTATGTTGTGATGCTTGCCAACTATAAGTCGTTAAAGTAGCCTATACTGTATGTGACTGCCTTTGCATATTGTTTCACAGTTCTCTGGTCTGTTTGTTGACAGCTTGAAAACAGGGCCAACATTAACATTTTAAAGTTAGTTCCTGGGTAATATTTTTTTTTGCTGTTTTAAAGGCCCAGTGCAGTCAAAAACGTGATTTTCCTGTGTTTTATTAATACAGTGCCTTCGAAAAGTATTCAGACCCCTTGAGTTTCCACATTTTGTTAAGTTACAGCCTTTTTCTAAAATTGATTTAAATTGTTTTCTTCCCCCTCATCAATCTACACACAATACGGAAATATTACATTTGCGTAAGTATTCAGACCCTTTAGTCAGTACTAAAGTCTTCTTTGGTATGACGTTACAAGCTTCTCCCATTCTTCTCTGCAGATCCTCTCACGCTCTGTCAGGTTTCCGCTGAACAGCTATTTTCAGGTCTCTCCAGAGATGTTATATCGGGTTCAAGTCTGGGCTCTGGCAGGGCCACTCAAGGACATTCAGAGACTCTTGGCTGTGTGCTTAGGGTCGTTGTCCTGTTGGAAGGTGAACCTTCGCCCAAGTCTGAGTCTTGGGACACAATGCAAGTAGTCCAGGTAGCCATTTGATTACCTGTTCAGGAGTCTTATGGCTTGGGGGTAAAACCTGTTGAGAAGCCTTTTGGTCCTAGACTTGGCGCTCCGGTACCGCTTGCCATGCGGTAGCAGAGAGAACAGTCTATGACTGGGGTGGCTGGGGTCTTTGACAATTTAGCGCCTGGTATAGATAGATAGGTAGGTAGGTAGGTAGGTAGGTAGGTATATAGGTACTTTATTGATCCCCCGAGGGGGATCTTAGAGGTCCTGGATGGAGGTCCTGGATGGCAGGCAGCTTAGCCCCAGTGATGTACTGGGCCGTACGCACTACCCTCTGTAGTGCCTTGCGGTCAGAGGCCGAGCCGTTGCCGTACCAGGCAGTGATGCAACCAGTCAGGATGCGCTCAATGTTGCAGCTGTAGAACCTTTTGAGGATCTGAGAATCTTTTCCGTCTCCTGAGGGAGAATAGACTTTGTCGTGCCCTTGTCTGTCTTGGTGTGTTTGGACCATTCTAGTTTGTTGGCGATGTAGTCAATGAACAGCATTCTGATGTAGGTGTTCCTTTTGTCCAGGAGGGAAAGGGCAGTGTGGAGTGCAGTAGAGATTGCATCATCTGTGGATCTGATTGAGCGGTATGCAAATTGGAGTGGGTCTAGGGTTTCTGGGATAATGGTGTTAATATGAGCCATGACCAGCCTTTCAAAGCACTTCATGGCTACAGACGTGAGTGCTACAGGTCTGTAGTCATTTAGGCAGGTTACCTTAGTGTTCTTGGGCACAGGGACTATGGTGGTCTGCTTGAAACATGTAGGTATTACAGATTCAATCAGGGACATGTTGAAAATGTGAAGACACCTGCCAGTTGGTCAGCACATGCTCGGAGTACACGTCCTAGTAATCCGTCTGGCCCAGCGGCCTTGTGAATGTTGACCTGTTTTAAAGCTCTTACTCACGTCGGCTCCGGAGAGCGTGATCACACAGTCGTCCAGAACAGCAGATGCTCTCATGCATGCCTCAGTGTTGCTTTCCTCGAAGCGAGCATAGAAGTGATTTAGCTTGTCTGGTAGGCTTGCGTCACTGGGCAGCTCGCGGCTATGCTTCCATTTGTAGCCTGTAATAGTTTGAAGGCCCTGCCACATCCGCCGAGCGTCGGTGCCGGTGTAGTATGATTCAATCTCGTTTTGCAAGGACTTGGAGGTCCAGTAGATGATTATGTGCTGTAGCCCATATGTTGGCCTATATGTTGGCTATGTTGAAGACAATTCTGATGTAGTCTTGCTATATGTTTTAGCCATAGTCAATCTTCAAGGTCACTTTTGCAATGAGGCTGACACCGCGGTTCCTTTTTATGGTCCATGGTGCTGAAATTGCACACAGATTTCATTCCATGCATTCTTTAGTAGACATATGCTCATACAGTATGTTTTAGTTTGTCCTTTTGAAACCGGTGTTGCTTGAAATCCCTATGCTCGAAATGAGGTGACTTGTAGAATGACAATAAGCAGTATTGCCTACAGTATGTCTCAGGCGTGAAAAAGAGATCCCATGAAGAATTGGCCGCCTAAAGTGACTCTTCCAGCTAAGCTGCTGCAGAGTAGGTCTAGCTGTAGCCAGTATTATGAAGGGAATCCAGCATTATTATCATGCCCAATGACAACTGCTTATTATAAATACAAACATTTAGTTCATAGTCACCGTAGTTTCTGAACACTTTATGCTCTTGTCACGACTTGCCCTGTTGGGTGGGTGGGGGTCATAAACCCTTAAATCCTAGACGTCGCGGTTATCAACTGCAGTTGAGAGCGCAGCCTAGGACGAGGACAGACAATCTCCTAAGTACTGAGGGTACTTCAACATATCCGCTCTACAACACCACAACCAGAAAGACTCTCCTTTGGACGAGGGCGATCTCTGCTTAACCAGAGTGCTCCAGCTTTGACCCATCTATCGAAGCCAAGCTCAATTGTAAATATCTATAATTACATTAACTCTTTCCGACTGGGTGGTTGTTAAAGTGTGTATGTAGTGATATTGATGTGAGCAGATGTGAGCAGATCTCCCCAGGTCCCATAGAGAAAATAGTTATTTTTGTCTTTCAATCTCCCGCTCTTTCATCCCCCCTCCCCTTTCCTTTGTGTAGCCAGCCGTCATATCGGGTTTGTCCACTAGGGACTTTTCATGACATGATTAGCAATCACTGTATGATCTATCCTGTTCTGTATATATATGTAGCTCTGTGTTTTTATTTAGCTAGTTAGTAAATAAATTATTAAGACAATTTGTGTAATGCTGATTCAACCTGTTCGCTAGGGTTCGTGTAGATTTAGATCTTACGATCATCAGAATGAGACTGATAAGAGGTATGGTTAATGATTGACTATTATAAGATATTAAATATCTGAGTTATTTTCTGGAATTGGTAACTGTAAATGACAGATTTCAGTGGCGCCCTAGGTTATTCATAATTTTATTTTTGCATGATTTAATTCAATTACATAATCATCTTAACGTTAGAATAATCGATTTGATAAAATAGCATGTCACCAAATTAATCAAAGCCAACGTTACGACACTCTGTATTAAAAAGGTATATATTTGACATCAGTGCTTACACTTTGTCGTTTGAGCTCCGCCTGAGTGTCCATCTCTCATCTCTGTCAGCATGAGGAGGATGTCTCCTCTGCATTATTGATGTATATTGTGATTACAATCAGGAGGTAAAGGGAGTGAACACACTGCCTCTATCACTGATACTGTTGGCACTGATAGAAACACAACGCGAAAGGACACAGCATGGAACGACACGTCACAGCACCACACAAAGCGACACCACACAGCTCCACACAAAGCGACACCACACAAAACCACACATAGGTGTTAATTACTCTGTGTAATGACATTGTTAGTGTGTCATGTTCCACAATGTCCTACTACAACAATGGCCACTGCATTTAATGGGTTATGTGCTATAGTCCATTCAAGCAATAGTACTGTAATAGGGTCTTTCAATTTCATGATTTTATTGCATTTAATGTGGTTAAGGATATGTGTATTTTTTAAATTTTATTTTCTAGGGTTATTTCCAATGTGTAACTAATAAAACAGATGAACAATTCTCAGATTGCTAGCTCACACAGCTCACCTTCAGCTCACCTTCAGTCCTGATATCCCCTGAGGAGTACTGGAGCATGAAATTACCTGCCTCATGAGTTGAGGAGTTTCACAGTTCCTAGGGTGACATTTTGTTTTCTTGACCTCTGTTGGAATTTACATTTTAATCACATTTATTTTCTGAGAGAAAAATCATCCTTACTTGCAGCAGAAAATCGAACATGAAGCATTTCTCATTGATTTGGCTAATTCAATTTGTTTCGGTATTGTAATTATTATTGGCAGGGGTGCAACTTTGGTTTTAGAAGTGGGGGGGTGCAATTTCTTAATGTGGGGGGGGGACATGGCCCCCCTGTCCCCAGTAAAAGTTGCGCCCCTGATTATTGGGGTCAACACTGTAATGCTCACCATGTAGCTTATCTATGTTAACAGCAGCAACAGGATTCTGTGGTACAGTATTAAAGAGTCACCTGGGGGGATATCAGCCACTTATTTCTCTCTCATTACACTCTACTGCTAATGGCAGCCGGGGCTGAAATCCAATAAAGTTACCTTAATTAATCATCGCGGGGCGACTGCAGCCTAAAATAGGGGGACATTTAAAGGATAGTGACCCGTGGAGCAGGCTCTCTTTGTGAGCAGGAGCCATATTGACTTTTCCCAGGTCCCCAGCCAGCCAAAAGAGGAACTCAAACACTTCCTATTGTTGAGCTCTGTCTCCCCTGACAATGAAAGGTGACACTCGAGTGTGAACTGTGCAGGAGACCTTGGTATCTCATGACAGAGAGTTGTCGATTTGATTCATACATGATTACTTACCTTTGAGTTTCTTGTTTTTCTATTTTAATTGAATCACCTGATAGTCTAGGACATCATTAAGCTTGTATTTCATTGCTATGGGGCACTGGGGAGTATGGTGTGCTATGTGAAGGTTTAAACACTTATTTTAACTGACAATAAGATTCAATGAGATGAATTTCTACCAATTTTGTGGCAATTATGTTGGTAATTACTATTGTGTACTGACACATTTACTGTAAATCCACGCTCACCTATAATAGGTAATTCATCACAATAGACTCTGGGGATTATTTCCTGAAAGTCTGACCCGATCCACTTTGCCATTCAGCACAGCCCTAGGAAGCTTTTCTCCTTGTATTCCTCACATTTCAATTCACAGCTAAACATAATGTTGAAATGTGAAACCAGGTTATTATAGTAGCAAAGCAGTTTTATTTTTTAACCAATTATCACCTCTGAGTTCACAAAAGAGTCTCTTGCCCTAGTTGAGGATAACACAAGTCATTGCCACTCGTGTGTCCTGAAAACAGAGAGGAAAGGTATCCTACTCTACATCCGGGGAGCCTGCTGGGTAAGATCTGCCGTCTTTCCGGGGACCCACATTTGTTAGGTTATTCTCCCTGACTCAATTCTCTCTCTCACTTGAGATCATATGATATGAGTGATGGTTTTATGCTTATTTAGATGAATATTGGTTTCCATGTGTTTGATGCCATTCCATTAGTTTAGTTCCAGACATTGTGAGCTGGTTGGTGTGGGAGTTCAAAGGGTGTGATAACACCCTGGGTACATGATTGAAGTGTGATATGTGTCATTGAGATGGATACTGGTACTCTGGTTGGTAGACCATGTCCGCCTCATCTAGCTCCATCTGCCTGTTAGTCAGAGAATATAATACTCTCCTGCTGGTCTGTTCTGCTCTGAGGACCCACTCTTGCCTGTCCAGCCAGCTGTACATTTTGGTCGGGATAGTAGCTACTTTAAGCACATACTCTAGGTTTGTGCACTCCGCCCTGAATCAAGCTTGGCCCAGATCCCAGGCATCACTCTAGTGTTAGGAGGGACACAGTTTGGATATCTTCAAGGTCTGCAGGCTCAGCTAAACCAAAAAGGGGTTAGTTTCTCTTGAACAAATGACATTTGTCAAAGGAAGCTCTTTACTATTCTAGGAGTGGCTTGAGTTTGGGTTGTCAAGGGAAATAAAGTACAGCAAAGCTTTCAGGAAACACTAATGAACAACAAAAAAAATACAAATAACAATGCATTTAGGATTATTTTTGGCGTGGATGGATTACTGACATGGCATGCAGGGTACATGCCCAGGGGCCCAGATCGGGATTGGTTTTGTTATAATGTTTGACCTTAAGAACACATAATTAGCCATGGCAAAATACATAGAATTACAGCAAATTAGCTTTCACACTGCAACATTTTCTTTCCGCGCAATGGAAAAATGTATAGAATTTCAGGAAATTAGCCAAAAAAAAAGATTATATTTTCCTGCTCTAGAGAACTGGCTCAAATTAAAGTCCTACATCTGTATGTGGATCCTAGTCTGATAACAGACCATGAGTCTGGATGGATTAGTATAGCCTAGAGCCCAGAGGAGGCTGGTGGAAGGAACTATAGGACAGGCTCATTGAAACGGTATCAAACACATAAAAGATATGGAAACCACATCTATATACACAGAGTGTACCAAACATTAAGATTTCCTGATTCCTGGTACTAAGTTGCACCCCACCCCCTTTTTGCCCTCCTAACAGCTGTAATTCACCTGGATGTCATGGAACCCCCCCCCCACAATTAATCCCAAAGGTGTTTGATGGGTTTGAGGTCAGGTCTATGTGGAGGCCAGTCAAGTTCTTCCACACCGATCTCGACAAACCATTTCTGTATGGACCTTGCTTTGTACACGGGGGCATTGTCATGCTGAAACAGCAAAGGGCCTTCCTCAAACTGTTGCCTCAAAGTTGGAAGCTCAGAATCGTCTAGAATGTCATTGTATGCTGTAGCTTTAAGATTTCCCTTCACTGGAACTAAGTGGCCTAGCCCTGGACCATTATTCCTCATCCACCAAACTTTACAGTTGCCACTATGCATTGGGGCAGGTAGCGTTCTCCTGGCATCCGCCAAACCCACATTCGTCCGTCGGACTGCCAGATGGTGAAGCATGATTCATTACTCCAGAGAACGCGTTTCCACTGCTCCAGAGTCCAATGTTTGGCATTGCGCATGGTGATCTTAAGCTTGTGTGCGGCTGCTCAGCCATGGAAACCCATTTCATGAAGCTCCCAACGGACAATTATTGTGCTGACGTTGCTTCCAGAGGCAGTTTGGAACTCGGTAGTGAGTGTTGCCACCTGAGGACTGATTTTTACGTGCTACGTGCTTCAGCACTTGGCGGTCCCGTTCTGTGAGGTTGTGTTGCCTACCACTTTCCGGCTGAGCCGTTGTTGCTCCTAGACATTTCCACTTCACAATAACAGCACTTACAGTTGACAGGGGCAGCTCTAGCAGGGCAGAAATTTGACAAACTGACTTGTTGGAAAGGTGGCATCCTATGACGGTGCCACATTGAAAGTCACTGAGCTCTTCAGCACGGGCCATTCTGCTGCCAATGGTTGTCTATGGATATTGCATGGCTGTGTGTTCAATTTTATACACCTGTCAGCAACAGGTGTGGCTAAAATAGCCGAATCCACTAATTTGAAGGGGTGTCCACATACTTTTGTGTATATAGTGTATATCCATCCAGGCCGTGCTTCTTGTTGTAAAGGACAGACAGTATATTGTAGCAGCCTGCCACCCATAGAAGTAGAATGACTACATGTAGAAAATCTATTCAATGTTAATATAATATATGCGGCCACCAAGGCCATCTCCTCCTCACCACACCACAGCTTCCTCCTCAGCCAGGACCTCCTGCTCTGCGTTACCATGGTTTCAAAGGTGGAGAGGGTGAGGCATAATCTCTCCTCACACGCTGTTGTTTGCTTGCTGCCATTTGATTGCCATCTGGAGATGACGCAGCATGCACATGCCTTTACCAGCAGCAGGCCACTCACTCAAACCATGATGACTGACATGTCACGTCCGTCCTTGTATACTTCCCAAAACTGGGCCTATTCTGTATTTTCTGGAGGCAGCATAAAAATACAAAGCCTTTTCACCTCCTAGTCCTAAGGGCTCTGTTACCCTGCACACCCTGTCTGTCTGTCACTGGGTATCTATCAACCTGTTTCCTGGTCCTGCTGCCCAGACCGCTGGAGCCTGTCCTCTCAACAAGCCATCCATCCATCCCCTCGGTTCTGCCATGCCCCCGCCCCTCAGAGGTCTGTCTGTCTGTCGACACCATGCCATCTATCGCCACGCCTCTCAGCGGGCTTGTCTGTCAACAGCACAGAGGGGCCATGTTGATGTGCTGTCTGCGCTGTCTTGCCGACCCCTATGTCATTGTCACAACAATTAAACGTATTTCGGACAAAGGATAGCGCTGCCTACCTACCTGCGTCAGTCCTCACGCTATTAGTAAACAGACTTTTCACAATACTGCTGTTACAGTGTTTGCATTAGGACATGGTCAATAATTACTTGTTGAGTATAGCATACAGGCAACTGATAGCAACTGTTTTCACTGAAGAATTCTTTCTATTTACTGTATGCTGTCGATCATCTGAGTGTGTGCTCCCTCATCTTAGAAGGGAAGCAATAATAAGATTTAGCAGGCTTTCTTATACAACATGGCCTTATTCTCCATTCCTGATATTCTCATTGACTCAAACATAGGCGACTGTTAGCTGAACTTAGTTTGAACGTTATCTGATGAAATATTCATAGTGGTTGATAGAATGTTTTTTTTTGTCAGCACTGGTTTGGTCTGACTCTTTTCTCTTTCCTGTGGCAGTACGGTAACTCCCCCTGAAGCACACATTAACCTGGCATCTGCATCTGCATCTCCCACAGGAACAGACTCACTCCACCGTGCTAATCACCAGGGATCTGAAACCTCTGTCATTTTAAAATTCTCTCGCTCCATCTTCTCTCTCTCTCTCTCTCTTTCTCTGTGTGTCAGACAGTGCAGGTCTGCTAAATATAACTCTCTTTATTTACATCTCCTGCCCGTTCCCATTTCCTGTCCTCTTGAACTGAAATCTCAGCTTAGTTTCAGGAAGTTTAGACAACATGGATGACAGTTCAGTTGTCTGGGAGATGTCTTCCTTTAGAGGAAGTATTATTAGTAAAAGCTTAGCTAGTTGATGATCAGAATGTCTAACAGAAGAAAGTAAGTACAGGGGCCTGTTGTTCTGTACTAAACATGGTTTGCTTTGCACCAATGCAACGTCTGATGAAAAGGGGATTGAAGCCAAAAGTAACAATATTTACTAGGGATGTAACATTCACCAATAGGCATCAGCCCCAGTTCAAACCGATCCAACGGTCAGAAAACCGATTCAAACATTACTAATCGCAGGTTCACATTTGTTTTGTTGCTCATATTACTTTCTACCTTCCGAAAATACGTCATCTTTTATGACAACTGATGTGTCCTCTCCTTCAGTGTCGATAGAACTAAGCATGTAACTGTGTTGACAATGGTTGCCAATGCCATTGATCTAGACTACAAGTAATGCTGAACTACTCCAGGCAATATCAGTAGCCTAGTCAAACTGCGCTCTGTGCGCAGGTTCACGCGCTGACCAACGATAGGTAAGCCTATTCCTGATCTGATCTGGTGTCACCTACAGCATTCAAATGTTTGTAAAATGGCATCAAATCAAATTATATTTGTCACATGCACCGAATACAACAGGTGTAGACCTTACCGTGAAATGCTTACTTACAAGGCCTTAACCAACAATGCAGTTCAAGAAATAGAGTTAAGAAAAGTAAAAAATAAAATAAAAAGTAACACAATAAAATGACATAACATTAATAAGGCTATATACAGGGGGTACCGGTACCGATGTGTGCGGGGGTTATTTGAGGTAATTTGTACATGTAGGTAGGGGTAAAGTGACTGACTATGCATGCACATTATTAAGCTTTATTAGTTGAGTGACAACCAATGTAATTTGCTAGGTAATTGTTATCAAATGCGCTGTTGAAAATGGTGTTTTACCGCAATAAAAGAAGCCTAAGCTACCACTGGAGACACATCTCTCTAATCAAACTGAATCGCAAAATGCATGGTTCCTGTATTGTATCGGAGTCCATGTATCTACGTAGATACAGTGGGGAGAACAAGTATTTGATACACTGCCGATTTTGCAGGTTTTCCTACTTACAAAGCATGTAGAGGTCTGTAATTTTTATCATAGGTACACTTCAACTGTGAGAGACAAAATCCAGAAAATCACATCTTATGATTTTTAAATAATTAATTTGCATTTTATTGCATGACATAAGTATTTGATCACCTACCAACCAGTAAGAATTCCGGCTCTCACAGACCTGTTAGTTTTTCTTTAAGAAGCCCTCCTGTTCTCCACTCATTACCTGTATTAACTGCACCTGTTTGAACTCGTTACCTGTATAAAAGACACCTGTCCACACACTCAATCAAACAGGCTCCAACCTATCCACAATGGCCAAGGCCAGAGAGCTGTGTAAGGACATCAGGGATAAAATTGTAGACCTGCACAAGGCTGGGATGGGCTACAGGACAATAGGCAAGCAGCTTGGTGAGAAGGCAACAACTGTTGGCACAATTATTAGAAAATGGAAGAAGTTCAAGATGACGGTCAATCTCCCTCGGTCTGGGGCACCATGCAAGATCTCACCTCGTGGGGCATCAATGATCATGAGGAAGGTGAGGGATCAGCCCAGAACTACACGGCAGGACCTGGTCAATGACCTGAAGAGAGCTGGGACCACAGTCTCAAAGAAAACCATTAGTAACACACTACGCCGTCATGGACTAAAATCCTGCAGCGCACGCAAGGTCCCCCTGCTCAAGCCAGCGCATGTCCAGGCCCGTCTGAAGTTTGCCAATGACCATCTGGATGATCCAGAGGAGGAATGGGAGAAGGTCATGTGGTCTGATGAGACAAAAATATAGCTTTTAGGTCTTAACTCCACTCGCCGTGTTTGGAGGAAGAAGAAGGATGAGTACAACCCCAAGAACACCATCCCAACCGTGAAGCATGGAGGTGGAAACATCATTCTTTGGGGATGCTTTTCTGCAAAGGGGACAGGACGACTGCACCGTATTGAGGGGAGGATGGATGGGGCCATGTATCGCAAGATCTTGGCCAACAACCTCCTTCCCTCAGTAAGAGCATTGAAGATGGGTCGTGGCTGGGTCTTCCAGCATGACAACGACCCGAAACACACAGCCAGGGCAACTAAGGAGTGGCTCCGTAAGAAGCATCTCAAGGTCCTGGAGTGGCCTAGCCAGTCTCCAGACCTGAACCCAATAGAAAATCTTTGGAGGGAGCTGAAAGTCCGTATTGCCCAGCAACAGCCCCGAAACCTGAAGGATCTGGAGAAGGTCTGTATGGAGGAGTGGGCCAAAATCCCTGCTGCAGTGTGTGCAAACCTGGTCAAGAACTACAGGAAACGTATGATCTCTGTAATTGCAAACAAAGGTTTCTGTACCAAATATTAAGTTCTGCTTTTCTGATGTATCAAATAATTATGTCATGCAATAAAATGCAAATTAATTACTTAAAAATCATACAATGTGATTTTCTGGATTTTTGTTTTAGATTCCGTCACTCACAGTTGAAGAGTACCTATGATAAAAATTACAGACTTGTACATGCTTTGTAAGTGGGAAAACCTGCAAAATCGGCAGTGTATCAAATACTTGTTCTCCCCACTGTATGTATCAAATCGTCTTGAAAGGGAAAGATACACATCCCTAATATTTACTCTTTTATCCTTGTTATGTAATCTAATCATTCTCCTAATGTTTATTGTGCCTTTTGTTCTAACGCCTATCTTTTAGTCTCTCAGAAAAATGTCAAATGCAAACTTTGATGTACAGTTTGTATGTTCACACAGCCTATTTTGAATGGTTTTGCTTTGAAAGCAATGATGTATATTAACAGCATTGTTTGAAAGGTGGTAAACTGTGATTTTATGCATATACTTTGTTAAGGGGATAATTTCTTAGGGATGACCGAGAGATACAAAGGCATTGCAGCTAAAGCGGGTTACCTTTCCATTCCATGCAATACATAAACCTGGCCACTAGAGGCTCTCATGTTCCAGCCAATATCAGCAAAGACTCACCACGTCAATCAATCACCTAAAAAACATCTGTCCATAAATAAGAAGAATGTAAAGGAGATCCAAAATACCTGCCAGTATGACATTTCTACTGCCGCGGGGAGAGACAGACCAGCCTGACCTGAAACAAGCCACCTGAACCACCCCACAGCATCAATGACACAGCCAGCTAGAGCCAAGAGGAGATTGATAATGTCACATCACAGTAGGAGGAAGCAGAGCGGGCTTTATACAGTCACTCAGAGCAGAGCACAAACACTCACAGCTACATTAAGAAAACGGATGGATGGCATTGACCACCAGTCTCAGCAAGACCCAGGACTGCTGTGTGGGAATTACAGAAAGAGAGAGAGGCTTAATTTAACATTAGATTAGAGGACCAGTAGAGAGGAAATAGTGTCATTCTGGAATCAATTTACTCTCTTTAATGAATTCTCTGAGACAGATTCACTGTTTATTCCAAATGATCTACAAATTGGTATGTTTCCAAAGGGATATTTTATGTATGCATAAAGATCAAACACAAAATTGCCAAGTGTCAAATGTATCGCAAATTCATTAAATGTGGGAGAGTGCAGTTTTTATACAGCAGGGACCAGAATGTTAACTGTTTCTCTCTTCCAATATATTTGGGTCTGAGTCCCAAATTGCACAAATTGCACCCTATTCCATTTGGGACTCTCCCAGGGAGACCGGTCCAGCCAGGGGCTTCATCCCAAATTACACCCTTTTCCCTATATAGTACACTACTTTTGACCAGATCCCTATGGGTCCTGGTCAAAAGTAATCAAATAGGGTGCTATTTGGAACGAAGCCTGGGTTTTTCCCTGAGGTGAGACCAGGTAGGCAGCAGTAATCCGTTGTGTCACACCGGCAAGTTCTCTTATCGACCCTGCCATGATAGCACCACAGCTCCGGTACTACACAACCACAGCGAGAAGAGAGGGCTACGTGAATACTGGCACATGGAAGTACCAGGTCGCCTAATGCATCGATTAAACAATGTGTTCAATGTACATCGAGGAAATACAGTTCCTGATTATATTTTGTTCACTATTTAAAATACAATGGCACATATAATGCAGCACACTGTACTCCACTCATTCTCTGTGTGTATTTGCTAATTTGACTCCATTTCACTCGATCTCATAAATAACCGTGTTTGGACTCGGTGGCACTGCAGGTTACTCACAGTCGGTTGTGGGAGTCTACAGGGCGGAAGGAAGAGCTCTCTCTCCCCTCTCATTCTCTCTCTCTCTATCCTCGCGCTCTCCTCTCACCACTCGTCTCCTCTGTACCTTGCTTATAAATTAGGCATGAGTAGGCTTTCAGGTTTGTATCCCCACGTCTTTTTGTCTGTGTTAAAGCCTTACAGGGAAGAGACTGGAACTACCGTAGCATCCATACTACCATATAAGGGGTAAATAGATAGATAGATAGATAGATAGATAGATAGATAGATAGATAGATAGATAGATAGATACTTTATTAAATAGTTGTATACCCGCACAATATAGGCCATAAGTCAGATTTGACTTTGTCTCCATCTGTTGGTTAAACTCAGAACGCCTGGATAGACATTTCTGTAGGTTTAAACAGAATTTTTTTTATCGTTTCAACGATCAGAAAAAAAACATTAAAATGACGTGAACTCAGATATGATCCAGCATATGACCACTAGGGGGCAATACAGTTCAACCTACCGCAGTCATGGCTTTACCAGATGGCCCTCACCTTGCTGCTGTCCCCACCCACTCAGCAACGATAGTAGTTATTGCTGTTTTAGGTTTCTTTCCTCCATGTTCTCAATTGTCAGTACATGGGACTTCATGTTCCACTTCTCATCAATGTGATGGCTCCGCGTGTTCATAGACGTCCAACAATCTGTTGTTATTGCCACGTGTGGTGTTCTAGAGCTCGCACTTTGTACTTGTAGAGCAATAATTGTACAATTTCCCCATCCAGGTTGTCTCGCTTTTGCAACATGGCATATTGTAGTCTGGTTCTAGATATGCCATCTGGGCAGTGAAGCCAACTGTTAACAACGACTTGTGGAGCGATTTATATCAGTGGCAAATTAAGATGCATAGGTCCTCCTACTAACATTAGTGGTGTTGCACTAGGTATTCATTTAATTATATAATGATGATGGGGATCTGTTAGTGTTAGTTTTGTGATAACTGCACTGTGGTTTGAATTTTGTACCATTAAACGTTAATGATCCCAATGTCGTTTAAACGTTCCCACCCCTACTAATTATACTTTAAAACTGATGAATTAGTCTTTTTTGCAGAAGGGTTGTAACAGATGGCTCAATGTTTCTCTCTCTTTCTGTCTCTCTTATGGTGCTGGACTGTGAGCTCTTTTCTATGCATATCCATCCGGGTCCTTTTGTGTCTGGGTCCTTTAGCTACATGCAGCCTACATGTACATCCTCCTGGCGGTTGCTCTGTTTTCACTTCAGCCCCTGTTCCTCCTTCCAGGAAGCAGCAGCAGCAGAGCTTCAAGCTTCATGGAGGGAGAGACCCCACAACTTCCAGGACAGCAGAGCACATAGCTTTTCCCTGTTTAGGGAGTCTAGCGTCTGTACCTCTGGTCTCTGTGATGACGCTCTGTCTGAGACTCACTTGGAACTGGCCGAGAGAGATATAGAGTAGATCACGGTTCCCCAACTGGCGGCCTGCGGCAATTTTTTTCATTGTCGGACATAAAATAGTGTGAAGTCAGCGCCAAGTGATTGTAGTTTTGGAAATCTGTTTACCCAGGCATACAGATTTGGGGGATACTGCATTGAATGACCTTAAGAAAAGCCACAACAAAGCAAACACAGTTAAGAATACAAACTGGGCTGTGCGTTGCTTCGAGGGCTGGCTGGCAGAGAAGAAAACAGTTGTTCACTTCAAAACTGTCACTAAGGAAGAGTTTAACATCCTTCTCCAACAGTTTTAAGGAAATGTACGAAATGGGAAGGGGGAGCATAAGTAGCTACCTGGCACTCCAGTTTCAACCGGTTTCCAAATGACCCACCCATTGGTCGCAGCTGGTGCCTTATGAAGGACACTGAATTTACCAACTCGAATCATATATTTCAAACAGCTAAGAAGACAAGGAAAAGATATCACAAACAGCCACCCTCCCGTCACCGATAAGGACATAGCCAAGCTCCAAAACTCCCAGGCTCTGAACCCCGGTACACCAAGGGGTCTGGCCCAGAAAGTGTGGTTAGACCTCCAGTTACATCTGGGTCGAAGAGGAAAAGAGGGGAACAGACAATTATGGTGCAAAGGTTTGCCGTCACTGACAGACTGAAAACGCTGGAGCAACATCCTGGTTGAAAAACAAAGCGAAACACTGCAGCACCATCAACACCCAGAAGGCTGAAGCAAGGCAGCAGAAGTAGTAGCACAGAATCTGACAGATAATTCAACCAGTGCACCATTCAGGGGAATGTACAGATACAGTCGTGGCCAAAAGTTTTGAGAATGACACAAGTATTGGTCTCCACAAAGTTTGCTGCCTCAGTGTTGATGATGGCAATTTGCATATACTCCAGAATGTCATGAAGAGTGATCAGATGAATTGCAATTAATTGCAAAGTCCCTCTTTGCCATGAAAATGAACTTAATCCCCCCAAAACATTTCCACTGCATTTCAGCCCTGCCACAAAAGGACCAGCTCCCATCATGTCAGTGATTGTCTCGTTAACACAGGTGAGAGTGTTGACGAGGACAAGGCTGGAGATCACTCTGTCATGCTGATTGAGTCAGAATAACAGACTGGAAGCTTTAAAAGGAGGATGGTGCTTGAAATCATTGTTCTTCCTCTGTCAACCATGGTTACCTGCAAGAAAACACGTGCCGTCATCATTGCTTTGCACAAAAAGGGCTTCACAGGCAAGGATATTGCTGCTAGTAAGATCGCACCTAAATCAACCATTTATCGGATCATCAAGAACTTCAAGGAGAGAGGTTCAATTGTTGTGAAGAAGGCGTCAGGGCGCCCAAGAAAGTCCAGCAAGCGGCAGGACCATTGATTCAGCTGCGGGATCGGGGCACCACCAGTGCAGAGCTTGCTCAGGAATGGCAGCAGGCAGGTGTGAGTGCATCTGCACGCACAGTGAGGCGAAGACTTTTGGAGGATGGCCTGGTGTCAAGAAGGGCAGCAAAGAAGCCACTTCTCTCCAGGAAAAACACCAGGGACAGACTGATATTCTGAAAAGGTACAGGGATTGGACTGCTGAGGACTGGGGTAAAGTCATTTTCTCTGATGAATCCCCTTTCCGATTGTTTGGGCCAACCTGGAAAACACCAGGTTGGCGCTACCATCAGTCCTGTGTCATGCCAACAGTAAAGCATCCTGAAACCATTCATGTGTGGGGTTGCTTCTCAGCCAAGGGAGTGGGCTCACTCACAATTTTGCCTAAGAACACAGCCATGAATAAAGAATGGTCCCAACACATCCTCCGAGAGCAACTTCTCCCAACCATCCAAGAACAGTTTGGTGACGACCAATGCCTTTTCCAGCATGATGGAGCACCTTGCCATAAGGCAAAAGTGATAACTAAGTGGCTCGGGGAACAAAACATTGACATTTTGGGTCCATGGCCAGGAAACTCCCCAGACCTTAATCCCATTGAGAACTTGTGGTCGATCCTCAAGAGGCGGGTGGACAAACAAAAACCCACAACTTCTGACAAACTCCAAGCATTGATTATGCAAGAATGGCCTGCCATCAGTCAGGATGTGGCCCAGAAGTTAATTGACAGCATGCCAGGGTGGATTGCAGAACTCTTGAAAAAGAAGGGTCAACACTGCAAATATTGACTCTTTGCATAAACTGTATTTCATTGTCAATGAAAGCCTTTGACACTTATGGAATACTTGTAATTATACTTCAGTGTACCATAGTAACTACTGACATAAAGAGCTAAGAACACTGAAGCAGCAAACTTTGTGGAGAACAATACTTGTGTCATTCTCAAACCTTTTGGCCACGACTGTACATGTGACATACAATAAGTAGCTATAGCTATGTCAGCTGTGTTGGATAACAAAGATAATGTATGGTTTCATTAAGACCAGCTCAAACGAATGTCGTGGATTGTCTTTATTTTGTCCTGGCGAGACAGCACATTTTCTCTGCCAGGCAAAATCGCGCATAATTAGCTCATTGTCACTAGAAAACAGTTACTTTGCTGTTATTGTCCCGGATGCTGTTATTGTCCCGGATACTGTTATTGTCCCGGATACTGTTATTGTCCCGGATACTGTTATTGTCCCGGATACTGGTTTGCAAATGTAATTACATGTATGATTGTGCTTTGGCTATTTCGGGTCTCGTCTCGTGTATTTATTCAAGGTACTCCTAGCTGTTTTGTTTGGGTTTCAACCCTGTGTTTTGTATACGTGTTTGTTTTGGGCTTCATCCCCGTGCCGTCTCCCGATCTTCTATACGACGTGACAGTTATTCTGACTGTAAGTTAGCCGTAGTCGGCTAGCTAGCAAGCAAGGGATAAGAATGTCGCCAGCCAGTATGGCAATGGAACAAAAAGACTGAACGACTGGGTTGCGTCCATAGATACAGAACAAAAAGACTGAACGAATGGGTTGCGTCCATAGATACAGAACAAAAAGACTGAATGAATGGGTCGCGTCCATAGATACAGAACAAAAAGACTGAACGACTGGGTCGCGTCTCTGGCAACCGAACCGATAGAACAAACGATCAGCCGGCTTGGGTATCAACCCTAGATTTGTGTCAGGACTATATCTTATGGAAGGATGAAATGGTATGAATAAATTCATAGAAATAAATGTTTTAATGAAAATATGTCAACCATTACTTGAATATGTTGGTAACCCCTTGCATAAAAGTGATAAAGCACTCGAAGCCGGTGTTTGTTGGATATATTGGCACAGGTGTTGTTAGGTCGAAAACGAAACATCGGCTTCTCAGGCATTATCACTAAAGTATGTCTGTTAGCTAGCTAGCCAGACAGATTTAGGAAAATTATTCCATACATTTTGAATTGTCAATATGCCAACATTCCATTCAAACAATGCAGTCAAGCCACAGCCGTACACTGGCTGAAGTCAGTTGATGATAGGACTAGTTGTAAATGCAACAAGTGCCGCTATTGTATCATATAATAGCATTCACAGTTTTCAAAGAACTCAAATATTGACATTTATGGTCTGTTTACATATATTTTAGAGGCTATTTATACAGAAAAGTTGTATAAAAGCCGTATAAACTGTAGTTATAATTATGACAATATTTTAGGTTGACAATTCTATTACACAATTTCTGATATATCACATGCCTTACTTTTATTTTCCAGCATAAGTAAAATCAGTATTATAAACTGGGTGGTTCGAGCCCTGAATGCTGATTGGCTGACAGCCGTGCTATATCAGACTGTATATCACGAGTATGACAAAACATGTATTTTTACTGCTCTAATTACGTTGGTAACCAGTTTATAATAGCAATAAGGCACCTTGGGGGTTTGTGGTATATGGTAGGACTTAGGAGGCACGAGGGGGATTTTCTTCCTGACCATTTTCACATTGAGGGTTTATGACATAGCCCCTCTAGTAATTTAATAGGATCTCTATGATCTAGAGTCCAGCCTCAGTGTGAATGAAGCCGAACAGTGTCTTTATTGAGCAGAACAATTTCACTCCTTTAAATTGAAGTAAACCGTTCTAGCATGTGTAGTCTTGGAAACCCAAACCTAGTAGCAATGTCAGATTCTCTTGGATATTTTTAAAGGGACGGTCCTCTTCAGACAGACAACTCTTCCAACAAATCACGAATTTGTGTATGCTGGAACTTCTACAGACATGTAAACTGGAGCATTGGTACATTGGGTTGTAACCTGTCTGTCTAGATAGACTACAACGTGTGGATGAATCCTTACTTCACAAAATGCTACACTCATAAAGAATGAAATATACCAGAACATGTATATCCCTGTGTTGCATTGGTAATCCATCTGGAACTGAACATAAACACCATGGTGATTGAGAAAGACCAGAAGTCCTATTATACTGTGCATTTTACAACATGTACTGACAATACAATACCAATGCATTTCTATTAAACCCATTTAGACACAAACAGCCACCACTGACCCTACCTAACCTGGACCAGTATTTCATTGCATTCATAAACTGTGAGTGAGACAGATGACCCCGGTCCATAAGTGTGGATTGCGAGGGAATTACCACTGGGACCTGAGAGGGGAGGGGCACGTAAGCAGCCCAGCCCACGGAGTGTATATAGCAGCTGTAATGTGGCTGGGCTGCTGTGCTGTGGAGTGCATATAGCAGCTGTAATGTGGCGTGCTATGCTGATCTGGACTGAATGGGGAGAGGGAGATAATGGCCCTGATAAGTGGCTTAGTGTGGATTGTTGAGAGAGAGAGAGAGAGAGAGAGAGAGAGAGAGAGAGAGAGAGAGAGACTTTTGACATCTCTTTTATTACACTCTAATCCATCAAAATGACATACTCCTTATACACATTACTTCATCAATTCACTCATAAATTATCTTTAAAATGTGCCTTTAAAACACATCTTTTACACCATTACATTAAATCCTCCCTCTTCATTGGGTTGACATACAATATTTCCAACACCCCAAAAATAGAAGAAAGATTCAGTATCCTTCACCAATTCATAATATTTATACTCCATAACCAGCCTACTTTTTAACGGATCAGCATCACTATTAAACTGCATTTTTCTCTTTCTTGTCAACCAAATTGCCATTTTTGCCATACCAAATAAAACATTTATCAAAACAATTTTGCTTTTATTCAAGGTGCTATATTTTGGTCCAAAAATAAAAAAACTATTTTTAAAAATAAAACCAAAATTATGGCTCAAATCATTTAACACACTAAGAATTTCTAATAGCCTTGAACACCCAATAAATATATGAAAGACTGTTTCTGGTAGACCACAAAATAGACACTCTTCTCCTTGCAAAGGATTTAAGTGAACTTTATGACAGTTTGTTGCTATACTCCAATGAGAGATCCTCCATTGCAAATCTCCACTTCTTTTCTCAATTGGTTTCTTGTACAATGTCCTCCAACATCCTTTTGGAGAGGCCCCTGATTCAACAAAATTTGTCCATTTGGTCTCTGGGAGATCTTGCAGTGCTCTTATATTAAAATATTTTACACAAACAAGATAAAGTGACTTCTTAGATATAGTGTCAAATTGACCAATCTCAGGTGTTGTAAAAGTAAGAAGTCTCCCCTCCTCCTCCTGCCACTCTCCTACATTTACACCCACCCTGATGTTGGGGAAAACAGTTTCAACCATTTCAGCTTGCAATGGTATTACCGTAAAAGACTCCTGTATCTCAGTTAATAACTTTTCAACATTCCTAACCGAGTAAATACCAATCTTCATGGCCAATTTTTCTGCAGAAATCCATGTGTCCCTTGACCGAAGATGACCGATTTTACATATTCCTGCTTTAACCAAGCTTGCGCAGACACCTTTAGATTTTAACATCACATTAGATAAAAGAGGATTAAAAATCAAAGGTTCTTCAAGAACCCACTCATGATTTTCTTCAGATAGCTCTCTTTTAACAATAAATATTTGCCAAGCATTTAAAACTGATGCGTAAAAAGCAGAGTCCATTAACATCCACTTCCTTCAAATTCATTAAGAATAAGTGTCTATCCAAGTTCATCCGCCCTACTCTTCTTAGTAAAGCACAAGCTATTTGTGTCCAGTTTTGAGACTGATTATATAGGAGTCTTTGTGCAGTCTGCAGTCTAAAACCAGCTACCTTGGACTTAATGTCTATAAGGCCTTGACCTCCTTCATTCAACTGCAGATACAGTACTGATTCTCTTAACCAGTGTTGTCCATTCCAGAAAAAATTTACCATCACTCTTTGAATTTCCCTGATTAGTTCATCTGGTGGGTTTAACACAATTACTTTATGCCATAATAATGAGGCTGCAAGATTGTTTATGACTAGCACTCTCCCTCTATATGATAATTGAGGTAAAATCCTATTCCATTTTGATAATCTATTACAAATTTTATCTTTAACACCTTCCCAGTTTTTTCTTTGATATACTTCTGAACCTAAAAAAAAATGCCTAAAAACTTTAATCCCTCTTTTTCCCACTTTACATTTCCAGGGATAACAGGTTTTGCATTGACATGTCCACATTTATCTTTTTCATTGCACCAAAATGCTTCCGTTTTACTCCAGTTCAGTCTTGCAGATGATGCTCTCTCATATAAAGAGATACTGTAAGTAACCACATCAATATCTCTTTGATCTTTCACAATTAAAGCATAGGCTGTTAACTTAAACACATTGCAGTTACCTTCAACCTTTAGACCAGACAGTTCTTTTCTTAAAATACATAGGAGTGGTTCCACTGCTAAAGCGTATAACTGACCAGACAATGGACATCCTTGTCTTATACCCTTAAGCAACCTTATTGGTTTACTTAACACACCACCTATTTTTAAAATACAAGAGGCATTCATATATAAGAGTTTGATCCAGGAAATAAAACCCTCTCCAAACCCAAAAACACTCATTGTTTCATACAGAAAACCATGATCCACTCTATCGAATGCTTTCTCCTGATCCAAGAACAGAAAGCCAACATTTTCTTCATATAATTTAGAGTAATCTAAAATGTCTCTGATCATAAAGATGTTGTCATATATGGTTCTTTCTGGAATGCAGTAGGATTGATCTTGATGTATTACATCTCCTAATACAGTTTTCAGCCTATTTGCCAACACTTTAGCTATTAGCTTATAGTCAGTTGTTAAAATTGACACCGGCCTCCAGTTTTTTAGATCACTCAAGTCACCTTTTTTTGGTAAAAGTGTTAATACTGCCCGATGGCAACTTGTGGGAAGGCGCTTTTCTTTAAAACACTCTTGGATCACCTCATAAAAGTCTCTTCCAATGTATTTCCACACAGCTTTAAAAAAGTCCACTGATAGTCCATCAATTCCAGGTGCTCTACCCAGGTTCATCTGTTTAACGACATCATTTAACTCCTCGAATGATACAGAACTGTCCAGAATCTCACTCTGTGTTTTCGTGATAGAAGGCAGCTGCTGCAGTGTCTGTGACACGCATTCAGAATCCGTTTCTTCTTTTCTATACAAGTTTGAATAAAAGTCCACAGCAATCTTTCTCATTTCTCTTGCATCAAAAGTCTTTCGTCCATCAGGTTTTGTCAAACAATACATTTCATTTTGTTGTTTTGACACTTTTTCTAAATTAAAAAAATATTCAGTGGGAGCATCTATCTCATGTACAGACATAAAACGAGATCTTATCAGGGCACCTTTTGCCCGCACTTGCAACAAATCTTCTAGATCACGTTTCTTTTCACCCAATATGCCAGCTGAAGATGAATTAGATTTCTGAATCATACCAGATGTGATGTTTACAATCTCTTGTTCTATTTCAGACATTTTTTGTTTTATTTTTCTTGTTGAAAAACAAGTATACTGCTGACAAAATATTTTTATTTGTGTCTTTCCTATTTCCCACCATTGTATCAAATTATCAAATTCATTTTTCTTAGAACCCCATTCTTTCCAAAACATTTCAAATTTCTCTATGAACTCTTTTTCTTTCAACAATGCAACATTAAATTTCCAATATGGACTTTTAGATTTAGCTTGTGTCAGAATAATATTCACTGTAATAAAATTGTGATCTGATAGACAACATGGAAAAATATCACACCCCATTATTCTATTATTTTCAGCACCCTTGACATAAAACCTGTCGAGTCTTGCTACCCTTATCATTCCCTGCGAAACTTTTGTCCATGTATATTGCTTCATCTCTTTATTCCGGTCTCTCCATACATCTACCCAATCATTCTGCACTATAATACTTTTTAAAACAGCTACTGATACAGGATGTGGTTCCTCATTATTCCTATCTAAAAGAAAATTAAGAGTACAATTCCAATCCCCCCCAATGATTAGCATACCATCTACAGTATAACTTTTTAAAAACTCTCCTAATTTCCTAAACATAATGATTTTATCTGACCCTTTATTTGGAGCATAAATATTTATAAAAACGAATATCTGGTTTTCAATTTTAGCTTTCACCATCAAAATACGTCCTCTCTCTATTTCTATTTCTGATAAAATATTAACAGAGGTGAGTTGAAAATAAAATCGCTACACCTGAACTGACATTTGTGCCATGGCTTAAACAAATATTTCCTTTCCACCACAAATTTAACTCCAATTCATTTTTAATATCACTATGAGTTTCTTGTAAAAATATTACTTCTGAATCTTTAAGCCTAAGAAACTCAGAGAGCAAAACTCTTTTTCCTCCTTCCCTCAGCCCATTCACGTTTAATGATCCTAGTCTAAGAATCTGCATTGCTGGGGAGAGGGAAAAAAACAACAAATGACAAAAACACAAAACGAAAGTTAGGATAGATCCCACACCCATGTGCTTTATTTTTTCCATTTTGACAGTTTTACGTTATCTTTATGAGTTTTACGTACATTTGTTAGAAACTTTTTCAGCCGAAAACGTTTCTGTTTTGAAATGACCTCATAGCCCACCGTCCTCTGAGCCAACGCCACTGATTTGATAAACTTCTTAACATCGGGGAAAATTTTTGCCACATCAACCTTTTTCCCTTTAGTCAAATCCAGAAACTCATTTAACTCTTCGACAGAATAAACATCCTCCAAAGACTGACTACAATCAATCTCAGAGAATTCCGAACAATTGTCACAATCGTCCCCTTCTTCTTCACTGCTTTCACTCTCCATAAGCACGTTATTCTGTAATCCGCTAACACTCGCATCCTCATCATCGTGAACGCCTTCCTTATCTTCATCAGCAACAACTTCCTCCATCACAACAATCGGGCCCACAGCATTATCACCAGCTCGTATAGTTGAAATAAACTCACTCACCTCTGACTTTGAACTTGGATCTAGAGCACTCTTCTCCGGTACCAGAGAACCAGTTTGAGGAATAACGCTGGGTTCTCCTGCCGAATCCGTATCCTCTGAATCCTTATCGTTAACCCCGTTTATCTTTTGTTTTTTTTCTGGAATGCTCACCTCCTTTACACCAATTGGCCGTTTTTCTTTGTCTTGACTTTTGTTTTTTTCGCTTTGAGCGTTTTGCTTATCATTATTTCCCTCGTTCTTTTCATTTTCTGATTGTTTCTTATGCGGGCACGTGAACTTCTTATGTCCTAAATCCCCGCATTCAAAACAACGCAAACTTTCTGTCGTTGCATAAATCATATAGGAGCTGTCCCCTTGCTGAATACGAAACGATATGTCCAATTCCTTAGATTGCGCATTTAAAAACATGAATACTTGTCTTCGAAAGGACAACACATGTTTTAATGCTGGGTTTTTACACCCGAACGGCAACATTTTAATGGATCCAGCAAACTTTCCAAAGCGACTCAGTTCTTTTGTAATTTGCTCATTTGTAATAAATGTCGGTGTTTTTGAAATGGTAACCCTGGTAGCCGGTGCGCGTAAAGGTATTACTTGCACCAGGGAATCAGCAATAACAATTCCTTTTTCCACAAGGCTGTTTACCAATTTTCCATCTTTCAGAAACACCACCACCGCCTTGTTCATTCTGGACGCCGATACTATATTTTCGTGCCCTACAACCTCGCCCATTGCTAAAAGTACATCTTCTACGGTAATTGCTTGATCCGAGAACACTTTGCACCCATTTTTGATAGTTATCCCCGGCGCTCCCTCGCCGGAGAGAGACGCCATGGCCTTAGTCAAAATACTTCCTCACACCAGATTTTTCTTAAACTAACCTATATAATAAACCAAAAATTGTGCATAAATAAAACCCAACAACAAAAAAAAAAACTTAAATAAAACCCAGAAAAAGATTTTAAACTTGAAATCAAATTCAAACGTGCCGCTCTCACACCCCACGCCACACTTCCGCTCCCAGCATATGAGAGAGAGAGAGAGAGAGAGAGAGAGAGAGAGAGAGAGAGAGAGAGAGAGAGAGAGAGAGAGAGAGAGAGAGAGAGAGAGAGAGAGAGAGAGAGAGAGAGAGAGAGAGAGAGAGAGAGAGAGAGAGAGAGAGAGAGAGAGAGAGAGAGAGAGAGAGAGAGAGAGAGAGAGAGAGAGAGAGAGAGAGAGAGAGAGAGAGAGAGAGAGAGAGAGAGAGGAGAGAGAGAGAGAGAGAGAGAGAGAGAGAGAGAGAGAGGAGAGAGAGAGAGAGAGAGAGAGAGAGAGAGAGAGATTCTAGCCAGCTCAACATGGGGTCCTTACGATGGCGCCTGTCTACACTTGAGAAAGGAGGGCTGTGTCTTGCTGAGATAAGCTAGACTGAGTACAAACATACACTTATGCACACAAACTCAGTTTGTTAATGTGGGGCGTGGGGATTTATGCTGAATCGCTGAGTTGTATGATGGCTCTCACCATGATGGGCTAAGGTGTGTCTCCACTATGGCCAGATCTTGAATCAGCTTCAATCAGCCAGTCCATATCACTGCACTCAGTCTCTGGCTCATACTAACAGCCCTTCCTACACTTGGAATGAAAACTCGCAAGTTATCCAGAGTGGAAAGAGTATGGAAGGTATGTTTGGGCCTCTATACGTGTGAATATTTCCTTGGTGTGAATTCATTACTTTGAAAACTTTTGATGTTGCTAGATTTTTATTTGACTGATGTATAGATCTTTGTAGATGTATATTTATGGATTTGGGAACATATTGTTGGCCTGATTTTTGTATTAGCTTGATGTATTATCAAGTTTGTTAGTATATTAGTAGAAGTGTGGGTGTTATGGCTTGCTATTAACTGTTTCAGATAGTTCAGACAGTTTCCAGCGTGATCTATCCTTGGCCCCTAGTCAAACCTTTTGAGGTGTTTGTTGTCACATTCTAACTTTGAAGAAATGGGGCTTTACAACAAATTAGTTTTTGGTACATTTCTCTATCTTTCATTGCACATAAAATAAATGATGAAATGTAAACAAATTTTGCTGCACATTCCAGGAACGAGATGCATAGTAATGGAAAAAGTCAAGGTAATAGGAGCTGGGAATTTACTGTTGTAACAAAACAGCTAGGCTTACATAAAAGGAGTCTGACGTTAGGCAATATGCGGTCCAAATAACTCTTTTCAGCTTGAAAAGAAAAACAGTATAAAGAAAACCTTTAACTGATGTTTACCAATGCAACAAATCGTTTTTATTTGAGGAATATTCTGCCATATACCGGTAGGCTAGAAAGGACAAAGTTGTTATGCCCCAAATAAAGGACACTTGCACCGAAGGATCCAATCAGTTAGTAGTAATGTAAAATGTATCATAATAGACTAGTTTGGTTAAAAAGATGGACAAAGTGCTGTTTTTTAGACCGATTTGCCTCATGATTTGTCAACTCGTGCACAACTCTGTCCTTCACATCGGAGTGATGCTGCAGACTCTTTGCGTGTCTTGACCAATCAGATTCACTGAAATCACAGGTCTTGCGGGTCAGGCACAACGCACATAAACTGTCAGATCTTTGTCTAACGTCAACTCCGTCAGAGTGCTGAAAGTGATAGACTGGTTGTTTTTATTGGGGATTTTCAAATGAATAATTTTCCATATTTTACAAATGTTTGTGTTGAACTTTTATTTGTAGAGGCAAAAAATGTCTGTCAAGTCCGTCACACAAAATTCTGAAAAGATTCTGCAACATATGCTTAAACAATTGAAGTACGCTGAATAAAAATATAAATGCAACATGAAACAGTTTCAAAGATTTTACTGAGTTACAGTTCAGATAAGGAAATCAGTCAATTGAAATAAATTCATTAGGCCCTAATCTTTTTCACATGACTGGGAAGTAATTTTGTTAAGTTACAGCCTTATTCTAAAATGTATTAAATTGTTTTGCAATCTACACACAATACCCCATAATGAAAAGCAAAAACAGGTTTTTAGAAATGTTTGCACATTTATTAAAAACAATAAACAGATACCTTAACTCAGTACTTTGTTGAATCACATTAGGCAGCAATTACAGCCTTGAGTCTTCTTGTGTATGACGCCACAAGCTTGGCTCACCTGTATTTGGGGAGTTTCTCCCATTCTTCTCTGCAGATCCTCTGAAACTCTGTCAGGTTGGATGGGGAGCGTTGCTGCACAGCTATTTTCAGGTCTCTCTTCGATCGGGTTCAAAACCAGGCTCTGGCTGGGCCACTCAAGGACATTCGGAGACTTATCCCGAAGCCACTCCTTTGTTGTCTTGGCTGTATGCTTAGTGTCGTTGTCCTGTTGGTTGGTGAACCTTCGCCCCCAGTCTGAAGTCTTGAGCATTCTGGAGCAGGTTTTCATCAAGGATCTCTCTGTACTTTGCTCCGTTCATCTTTCCCTTGATCCTGACAAGTCTCCCAGTCCCTGCCACTGAAAAACATCCCCACAGCATGATGCTGCCACCACCATGCTTCACCGTAGGGATGGTGCCAGGTTTCCTCCAGCTGTGACGCTTGGCATTCAGGCCAAAGAGTTCAATCTTGGTTTCATCAGACCAGATAATCTTGTTTCTCATGGTCTCAGAGTCCGTTAGTTGCCTTTTGGCAAAATCCAAGCGGCTTCAGTCTGGCCGCTCTCTCTCTCTCTCTCTCTGGCCGCTCTCATAAAGGCCTGATTGTTGCTATAGGTAACCTAACGTAGCAGGTGTAAAAGAAACGCCTTAAACTACAATAGATACACTACATACTGGTCTTGACGAGAAAAAAAATGTCAGGGAAGGTTCTCTTCTGCACTGTTCAACCAATCCAGTAATGTTGAAGAGGAGTTAAGATGGAGTGTCGCCTGGTTAACGTCCAAAAGCTGAAGTTGCGTCACAGGCTCTCTTTCCATTTCCCCTGAAAACCGGAACATTTTGGTTGTTGGGGACTCTGTACAGGATTATAGGAAACCCCCCTTCTTTAAAATATAATGCATATGAATAAGTACAAGATTGCTGCAGTTTGACAGGGTTTTTATCGTCCCCAAGGCCAGGAGTTTTTCCAGGAGTTTTTTAAAACCATGTGACCCATCACTCTGGGACCTGTGGTGCCGCTGGTGTTTGGGGATGTTTTAGTTTGGTCTGTAGAGAAGAGTAACATTATTACCAATTGAGAGAAGGAGAGAGAACTGAGGATGAAAGTGAGAAAGGCTTTCAAAACTTCAAACGCAGTTAGATAATGATAAAAAAAAAAAAAAAGATTATATCTGATTTAAATAACATAACATTCTTAGGCTACACAGTCGAATTGGCCTACACCGGATTCTCGTTTATGCCGTGCATATCCTAGGTTTGTTTCTATGGCCATCCTTATTCCTTCCTCTCCTTGAACAGTCATTACTGAGGACATTTTGTATGGATGTATTCCTCGACTCTGCCCCAAGATATGTTTTGCTTCCTTTCCCCGCACACAGGCGCAAACCAAGCTCGGTTCAATTGTGTCTTGAGATTGATGAAGAACTTTCTGCTCCTTCAGTCTTATCTGGATGCCGTCTTATTCCTGAAGTTCTGTACATTCTTCTAGCTTGATCCGAGATCTAGATTACCATGACAACTACTTGCCAATGAATCGCTTTCATTTTTAAAGGTCCTTTTGACTTTTTTGTTTTGACACTTTTGTAAGCAGTTGATGGGGAGGAATAAAGTTGACGAGGCCCATAAGTCTGTTTTATGTCACCATAACATAAGAGTCATGACGAAGAGGATCAGGGGTGGATTTAGTCCGTTGAACGTTGTAGATATTTTGCTAAATGTTAACCTGTGGATACAGATTTTAGCTGCGAGGTCTATCGCATAAATGTTGCAGGTAGAAATGTAAGGAAATAGAGCTGACCTGAAAGACAAACATGTCTGTTCTACACAGTACTTTCTATCTGATCATTTTGTAAAGCTTCACCCCGCTGAACAGGAATTCTTGGTGTTTTGCTTCTGAAATACTTATTCTTGTTATTTGGAGAACCTCTTCTTGTCTTTAACACACTCAACATAAAAGTCACAGTGATTTACTGCTGTTTCTTCTGTCATGATTTGTCATGAGTTTTTTAGGAGTTTGATTGCCTTCGATTTATTTGATTAACTGTTTTGTTTAATAGTCTGCCTGAAGACAAATTGATTTGGACCAAACCAGAAGTATTTATTGCTTAATTATTGCAGGAAGTAGCTAAGAGGTCCTTTTGGGAAATATTTTTAGTTTGTCACTAAACTATTCCACAAAAGTTGCTTTGATTAAATATTCATAAAAGAGATGGAAGAGATGGTACAACATCTGTCTGTCTACTCCTGGTTTTCCCAGCGCTAGATGAGGATATGAGAGAAGCATGAGATGAAGGAGACATCAGTGGAGTCATAACATAAGTAAACATGATGCAGGCTGGCTCCAAGCCTGTGTTGGTTTACCATGGGACTAGAGACCACACATGAGTAAGCAGAGCCCACTGTTTACAGTGTAAAGCAGCAATCATCAGACAAACACTTTTCACTCCACAACTGAACACATGCTTTGAAAAGTTCCTTTGTAACTAAAGGCACTCTGACATCAAACTCTTATTTAGGCCTACTGTACAAAAAGTCATGAAATTTGCCAAAAGATGAATGAGAGAAATGAAAATCTCCTTATTAAGATGACCATTGGATATTAACACTGCTGTGTGTGTGTCTGTGTGTGTGTGCCTGTCCCTGTGCTCACTGTGTGTGTGTCTGTGTGTGTGCCTGTCCCTGTGCTCACTGTGTGTGTCTGTGTGTGTGCCTGTCCCTGTGCTCACTATGTGTGTGTCTGTGCGTGTGCCTGTCCCTGTGCTCACTGTGTGTGTGCGTGCACACGTATATGAGTGTGTGTGTATAAGAGACATGAATGATTTCCCTGTGAAACGCCCCTCCTGGTAAATGAATGATTTCCCTGTGAAACGCCTCTCATGGTATAACGGAGATAATGAGCTTGATGGAGGAGCCCTAGACTTGTTAATTACCCATCTGTAATGGCTGGGCGATGAAAAATGACCTTATTCAGACTCTCTTTTCCAAACTTCTCTCTCCCTATCATTATTACATGACAGATGGAAGCGCATGTTTACAGAACTGAATGGACAACCTTGTAGAATACAGATGAACTATGCCGATAGTTCCCCATCTTGCTAGTTCAACCTTCTCTCTCAAACTTTATAGCCTCTGCCAAGGTGTCGAACAGAAGAGCTGTGGATGGGATAGAGGGCTGCTCAGTGCTAATATGCACATGGTAAATTGGAACAGAGAGGCAGCTCAGGCAGGTGTTGTGTGCTGCCAATTGGAAAGGGAAAGTGCACGGTGTGAAAAGCCAAACAGCAAGGGAAGGTCGATCGGGGCGGTCAGTGACGGCCAGCTGGAGTCATGCCAGAGGGCAAAGGGGACGTGACAGGCTATGGACTCTGGCTGGATTGGTCGGACAGCTGGCCTGGTCTGGTTACCGTGGGAACACGTTGTTCCTTCCAGCAGCCACAGTATGGGAACCTTGAGACCCCTCAGAACTACCTCATTGATCCAAAGAGTCTGCTTGAAGGCGCACAGTGTGTTACATGAGTGGACTGAAGTTGTGCAGTGAGTTGGCGAGTTCTTTATGCAGCGATTATTTTGGCCATGAGCACGAGTTCACACTCCCTCATGCAAACACACCATTAACATACAGGCCAATAGGTCTAATCTTTCCTTCGATGATAGCTCTTAACACTGTTTTAGTCACAGAAAGTGCATAGTGTTTTTGGACATAGTTTGTTCATAGTGGTTTTTGTCTGCAACCTGGATTGTATAAGACGGTTCCTTTGGACTGTGTTGTCAGTGGAGTGAGGACAACGGAGGATGGTGATCGTGACCAACTATCACACACACACACACACACCCCCTGCTCTGTCTGTCCCTTTAAAGACTCTGCACAGCTGGTCATTAGTGGCCACGGTGACATGCTTTTTTAATGTAACACCAGTCTAGACCGGTTTGTTTCACCCTATCAACATGGAGTCTACAGCTCAAACCTTATTGGCAAATAGGGGGCTGGTGTCGTTAGGCGGAGTGAGAGGCAGTTACGTAGGGTTTTAGACGGATGGTATTCGGTCAGATCATCTCACAGGAGTCATTGTTTACATTGGGTTAATATATGTCGAGATGATTGTATGTACTGTAGCTGTGAAGTGGAAACAATTCAAACCAGGGACACTTAATGTAATCTTGCTATTTATAGGATATTACTATAGTATGTCTTAGTTTCTACGTCAATAGTAAACACTGCCTGGGTAATGAGTCAGTGGTAATGTACAGTATCTTCACAATGTAAATTGAGATGTCATAGGGTTGTTTGAGTAAATGGTGCTGACCAACATATAGAGGTGTGGCTTCCCTTGGTGATCACTGGAGGGAGCTAGCGTGCAGGCTGGGGCAGCACTGTGGATTGACTGATCATTGACTGACATGATGGTCAACACAAAGTGAAGGTTCTAGTGCTAAGACCACTGTTATATTTGTGTCCTTGAATGGAGAGGAGAAAATGTATCGAAATGAATAATCTAATATTTTGCTTCAGATAGTCACTGCATGCTTAAATGCCTAATGGTATTTTCATTTTCAAACGGCTACAAAAGACTCCCCTGGCCCGTCATTGTTAGATTTCTCCAATTAAATGTGAATGTCTATTCTGTTGTTGCACCCCGTTGTGTGTGTGATCAGAGTTGGTTTATCTTTCAGCAGTGTTCCAGTGCCTCAGTGAATGACTAGAGAGCATTTATTAACAGAAGTGACAGAAAACAGGGTGGAGAGAGAGAGAGAGAGAGGGGGAGGTTTCAAGTCTCACACACACACCTAGGTAATTTGTCACTGTAGTATTCTGAATTACTCCCTAATTATGAGATGTGTTCATTTTTATCTATTTACCATTTAGTAAATTATTGATATCCTAAACTTTTTGAAATCGTGTATGATACAAATGGTGAGAATAGCTGTTTGGTTATGACAAGCTACATTTGATTGATTTTGCTGCCAGTGAAGCTGTCCATTTCATGTGGTGCTGAAATCTGCCAGTGACACTGTCCATTTGCTGTCTATTTCATGTGGTGCTGAAACCTGCCAGTGAAGCTGTCTATCATGTGGTTCTGAAATCTGCCAATGGAGCTGTCCACAGTTGGTTCTGGAAACTGCTGTCCATCACTGGTTACTGTTTATAAGTGGAGGTATCACATACGCACACATATAGCCTACAGACATTCTTCTAGTCATCTACTTTATATGAAACAGTGTACCAATATTGGTTTGTTCCTATTTCAAGCTCCCATCACTGAGCCAGGCTTATGTTCCCAGCTCTACTCTACTCTAGAGGGGTGAGTGTACCATTTCCCCACAGATGACTGGTGCAAGAGGGCAGTCGCTCTGCTGAGATTGGCTCTGACCTATACAGTAATAGGCTTTTCATGACCATGAGAAGAGCATCAGTTTAATACGAATAAGCAGGCATGCAATGTTTCAGAAATATTGTATTAAAATATGCAAATTGTGTGATTTCATTAAATATGTGCCTATTTGCATGTCACGCAAATACATTTTTTCTGGCAGATTTTTAGAATCAGCCTAAATATTTCATTTCTTTAAGAAACTCCAGGAACGGATTTATACATAGCAGATTGTGGATAAATATGCTTCTGAGGCTGAGAAAAATTAGCTGGCGTGTGGGAAGAGTCTGACTTTCGGGAAATGGCAGTTAAAGACAAGTACACTGAATTTAGACTGCAAACATCTATTTAGACCCAATCACCCTCTCTTCAAGGTAAGTTACTACATATAGTCCAGTTTGGAACATTCTCTATGAAATGGTCCTTTATGTGATTCAATGTAGTGAGCTTTGAAATTATGAATGTATGTCCATTTAAGAGAGGTTACAATTCATGAAATGTTGATGACTGTAGTATGAACTAGCCAAAATATATTTTTTCATGAACTTTTTTACTTTATTATTTTTTACTTTTTAAAAATACTAATATTAAATGGACCAAAATACCAATAAACCAAAAAATGTATAAGTAGATGCCCCAAAAATATTTTAGCTTGAGGTGCCTGACCATAATATGATCACCTTTTTACAGGATAACTTGTAGTGTATTTGAGGTTTAAAAAGTATTCTGAAGCTTGTAATTTCCACTTCCACTGTCCATTAATTATAATCCACATAATACTTCACATGTGTTGTTGCTGCAGGATTATTTTCCTGCTGTAACAAACTGGCTCACATTAAGATCCTACCTAGAGTACATCTGTAAGATCTCCCTTTAAACAAGTTGTATACTGGCATTGAGATACAGTATCTCTGGAGTTTACAGAGATATTCCAGAGTGTGTGAGATGCAGGCAGCCCCAGTACAAACAGTGTCTGATAGGAAGGAATAGGAACTATTTATACTACATGTGGGAGTAGTATTATGTAACATCACTTCTTAAGGGGCTGCATGGCCACACTTTCTATTCAGAGACTCAACTTACTGTAGACCAATGCTCTGTAGAATGGTATTAATTGTTCTTGATATATAAATTATACTCATTCCATTATATTGCCATGTATGCATACGGGAGCAGATGCCTACACTGCTTACTAATTAGTACAACCATCATTACGATTATCACGTAATGGGTCTTGAAGAGTAAACAGGTGTTTATTGATTGATTTGAGAGGTGTAATCCATTTTAAGGCTCCTCTATTTTTAGAGACCCATTGTCTTTGTCTGCATAACTCATAAAAAAAACAAGGAGAAATGATAACGGCCCCCAAAACTAACCCCCATTTGTTAGACCTGTCACTGTGAGTCCATTACTCTCTGACCTTCCTCTGAGTGGGGGCTTCAACAAAGGGACCACCAGATCACTGAATCATCATCAAGAATACCTTGGTCAATGGTCAGAATCACTCAAATGTATCTTGGCCAATCAGAATGCAGCAGTAACCCTACTGGAGGCCATATAAACTAGACCAAATGACCTGTGTGTTTGCTGTTATCTCTTTGTAGTTGAGGTACTGGAACCTGTATGTTTGCTGTTATCTCTTTGTAGTTGAGGTACTGGAACCTGTATGTTTGCTGTTATCTCTTTGTAGTTGAGGTACTGGAACCTGTATGTTTGCTGTTATCTCTTTGTAGTTGAGGTACTGGAACCTGTATGTTTGCTGTTATCTCTTTGTAGTTGAGGTACTGGAACCTGTATGTTTGCTGTTATCTCTTTGTAGTTGAGGTACTGGAACCTGTATGTTTGCTGTTATCTCTTTGTAGTTGAGGTACTGGAACCTGTATGTTTGCTGTTATCTCTTTGTAGTTGAGGTAGTCTCAAACCCGACCCTAAGCAACAGTGACTAGGGTCTGGTTTCAATGACTGACTCTTTAAGCATAGAGAAACTACGTCACTGCTTGCATCACTACCTTATCTGCTTGAATAAAATACAAAATAGTAGCTAGCAAGATGGAGATGACGGAGGTTATTTTTAATGAGTGCATTTCGCAAGTGGCTAGTTTGCATCAACTAACTTTACTAAAACCGCTGCTACGGTTTTGCCTGAAAACTTTTAGTTTCGAATCGTGATGTTCTGGCACGTCTGCCTCGTTATTTTTTGGGAGAGTTGTTTGTCTGAAAGGACAAACATACTTCTTTCCCTTATTAAAGTTGCCTGAAGACTCATTGAAACCAGACCTGAGTCACTCTTGTCTAGGGTCAGGTTTACGAGACTATAGTTAAGGTGTCAGCTGTGCTTTACACCTCAACCTACAGATAGAGTAGCTCGTTACCAATGAAATCAGCACACAATATTATTTACCAGACCACCGGACTACATCATTGTTAGTTTATAAAGTGAGGAAATTCTGCAGCACCAGTGGCTCATAATCTATAGTTCTATTGGATGAATGAGGAACTGGAGCAACTTTTAATGAGGACTACAGGCTAAATCTACCGCACACCCAAAACCCATTATTGAAGGTACTGGTGACAAAATGCAAAACGGAAGGTGAGGGCTGGACTGGCAGACTTCTAAAATTAGGCTCTGTAGTTGAAGGACAGTACCGTGTGCTCCCATGAGTACCGTGGAAGCACAGGGACTCCAGGACAATATAGAGGGCAAAACGTGGTTCAACATGAATTAGCCTTGAACAAGACCTGTTAAGCATTAGGAGGGAGGAGAGAGGAAGGAAGGGTGCCAACATTAATTAACAATGTCAATGTGATCAAAAATTAAGGATTGTCTCATTAGTTGGGCTTAATTGTGTTACAGAAAAGAAATGAGAGATTTTAAGACGGACAAATTTAGAACGTTTTTAAGGAAGTGCATTGAAGTCCTTTTGTGGGTGTGTGGTATAATTGTTGTATTTTAATGCATGTTTGTAATTCTTGCTTTCCATTCCAACCCTATTTGCATACACCTTGCGGTAGTTGCAGAGTGTGGATTAATCTTGAGTTCAGTGCAAAATATTGAATTATTCATCAAATAAAAGATCAGCAAAACATGACCTAAGAAATCTGACTTAAAACACTGTTTATTTTTATAGCCTAACCATTTAGCTTTTACCTTCACATTTGATCTACCATATTATTACTGTAGGGGCATATTGTAAATACATATCTATTACACTTTTTGTGGTCACGTTTAAACAGTCATCTGCAGCAACATTGGCGCAGAAGTGGTCAGAGAACTGGTTGAACATCAGGTGTGATGCTGACAATAATAATAATAATAATAATAATGAAAGCTAAATTGCTCGACCACCCACTAAATGTCACTATCTCTGTGCTGAAGCGACTGCCAGTGCCATATGCAGTCAGCTGCAGCGATGATTGCTTTAACAAATTACACTCGTCAAAACAAGAAAAGGCGTCCGTCCGTTTGACATCTCGGGGGAGTGGTGTGAAGTCGAACGCTCTCTTTCTCGTTCTCTCTTTCTCTCTCCTCCTTTCTCTCGCTGTCTCTTTCTCTCTCCTCCTTTCTCTCTCTCTCTCTCTCTCTCTCTCTCTCTCTCTCTCTCTCTCTCTGCATTGAAATTTAAAGCGCGGTACGGTTCGCAGCACTCCGCAGCTGTCTGTTCAGGACTTGACAACTGTGATCTCTACGCTGTGCAGTTAGTTATCATGACTACTCCCAAGGAGCCACATGCAACTCAAAAGCAAGAAGAGCAGGTATGGCATTTTTTAACTGGTGTGTGGGTTATTCAGAAATCGTAGACAAATATGTTAATAAACTATTTAAAATACATTTTAAGAAACAACAACACATGTTTATTCAAGACATGGTTAGGATAATCTACAGATGTTTGCTGTGACAGTGAGGGCTTGGGTCTGATCCTTCTCGCTGCTCACTGACAGTTTATAGTCTAATAGATCTCTTGCTTTCACCTAACATTAGCTAGTATCTTGTCATGCAGACATCGGGAGCTGTTCTTTTTTCTGTCTTTACATTTGACATTTTAGTCATTTAGCAGACGTTTTTATCCAGAGCGACAGTAGTGAGTGCATACATTTTCATACTTTTCTCACCGTAGGCTGAGAATAATGCCATGAGAATAATTTTTTTAGCTTTTATAATTTCTGTAAAAAAAAGTACAAAAAACTAACACAATCCTACCTAACCTGGTGTTAATATGTTGCTGGTCATTGATGTCTATGTTCACTTTTAAGACATGCAACATCCTCATCAGATAACATTTGCATTGACCGTTGTAGACAAATTAGACATTTATGTCTAACTTGAGGGTTTTTGTTGGTGGTGGGTGAGTCATTGTATATAGGCAGAACTTTGGAACTTCTGTTTGAATATTTTATGGGTTTTTAATGTCGAAAATATGAGTGAGCATCCTGATTTATTGTATACTTGTCAAGGCCAATAAAGAGCCATCATCGATTTGTTGCTTATAGACAACATGATATCAGTGTGAAAGTGCTTCAGGACCAATGGCAATTGTTCTGTGTGACCTTCTTGCAAGTTAAATCTGGTTAAATTGTTCTAATATATGTTTTATTTCGCCTGGGCTGCTAGAAAAAAATAATGTGTGACGCACATGCACTAGTAAGCAACACCCCCTCAAGTGCATGACGAAGCCTGTGATTTGTTCAGGTGAAGACCGCTCAGACGGCTCTGATTAGGGTTTAATACAAGACCTCTGGATAGTTTTTAATGGATATTACCGTACTGTCTGCACTGATAATATGTTCCTGGATGGGATTAACATGTGTTCTGAGTGGGTTCAGCAGAACATCACATGAACCCAATCACACTTCAATATGAATGTTTGATTGATGGATGAAATGATGTCTGTCTGACTGGAGATTTATCTACAGTACATACGTCCCCAATTTCCCATCAGATAGTGTTAACTTATTTTCAATATTATTGTGAGTTTCTGTATCGTAGACTTAACCAGAAGTGAAATAATATCTGGACGAAAGAAGTGATTGACACAATAAACTCTGTTTCCCTGTAGCTGTGTGCAAAGGAACATCTTGCTAATAGTCTTTCGATTTGTGCTGGATCTTTCAAAGGTGAGCCAGTGTGGGGAGTCTCTAGATGTACTGTATCTATCTCTTCAGAGGTTGTGCCCAACACTCGCTGAACATTCCGCTAATCAAGACTCAAGAAAAAGGTCAAAGTCTGTTGTCAGGGTGATAGTTTTCTCCTGTTCTAATAAATATGCTGGCATCGTATTGGCTGTTTGCATTCTCAACTGGAATATTCAGCAAGCTTAAAAAGGATTAGACTTTACAAACAAATAATAGGCTATTAAGTATTTATTAGGATCCCCATTAGCTGCTGTCAAAGCAGGATCAAAACAATGACATCAAAACACAACAACAGCCTACATAATAAATAAAACAGTACATCATACAATACATTATTACTCTATTACACTACAATACTACAATACACTACAACACTAAAATATTGCTGTGTGTGTGTGTAGAGTGCATGTGTTAGTGTGTGCACGTATCCACGTTTGTATCTGCGTTGTGCTGTGAGGTTTTATGCTTTTTTTAAATGTGATTTTACTGCCCGCTTGAGTTACTTGATGTGGAAGAGAGTTCCATGTGGTCATGGCTCTATGTACGGTAGTACTGTGCGTTTTCCAGCATCTGTTCTGGACATAGGAACTGCGAAGAGACTGCTTGTGGCATGTCTTGTGGGGTATGTATGGGTGCCTGAGCTGTGTGTTAGCTGTTTGAACGGACAGTTCGGTGCATTCAATACGTTAATACCTCTCACAAAGACAAGTAGTGATGCAGTCAATCTCTCCTACTTTGAGCTAGTAGCACATTTAAGGGCCGGTGGTGCTGCTCTGTTCTGGGCCAACTGTAATTTGCCTATGTCCTTTGTGGCACTTGACAATGTAACTGGGTAGTAGTCCAGGTGTGATAAAACTATGGCCTGTAGGGCTTCAGACCTCTCCTCATCTTAGCTACCTTTGCATCAATATGTTTTTACCATGTCAGTTTTCAATCTAGGGTTACACCAAGCAGTTTAGTCTCCTCTAGCTGCTCAATTGCCACATTATCCATTACAAGATTTAGTTGAGGTTTAGGTTTAGTGAATGATTTGTCCCAAATACAATGCTTTTCGTTGTTAATATATTTAGGACTAGCTTACTACTTACCACTCCTTCTAAAACTGTCTGCATCTCTTTGTTATTAAAGCTTGATAACAGCTTTTTCTCTCTTTCGTAACTTCTCAAAACTCTGTTAGGTCTGAAATCTGGACGGTAGGCCTACTGTAAATTTGAATAACTTCATAAAAACTGATTATTGGAGTCATTGGATGGGGTAAGGGTGTCTCAATTCTTCACTTGGTAGCTTTATCAGCTCTCTGTGCTTCACAGCTAACCGCCAACATCCCCATGAATACTAAAGAGCACCTAGTTAGATAACACTGGCGCTAGGTGCATTTGGATTCTGAAATGTGGTTTTCTGAACAAGAAGAAGTAAGGTCGACACACACACACACACACACACACACACACACACACACACACACACACACACACACACACACACACACACACACACACACACACACACACACACACACACACACACTGCAGTGTCTTAGCCCTTTCTGCTGGCCACACATACAGTTGCTATTCTCATCTTATATACTGCTCAACTTACCTTTGCCGGTGCAGAGGCATAGAGCGTATTTATACCTCCCACTCACTCTCTTCTGAAACCATGCTACCTTGTCTTTCTTGGCAGGGTGGTTTCATTACCCTTGAATTCAAATAACAACTATTGTTTTTGGATGGAAATATGATTGTGTTGTGTCGCAGAAATCATTCTTACAAATGGGCATCGTCCTGGTCTATGACAGACTTCTATGGTGACGTTGGCTAACCTCTACCTTTAGCCAAAATAGGATAGCTGCCTCTGTGCCTTCTATCTGTTGGCCTGTGCAGGTGGCTGGGCAAGGATAACTTTCTCAGTGCAGGTGTCTGGGCAAGGATAACTTTCTCAGTGCAGGTGTCTGGGCAAGGATAACCTTCTCAATGCAGTGTATTCGGAAAGTATTCAGAACCCTTGACTTTTTCAACATTTTGTTACGTAACAGCGTTATTCTAAAATGGATAAAAAATATATAAATCCTCATCAATCTAAACACAATACCCCATAATGACAAAGTGAAAACCGATATTTAGAAATGTTTGCAAATGTATTAAATATAAAAACAGAAATACCTTATTTGCATAAGTATTCAGACCCTTTGCTATGGGACTCGAAATTGAGCTCAGGTGCATCCTGTTTCCATTGATCACCCTTGAGATGTTTCTACAACTTGATTGGAGTCCACCTGTGGTAAATTCAATTGATTGGACATGATTTGGAATGGAACACACCTGTCTATATAAGGTCCCACAGTTGGCAGTGCATGTCAGAGCAAAACTCAGCCCATGAGGTCGAAGGAATTGTCCGTAGAGCTCCGAAACAGGATTGTGTTGAGGCACAGATCTGGGGAAGGGTACCAAAAAATGTCTGCAGCATTGAAGGTCCCCAAGAACACAGAACCAAGGCCATTCTTAAATGGAAGAAGTTTGGAACCACCAAGACTCTTCCTAGAGCTGGTCGCCCGGCCAAACTGAGCAATCACGGGAGAAGGGCCTTGGTCAGGGAGGTGACCAAGAACCCGATGGTCACTCTGACAGAGCTCCAGAGTTCCTCTGTGTAGATGGGAGAACCTTCCAGAAGGACAACCATCTCTGCAGCACTCTACCAATCAGGCCTTTATGGTAGAGTGGCCAGACGGAAGCCACTCCTCAGTAAAAGGCACATGACAGTCCACTTGGAGTTTGCCAAAAGGCACCTAAAGGACTCTGAGACCATGAGAAACAAGATTCTCTGGTCTGATGAAACCAAGATTGAACTCTTTGGCCTGAATGCCAAGCATCACAGCTGGAGGAAACCTGGCACCATCCCTACGGTGAAGCATGGTGGTGGCAGCATCATGCTGTGGGGATGTCTTTCAGCGGCAGGGACTGGGTGACTAGTCAGGATCAAGGGAAAGATGAACGGAGAAAAGTACAGAGAGATCCTTGATGAAAACCTGACAACTACCCTAAGCACACAGGCAAGACAGCTTAGGAGTGGCTTCAGGACAAGTCTCTGAATGTCCTTGAGTGGCCCAGCCAGACGCCGACTTGAACCCGTTCGAACATCTCTGGAAAGAGCTGGAAATAGCTGTGCAGCGACGCTCCCCATCCAACCTGACAGATTTTGAGAGGATCTGAAGAGAAGAATGGGAGAAACTCCCCAAATACAGGTGTGCCATGGTTGTAGCGTCATACCCAAGAATACTCGAGGCTGTAATTGCTGCCAAAGGTGCTGAGTAAAGGGAATACTTATGTAATTTAAGTTTTTGATTTTTAATACATTTTCAAGAATTTCTACAAACCTATTTTTGCTTTGTCATTATGGGGTATTGTGTAGATTGATCAGAGGGAAAAAGCAATTTGATCAATTTTAGAATAAGGCTGTAACGTAACAAAATGTGGAAAAAATCAAGGGTTCTGAATACTTTGCAAATCATTAAGAATATATATAATTTGTTAGTATTTGAACCTCCATAGTACAAAACAATTCAGAACTCATAGGCGCTTCCATTTCAAATTTTGGAACACTGGATTATTTGATAATGGATTCAATACATTCACTCACATGGACAATATATGATTATAGTAAGGTGTACTTTTTAGAGCCTAAAAATGATTATTGTAAGGTGTCCTTTTTAGAGCCTGATAATAATCCATCTGAGCCCTTATGTTACCCTAAAGTGGCTCAGAACCACTCCTCAGGTTTACTGTTCACTAATTGGACCATTAAATTCTGTCCCATACAGTCCTAAGCTTTTGATGATCAACTTCCTGCCATATATCAATCTGTTTTGGTGTTGGGAAGAATGTAGTCTTGTCTGACAGTTAGTTCGAGAGGCAAAGTTACCCCTGAAGATACAATGTAGCCTAACCTTAAAGCTGGAATTAGTAATGGTGAAACTGCCACGTCCGTTTGCGATATTACAGCAACAAAGAAGTATAATAGAACAGCTGAGTATGTATTGCAAAGAAATTGAACACGATGCTGAATGTTCCTCCCATTTCATAAACAAAACAAAAACAATAACAACTGTGCCCGGGGTCAACAGTCAACGGTTTCCAGTTTTCACTCATCTTTCTCTTCACAAAGATCATTATTGTCTTTTTAGATTTTCACTCACATTGTTTATTAGAAGATTTTATTCATGTTTGGTCCCAAACGGTTGAAGGTCTGCTCCAAAAGGAACAAAAACAAATTGATGTGTACACTGAGTATACAAAACATTAAAGAATCCAGCTGAAAACTATGATCCCTTATTGATGTCACCTCAGTCAGTGTAGATGAAAAAATGATTTTTAAGCCATGAGGCAGTTGAGACATGGTTTGTGTATACGTGCCAAAATATTTAAGTGCCTTTGAATGGGGTATTGTAGTAGGTGCCAGGTGTACCGGTTTGTGTCAAGAACTGCACCTCTGCTGGGTTTTTCACGCTCAACAGTTTCTCGTGTGTATCAAGAATGGTCCACCACCCAAAGGACATCCAGCCAACTTGACACAACTGTGGAAAGCATTGGAGTCAACATGGGCCATCTTCCCTGTGGAACACTTTCGACACCTTGTATAGTCCATGCCCCTACGAATTGAGGCTGTTCTGAGGGCAAAAGGGGTGATGCAACTCCATATTAGGAAGATGTTCCTAATGTTTGGTGCTCCTAGTGTAGCTCCTAAGAGAATCCCACATCAGTCTTCTCCTTATTCTTTACAATTCACTGGCCCTGTCTGGCTCTTTGTGATGAAAAAATACCTTTTAGTCCAGTTGAAGTTCTCGAGATGACATGCTGGTGCTATCAGTGGCCTCACTTTGAAGCTTTTCATTATCTGATAAGATTAGAATGTGTGTGCCCTCCAACCTTGTTCATTGTTACCTCCTCTCAAGTAGTTCAAGGTGATGCCTTATAATATCTTTACCCCCCCCCCCCCCACGCTCATTGAGAAGTGTTTTGCTTCCTACACGTTTGCAAAGATTAATTACCTAGATGATTAATTTACTGATCTTGAATATGAGCTATGCTGTACTGACGCACTCCTGCCCCCATGGCGGTTAAGTTTCATTCACTCACATTCTTATGCATCACTTAGTCATATTCGTATAGCAAATCTCCTACTCATAAAGCAAGTATATATAGTTACTATAAATTCCATAGAGAGCATGCAAGATTCCTCTCCGTCTGTTATTGTAGTCCCCCAAACATATCAATTAGCTTTTAGAAAGTTAATCCAGCAAATCAATAAACTTTCAGTTATGCCCAAACAGCCAAACTGTGTGTATTACATAGTCACTTCTGAGCAAACGTTGCCCCCACCCCCCCTTTAACATGGATATTTAACCTCACCATAGAATGTAATTAAATACCCAAGTTGTGGAAATCAGCATTTGTCCTACCTCTTCTAAAAGGCGGTTATCCCTCTCTACTCGGCCCATATCTAAATTGTCTGTTCTGGCAAAGGTATTGAAGTCCCTAGTCAATAAGCAGCTTAAGGGGTACCTCCAGGAAAAGTATATTTGGAGTGATATGCAATCAGGTTTCAGGTTTAGCCCCAGCACTGTCACGGCAACTTTGAAGGTTTTGAATAATATTCACTGTGTCCTTCATAAGAAGCTGCATTGTATATCTGTATTCATAGCCTTGTCAAAGGCATTTGACACTCTGTCTTGGTGCAGAGATTAGAGTGTATTGGGATTACTGGTCATGCTCTGGAGTGGTTTGTGAACTACCTGTCAAATCGAACCCAGTGTGTTAAGGCAGATGGTTTTATGTCGGCTGTGCCTCAAGAATACATTTTAGGTCCCCTTCTATTTATTGTCTATGGGAGACTTATTAGGACATATGATTTTTATGCAGATAACACTGTTCTCTATTCATGTGGTAGCAGTTTGACTTTGGCTTTATTAAAAGTAATCAAACAGCTTTTAACGTCATTTAACAGAATTAGTACGATTTTTTTATCTTGTTCGGAATTCCTCTAAAACAAAATGCATGGTATTTTCCAATACTAAACACTCTGAAAACCATGTAATTAATACCTTGGAAGGACATTCTATAGTGCAAGTAAAAACGTACAAACATCTGGGAGTTTGGTTCAAGCTCTACACTGAAGGCTCTTGAGTATCTTGCGGCCCTTGGTTTTGTTACCAATCAGAGATGTCTAACTCTCCATTGTGATGTCTGCAGTGCTCTAGGGTGGACACCACTAGCAACACGCAGACTCAAATACTAGTTGCACTTATTTACAAGGCCATTTTAGGAAAACTGCCATTTTATCTCTCCTCTCTTCTAACTCAAAATAAAAACACATACAAGCTCAGATCTCAATCTTGTTTTAAAATGTTTGCAGAGCTGGTGTTCAAAGTTCAAGGGACAAATAGATTAACCGGTTGTTGAGGCGTGTAGTTGTTTCTGGTTGTCACCCGATGTCACTAGTTTGCGTTGCCTTATGTAAGAAAGCATGTTCAGTGATGGAAAAAGTACCCAATTGTCATACTTGAGTAAAAGTAAGGATATCTTAATAGAAAATGACTGAAGTAAAAGTGAAAGTCACCCAGTAAAATACTACTTGAGTAAGTATTTGGTTTTAAATATACTTAAGTATCAAAAGTAAATGTAATTGCTAAAATATACTTAAGTATCAGAAGTAAAAGTTCAAATCATTTCAAATTCCTTATATTAAGCAAAGCAGACAGCATCATTTTCTTGTTTTTTCTTTATTGACGGGTAGCCAGGGGTATATTCCAACACTCAGATATCATTTACAAACAAAGCGTGTGTGTTTAGTGAGTCCGCCAGATCAGAGGCAGCAGGGATGAAAAGGGATGTTCTCTCGATAAGTGCGTGAATTTGACAAGCTAAGCATTCAAAATGGAACGAGTACTTTTGGTTGTCAGGGAAAATGTATGGAGTAAAAAGTACATTATTTTCTTTAGGAATGTAGTGAAGTAAAAGTAGTCAAAAATCTAAATAGTAAAGTACAGATACCCCCCAAAAACTACTTAATTAGCACTTTAAATAATTTTTTATGAAGTACTTTACACCACTGAACATGTTGTTTTACTTCACACATGCCAGCACGCACACAAACAGATATCCACTGTTTATTTGCTGTTGTATTTGTGCTGTTGCCAGTGTCTTCTGTCTGTGTCCGTTTTGTCTTACATTGTTTTTTTGTTTTGTTTTATCCCCGCCCCCGTCCCCACAGGAGGCCTTTTTGTTTTGTTTTATCCCCGCCCCCGTCCCCACAGGAGGCCTTTTTGTTTTGTTTTATCCCCGCCCCCGTCCCCACAGGAGGCCTTTTTGTTTTGTTTTATCCCCGCCCCCGTCCCCACAGGAGGCCTTTTTGTTTTGTTTTATCCCCGCCCCCGTCCCCACAGGAGGCCTTTTTGTTTTGTTTTATCCCCGCCCCCGTCCCCACAGGAGGCCTTTTTGTTTTGTTTTATCCCCGCCCCCGTCCCCACAGGAGGCCTTTTTGTTTTGTTTTATCCCCGCCCCCTTCCCCACAGGAGGCCTTTTGCCTCTTTGTAGGCCGTCATTGTAAATAAGAATTTGTTCTTAATTTACTTGCCTGGTTAAATAAAGGTAAAAAAATATACGAAACATAAATATAGATCATTTCGTCAGGGGCTTTCTCCGGGGTGTTAAGATCTTCAATTGGAAATTCATTCAAACAGTTGAATATGCAAAAAAACCTTCTCTTTCGTCTTGTTGCCTTGTTGCTGCTTACACTGCTCTCAAATTAATGCATTTTCTGAAATTACTCATAATTAAAACTATGTTTCTGTGTGTTCAGTAAGTGTTTTTCAGTTGTTGAGAAGTGACAAATAAGAGGTTGATGTTTGTGTTATAGTTCTTGCAGTCAGTGTATGGTCCGTGGTGGCACAGTTGTGGACAGCTAGAGATGTACTTTGTTGCATTGAGGGTGGGTCAGTAACACAAGCTGAAAGACCCCCTACAGTCAGTCTGATAGACAGTACACACTGTCCCTTTGTGCTCAAGGTCAGATATCAATTTACTGACTGTAACTGAAGAGGAAGTACAAACACACGCATGCAGGGACGCACACATGTACGCATACACACAGGCACGCACACACACGCACACACACACGCACACATGTACGCATACACACAGGCACGCACACACACACACTCTCACTCAGAAGAAGGAAGCGAAGGACTAATTCCCTCATGTCTTCTTGTATTTGTTTCTGATGACGTTTCTGTGTGGCATTGTCAGTGATGTGCCCAAACAGTTTGAGCTTCTACTTTTAAAAATCCACCTTTCCAGAAATAAGTCTCTCACTGTTGCCGCTTGTTACAGACTCCCCTCAGCTCCCAGCTGTGCCCTGGACACCATATGTGAATTGATTGCCCCCCATCTATCTTCAGAGTTCGTACTGTTACAAACTCGTATTGACCTCATCCTGTCAGTAGAGGATGCCTGGTTGTTCTTAAAAGTGCTTTCCTCACCATCTTAAATAAGCACGCCCTGTTCAAAAAATTTTGAACTAAGAACAGATATTGTCCTTGGTTCACTCCAGACTTGACTGCCCTTGACCAGCACAAAAACATCCTGTGGCCTTTTTGTTTTGTTTTATCCTCGCCCCCGTCCCCACATGAGGCCTTTTTGTTTTGTTTTATCCCCGCCCCCTTCCCCACAGGAGGCCTTAGCTTCGTACTGCATTAGCTTCGAATAGCCCCCGCGATATGCAACTTTTCAGGGAAGTCAGGAACCAATATACACAGTCAGTCAGGAAAGCAAAGGCTAGCTTTTTCAAACAGAAATGTGCATCCTGTAGCACTAATTCCAAAAAGTTTTGGGACACTGTAAAGTCCATGGAAAATAAAAGCACCTCCTCCCAGCTGCCCACTGCACTGAGGTTAACACTAATACCACCGATAAATCTACGATAATCGAGAATTTCAATAAGCATTTTGCTACGGCTGGCTATGCTTTCCACCTGGCTACCCCTACCCCGGCCAACAGACCCCCACCCCACCTTCTCTGCTATGCAATCTGGTTTCCGAGCTGGTCATGGGTGCACCTCAGCTACGCTCAAGGTACTTAACGATATCATAACCGCCATCGATAGAAGACAGTACTGTGCAGCCGTCTTCATCGACCTGGCCAAGGCTTTCGACTCTCTCAATCACCGCATTCTTATTGGCAGACTCAACAGCCTTGGTTTCTCAAGTGACTGCCTCGCCTGGTTCTCCAACTACTTCTCAGACAGAGTTCAGTACGTAAAATCGGAGGGCCTGCTGTCCGGTCCCCTGGCAGTCTCTATGGGGGTGCCACAGGTTTCAATTCTTGGGCCAACCCTATTCTCTATATACATCAACGATGTCGCTCTTGCTGCTGGTGACTCTCTGATCCACCTCTACGCAGACGGCACCATTCTGTATACATCTGGCCCTTCTTTGGACACTGTGTTAAGAAACCTCCAAACGAGCTTCAATGCCATACATCACTCCTTCCGTGGCCTCCAACTGCTCTTAAATGCTAGTAAAACTAAATGCATGCTCTTCAATCGAACGCTGCCCGCACCCGCCCACCGGACTAGCATCACTACTCTTGACAGGTCTGACTTAGAATACGTGGACACCTACAAATACCTAGGCGTCTGGTTAGACTGTAAACTCAACTTCCAGACTCACATTAAGCATCTCCAAAATTAAATCTAGAATCGGCTTCCTATTTCGCAACAAAGCCTCCTTCACTCATGCTGCCAAACATGCCCTTGTAAAACTTACTATCCTACCGATCCTTGACTTCGGCGATGTCATTTACACAATAGCCTCCAACACTCTACTCAGCAAATTGGATGTAGTCTATCACAGTGCCATCTGTTTTGTTACCAAAGCCCTATATACTACCCACCACTGCGACCTGTATTCTCTCGTTGGCTGGCCCTCACTACATATTCGTCACCAAACCCACTGGCTCCAGGTCATCTATAAGTCTTTGTTAGGTAAATCCCCGCCTTATCTCAGCTCACTGGTCACCATAGCAACACCCACCCGTAGCATGCGCTCCAGCAGGTATATTTCACTGTTCATCCCCAAAGCCAACACCTCCTTTGGCCGCCATTCCTTCCAGTTCTCTGCTGCCAATGACTGGAACGAATTGCAAAAATCTTTGAAGCTGGAGACTACCATCTCCCTCAATAACTTTAAGCATCAGCTGTCAGAGCAGCTTACCGATCACTGCACCTGTACACAGCCCATCTGTAAATACCCCACCCAACTACCTCATCCCCATATTGTTATTTTTGCTAATTTGCACCCCAGTATCTCTATTTGCACATCATCATCGGCACATCTATCACTCCAGTGTTAATGCTAAATTGTAATTATTTCGCCACTATGGCCTATTTATTGCCTTACCTTCCTAATCTTACTACATTTGCACACACTGTACATAGATTTTCTATTGTGTTACCGACTGTACGTTTGTTTATCCCATGTGTAACTCTGTGTTGTTGTTGTTTTTGTCGCACTGCTTTGCCCTGTTCCTGGGCCGTCATTGAAAATAAGATTTTGTTCTTAACTGACTTGCCTAGTAAAATAAAGGTTAAAAAACAAAAAAACAATAGTAGGTCTTTGTAGATAGAAGATGCGCTTTTGTAAAAGGGGTAAATTGGTCATCAAAAAGAAAGGAAGACCAAGGCACTCTTCATATATCTTTGTACTCTCTGACGAATGCCATGAAGCCGAAATGCGTCCTAGTTATAACATATTGTTCCACTGAACATGCCATACAAATAAAGTGCCTTGGTCCTCTACTCTTTTCTGTGATTTCTTGTTTTCTCTATCAAGGCTGAGGTATAAATCATTTAATAGATTTTGTCTGGATTCTAAAAGAGGACAACTCAATGCACTTGTTTTATTCTTGTGTATTTCAACACAGTGAAAGGACACTTGTATGAGTAATTTCAGTGAAATCAGCTGAACTGAGCAACACAAATAACTTTTGAGGATTTCTGTGTGACTTCACTTTTCTGAAGCTATCAAACATGTTATGCCTTGGCTGAGTACAGTACTCTATCTTGTATGGAAAGGGTACACCTTGATTTTGTAGGCCTAACAGTCTTTCAACAAATATTATACCCTCCATTCAGTATTGACCTCTTTATCATAATGTCTACAGCAGGTATTTGCTTCAAAGAGCAGTTGGCGCCCATTGTCCTCGGACAATATAGTCTTAATTGGCCCTATTCAGACCTTGATTGACTGCAGGAGGACAGACGGGTCCAAGTTCCCGAATAGAGGAGCGGACGGTGGCGGTGGCATACTGAATAGCCTCAGACAGATGACCTAGCTGTTTTATCTATATTTTTCTCTCTGCATTGTTGGAAAATGGACCCGCAAGTAAGCATTTCACTGTTAGTCTACACCTGTTGTTTACATAGCACGTGACAGATAACATTTGATTTGATACGTAAAAAAAGAGTTAAGGAAAAGCAGCCAACAAGTGCTCAGCATATGTGGGAACTCCTTCAAGACTGTTGGAAAAGCATTCCAGCTGACTACCTTATGAAGCTGGTTGAGAGAATGCAAAGCTGTCATCAAGGCAAAGGGTGGCTTCTTTGAAGAATCTAAAATATATTTGGATTTGTTTAACACTTTTTTTGGTTACTACATGATTCCATATGTGTTATTTCATAGTTTTAATGTCTACACTATTATTCTACAGCGTAGAAAATAGTAAAAATAAAGAAACTTCAGTAGAGTATTTTCAGTCTTTGTTATCTCAGAATTCTTCCCTTTTATTGAGATGGTAAACAACAACAGAGGAATATTGTACAAACATGTTTATGAATGGAAAAGTGTTTGTGGTCCTGTGTGGCTCAGTTGGTTGAGCATGGTGCTCGCAACGCCAAGGACCGTGGCTTCAATTAATGCTGGGGCTTCCCATATGAAAAATGTATGCACGCATGACTGTAAGTCACTTTGGATAAAAGTGTCTGCTAAATGGCATTTATATTTTATTTATGTTTTTCCATCCAATTTCACACTTTCAGTACATTAAGAAGTATGAACCCATATCATTTGGTCCTTTGTATTCAGTACAGGTGCTCTGTGTCTGCAGGCTACAAACACAAACAACCTGGTACGTTTTATGTGGAGGCAATGGGCCTAAATTCACACATTGTCACAGCAGCATTTGCTCTCTTGTTGCTAGAGGATGAGATATGGAGGGGAATGACAATAGCTAGCACTAACCAGGTGGGTGGTTCAGATGACACCAGCAGATGGCAGGTGTTGGTGAACTGAGGAACTGTTGGCCAACACACAGGTTGCTACAGGAACAGAGAAACACACAAACAAACAAGATGTAGTGTTGGCAACTTGTATAAAGATAACTGCACATTTTTATTAGGGAGTAAGGTGTAGGGGTGTTTCTGAAATACTTCCAATTTAGTTTACTTCTCCAAGGCTCATACAGGCCCGCACCAAATCCATGTTGAACAGCCCTGCTGTGAGAGTGTTGATGACATAAAGGGAAGGAGTAGACTGGAAAGGAGGAGAAGACTCCCCAGCTAGCACATAACGTTTTGAGAACCATTTGTTTCTTAGAGCTTGGTGAGAGTCTGGTTGTCCGATGGCTATTTTGCACACAACCTTCCCACAACATTCTGGGAATGTTGCAGGATAGTTGCTTGGCTTTGGAACATTCTCAGCACATTTAAGGAACAAAAAAAATGTTTAATTTCAATGTTGGTAATGTTCTAGGAACTTTTTCCAACTGGTTTGACATTGGGAATGATGTCAAATATTTCAGAGAATGTTAACAAACAACGTTCTTCTGTGGGGAATTCAGTACTTCAGCGTAACGTTTCCTACAGGTTTCCTCGCGGTTCTATTTAAAGTCATGTTTTCAAATTGTTCCGAGAACGTTAAAAAAAACTTTCCATAAAAATCACAAAAACTCTTTAGTAACGTTCAGAGAATGTTATTTAAAAACATTCATGGCGGACGGAAGATGGCAGTGCTGAATGCCTCGTGAGAGTCCCTAAAACCAACTAAATAGTAGCACTTTACCCCAACGCTGATCTGCCCACTCCTGGGCAATAACACCCAAGCTGGATAACAACTCAAAACAACATATACGGCTAGAGAAGTTTATTGACAAATACTACCAACGCAGTCAACGCCAAAACATGTCAGAGAGTAGACTAACCACGAAAGCACGGAGAACCAAACTCCAAAAAAACACTATGAGTCTCCTCGAAAGACACAGATGACCTATGGTTTTCACCACCCGGTACGGTAAGCATGGAAACCGAACTGATAAAATCAGTAAATGTCTGACAAAATCAAACTAAAACGTGTACATCGACTCGGACAGAGAGGACGCCGATACGAGCGCCCAATTGTTGCCAAATTTGCATAGTTTAAGAAAACAATGATCGCTAAAAGTTTGGGCTAAAGACTCGCCGTCATGACGATAGGTATGAACGATCAGTTCCAGAAGAAAATCGCAGAACGCCGCAAAGTACTTTACCCACTCTTCAGAGAGAATAGACTCAGAGGGAAACATCTAGCTCTCGTAGTCAATAAGCTGTACATTGATAACCAACTGTTCGAGACACCAAGACTACTCCATGGCTATTCTAAATAATAGAACGTTCCCATAGAACAGGCGAATAATGGAACACCCAGCACTATCAATATTAGGCATTGAATTAAAAAAACGTAAAATAATATAATACAACAATTGATAAACTAATAAACTACAAGTATGCTTTACTACTCAAGGTCGTGAATGTTGTAAAATAATTGTATTTTATTTATGAGTAGATAAAAGACAGCATCAGAAGAATAGACAACTAATGAAATAATAAATCTCAACATTTTTATTAGAACTGTTTATTTAATCTTTATTTAACTAGGCAAGTCAGTTAAGAACAAATTCTTATTTACAATGACAGCCTACCTACAGGGTCAGCCATAGTGGTACGGCGCCCCTGGATTAAGTGCCTTGCTCAAGGACACATCGACACGTTTTTCACCTTGTCAGCTTGGGTATTCAGCTCGGGTATTCGAACCAGCAACCTTTCAGTTACTGGCCCAACGCTTTAACCAATCACAAAAGTACTCCAAATGAGGCAGGAATCAACACAGAGGACATAGAATGGGGAAAGGAAAGAGGGATACTAGTCAGTTGTACAACTGAATGCATTCAACTGAAATGTGCGTCTTCTGCATTTAACCCAACCCCTCTGAATCAGAAAAAAAGTGAGGAAGGCTGCCTTAAACGACATCATCGGTGCCTGGAGAGCAGTTGTTGTTAGGGGTAACTGCCTTGCTCAAGGACAGAATGGCAGATCTTTCCTTGCCAGCTCGGGGATTCGAGATTCGAGTAACCAACCTTTCGGTTACTGTCCCAATGCTCTTAACCACTAGGCTACCTGCAGTATGTGGGGTATGTGCGTGTGTATATGTGGGGGGACTGCGGGTGTGTTGGAAATGTGGTGCCCGAGTGTTTGTGATTGGAAAAGTGTGATGAGTTGAAAGTGAGTGAGCATAGAAAGTGGTTGCAATTGTCAGATCCCATGTGTGTCTGCGAGCCGGAGTTGTGACCGAGCGAGATTCTCCACTTTTGCGCAGACATGGGATATACATTTAAAAATAAATTACAAATATATATTTCATTTATTTTTGTCCTGTCATGATGGAATGGTGCCCAATCCTACCTGCCATAGACACCCACCCACTAACGAGAAGTCCTTACCCGTTATATAGGCCTACCGCAATTAGCCTACACAGCCAAGACCGAAAGATGAACGTGGTCAGAGACCCACTAAAACGGTACCGCTCCCTCAAGAGTCTGAGCCTGCCTGGCAGGGTTGGCCCAACAAAGCCTCTGGATGGGAGAGCACAATATACAAGGGTTTTCTCAAAGCTGCTTATGAGAACCTTGACGACTTCTCAGGGAGGGGGCAAATTATTGTGGCCCTGGCGGCACAGAATAATCAAATGATCTGACTGCACAGAGGTGCCTGGGAAGAAGGGTCACAACAGGGTACTAGCATGTGTATGTTGGGGAAAAGGGGTGTTTCCGAGCTCTATCAGCTAGGACTAGATATCGGTTAATCAAATCTTCCCGCTCCTGCTCATACAGCTACAACGGTATACGTATTCGCACATCGTCTACTCTTGAGTTGGGCTTTGGGATGAAACAACTATTGAACAACTGAGCGTGTGTGTGTGTGTGTGTAGGTCGGTCGGTCTATGGGTGGAAGAGGAGAGAGAGGTAGAGGTGTTTGTGGGGGGTAAGGTATGTGCGTGTATAAATCCCACATCAGTTGCTACAGGGTAATGATGTTAGGGATAGTATACAGTGGTTCCTAAAAGTTTTGAGATCACGCGGCAACAGTTTGTTGTAGATGGTGGTAAAATGCGCCATTGTGCCACACTGCTACTAAGGGGAGTTAGAACGCTGACCTGTCTAAACTGTGGCACAAATTGGGGGATTCTTCACACCTAGCCGAGCTATTAAACTATCCTTTTGTAAATTAATGGAGGTGTGAATGTTTCAGTTCGAGAGTCTCTCTCCTCTGGCACTAGAGTCCTGCGTCAGGCAAAACAAAATAATCGCTGGCAGGTGGTCCTAGAGTTCAGAGAGAACTTTGGTAAATACAATGGCGCAATTACACTTGACATGGGGACTGACAATTTTCGAAAAATAGTATACTTGTGCCTTACAACCCATTACATAAATGAAGAGTGGGTGTTATCCACCATGGAGTTGGACAGTGCAGCTAAAACCGCAGATAACATAAGGCCAGTTATTGTGAAAGAATACTTGTGAATCTTGTTGATTTCCTCTATCGCTTCAAGAGGCCTACTGTCCACCTGGTAATTGTGTGGCGTCACCTACAGATGGATTTGTGGTTTCAGAGAGAAGCCAGCTGCAAGCCTGTGACCACTTTTGGTTTCTCTCCCTCTGAAAACAGAAATAATTCTAAAGAACAAACAGGCTTTATTTACCACAGTGTGAAAGCGGGATAGCCCCTCTATATAAAGTGAGTTTCTGAAACACAGAGTCCTTTGCTAATGTGAAGAAGAAACCGAGTCCATTGAGGAAAGGGAGGGGAAAAAGGTTGACCGAATTTTCAAGACCTGAGCTACTTAATGAATTTATTTTATTTATGATATGTACTACTTTATTTAGGCACTTTAATAAGGCTTCGTCTGTTTTTAGTAGGCTATATAGAATAAAACTATATTTGTCAGCATAATGCTGAGTGACTCACTCATTCATGGCTTTGGATCAAAATAAATAAGTACCAACATTCTTTCTGATTGTCTTTAATAAAGACATTTTGACTTTTGAAGTTAATCTGCTCATGTTGTGTTCAATTATTTGGTTACAATGTAGAATGGAAACAAAATAAATAAAATAAAACCTATTCATAATGAATAATCAGATGCGTGTTGCAAGCTTGTAATTTTTCCTTTTTAATTTTTCTTTGTAAGATTAAATATATTTTTGGTCCCCAAAGCATGATGCTGCCACCACCATGCTTCACTGTAGGGATGGTGCCAGATTTCCTCCAAACATGACGCTTGGCTTTCAGGCCAAAGAGATCAATCTTGGTTCCATCAGACCAGAGAACCTTGTTTCTCATGGTCAGAGTCTATAGGTGCCTTTTGGCAAACTCCAAGCGGGTTGTCATGTGCCTTTTACTGAGGAGTGGCTTCCGTCTGGCCACTCTACCATAAAGGCCTGATTGGTGGAGCGCTGCAGAGATGGTTGTCCTTCTGGAAGGTTCTCCCATCTCCACAGAGGAACTCTAGAGCTCTGTCAGAGTGACCATCGGGTTCTTGGTCACCTCCCTAACCCCAAGGCCCTTCTCCCCCGATTGCTCAGTTTGGCCGGGCGGCCAGCTCTAGGAAGAGTCTTGGTGGTTCCAAACTTCTTCCATTTAAGAATGATGGAGGCCACTGTGCTCTTGGAGACCTTCAATGCTGTAAAAATGTTTTTGTACCGTTCCCCAGATCTGTGCCTCGACACAATCCTGTCTCGGAGCTCTACGGACAATTTCTTCGAGCTCATGGCTTGGTTTTTGGTCTGACATGCACTGTCAACTGTGTGACCTTTATATAGGCCGGTGTGGGCCTTTCCAAATCATGTCCAATCAAGTTGTAGAAACATCTTAAAGATGATTAATGGAAACAGATTGCACCTGAGCTCAATTTCGAGTCTCATAGCAAAGTGACTGAATACTTATGGTAATAAGGAATTTCTGTTTTTAGGTTTAATAAATTAGCAAAAATGTCCAAAAACCTGTTTTTGCTTCATCATTATAGGGTATTGTGTGTAGATTGCTGAGGAAATTGTTTTATTTAATACATTTTAGAATAAGGCTGTAACGTAACAAAATGTGAAAATAGTCAAGGAGTCTGAATATTTTCCGAAGGCACTGTAAGTAACCGTACTCATTGCCTCCCCTTCATTCTCCCCCATTGACCTCTATTAACTTGTGTGTGTGTGTGTGTGTGTGTGTGTGTTTGTGTTGCAGGACCTGGTGGGCAGTGCCCCTCCACAGAGGAACTGGAAGGGGATAGTCATCGCCCTGCTGGTCATCTGCATCATCTTGTCTCTGATCGTCACTTCCGTCATCCTGCTCACCCCAAGTATGTAACACACAATGCTGCATCACACTACACACACCCAGCTGTACTACAACACAAACACAACACCACACTCATAATAACACACTCAGCTATATTACAATACACTTATAAACACCCATTACACTCTGCTAGATTACACCACACACTCTCTTTCAGATACATAACACTACAAACACAGCATCACTTCCCTAACACACTTTGTAGGCATAGCAACCGTCAAGATGTATGACGGAGGAGACAGGAAGCTGCAAACGTTGTTAAATCAAGTCATACTCATACAGATGTGGGATCTTCATTTGATCACCCTGTTGTTGCAGGACATTTCCTGCACAGCAAAAAATGCACATTTGTAGTGTATTCAAGGTTAAAACATGCTTCTAAAGTTTGTAGTTTCCACTTTAAAATGTCTGACTTGATTTGCCATAACAAAAAATGTATCAACCCCTACAAAAATGTCCATTAATTATAATCCACACAATAATTCACATTTCCTGTTGCTGCTGGATTATTTTCCTGCTGTGAGAAAACTGGTCAAATGAAGATCCTACATAATGTACCCGAGTCAGGCCACCAAAAGAAAAAGAGCAACGGTGGATCCCTTGTAGTTAGGCCTTGCTAGCAGACATCCCAGTAGTTAATTTAATTTCATAAACCCATTAATTCAAAGACAGACAGGAGTAGAGATGGTGATGTTGAGATGTGTCAGCTTGATTATTGGTTTTTCAGAAAGACTAGGTGAGGTGATCCTCTCACTAGGTAATGAGGCTTTAATGTAAAATGTAATTCAGTCTTGTTTAATGGGGTTTATTGTACAGTAATAGCTCTAGTCAAGTGCTATGTCTCATGTCGGGAATACCAACAGATGAAGAGAATTTGCAAATACAGAGACTGGCAAAGGTACTGTACAGTCCTGGCCAAAAGTTTTGAGAATGACACAAGTATTGGTCTCCACAAAGTTTGCTGCCTCAGTGTTGATGATGGCGATTTGCATATACTCCAGAATGTCATGAAGAGTGATCAGATGAATTGCAATTAATTGCAAAGTCCCTCTTTGCCATGAAAATGAACTTAATATCCCAAAAACATTTCCACTGCATTTCAGCCCTGCCACAAAAAGACCAGCTGCCATCATGTCAGTGATTGTCTCGTTAACACAGGTGAGAGTGTTGACGAGGACAAGGCTGGAGATCACTCTGTCATGCTGATTGAGTCAGAATAACAGACTGGAAGCTTTAAAAGGAGGGTGGTGCTTGAAATTGTCACAATGCGGTGTTAAGGGACGACAGACGGAGCGTTCGTGGAGAGACATTCCTTTTATTTTACTATTTCTCACAATGAATTACTAATAAATGCAAAAACAACAAAGGAGAGTAAAGCAAAGTGACTTACGTGCTGCAACACAAATGCAGTCAGGCACAAACACGAACAATGATCCACACACAGGTGGATGTGTAGGGTGCCTAAATACCATCCCCAATCAGAGACAACCCTATACAGCTGTCTCTGATTGAGGATCATTCATCTCCCCTAGTTAGGATATGAGGGTTTGATTGTGGTCCTATCACTCCACCAGGCCTAACCTCAGTCAAACCCTCACAGAAATCATTGTTCTTCCTCTGTCAACCAAGGTTACCTGCAAGGAAACACGTGCCGTCATCATTGCTTTGCACAGGCAAGGATATTGCTGCTGGTAAGATTGTACCTAAATCAACCATTTATCGGATCATCAAGAACTTCAAGGAGAGAGGTTAAATTGTTGTGAAGAAGGCGTCAGGGCGCCCAAGAAAGTCCAGCAAGCGCCAGGACTGTTTCCTAAAGTTGATTCAGCTGCGGGATCGGGGCACCACCAGTGCAGAGCTTGCTCAGGAATGGCAGCAGGCAGGTGTGAGTGCATCTGCACACACAGTGACGCGAAGACTTTTGGAGGATGGCCTGGTGTCAAGAAGGGCAGCAAAGAAGCCACTTCTCTCCAGGAAAAACATCAGGGACAGACTGATATTCTGCAAAAGGTACAGGGATTGGACTGCTGAGGACTGGGGTAGAGTCATTTTCTCTGATGAATCCCCTTTCCGATTGTTTGGGCCATCCGGAAAACACCTTGTCCGGAGAAGACAAGGTGAGCGCTACCATCAGTCCTGTGTCATGCCAACAGTAAAGCATCCTGAGACCATTCATGTGTGGGGTTGCTTCTCAGCCAAGGGAGTGGGCTCACTCACAATTTTGCCTAAGAACACAGCCATGAATAAAGAATGATACCAACACATCCTCAGAGAGCAACTTCTCCCAACCATCCAAGAACAGTTTGGTGATGACCAATGCCTTTTCCTTGCCATAAGGCAAAAGTGATAACTAAGTGGCTCGGGGAACAAAACATCAACATTTTGGGTCCATGGCCAGGAAACTCCCCAGACCTTAATCCCATTGAGAACTTGTGGTCGATCCTCAAGAGGCGGGTGGACAAACAAAAACCCACAACTCCTGACAAACTCCAAGCATTGATTATGCAAGAATGGCCTGCCATCAGTCAGGATGTGGCTCAGAAGTTAATTGACAGCATGCCAGAGTGGATTGCAGAGGTCTTGAAAAAGAAGGGTCAACACTGCAAATATTGACTCTTTGCATAAACTGAATGTCATATGGAATACTTGTAATTATACTTCAGTGTACCATAGTAACTACTGACATAAAGATCTGAGAACACTGAAGCAGAAAACTTTGTGGAGACCAATACTTGTGTCATTCTCAAAACTTTTGGCCACAACTGTATATAGTCCCATTTTTAAATGTGGTATTTTTAGTTCACTCAGTTCTCTGCAAAAACCACTTACTGACACATACCATTGTCCATTCTAGAATATTTTACTCTTAATACATGTCTTTTCCTGAATAAACTGACAAGTGAATGGAGAAGATAACTGTAAAACCCCCATATGGGGTTGAAGGGGCTTAGACACACACCACACACACCACCGTCTCTATGTAACTCAACCCTCTAGCACTGCTGTCTATCCTGTGTAGCTGGTTTAGAGGGAGTTACAGCTGCCTGGAAAAACTGTCCAGGCTGCTGTGAATTGATGCTGGCGGATCAATGGAGCGCGACCCTGGGCCAACTGTTCTTTCTTCTTTGTAACTTTTCCTTAGTCGCTGTGCCTGTGATATGGGAATTCCAGTCCTACTATCTCCAGAGACAGAAACAGCATATAATAGTCAGACTCTGACAGATGTCTCCTACCTTATTTTTATGACCCCTTAGGTAACTTTTTGCAGGAGAAGTAAAATATTAAAGATTTTCGGGAAATGGAAAATGCACTTTCTTGCAGCTGAAGGCTACTCAAGTCACAAAGGCAGACTGTAAACTCATTAAGTCAAGAGTTCTGACTGCTGACAGTAATTGAAACATAACAGTATCACATTGCTGTAACTGATCCATTCTATGTCTTCTTCCACTCTTGTTTCTTTGATATATTCCACTGGCAGTTGCAGATGATAGCCTTGCCCTCAAGAAGAAAGTCACCATCGAGGATGTCTTCGGAGGAGATCTTCACGTGCACGACCCCGATGCTACATGGCTCAGCGGTGAGTTGCTATAGTTACACACTGACCTTTCACCTGCCAATAGAAACTGAATCTAACACAGCATCCACCAACCAGGAACTGTTACATATCAGTTGACATGATTAGAGCACCACATTTACATACTGTAGACAGTGGTCGCTAAGGCGATGACTCTATCCCAGTATGCATTCCAAGCCGCATTACTTTTCCCATTACATAGCCATTACTATCAAACAGGAGGACCATAATGGATCACTCAGCCGATGTGTTTACTGTGAATGTTCATTATCAAGCCTTCAAGGATTACATGGTTATAGTCTCATGGTTATTCCCTTACAACAGAGACGGAGAGGCCACAGAACGAATTAAGTGTTGTACAGAGAGATATAGACAGCGGAACTTTGAAATGTGCCTGTCTCCATCACTGTCTCCAGAGAGTAAATCCCAAAGAGATTGATTCTGTATGTCATTCTATGGTCAATTCTTCACAAAAAGGATCCAGTGTATGCTGTTATGCACCATACAGTACTGTAGCTGTAATGTATGCATTGCATGTACAGGACAGGCACGACCCAAATTAAACAGATGTAGAGTTGATCTGATATGACCATTTTAACCTTGACAACATAAAGTGGAAAGCAAGCTGCAGCACACATGAATATTGGATCAAGCTACTGCTCGCCCTCTAGTGTTAGAGATTCAAACTACTTTGTTTTTTCATTGACTCCATTAAGCACAAACTGATTTAATATATACAACTTTAGCCACTGTATGCAGCAGTAACATAGCTTATCTTCTCCTCCATAAAGTAACCTTTTCACAATAATATAATATGTATATGATATATTATATCGTCATAATTACTCACTCAGTCTTGATATCGCAGAAGTGAATTTAAACTGAATTGAACATTCAAATCATGGCAATCATGGCCCAGTTGGCCCTGCCATGACTTTGGGAACATGCTGATGTCCAGTGTTTTTCCCTGCAGAGTTTTCTGTAAAAGACAGGCAAAGTATTATGCAGGGGAATGGTGGCTGCAGAGAAGTTAAACAACAGGCTAAAGGGCATTTCCCTCAGCAAACGGACCATGATAATTAACCTCGTCAGCAGAAACACGCACACAAACTTCAAAGCGTGTCGTTTTCCAACGCAACATTGGAATGTTCTCTATCAGCCTTCTCAGCTAAAACCTTGGTGATTCATCGTCTGACATTCCTCTGTGTCAAAGTTAAGTTAATGCAATCAGCTCAGCATTCGGTTGTAATAACCAGTGATAATGCGTTGGATCGTGCGACCTTATACTTCAGTAGTCCTCATCAATATGGGGTGCGTTGGTTTCATTCAGAGTAATACATAATTGATTCAGCGTTGCTCTTTGAACACCGCTTGTCACCGGTCTCTTTGAACCTCTCCTTTGAGCAGGGCTCAAGACTAGCTTTTTTCATCACCGTCCCAGAATCGTCCCGAAGTGCAATTTCAACCGTCCCAAAGGGAAGATGAACCATCCTAAATGCTAAAATACTTTTATTTGTATGTTTTGATATGTCAACATGGGTCTACTCTAGGAACTAGGTCCTTCACAGTGATTTAAAACACTAATAAAAGTATGCCTACTACTGAAATTGATTAATGGGTCTATCAACTGAGCCAGAAATTCACATAAAATAATTAGCGTCTAAAATTGGAATAATATTCAAATTGATTTTTGCATAAATGTACAGGTAACTGAAAAAATAATGGAAACACTTGAGTAAATGAGGGATACATAGTATATTGAAAGCAGGTGTTCCACACAGGGGTGGTTCCTGAGTTAATTAAGCAGTTAACATCCCATCATGCTTAGGGTCATGTATAAAAATGCCCTGTTGCCCATTATTTTCACTACCATGGCTAGAAGAAGAGATCTCAGTGACTTTGAAAGAAGGGTTTTTCAAAGGAGCATAGGGGGTTTAAAGAGCGTGTGTCTCTCAGTCACCAGATCTCAACCCAATTAAACAATTTTGGGAGCGGCGCCAGAGACAGCGTTTTCCAACACCATCAACAAAACACTAAATTATGGAATTCCTACTAGAGTAGTTCCAGACACGAAAGCAGCTACGAAAAACACAGGGCAGGTGCAAAATGCCAGAACGAAATACACAAAAGACAGATACACAATACATAGTTTGGCAGTATGAAAAAGTATAAAAATACACAAAGTCTGGAGTGCAAAAAGCTATAGAAACGCATTGCATAGTATGAGTGAATGACTGAATATGTAAGATAGATAGATAGATAGATAGATAGATAGATAGATAGATAGATAGATAGATAGATAGATAGATACTTTGATCCCAGAGGGGAAATTTCTTTGTCTAGCAGCTACAACAAAACATAGGACAGGTGCAAAATGCCAGAACGAAAATACACAAAAGACAGATACATGATAAAGATACATTGTTATAGTGTTAGGTGAAAAAATGATACAATTATTGCACGTTGATATAAATAAAAAAATATTTGCTTGGTTAACTATACAGGTCGATGGCAGAGAAAGATACTTAAATAGCTAAATTAGCGTATGATAAAAGTTTACTTAATATACAGTCTGGTTAAATGTACAGGTAAATGAATATTTGCAGGGTTAAATTAACTGTACAGGTAAATGACAGGAAGAGATACTTAAATAGCTAAATGTGCGTATGATATAATTTAGGATAATAATACAAATTCCCTTAAAATACAGTCCTTAGAACAGGGTTAATTACAGATAAATGCACATTCAATATACTAAATGCAATGGGAAAAAAATGAAAAAATCATGGCCAGATTGTGATACAGCCTGGATTCAAACCAGGGACTGTAGTGACGCCTCTAGCACTAGAGATGCAGTGCCTTAGACCGTTGCGCCACTCGGGAGCCATACTGAGCAGAGCTGAGCGGAACCAAGCCAAGCTATCCTGTCCTTGTCTATTTATGCATCCACCATAGGAACCAAATACCTGAGTCAGCACAGTATGGTTTGGGTCGGCACAATAATGTGAAAATGGTCTACCACTTGGACCATCCTACTCGGCAGACACTGGTTGAATCAACATTGTTTCCACGTCATATTAAAGAAAATATGTTAAACAGATCAGGAATAGACGTTGAATTGACGTCTGTGCCCAGTGGGATCACACTGTATGTACCCACACCCTACAGCTACTGTATATACTTCAGAGTTAACAGGATGCCAGCAGGGCCTGCTCCAATCGTACATCTGTGCCCCTCTAAAAAATATCTGTTCCCAGTCTGGTGCGGAAGGCTGGCCCCTCATAGCCTCACTATGGCCGAAGGTTAGAATGTCTGATCCAGCACTATATGTACTGTTTGAAACAGCTGGCTGCATATTCCACTATGTAATGCTCTCTCTTCTGTGCTGTTTAATATTTCCAGACAATGTACTGCTGTATCGAACACGAGAAGGGGACGTGGTCAAACTCAACGTCGAAACACAGGAGAGGGTCATTTTGGTGGAGAACAGGAAGTTTGTGAGTATTAGCTTATTTTATTCCCAAACATGTATAAGTAGGTGATATGGTATTGAAAAATGTATGATGATCATTTGTAATAAATATGACTCAAACATCCTTACTTCTTTGTTATCCAGGAAATGTTCAAAGCCACCAAGTACCACATATCTCCAGACCTGGAACATGTGTTGTTGGCCTACAACGTGGCCCCAGTGAGTAGAAAGGACCACACTTCTTATTTTGTCTCAGATGCAGAGTTTGTAGGGTGTTTCTGAGGTTGAATGCTGGATCCTGAAGTTGTGTTTGTCTCTGCAGGTCTACCAGCACTCCTACATGGCCTTCTACATCATCTGTAGTCTCATCACCCCGTAAGTCTGTCTGTCCCTCTTTCTTTCTTTCTTTCTTTCTTTCTTTCTTTCTTTCTTTCTTTCTTTCTTTCTTTCTTTCTTTCTTTCTTTCTTTCTTTCTTTCTTTCTTTCTTTCTTTCTTTCTTTCTTTCTTTCTCATCTTGGCATAATGTTATTTCACTATATGTATTTCACTAATTGCCCTTATGCCACATAGACAAATAACAATTAAATGAAATATCCATATAAATAGCTATTCATGTATATTTTTCCCCATTTAAAAACACTCTTACATATCTGTCTAGGTTGGAACTGTTGCTGTTAAAATACTATGAATAATTTTTATTCTGAACTGGAATAAACTGATTGATCACACACACACAGTCCTAATGAGAGGTGTGTGGCTGGTTGAAGTTTTCAACAAGCACGTCTATTCTGGGCTCCTTTTTTGACAGTGCAACACTGAGGTCATGCTCAGCATTGCGTCTGTTTTTTTATTTGGTTCTTAAGTATGCCAGAGTTGAGAACCCTGACTCGCATAGGTATGTGGTGCCAAACTGGATCAGAACATCTACTGCTTTCTCAGTCATTCAGGAGACGCTTCCTGCTGTAGATGAGCAACCCAGAACAGTGTGAATGCGTTTGCCTCAAAAAGCATCTCGCATCAATCAGTGTATTCCAGTTAAGAATAAAAATTATAACTTGTATTTTTCCATCTTCATCTGTACTGTTACTTAGCTAGGGTTGCACTATCAGTAGGCTAACATTAACTAGCTAGCTATTAGCTATGTACAAGGGGATTGTTTGAAAGAGAAACTCACATCGACTACTATGAGAGATAGTACTCCCTTATTTCTGCTTATCATCACCTGTTATAAAATAATTAAAATGCCTTGCTGGCTGACTTACTTTTCCTCTGACGAAACACTGTTTCCTGAAGCATTTTGCCCTGTTCTGAAAGAACTCCCTGGGTTTACCGTCATGCTGTGGATTTTTTTTATTTTTTTTATTTATTTTTATTTCACCTTTATTTAACCAGGTAGGTCAGTTGAGAACAAGTTCTCATTTGCAACTGCGACCTGGCCAAGACAAAGCAAAGCAGTGTGACAAATAACAACACAGAGTTACACATTAAACAAACAGTCAAAAACACAATAGAAAAATCTATATACAGAGTGCAAAATGTAGTGCAAAAATGCAGTAAGGTTAAGAGGTAGAACAATAAATAGACTATAGTGGTGACATAAATTACAGAATTATCATTATTAACACAGGAATGAAAAGTGTGCAAATTATGATGTGCAAATAGAGATACTGGAGTGCAAGATTAGTGAAAATAAACAAAAAAATAAATATGGGGATGAGGTAGTAGTGTGGGCTATTTACAGAAGGGCTATATACAGGTGCAGTGATCGATAAGCAGCTTTGACAGCTGATGCTTAAAGTTATTGAGGGAGATAGGAACCTCTAGCTTCAATGATTTTTGCAATTCGTTCCAGTCGTTGGCAGCAGCAAACTGGAAGGAATGGCGACCAAAGGAGGTGTTGGCTTTGGGGGTGACCAGTGAGATATACCTGCTGGAGCGCATGCTACGGGTGGGTGTTGCTATAGTGACCAGTGAGCTGAGATAGGGCGGGGATTTACCTAATAAAGACTTATAGATGACCTGGAGCCAGTGGGTTTGGCGGCGAATATATAATGAAGGCCAGCCAACGAGAGCATACAGGTCGCAGTGGTGGGTAGTGTATGGGGCTTTGGTGACAAAACGGATGGCACTGTGATAGACTACATCCAATTTGCTAAGTAGAGTATTGGAGGCTAGTTTGTAAATGACATCGCCGAAATCAAGGATCGGTAGGATAGTCAGTTTTACAAGGGCATGTTTGGCAGCATGAGTGAAGGAGGCTTTGTTGCGAAATAGGAAGCCAATTCTGGATTTAATTTTGGATTGGAGATGGTTGATGTGAGTCTGGAAGTTGAGTTTATAGTCTAACCAGATGCCTAGGTATTTGTAGGTGTCCACGTATTCTAATTCGGATCCGTCGAGAGTAGTGATGATAGTCCGGTGGGCGGGTGCTGGCAGCGTTCGATAGAAAAGCATGCACTTAGTTTTACTAGCGTTTAAGAGCAGTTGGAGGCCACGGAAGGAGTGTTGTATGGCATTGAAGCTTGATTGAAGGTTAGTAAACACAGTGTCCAAAGAGGGGCCAGATGTATACAGAATGGTGTCATCTGCGTAGAGATGGATCAGAGAGTCACCAGCAGCGAGAGCGACATCGTTGATGTATTTAGAGAAAAGGGTTGGCCCAAGAATTGAACCCTGTGGCACCCCCATAGAGACTGCCAGAGGATCGGACAATAGGCCCTCCGATTTGACACACTGAACTCTGTCTGCAAAGTAGTTAGCGAACCAGGCAAGGCAGTCACTTGAGAAACCAAGGCTGTTGAGTCTGCCAATAAGAATGCGGTGATTGACAGAGTCGAAAGCCTTGGCCAGGTCGATGAAAACGGCTGCACAGTACTGTCTTTTATCGATGGCGGTTATGATATCGTTCAGTACCTTGAGCGTAGCTGAGGTGCACCCATGACCAGCTCGGAAACCAGATTGCATAGCAGAGAAGGTACGGTGGGATTCGAAGTGGTCAGTTATCTGTTTGTTAACTTGGCTTTCGAAAACTTTAGAAAGGCAGGGCAGGATGGATATTGGTCTATAACAGTTTGGGTCTAGAGTGTCTCCTCCTTTGAATAGGGGGATGACCGCAGCAGCTTTCCAATCTCTAGGGATCTCAGACGATACGAAAGAGAGGTTGAACAGGCTAGTGATAGGTGTTGCAACAATTTTGGCTGATAATTTCAGAAAGAGAGGGTCCAGATTATCTAGCCCAGCAGATTTGTAGGGGTCCAGACTTAGCAGCTCTTTCAGAACATCAGCCGTCTGGATTTGGGTGAAGGAGAAGCGGGGGGGGCTTGGGCAAGTAGCTGCCGGGGGTGCAGAGCTGTTAGCCGGGGTAGGGGTAGCCAGGTGGAAAGCATGGCCAGCTGTAGCAAAATGCTTATTGAAGTTTTCGATAATCGTGGATTTATCGGTGGTAACAGTGTTTCCGAGCCTCAATGCAGTGGGCAACTGGGAGGAGGTGCTCTTATTCTCCATGGACTTTACAGTGTCCCAGAACTTTTTGGAGTTAGTGCTACAGGAAGCAAATTTTTGTTTGAAAAAGCTGGCCTTTGCTTTTCTAACTGACTGTGTGTACTTGTTCCTGACTTCCCTGAATAGCTGCATATCGCGGGGGCTGTTCGATGCTAATGCAGTGCGCCACAGGATATTTTTGTGTTGGTCAAGGGCAGTCAAGTCTGGGGTGAACCAAGGGCTATATCTATTCTTAGTTCTACGTTTTTTGAAAGGGGCATGCTTATTTAGGATGGTGAGGAAAGCACTTTTAAAGAAAAACCAGGCGTCCTCTACTGACGGGATGAGGTCAATATCCTTCCAGGATACCTGGGCCAGATCTAATAGAAAGGCCTGCTCGCAAAAGTGTTTTAGGGAGCGTTTGACAGTGATAAGGGGTGGTCGTTTGACCGCTGACCCATTGCGAATGCAGGCGATGAGGCAGTGATCGCTGAGATCCTGGTTGAAGACAGAGGAGGTGTATTTGGAGGGCAAGTTAGTCAGAATGATATCAATAATGGTACCCATGTTAACGGATTTTGGGTTGTACCTGGTGGGTTCCTTGATAATTTGTGTGAGATTGAGGGCATCTATCTTAGATTGAAGTACAGCCGGGGTGTTAAGCATATCCCAGTTTAAGTCACCTAACAGTACAAACTCTGAAGATAGATGGGGGGCAATCAATTCACATATGGAGTCCAGTGCACAGCTGGGGGCTGAGGGGGGTCTGTAACAGGCTGCAACAGTGAGAGACTTATTTCTGGAAAGGTGGATTTTTAAGAGTAGAAGCTCAAACTGTTTGGGCACAGACCTGGACAGTATGACAGAACTCTTTAGGTTATGTCTGCAGTAGATTGCAACTCCGCCACCTTTGGCAGTTCTATCTTGACGGGAAATGTTGTAGTTGGGGATGGAAATTTCCGAATTTTTGGTAGCCTTCCTAAGCCAGGATTCTGACACAGCTAGGACATCCGGGTTGGCGGAGTGTGCTAAAGCGGTGAATAAATCAAACTTAGGGAGGAGGCTTCTAATGTTAACATGCATGAAACCAAGGCTTTTACGGTTACAGAAATCAACAAATGAGAGCGCCTGGGGAATAGGTGTAGTACTGGGGGTTTCAGGACCTGGGTTTACCTCTACATCACCAGAGGAACAGAGGAGTAATAGAATCAGTGTTCGGCTGAGGGCTTTCAGAACTGGACGTCTAGTACGTTGGCTACATAGAATAAAAGGAGCAGATTTCTGGGCGTGGTGGAATAGGTTGAGGGCATAATGTACAGACAAGGGTATGGTAGGATGTGAGTTCAGTGGAGGTAAACCTAGGCGTTGGGTAATGAAGAGAGAGGTTGCATCTCTGGAGACACCAGTTAAGCCAGGTGAGGTCTCCGCATGAGTGGGGGGAGGAACAAAGGAGCTATCAGAGGCCAGTTGAGCAGGACTGGGGGCTCTACAGTGAAATAAAACAATAATAGCTAGCCTGAACAGCAGAAGACAAGGCATATTGAAATAAGAAAGGGGCAGAAAAAAAAAAAAAAAAAGTAACAGTTAATTAAGAGGGCTAAGACAACGACGGGTAATGGAGATGAATGGACAAAGAGGGTCAGTTAGAAAAAGTGATGTACTACACACAGGACCTGAGGCCTGATGGTTAAACAGAAAGAAAATACCATATAACCAAACAGTCCTGCAGGCATCAGCTGTGGAGCTGAGCAATCATAGGATCCGATGAATAGCAAAGTGGTGAGCCGGGGATCAGATCAAATGGGCACGGCGTTCAGAGTGTAAGCAGGCTGGAGCTAGCAGGCTGGAGCTAGCAGGCTGGAGCTAGCAGGCTGGAGCTAGCAGGCTGGAGCTAGCAGGCTGGGCTAGCAGACCGGAGCTAGCAGGCTGGGCTAGCAGACCGGAGCTAGCAGGCTGGGCCAGCAGGCTGGGCCAGCAGGCTGGGCCAGCAGGCTGGGCTAGCAGGCTGGGCTAGCAGGCCGGAGCTAGCAGATGGATCTTCGGCGACGTCGCAGAGGAGAACCCTGTTAAGACCACGTCGGACAAATTCGTCGGCAGACCAGTCACGGTGGCTCGGTGGGGTTCCGTGTCGACAGTAGAAGGTCCAGGTAGGTTGACAAGGTACTGGGGCCCGGGAGAGTAGCTAGCACACGTCGGATGTCCGGGAGATGAGCCTAGCTCACGCTAGCATTGGTAGCGTGTAAACAATGGAGGTTAGCTATAAGCGTCGGTCACTCGAATGCAGCTAGCTAGCTGTGATGATCCGGTGTGGTGGTCCGGTACTTTCAGTGGAAATCCGGTGAGGTGGACGGGAACGCAGTCCAATAAGCGCTGGGTTGGTAGCGCGCTGAGCAGACTGGCCAATATTGTCCGAACTGAAAGCTGTCTGAGCAAACCAGAGCGGAGGTGAGGACCGCTAGCAGTGGTTAGCGATGGCTGGTTAGCAAGCTAGCTAGCAGGCTAACTTTTGACTGCGGTTCAGTTAAATAGTGGAAAAGCACGGATATTTGATCCGATATTTGGTCCGTATCGCATCGGGTAAGGTGGCTTGCAGGAGGGGTAAAAACAGGAACAAATAAAAATGTATGTAAAGACAAATTACAAACTATTTACACGGGACATACGACGGGACAACAAAAAAAATACGTCTACACTGTTACGCCATCTTGGATCACAATGTTTGATCTTGGATGTTTGGTCAGGACGTGTCATTTTAATGTGTTTTGTTTTGAGACTCATTGCTAAGCACTTCCCTGCACAAAACACATTATGGGGCCTCCTTGTTATTTTTCAAAGTTTGTATTAAACCAAGAGAGACAATTGTTTCATGACAATTGAGCTCAGTCAGAACTTGTGGCTAGCTTGAGTCCATTCGATAACAGCGGTGAGTGATGGCGTGTGGGAATGACAAGCCAGTGGCTGACAGCGCATCATCTGCTGCTGAACAATAGCACTGCAGTGTGTGGGTCGTGGAGTGATCTTCAAGAAAACTGCCAAATGGGCATCTTCCACCCACTCGTGCAGCTGCCAAACTGAGCAGAGACACCGCTGCTTAACAGAGAGCGCACTGAAGTGTGCAGTTGCACTTGGCCAAAATCAATTCCAGTAATTAATTAATTTTATTTTTATTTAACCCTTATTTAACCAGGTAAAACCTATTGAGGTTAAAAAACACTTTTGCGAGGGCGACCTGGCAATAAGGCAACACAGGGAAATAGCAGCGTGTACATAAAATATTACAGAAAAATACAAAATAAATGCAGCTTTTCATCTAACCAAATCCCAAGATACTTATATCAATTTGCTGGCCTTTTATAGTTTAAGATCTGCAAGTGACTCCATCTGTTGACTTTCAGGGAAGAGACTAAACTTTGTTTTCCTTGTATTAAGCACAAGTTTCAATTGGAAAAGCTGAATAACATCAAAAGCCAGCTGTAAGTCCTGAAAAGCCTTCTCAATATTAGATGGGCTAGAATAAATAATTGTGTCATCAGCATACATATGGAGATTTGCAGAGTCAACAGTCTTCCCTGAATCATTTATATACAGTGTAAAAAGTATTGGACCTAAAATTGAGCTCTGGGGAACTTTCATACCCTCCTGAGCTACACACTGTGTTCTGTCAGAAAGGTAGTTTTGGAACCAATCCAATGCATCAAAACTTAAAAAACCTATTTTAGTCTATACAATAGCAGGGCAAGGTCATCAGTGTCGAAGGCCTTCGATAAGTCAATAAAAAGTGAAACACAGTGATTTTTCTTGTCCTGAGCATCTAGAATATCCCCTACAACCTTACTTACAGCAGTATTGTACTGTGCTTGGCTCTAAAACCTGACTGGAATTGAGATAAAACTGAGTTATTATATAGAACGTTTTTCAACTGTGAGTTAATTATATTTACACTGACACGTCGCGACCCATACTTTAAGAAAGACTGGCCTAGACAATAGACAATATTTCATTTATAAACATAATACATGTGTCTTAACTACTGCACCTTTACTGGCCATGATGAGTTCATATTCCCGAAGTAGCCATAAAACAGTTTCCATGTGCATCTCTCATTTAATTGGGCCTATTAGATAGGCTATTATAATTTCAAGGTTTTGCTCTATGCAGCTGAAAGGGAGCGCAGTTTAACACATACTGTAGAATTTAACAAGTGAACAGACCTACAATCTCTCAGTCTCACGTTAGAATTAGACGCTCACACATGTTTCTCAAACAACAAATTTCACAGTTGTTCCAAACGTCAAATTTCGAAGTGTTTAAGGTAAAGTTTAGAAATTAACTCAAAATGTTTATGGTTAGGGTTAAGTTTAGGCATTCATTCCAAATTCTTAAGGTTAGGCACTAACTCTAAATGGTTAAGGTAAGGGTTAAGGTTAGGGATAGGCTTAAAACAAAAATATTAAATACAACTTTCTCGTCCATCTGCCATCCCCGTCCACAACACCCTTGCAAAACCGAAACCTACGTTAAAGTAACAGTGCTGTCACCCCTAGTGGTCGGTTTCCACGTCCTCTCCCAACGTCCTCAGACGTGGATGGAAGTCAAATGTTCACTTGTATCACAAGTGACCTGGCTGGACAGTTTACCTTTTGCATTGAAGTGTGTAGTAGGCCTGCTGTAGTTGTAAAAACAAATTCAGCGTAGACAATGTTTCAGAATTCACAGGCAGTGCAGCATATTTAGATTTGTGAGAAAGTAAATGGAAAACATTACTGAATTCAAACGATCTGTCCAAAATGTGTTCAGGTCCAATTGATTTAGTGTTTCAAAAACGGTCAGATACAGCAAATGTCACTGAAAAAAATAATAACATTATGCCAACACCAAGTTGGCCATTGATATTTCCTGTATATATACTGTCTTGGCCTAATTCCAAAGTATAAAACAAATAAGGGCGTTGTTGTCACCATAAAATGCGAATGATGGGAGTTAGTCAGGCGGAGTTATAATGCTCGTTCAAACGAGTACAGTTTTACGACAGGTCTGAGATAGGTTCCCATAACACTAAAACTGTCCAGTTGTGCTGACATTCAGATAAAGTTTGTATCAGGGTGCACAAAACATTCCTGTGATATTGCAAGAATGTTGACAGAACAGCCTTTCAGAGTTCTTTAAAGGCTCCCAGAACGTTTAATTAGGTTGTGGGAACAGTGTGGGTACACCACAAGAGATAGGTTCCCAAAACACAAAATATGCTCAGTTGTGATGACATTCATACAATGTTTAAGTTAGGTTGCACCAGGCCCTTAATGTTGTAACAACTTAATGTTGTAAGAAGATGTAATGACAATTTGCATTTGAGGACTGTATAGTTGGTTATATACAGTGAGCTCCAAAAGTATTGGGACAGTTAAAACATTTTGTTGATGTTTTGGCTCTGTGCGGACTGTCATCTTTAATTGGATGGTATTTTCTTCCGTATCGGGTAAACCATTTAAAAATACCAGCACTTTTTGTACATAGTTCCCTCTTTTATACAAACTTTTTGGAATGTTCTCTGGTTGTTACAGATGTTGTGCACAACACTTTAGTGAATGCTAGAGCATCTAAAACATTCTGAATGTTTTTGGGATGTTATCATCCTAATGTTAGATAAAAACCCTAACTTGAACTATTCTGAGAATGTTCGCATTTTGCTGAGTTGTTATATATAACACACTCTGTCTGGCCTGCTTTTTGTTCCATATTTGTACTGACTATTAAAGTTAAGCAAACTTTCTAGTGCTTTGGATGATTAATAGTACCATTTACAAAAGCACCCTAGATAGTTCACTGGAATATTCCATGTATTTTTGTGCACAGTCTGAGGCAAACACCCTGAAACACACACACACACACACACACACACACACACACACACCATGACAGAGTGTGTGTTTTATTTCCACAGGGAGACGTGGAGTCTGAATCCTCCTGAGGTACGGAACGCCCCCCTGCAGTACGCTGGATGGGGACCCAAGGGCCAACAACTGGTAAGAGTCTCCACACACCTGTCTACACCCTCACTGTCTCACTGAAAATAACACACATCCCTCATTAGAACACACTTTCTCATTCACCTCATAACACACAGCACTTTGAATTGGACTAATTACAGAACAACAGTAATTGGCTGTATTCCCTTGTGTTTCTCCACTGACTTACCTTTCACTGCAAATGTAGTTTTTTACCTAATTGCTCTTACCGTATCATTTGTCTAAATTAGGCTACAGACACGTTTAGAGGAGGAAAATATTAATATTTCAAGCTAGTACATTAAGAGATCGCGTCGTCTGCCAAGGGAGAAAGCGGTTACATTTGCATATAGTTATAGAGTACCTGATTGGTTTATTTTTGTTTTTATGTTTATCTGCATGTTTGGTTTATTGAAGAGCTAGAGCTGTATGGGTGAACCGTCTGAGCGGATGTGTTTACTCTCACCTGATAATACCGGTTGGTTATTCTTCTCCAATTTCTGTCCGTAATGATTTTGCATATTAAAGCCTGTCACAATTGTCAGAGTCGTCTATTAGATGACATTACATATATTTAAATGTGTGTGTGTGTGTGTGTGTGTGTGTGTGGATCCAGCGGTGCTGATTGCTCTATCATGTAGAGTAATTACCCATGGTTTAATGATCACAGCAGGATGCTTCTCTATCCCCTGGTTCCACAGCGTGCGCACGCACGCACGCACGCGCGCACACACACACACACACACACACACACAAACATTAGAGCCTCATGTACAAAGGGTGTAGAAAATGAGAGAGAAAATCAATGTTTGAGATTTTTGTCTGAAGTGCACAGCTCAGATTCAAAGACATACTGTATCCCTCTCCCACCGACGCAGGGTAAAGCTGCAGGACAGGAGAGGAGAGTGGGTTGACAGTGGATTGGTGATGGTGCCACTCACTCACTCCCCCAGCAGTAGCCTTCTTAACCCCTACTACTCACTATGGTACCATGGGCACAGTGGGCATACACCAGCAGTCCAACACAGCATCAGCAGCTTAACACAGTAATGCCAACTTCCCCACGGACACCCCTGTCTGAACCAGCTCTCAATCAGCCAGAATGTGTGTGTGTGTGTGTGTGTGTGTGTGTGTGTGTGTGTGTGTGTGTGTGTGTGTGTGTGTGTGTGTGTGTGCGTGTGTGTGTGTGTATTCAGATGGCTACAGTACCTGCAGAGGGGGGTTTTGCTTACGACTCTGTTTGGAGATGAGTGGAATATGACCTCTAATGAAATCTACTTCCTTTTATATATGCTGTATTCAATGCTTTAAGACATGTTTTTTCACTCAGTCAAGATTGGGTTGATGTGTCTTTTTGTGTTAGTGTATATGTCTCCATGCTGAAGGATGGATGAGTGTTTTTAGTACTGAGTGAATGTCACGCTATGAGGGAAATTGCCCAGAAGGAGTGTCTGTTTTATTATTATAAGGTAGTAATTATGTTTTTATCAAGTAATTATAAGGCAGCCATAGTGTCAAGCTGAACATAACGCATTTGAAAGCTTTGTAAGAGGCAAAAGCAAAATCTCTGAAATGCACCAAACTGTTATTTTGGAGGTGCCGTACTGACAGTAATGGTACGATGCTGTATTCAACCCAGCGTCATGTCCTTTTTTTACCCAGATCTTTATCTTTGAGAACAACATCTACTACAGAGCAACGGTGGAGAGCAGGAGCATTCGCCTGGTGTCCACAGGGAAGGAGGGAGTCATCTTCAACGGCCTGAGTGACTGGCTGTATGAGGGTAGGAGAACTACAAATACACCATCACTACTGCACACAGCTACTCTAACAAAACTACAAATACTAGCTGGATAGAGAACGCTTGTTAGTTACACCCCAGTATTGCAGCAGTATTGAAACACAAGGCATGGAATCACAAAGAAACTCCTCCATCTATCAAACAAAGATAAGGAACAATACAATCGTAACGAAGAACAGAGACCATTTTGTTGTTAACCGCTTAACCGCTAGGCTACATGCTGCTAGGCTACATACCGCTAGGCTACATGCCGCTAGGCTACATGCCGTTTTTTAAGATCAGTTTTTCCCTCTCCTCCGAGACAGAAGGCTATCTATGGTTTGGGTTTGTAAATGATTCCCTTTGTCCCCAGAGCTCCCCTAGCTTGTCTCTGTGTTTATGCAGTATTCATATAATTCATGTCTAAATCGCTATAGTCACTCTCTGCAGCTGGTTGCCATCTACACTGCTACTGTACATCCATTTGTAATGTGATATATGAAACATTTCCTGCTCAGTATTGTATGGCAGCTATCTACAGATCTATCAACTGTATTCATTTTTTCATCCATTTATTAAAAATGTTCCCCCTCATTGATTTGTTTTGTTGGCTGGCTGATGGTTTTAAAACTTTCAATGTAACCCCTTATATAACTGGATTGGATTAATATTTTTTTCTAGTGTTTTGACTGAGTTTTATAACAGCAGGCTTAGGTTTAAGGTGACGGTAGTACATCCTCTCTCTACTAGTCACTGCAGTTCAACCACAGGGCATTCTTGATCCCAAATCAGTTTTTGAGAGGATTATAAAATCATTATAACACACTTGTATACCCTAAGGTCACTCTATCACTATGTAAGCCCATAGAGTACCACAGTATGAGTCATAATACCCATAAAACCTAGAGGTCAAACAGGTAAATGGTTCCAATCGTTTTTCCACCATAAAGTTTTCCCTTTGGGGATTTTATAAACACTTAAAATGAGGCCTGTGTTTTGTTTAGGCTTACCCTGGCGGATGTCTCTAAGACAATGTGACTTTTCTCAATATATTTGCCTGTATTTACCCCTCAAAAATGAAATGCTACTGTATTTAGCTGCTAATGTGGCTATCATAAAGAACTACAAATGCCATGATGATCTGGACGAGACCGAATTGAGGCAAAGGTAAACATCTCTGGATTAACTATCTAATGTTAGCTAAATGTCGTAATGAATACATAGGCTACATTTCTTTAAATGGACAATTGTGTGAACTATCTTGTGTGAACTTACCTGTTAGCAAAGATATCAGCTAGAGATGACGTGCAGGAGCATGCAGGGATTTGTAGTTTTGCTAATTAGCATTTTCGAATCTGAGAGAGATTTACATCACTTCACGGCCCTTATTTTAAGTGTTTCTAAAATGTGAAAAATGAATGGGGGGAAAAACAATTGGAACCATTTCCCTGTTTGACCGCTAGGTTTAATGGGTATTATTCAGGTGTGTGATAGAGTGCAACTGGTAACTTTTCACTGGACTGGTATACAGTGTATCATGCAGAATTAGCCATTAACTGTCTAATTAGTGGTAGCTCATTAGGGCCCCCATTAAAACATTTTGGCTCTAAAAGTTTATTAGATTTCTATAATAATCCAAATGACATAATCCATTGTGTAATAGCACTATAATAGCAACGTTTTCTTTATAGTGCCAATAGACAGCAATATACACTACATGGCCAGAAGTATGTGGACACCACTTCGAATTACTGGATTCGGCTATTTCAGCCATACCCATTGCTGACAGGTATATTAAATCGAGCACACTGCAATGCAATCTCCATAGACAAACATTGACAGTAGAATGGCTTGTGACTTTCAACGTGGCACCATTATAGGATGCCACCTTTCCAACAAGTCAGTTTGTCAAATCTCCGCCCTGCTAAAGCTGCCCCGGTCAACTGTAAGTGCTGTTTTTGTAAATTATACAATGGGTGGGTCTAACCCTGAATGATGATCATTCCAGCCGGAGTCTATTCCACAAGTTACCACCAGCTACATCTATGACGCTAAAATGCATATTTACTGTGTTCCATCTGACTGCGCAATCCACTGTCTCATCAGCCCAGCCAGGCAATTTATAAACATGATCTCCACATTAAAAAGCATCTAGACATTATCTCACATTTCTTTTAGACTAACATTTTGTTTTGAACAGCAGAGATTTGTATAAACCTTGCTGTTTGTCTCTCTGACATTTGCAACATTGTTTCAATATTCAAATACAATCTCCAGCTGTCCCATAGTAATGAACGGCAGCTTTTCTCAGCCAGTCGAAATCATGAATCAGCATAATTTTTATGGATACATACAAAGAACTATCAATAGAAAACAGGTAAAATGAAACGAAATGCAGCTAGTTTTCGACTGGGTCGTGTCTCTTGTGGAAGAATGAAATAGTATGAATAAATTAATAAAAATAACGTTTTTAATGAAAATATGTCAATCATTATTTGAATATATTGGTAATCCGTTGTATAAAAGTGATCATCTGGCAGTCCGACGGACGAATGGGGGTTTGGTAGATGCCAGGAGAACGTTACCTGCCCGAATGCATTGTGCCAACTGTAAAGTTTGGTGGAGGAGGAATAATGGTCTGGGGCTGTTTTTCATGGTTTGGGCTAGGCCCCTTAGTTCCACTGAAGGGAAATCTTAATGCTACAGCATACAAGGGCATTCTAATCGATTCTTTGCTTCCAGCTTTGTGGCAACAGTTTGGGGAAGGCCCTTTCCTGTTTCAGCATGACAATGCACCCGTGCACAAAACAAGGTCCATACAGAAATGGTTTGTCGAGATCGGTGTGGAAGACTTGACTGGCCTGCACAGAGCCCTGACCTCAACCCCATCAAAGACCTTTGGGAGGAATTGGAACGCCGACTGCGAACCAGGCCTAATCTCCCAATATTAGTGCCGAACTACCTGACCTCACTAATGCTCTTGTGGCTGAATGGAAGCAAGTCCCTACAGCAATGTTCCAACATCTAGTGGAAAGCCTTCCCAGAAGAGTGGAAGCTGTTATAGCAGCAAAGGGGGGACCAACTCCACATTATTGGCCATGATTTTGGAATGAGATGTTGGACGAGCTGGTGTCCACATACTTTCTGCCACTAGTTTTATGCAGTGACTCTTGAACTGCAAGACCTGATTTATGTTTAAATATTGTACATTTTATAAATTGTCTTCATGCAGGTCTCCCTTGAAAAAGAGACCTTGGTCTCCATTGGGCTCCCTGCTAAAATAAATAAATAAAGTAAAATTAAATCTCAGAGCAACATCGTCAGACGTGAGTGAGTGAGTGAGTGAGTGAGTGAGTGAGTGAGTGAGTGAGTGAGTGAGTGAGTGCGCGTGTCCCTCTCCCTGTCTTACCAGAGCAGAATGATTGGTGTGAGGGTGGTATAGTATAGTAGTGAGACAGGTTTATCTTCCAGCCAGGTAGGACAGGAGTGATTGCCATGCAGAGCAGCGAGAGTGTCACACAAAACCAGCAGCGCAGGGTGTGGATCTCTTTACAACCCCCCAGTGCCGATCTATCACTGCAGACGTGTCGCGACAGGAAACGAGAAGCTGTCTGTCTATGAGGTTATGTATTGGAATAGGAAGTGTGTTATTGAGTGGTGATGATGTGGAGATGTGTGCACTGGATCGGAGCAACACTTCCTTTGATGGGCCTTAGACTACTGTGCATAGTAATCATAATACTTCATTTTCACATTCAGTATATGCAGTGAAAGTCTACACACGCAATGACAGGTATTCGTATCAACATTTTAGCTTTTATAATTAACTTTACAGTGTTATATATTAGTTTCTAGAGAACAAAATGAGCTTCAAAAGTAGCTAGAATTCATATAGGCCCAATATAGGCTGTATCTCAACTTAAAAAAAACATATTTTCTGGTGCTCCTAAATTTCATGTTGTGCTCCTAACTAACAATGAACATTTGTATTAATTTATTATTAATTTAAACTTTCACAGTTTTCAGATTTTGTTGCCTTAAAATAAAAAGGGATTGAATTAGATTTTTTACACAACCTGCTCCACATTTTCAAAGTGAAAGAAAACGTATATACATTTTTCTAGTAGTCCATCTGTGTCTCCCTGAGGTCATGGGTCATGGTCCTCTTGCTGTCACCATGAGCACACTGAGACCGATATACAGTAAGTAACCCAATCCACTGACCTCAGAACTCCTTCACCAAAGCTCTGCTATGCCATGCCAGGCCAGGTTTCAGCAGTATTTCCTCCCGTTGATTCTCTGTGTGTCAGCAGAGAGCACAGCTCTTTCAGATCACCTATACCCTGCTTCGACTCCTCATACAGATGGCATTTTGCTATGCATCAATAGAATGTGTGGGATTATACTGAAGATTATGTTGAACAATGTCCTTGAGAGCATTCAATCAGTTATTTTATCATCCATATCTCATCCCAAGAAAGATGAGTCCAATATACCCATCATACCCTGCTCTCACACTCAAAATCTCTGTATGCTGGTCTTCATTGTCCTTCATAGACCATCCTCATCCTCTGTCAACTGAAGGAGTCATATTGTGTTCATCTCAGGGAAAGACTGCTGTTTGTGCCATTTCTTTAATAGGAAGCCTTCCTGGAAGATCTATGCTGCCACCTGGTGGGCTTTTGTGGATTATATTTGACTGGGCATATAACTCCATTCATTGAATTACTTATCTTGTCCTTTTCTTTACCTCTGTTTTCAAATGACCTTTTGACATGCACTCTCCACACCTGATGAATGATAAAGAAATAAGTTGGCCCAGAACATAATCTGATATTATACCTTCCTCTGTATCTCTGTCGGTAACCCTGCAACATACAGTATTTCATAAATAGCTTTGAGTAATGGATCTCTACTCCAGTGACAGTCCAGTAAATGGGTTCCATAAATCAGAGACAGGCCACAGCACATCTGCTACATCAGCATCTGTTTACACAGTGTTGTGTGGAGGAAATATCCTTTATCAGCACACACAGCTAATGAAGTGACTTTGGGATATGATGACATACAGTTGAAGTCAGAAGTTTACATACACCTTAGCCAAATACATTTAATTCTAGTAAAAATTCCCTGTCTTAGGTCAGTTAGGATCACCATTTTATTTTAAGAATGTGAAATGTCAGAATAGTAGTAGAGAGAATGATTTATTTCAGCTTTTATTTCTTTCATCACATTCCCAGTGGGTCAGAAGTTTACATACACTCAATTAGTATTTGGTAGCATTGCCTTTAAATTGTTTAACTTGGGTCAAACGTTTTGGGTAGCCTTCCACAAGCTTCCCACAATAAGTTGGGTGAATTTTGGCCCATTCCTGCTGACAGAACTGGTGTAACTGAGTCAGGTTTGTAGGCCTCCTTGCTCGCACACGCTTTTTCAGTTCTGCCCACAAATTTTCTATAGGATTGAGGTCAGGGCTTTGTGATGGCCACTCCAATACCTTGACTTTGTTATCCTTAAGCCATTTTGCCACAACTTTGGAAGTATGCTTGTGGTCATTGTCCATTTGGAAGACCCATTTGCGACCAAGCTTTAACTTCCTGACTGATGTCTTGAGATGTTGCTTCAATATATCCACATAATTTTCCTTCCTCATGATGCCATCTATTTTGTGAAGTGCACCAGTCCCTCCTGCAGCAAAGCACCCCCACAACATGATGCTGCCACCGCTGTGCTTCACGGTTGGGATTGTGTATTTCGGCTTGCAAGCTTCCCCCTTTTTCCTCCAAACATAACGATGGTCATTATGGCCAAACAGTTCTATTTTTGTTTCATCAGACCAGAGGACATTTCTCCAAAAAGTACGCTCTTTGTCCCAATGTGCAGTTGCAAACCGTAGTCTGTCTTTTTTATGGCGGTTTTGGAGCAGTGGCTTCTTCCTTGCTGAGTGGCCTTTCAGGTTATGTCGATATAGGACTCGTTTTACTGTGGATTTAGATACTTTTGTACCTGTTTCCTCCAGCATCTTCACAAGGTCCTTTGCTGTTGTTCTGGGATATATTTGCACTTTTCGCACCAAAGTATGTTAACATACACACACACAATCCCTATACAGTGTGATACAGTAGTTAATTGTTTATGGGGTTTGTTGTTCCAGAGGAGATCCTTCAGACCCACATAGCCCATTGGTGGTCTCCAGATGGTCTCAGACTGGCCTACGCCACCATCAACGACACCCTGGTGCCCAAGATGGAGGTCCCCATTTTCACTGGTGCCCCGTATCCAACAGGACTGGAGTATCATTACCCCAAGGTAAATCCCAGTGACGGCCTCATGTCTATATTCTCTGTCCTCTCTGCCCTACACTGCCCTGACTTTTTGGGGTTAGTGGTATTGAATGAGTACCAATTGTTGTTGTGCAGATAGTCTCTGGTTCAAACCCAGGTCGGAACAGAAAAGAGATCAACTCTTCTACAGAGTTGTGTGGATCTGACAGTTGACTTCACACAGACAAAAAGGTTCCATATAGATACCGAATAACCCACTGAATTATAAGATCTCTGGCATAACCTGTCTCTTCCCCTGCAGGCTGGGGAGGAGAACCCTGTAGTACACCTCTCTGTGGTGAGTTTGAACGGCCCCCTTCACACGGTGGAGATGAAGAAACCAGACGACCCCAGGATAGGGTGAGTGTCTCACTGACTGAATGACACAGTTACACGGTTCAAGATAATCTTTATTATCCCATAGGTCAGGGATCATCAACTAGATTCAGCCGATGGTCAGGGGTCATAGGTCAGGGATCATCAACTAGATTCAACCGCGGGCCGATGGTCAGGGGGTCGGAACAAAATTTCAAATCATTTGTAGACTGCAAATTGACTACAAGAAGCCCAGGTATAACATTTTGACTAAAACATAATCATTTCAAACTTTGCTTACATTTTGAATACGATCACATATACAGTATCTTTCTATTATACGTGGGAATGCTTTAGAACAGATTTGTTTATGTCCAACTATACAGTACAGGTCAACAGTTTGGACACACCTACTCATTCCAGGGTTTTTCATTATTTTTTACTATTTTCTACATTGTAGAATAATAGTGAAGACATCAAAACTATGAAATAAAACATATGGAATCATGTAGTAACCAAAAAAGTGTTAAACAAAGAAAAACCCTTGAATAAGTAGGTGTGTCCAAACTTTTGACTGGTAATGTTGATGAGGGAAAAAAAGTATTTAAAAAAGTTTTTCCACATTTTGTTATGTTACAGCCTTACTCTAAAATGGATAACATAATTTTTTCCCCTCATCAATTTTACACACAATATCCCAGAATGCCAAAGTGAAAACAGGTTTTTAGAAATTTTTGCAAATTTATAACAAATAAAAAACCTTATTATGTAACCTTATTTACATAAGTATTCAGCTCAGGTGCATCCTGATTCCATTGATCATCCTTGAGATGTTTCTACAACTTGATTGGAGTCCACCTGTAATAAGGTCGAAGGAATTGTCCTTAGAGCTCCGAGACAGGATTGTGTCGAGACACCGATCTGAGGAAGGGTACCAAAACATTTCTGCAGCATTGAAGGTCCCCAAGAACACAGTGGCCTCCATCATTCTTAAATGGAAGAAGTTTGGAACCAACCACCAAGACTCTTTCTAGAGCTGGCCGCCCGGCCAAACTGAACAATCGGGGGAGAAGGGCCTTGTTCAAGGAGGTGACCAAGAACCCAATGGTCACTCTGACAGAGCTCCAGATTTCCTCTGTGGAGATGGGAGAACCTTCCAGAAGGACAACCATCTCTGCCAAGCTTCACATCTGGAGGAAACCTGGCACCACCCCTACAGTGAAGCATGGTGGTGGCAGCATCATGCTGTGGGGATGTTTTTCAGCGGCAGGAACTGGGAGACTAGTCAGGATCGAGGGAAAGATGAATGGAGCAAAGTTCAGAAAGATCCTTGATGAAAACCTGCGATTTGGGGCACACCTGTATTTGGGGAGTTTCTCCCATTCTTCTCTGCAGATCATCTCAAGCTCTGACAGGTTGGATGGGGGGCGTCGCTGCACAGCTATTTTCAGTTCTCTACAGAGATGGCTGATTGTGTTCAAGTCCGGGCTCTGGCTGGGCCACTCAATGACATTCAGAGACTTGTCCTGAAGATTAATGAGGAAAAAAAAGGATTTAATCAATTTTAGAATAAGGCTGTAACGTAACAAAATGGAATAACCTTACATCATAGTATATACTGCATTAGCTATGTCAATTCTGAAACAATAGGAAATTAATTTACTGGGCATTTACCTAAACTTATAACTCATTCTATTGTGTTATTTTTGTAGAATGGAATATTACATCACAATGGTGAAGTGGGCCACCAGCACCAAGCTGGCAGTCAACTGGCTGAACAGAGCCCAGAACAACTCCATATTGACACTGTGTGAGGCCACCACAGGAGTCTGCACTAAGGTGAAACTCACATGCACACACACACACACACACACACACACACACACCCTCTCTGACATTGGCCCTAGCCCTTACTTGCTATCTCATACTTTTCCAGAAACATGAGGATGAAAGTGATGGCTGGCTACACAAACAGGTAAGTGCTAAGAACAGTAAAGGCATTTTATAACATTTATCACTCACAACACACATACAAAAATGTCTAAGGCACTGCATCTCAGTGCTAGAGGCGTCACTACAAACCTTGGTTCGATTCCAGGCTGTATTACAATCCAGACGTGATTGGGAGTCCCATAGGGCGGCTCACAATTGGCCCAGCGTCGTCCGGGTTTGGCCGGGGTAGGCCGTCATTGTAAATAAGAATTTGTTCTTAACTGACTTACCTAGTTAAATAAAGGTTAAATAAAAAAAGTATAAAAAATAAAAAATACAACCCATACATTACAGTTAACACTTACAGATGAAGGGGAGACGGTAGGAGGGACAGAAGGGGAGTTTACTGATTTAGCTGTCTCATATGCTCAGACTCACTCCTCCTTTCCCTCCCTACTGTAGAACGAAGCACCACTCTTCTCCCACGATGGATACAAGTTCTTCTTTACCAGAGCTATACCTCAGGGTGGAAGGGGCAAGTTCTTCCATATCTCCATGTCAACCTCCCAGGTAGAACAACACTGTCCTCCTTCCTGGAGTTATGTATGTGCTCTGTGCTGTAGCCAACTGTTCTTTAACCTGCAGTTGTCATGTTGACATGTATTGTTCCATTCCAGCCCAACACCAGCACAGACACTCTGCAGTCCCTGACATCAGGAAACTGGGACGTTACTCAGATACTGGCCTACAGCCAAGACAGGCAGCTCATGTAAGTCTCTTCACCCATGCATTACAGTAACATGACCAAATAGTACCGTTATGATTTCCAAATACATATAATTTCCTATCACTTAGAGTTGATCAAATGTTACCATGGAAATATGACTTACCTTCTCTTGTTCAGGTAATAGTCATTGAACTCCAAACTTCATCACAATGTTTTACAGATACTTTTTGAGCACAGAGGATGATCCAAAACGACGACACCTCTACAGGTATAGTTTTTTCCTCGATTCAGCTCTCTAATGGTTTATTCTGTGTGAGATCACTATGTAATTGTTTTTATCCAATAGGCTATAATACTAATAGCGTGGTTTACCGTATCTATCCTATGTCAGTGCGGACACTAAAGGCCCATTCAACCGCCGCTGTCTGTCGTGTGAGTTCAAGTGTGGCTATGTGGACGGCTCCTTCAGCCACAACATGCAGTACTTCCTGCTCAACTGTAAGGGTGAGTGCTCCTGACCTTGAATCCTGAACACTAAGCAGCATATGTTGCACTTTCCTGAATCAGTAGATTTTTGTGACACATAAGTAAATTGTCTTTCGCTATGCTGCAGAGGTTTTAGTGGGGTGCTTAGTGTCAAATATAGATACAAATATATATATATTTTTTCAGAGTTATGGGCTATGCTCAGTCAAAATATTAAATTGAAATAGTGTTCATTGCTGTGGCAAAAGGTTGTATTGAATCTGACTGCAGTATACCATTAACCACTATTTCCACTTGTCAATCAGACGTAGCTCAAGCCCCTTGCCGAAATGTGAGCTGCCAGCCTGCATCCTACAGTGTTCCTGCTGTATCAAACTACAGTAGTTGGCATAGAGCCGTATGTCCTGCCCTGCTTCCTGTGTGTCAGACAGGTTCTGTCTGAAATGAGAGCAGAGCCCAGGGAGGGCCAGATGAGGATGGCCTTTTTTATGTCTGTGTTCTCATTCTCTCTGAGAACATTCATCATCGTTATCTCTCCTACCGGTGCAGTTGCCATGGCAGCTGATTTGTTTAGAGTGGTAACGGCCTTTTCATTAATTAGATATTGTGAGTGGAGAGCAGCTCTGGTCTGTACTGAGTAATAATAACAGCCTGGTATTCATTCAGCTGCTCCCCAAGGTACTACAGACAGACAATGGCTTCTCAGTAATGACACATGACTGGCTGAGAGGGGTTATTTCTAGACTTGCATGACTGAATATGAGAGAGGTATTTTTGGATGATCTCTGTTTTTAAATACAGTGAAATTTGTATTTTGTTTGCTTCCCCATTTGAGGCCATTCATATGAACCAAGTATTTCTTCCTATAATAACCTACAACCTCCACTTCTCTGTCTCTCTGTGTCCCCCGCCCCCCACCCCCTTCATGTATCCCCATCCAGGCCCCGATGTACCCAGTGTTGCCATCTACAGCACCAAAGACAGACAGAGTGAGTGTTATGAGGCCTGACCCTGGCCTGTACCATAAAGGGCACTGAAGCTGAGGGGCATTTTATTCAGTATAGTGTCTTTAATATCACATCACACAATGGGAAATGTGTTTGATGCTTCATGATGCTGCCTCTCAGACTATACTGTAAGTGAACAATGAGACTGTTTCTTCCATGTCACTGCAGAGGTCCTGGACCTGGAGACTAACGAGAGAGTGAATAACACGTACCACAACATGCAGATGCCCAAAGTGGAGTACGAGACCATCACCATAGACGATTACAGTAGGTATCCCTCCATGGTCCACCTATGCATAGGAAGCTAGCCAATGCCCTTTTCAGCTGCATTCATTATGATTACATTATATATGTCGTCATATACACTCACCGAACAGTTTATTAGGTACACCCATCTAGTACCGGGTCGGACCCCACTTTGCCTCCAGAACAGCCTGAATTCTTTGGGGTATGGATTCTACAAGTCGGAAACGTTCCACGGGGTTGTTGGTCTATGCTGACATGATGGCATCACGTACTTGCTGCAGATTGTACACCACCGCCACCAGCCTGTACCGTTGACACCAGGCAGGATGGCTCCATAGACTGATGCTGCTTATGCCAAATCCTGACTCTGCCATCAGCATGACGCAACAGGAACCCGGATTCGTTGGACAAATGTTAGGCAATGTTTTTCCACTTCTCAATTTTCCAGTGTTCGGGTTAGGCGAGAACAAGGATCGACGAGATGCCAGTCTGAACACCACTGTTGTACTGCACCGTTATTTGTATTTTTTTTGGCCCGCCTGTTAGCTTGCGCGATTCTTGCCATTCTCCTTCGACCTCTCTCGTCAACGAGCTGTTTCCGCCCACAGGACTGCCACTGACTGGATGTTTTATATTTGTCGTACCATTCTCGGGAAACCCTAGTGACTATCTTGTGTGAAAAAAGTCCAGGAGGACGGCCGTCTCTGAGATACTGGATCCGGCGTGCCTGGCGCCACCAATCATACCACGCTCAAAGCTGCTTTGTTCACTCGTTTTGCCAATTCTAACGTTCAATCACACAGTAACTGAATGCCTCGAATGCCTGTCTGCCTGCTTTACATAGCAAGCCACGGCCACGTGACTCACTGTCTGTAGGAGCGATCCATTTTCATGAACGAGGTTTGGTTAGTGTATATCAGAGTTCATGTCATCATAAGAAATGCAGCTGAAAAGGGCATTGGCTAGATGTGTGTGTTATTTAAGTGATAATGCCCTAGAAGCCGGTGTTTGGAGGCTATATTGGCACTGCAAACTGTACCAATATATCCCCCAAACACTGGCTTTGGGGGCATTATCATTTTTATACAACGGTTTACCAACATATTCAAATAATGTTTTACATATTTTCATTAACTTTATTTTGATGAATTTATTCATACCATTTCATCCTTCCACAAGATATAGTCCTGACACAAATCTAGGGTTGCAACCCAAGCCGGCTGGTCGTTTGTTCTATCGGTTTGGTTGCCAGAGACGCGACCCAGTCGTTAAGTCTTTTTGTTCTGTATCTATGGACGTGACCCAGTGACGTTTAAAGGGAAGCCAGAATAACAACAAAGTAGCTGCATTTGCATTTATTTAAGCTTTTTTCTAGTGACACTTATTTGGATACATCCATAACAATGAACTAATGATGCACGATTTCACCTGGCGTAGAAAATGTACTCTTTCATCAGGACACTGTTGTTCAGAGGAGCTAGCTAACAACACAGCTAACACAATCACGTTAAGTCTTTTTGTTCTGTATCTATGGACGTGACCCAGTGACGTTTAAAGGGAAGCCAGAATAACAACAAAGTAGCTGCATTTGCATTTATTTAAGCTTTTTTCTAGTGACACTTATTTGGATACATCCATAACAATGAACTAATGATGCACGATTTCACCTGGCGTAGAAAATGTACTCTTTCGTCAGGACACTGTTGTTCAGAGGAGCTAGCTAACAACACAGCTAACACAATCACTTCAAACTGAAGCTGGAAAGACAGCAAACAAACTGATTAAAAGTTTTCTATTGATATTTCTTTGTATATTTCTTTGTATACGTTCATTACTATGCGACAGCAGGAGATTGAATTTGAATATTGAAACAATGTTGCAAATGTCGGTGAGACCGGCAGCAAGGTTTATACAAATCTCTGCTGTTGAAAACTTAATTTTAGCCTAAAAGAAATGTGAGATTTTTTTTTAAATGCTTTTTATAGTGGAGATCAAGTTTATAAATTGCCTGGCTGGGTTGATGAGACAGTGGATTGCGCAGTCAGATGGAACAGAGTAAAATAGACACCAGCTGTGGAATGCGGTTTTAACCAATCAGTATTCAGGATTTGACCCACCCGTTGTATAATGTCTTCATAAATGCCGATATGATACTGGGCTGCACTCAACAATTACATTAGTTATGAGATTTAATATAATAATTTAAGAAGAACAACATTTCATTTAGTCTTGTTTCTTGCAGCTCTGACGATGCAGATACTGAAGCCAGCTGGTTTCATAGACACAGCTCATTACCCCCTCCTGCTACTAGTGTAAGTATGGCAACAACTACCCACACACACACACAATACAATTACTATGTTATTCTAGATAAAAAACATCATACAAACCCCAGTATTCTGTTTTGACATTGGACTCGTGACTTTGCTATAATGGATTATAATGGATAATTGGTTCCGCCTGTCCTCTGTTTCCCTCAGGGATGGAACGCCTGGCGGACAGATGGTGACAGAGCAGTTCCGTGTGGACTGGGCCACGGTGCTGGTGAGCAGTTACAGCACCATTGTGATCCGCTTTGACGGCCACGGGTCCGGGTTCCAGGGCACCAACCTCCTCCACCGCATCAGGAGGAAACTGGGCGTGATCGAGGAGAGGGACCAGATGGAGGCCCTCAGGTGAGAAAGAGGGAGAGAAAGAGAGACACCTGGACACAGTATAATCTTCCTTGAGAATTCAAATAATTGTTCCCCCTTTGATAATATGCTAACACCATGTTACTACGTCTTACAGTAGTTATATGCAGGTACAGTTTAATTACAGTGGGACAAATTATGAAACAATTTTTCATTATAGCACGTTACAGGGTTGTTGGAAATCTAATACCTACAAAGCATTGATTGTTTATTTTTCTTTATTCCAGACTGATATCGAAAGAGATATACATAGACAAAAGTCGAATTGGTGTATATGGAAAGGTAAGGAGAATCAATGCTTGAAGAAAACAAGCTAGCTACTTATTCAAACCATGTAAAACAAAAAAGGGTAATTTGGTTCCCTTTACTCCTCTTGTCAATTCAAGTACTGTATCTGAGCTGAAGAAAGAGTGGGCGAGGGCTTTACTCTGTCTGGAACATAAAGGGGAAGCTCACGTCACATATCTAGGGTGCATGCCAAATGGCACCATATTCCCTATATAGTGGACTACTTTTGACCAAGTGCTCTGATCAAAAGTAGTCCACTATAAAATGAATAGGGTGCCATTTGGGATTTATAACTACACGCTACAGTCCAGCAACAACAGAGAATGGACAACATCAATATTTCAATCAGGTTTCAGTTTGGCACTCAGTCCTCATTTGTCCATAGAAAGTTAGAATTTGTATGCAGTTTGTCCTAGGGTTGGGCAGAAACTAACTTTGGAGTGTTGTATGTGAAGGCTCTAGCCTTGATATGTCAAAAATGTTTTTCTATACTGTCTGTTCAAGAAACATGATATTATTAAGTGTCCCTCACTAACTGTACCTTCTCTGTCTTCAGGTTTATGGAGGGTATTTAGCCACCATGCTTTTAAGTTCTGAAGACTCCCTGCTTAAATGTGGAGCCGCCGTTTCACCCATCACAGATTTCAAGTTATACGGTAAAACATCATGATTTTCTTTTGCAACATAATTTCTTGCTGCAATAATCATTTCTCACTACAAACAATGTATTATAGTTTGAACAGTGCCTTAAAACACGATATTATGTGTTCCTTCTTTATACACCAGCTTCAGCATTTTCAGAGAGATACCTTGGATCACCAAAGACAGACTCTCGAGTATACTCGGTAAAGATTCAACACTCTGTACACTTGATCCGCTAGTCAGACAATATGTAAAATGACATGCTGCTCTTCACTGTCCTCTTTCCTTCAGGTGGCAAGTTTAGCACACCGGGCAGCTCACCTCATGGACAGGAAGTACATGATCATCCATCCAACTGCTGATGGTACAGTCATTACTATCAATAAGTTAGCCTTTCCTACATCTATTTGTTTATGCTGTCTTGCAACGTCTACTTGGGCATTGGCTAAGTTACTGCCAAAGCAGTCTTTTAACTTTGAGGCTGAATGTTGTTGAAGTACTGTGACTGAATTTACGCATCTTACATGTCATGTTACCCTCTCTCCCTCCCTAAAGAGAAAGTCCATTTCCAGCACTCTGCAAAATTCATCAACCATTTAATCAACGAGAAGGCAAATTACTCTCTACAGGTAAGCTTGACACTTTACAAAAGGTTTAGGACATTTTCATGAAGGCGTTATGAGCAGTGTGTCAAATATTGTTACCTACCTACATCTTTTTATTTTGTAATGTCTTTGTACTGTAGATCTACCCAGACGAGGGGCACTTCCTGCATAGCGATGGCACACGGCAACACCTTAGCCAATCACTGGTTAACTTCTTTGAGGAGTGTTTCCGACTGCCGGACTTACCGAGTGAGGACAAGAAGGACAAAGAGGATGAGGGAGATGGTTAAACCATCTGACACGTTGTTAACACTCCAGCACAATATGCAACAAATCTTTCTCAACTCATTACCCCCACCCCGGCCCAGATTTGTTTTTGTGCTGTCTTGCCAACTCTAATGCTCAGCTGTGACAATGCTCATTTAGAGTTGGCATTGGCAAGACAGACCTAGGACCAGGCCAACCTACTCCACACTGTATAGTTTGGCTCCTCTTTAGAGCACAGTTTCTGCATGTACCAAGGACCTCACACCTAGCTCTTCATCCTTTTCTTATTATTCTTCATCACATCTGGTTGGCTGACAACTGGACTGGCAAGAAAGACATCTCAGTCATGGACGTTGTTGACTTTGGTAAAAAAAAAAAAAAAAAAGTCTTAGCAGTGAACAAGTTATTTTTTGGGACCAAATAATCTGGTCGCTGAAGTAGCCTCTAGTAACCCCCCTTGTGGACAGCTGAAGTAGTGAACCACTACTCTGACCGGCATCCATTGAGGGATGCATTTCCTCTCCCACCAAACACAAATAAGTCTATAGAGGGCTTTACGGCACAAAATATCCCCTATGAGCATCAAGTCTCATCACTTTCATTGCGGTAAACATGGAGGAGCTACCTGTTGGTACTATCACTATGAGACTTCACCATCTACCCGTTGTTGGGACCATCACTATAGATGAGACGTCACCATCTACCAGTTTGTGTCTGTGATTCTGATGTTAACAGCAGCACACAGAGCCATGTGTTTCTATTAATTGCTGTTTGTAATGTTCAATGTCTTTCAGTAAGTACTGTGGCTTTGAGTTAATGTATTGTGGTCACATCGGCCCATGATTTCCTTTCCAAAATGAGTGAGGGCACGATGTTACTTTAACTTTGGGATCATTACAATAAAACATTTTTATCATCATTTGGAGTGGCACTCTAGTGTTATGTTAGGGCTCAATTCAATCCTTAGCGCTGAAGATCTGTGCTGTAGTGCAATTTAAATTTCTGAATGCAGGAAATTTGCTTTAGAATTCTTATCGCTCTGTAGCGCAGGTTCAGCAGCGTTAGTGATTGAATCAAGTGCTTAGTCACTGTGCCTTACTACTGGGGGTAAAAATATTCATGTCAGGACTAACACTTTTATAACAGATGAGTAACATTTCATTGGTCAATTGTACATTGCAATGATTCAGCGCAAGTAAATTATGTCCAATCGGACCAGTCCATATGGTTAAAAATGTAATGTACGTTTTACTCCCATGTGTACTATTATGCTTGTATAATAGACATTTATGGCTGTTGTAACTACATCATGAGGCACATTGTCGGTTTTATAATTCTTTTTTTTTGGTGAGTTAATGTTTGGTTCTTCGCCAGCTCATTAAAATGAAGTGTTCAATGGCTTGACCGTCTGTCCCCATGACCTCACTTCTGTTAGTGTTGTCAACTGTTTTACAAAATGTATAAATCTTACATTGTTGAAAAATATAACTGTAAGACTTGTACATAAAGCATTTTCAAATTGACTTGAGTGGCTTTGTTTTCATTGGACATTGCCCTTCAGTGTTCAAGAGGGGCACAGCTAAAGAAGGAAGTTAACTGATGTTGCTTGTGTGGTAGGAGTTATGGTATGAAGTAAACATTAGGGCATGGTAGTTCTAGCAGAATACTCTTTAGCAGGAACGAACCAGGGAAGTTAGTGCAGTAGATTCTAAAAACACCAGCCGTGTCCTTTTAGCCATTGATAAGATTTATTTCCAGTGTTTTAGGAGCCCATGCCCCCTCCACTCAGGGAGAGAACACACCATAATGATACAAACAGTCCAGCAGGTCAATGAAGCCTTTTCACATGCAGGGAGGAATCTCTCATCGCTCCCCAGAGAACCATTGGACTATCACACCCACCCTACCATCAGCAACATCTCACAATACTGTACTTTTTACAAAAAAACAAAAACAAATTGGCAATTTGATGGAAATGAAACCGATAAAGGCAGCTAAAACATGGCATTTATATACACATATGTTACTTATTTTATACAGAAATATTTTAAATTCAAGTTCTGTTAATCCAAAATGTAATAAAAGGAAAATCCAAAGTATAAAACATGTGAAGACCAGAGTGGAATGCCTAAGGAATGGAAGCTCGGCGTTCCTTAAAGAACCTGTAGAATGACAGTGAGTCGACGATAGAAATGTCATTCACAGTCAAATCTTTATGTATCTCAAAGATTATATGGCACCCTTTACATTTCATTATGAGGCACTTCCTATTGAGAAAGAAACATGATTTCTGATATGATTATTTATATTCTTCTCCCCCCCAGTCTGATGTCCATAACTGACCGAAGCATGAAACCACAAGCACATTAACAAAACACAGCATATTGAATCAGAGAGAACTAGTTCACTGCTTTTCTTTCTTAAAAGGGTGGAATAAAAAGTTATTTTTGTATTTATTATGCCGTTAGTCCAGTGTCTTGTCACAATGCACCTTGAAAGAGATCACTTGACAGCAGTCACAGAATACATATGGAAGTCCAATACACAGGCTATCCCAAAAATAAAATCACACTTCAAGTAGAGAGAGAGAGACAGACGAGAGACAGACAGAAATATGTACAATTTAAAATGAGAACAAAGCAACCAAAGTCAGGATTACAGCAAGCACGTCGTACATTCTTCATTTGGTTACTGAAGGAATCACTTTAAACCAACCGAGACCCTCTTACAAAAAAAAATAATAAAAAAAAGTTCCTCTGCAATACATTTCTTTTTTTAAACAATCCGGTCCTTTTTCACTACTGTAGCCTACCTCCTTACATCCTACAAGTCAGTTACTGTATTTTCACTTAGCCAACCTTTTCACAATCTTTAACTTGAAACACTTGCTTACACCAAATCAACTTTCAGACTCATCAGTTCATGCATGAGCGATCTTCAGCAGAGCAGGGATTTCTATTAGGAGTGAGGATTTCTCTACTCCAACGCCCATCCCAAAGTCTGTCATTTGTCATGAAAAAGGAGTAAATGTTTCAACATCAACTGAATGTTTTGTTCCTTGTTGTGTCGGAGTAAGACCACCCACCCCTGTGCAGTAACCCTTATTATTTTAAGTGTACACACACACCACCTAACAGACTCCGTAAACACCGACGTCACTTCACAGTACCTGTACATGCTCACTGGTCATTTACAAACATCCACTCAGACTCTCAAACACATCTCACAGACAGTAGACACACTCCCACCCAGACACCACATCTCACAGACAGTAGACACACTCCCACCCAGACACCACATCTCACAGACAGTAGACACACTCCCACCCAGACAGACACCACATCTCACAGGTACTGGTAGAAGCGAGAGTGGACCACCTGAGCACCAGAGAGTTTGTGTGGGTGTGCGGTGGCCGACAGGTTCAGGCTTTTACTCTGGGGACCGGAGTCTCCGTTCAGCAGCTCAGCTGGAGTTGGGCGTGGTGAGAGGGGGTATGAGGGGGACGACGACGGGGCCTCCTGGGCCCGGGGGTGGTTGGGGTTCTGGAGGTCGGGTTTGCGTAGGAGGAGCAGCGTCCCTTGGTGTTCAGAGAAGTCCAGGCTGACCTCAGGGTTGGAGGTGCGGTGGCGCTCGCGGGCAATCCACTCCCGGATGGAGAAGTCCTGGGAAGAACACTTGGGCTTCAGCCGGTCCACAGCCGACAGCTCCGCCCGCGAGCCCCCGCCCATCCCCATGCCCCCCTGCCAGTCCCCCATCACAGACAGCTCAGCAAAGTCCCTCTGGCCTCCCATGGTGTGTCTGCGTCTGATGTTCTTCTTCTTGTCCCTGCGTCCCTCTGGAGAGCGACTCTGCTGGTTGCCCACCCCGAACATGTCGTCTACGGACGTCCGCAGACGGAACTTCAGCCGGTCTGTGATCTTGAGACGCCATGCAGGCTCAGTCCCCTTCTCTGACTCGCTGCGGGAGGAGGAGCTAAGGCTGCTGGTGGAAAGCCCCTTAACCGCCCCCAGAACGCGAGACAGCCTATTCGAATCCTTGTTGCACTGCCCTCCGTCCAACGAGGAATCGCTGTCAGCCTTCTGTCGCGCTGCAGACTTCTTCCGGGAGAGAGTATCACACTCGATGAGTCTGTGGGAGGGGAGGGGCCTGGGCGCATCCGGCACGTCTGATTGGCATATATCTTTCACCAGCCGGGTCTCCTTCACGCTCCCAATAAACACGGATAGGTCGCTCTCGCTGTCCGTCTCCATGGGCCGGCCCTCACTAATTAGCTCACTACGCTCATCATCAGCGTCATCTCCTCCCCTGCTCTCGGCCACCGAGCATACCTCTGGACTGAGCGTGCTCAGCTCGGCCCCGGTGAGGAAGGTCATGGAGGAGGTGGTGGAGTAGTCTGAGGTGATGGAGCTGACCTCAGCCCCCAGGCCACTGGCCCCAGTCTCTGATCCCAGGGCCCCCGTCCTGCCATGCCTCACCCTGGGTCCCGTCACAGACGCCTGCGAGCTGGTGCTGTTCATGGTGCCCAGATCTGAGACCTCATCATAGTTGGAGGGGGGGTCCGACAGAGAGGACTGGTGGGCCAACTGCCTGCGGTGGCCGAGGCGGGGGGATTGGGAGGTGTAAGGGGAGTGTGTGGAGGAGGTACGGAGGCTAGGGGAGGGGGTGTGTTTGGGAGAGGGGGATGGAGAGGGCTGAGACATGAGGCTGTCTGAACGGGACTCTTTCCCGTTGGTTTGGACCCTGTCCCCTGGCTGTTCTCCTCTCTCGCTGGCCTCCTCCGTCTGGCTCTCTAGGGACCAGGCGGGGTGGAGGTCCTGGTGGCTCAGGCTCTCTTGTTCTGGCTGCTCCTTCTTAGCAAACACGGCATCCAGGTCGTCGTCAGAGCTGCTGGGCTGAGCCTTGTCCTTGGGCTTTTTACGCTTGCGGCTGACAAAGAAGGAGGAGCGAAGCATCTCCCTGCTACACTGGTCCTTCCCAGAGCTCCACAAGCCCTGCTGGGACAGAGTACCAGGACGTCACATTAGAGTGAAACACATCATTGTTCTTTAATGAGGAATTTAACAACAAACATTCAAATTCTGCCCTGAAACGGCATGGTCAATTGCTAATAAATCTGGATAAGAACATCTGCTAAATCTAAAAAAAAATAATAATCTAATAATAGGTCAAAGACGGAGAGAAACCTTGGTGCCACTTACCTTTGATTTGGAGGAGTCACTACATGCTGAATCTGAGAGGAGAGGGCATGAGAAAGAATCTTTAAAGCATTTACAATCTACTGAACAACAAGTATCAAGTCAGGTAGAGGGGGACAGACTGTAGGCTGATCACAGGGTAGAATGAAGAAGCCGACAGAAACCTGCACAGCGAGGAGGCAGGAGATTCAACAGACGGGATTTGTAGCTCACAGAGATGAAGTAAGGAAACACAGTAGAAAGACACTGTCCGTAAGAGTGGAGGAAGAGGAGGCGGCCAGGAATGGAGGGATGAGAGGAAGATGAAACCCGGCAGTGTGCACTAGGACAGGAAGCAAGATCATGCTCGTAACAGGATGTACCCAATGGGACGACATCAACACATCACGGAACCACAGGTTACGTCAGTCACAAACGATTACAATACACAGTCAGCCACCAGCAACATGGCATTCTTTCCCATCTCAGAGACATCAATCACCTAGGAAGGGATGACGTCTCTGGTAAGGGGACATAGTTGTGTGTTGTAGTCTGTTGTTCCACCCATGCAGGCTAGCCACAGTAAAATGGACAGGTTGTGCAATATGTCTAGAACTCTATTCTACAATCACTGTAGCCTCTTGAACATTCTGGGTTAGGTCAATTGAATATGACTGACGACCACAAACACTACAAAACAAGGTCCGTACAAAAACCTTATCAAAGAAACCATTCCCTACAACATAAATATGACCACTATCGAGCCAGAATAGTGTGGGGTTACAGCTTAAAGGAAAACTATCTTTTGGTATTTGTTTCATTAGTCCATTGTTGATGCATCATACAGATATACAGCCGGTATGATACATTTAGCATATGATGCAAAACGCATCAATCCAGCTGTATTTCTGTATTTTGACATTTATATATCTTGAAAACTTGATTGCTGACATGCAAAACATTTTGGGACTATATCAACAATGGACTAATAAAACAAATACCAAAATATATTTTTGGGGTGGAGTTTTCCTTTAAGTGTGTGTGCGCTTGATTTACGAGTTGTGTGTGTCCGAGTTGGGGTCAATTCCATTTCAATTCTTGTCAGCCGAATTGGACATGGAATATCTCCATATAGAAAATGTTATTTACCTGAATCATTTGGAATATAGTTGGAATTGACCCAAACTCTGGTGTGTATATCAGTGTGCTACACAAGGTTTTTGATGGGGAAGGTGGGTGTTTGATAGATGTGGATGGTTGGTGCGTTGTGGTAGAAGTATGTAGCAGTGAGGGAGGAGGTAGCTAGGTGGCAGTGTTAGGCTGTAGTTGGTGTTTCTGACGCTGAAAGAAAACTGTGGCTCATTGATAAGACTAGGGGGTGAATCTCAGAAGTCTTTCCCTGACTTCTTGCGTCATCTCCTCGACTCTTTCACATAACGTCCGAGTGAAGCAAGGAGAGATTTCCTCAGACCTTCTGCTCCAATGCGGTCCTTGCTTCCATTTAACTTGGAGGAGACTGCACACAAAGAATAAAATACCTTCGAGATTCACCCCATGATATCCATCTCAAATGTATGATTGAGAGTGAAATGTGACAGGAGGGCAGAAAGGAGCAAAAGCAAAATCAGAGCCACTTTGCTTACCATCTCACCGGTATCCATCTAACCCCCCTAGTCAATGTGTGTGTGTTTGTGTGCAACGATGTTCTGTTCTCTCCTACAGTAGATGTCTTTTTTGTGTGTTAAACAACAGCCAGCTCAGCCCCCCCCCCCTCCCTCAGATACCATGACAGTAATGCCACATGAGCAGGCGGCAGTGAAACCGTGGTTTGACCGTACCATGCTACTTGTCCTCGTGATCAGCTTTAGAGACAAGAGACAGCAGAGAGGCTTTCAGAAGAAACTACTGCCGGCACTGTTCTGTATGTATCCATTAGGTTATAAGGTATTTTCATTTTTAGAGAAATGTGAAAAACGTGCACACCGACAGGAAATGACAAAACATCGACGTCTCTTTCTGTTTTTCGCTCCTTCATTTTTCACCCCAAGTTAACAGAGCTGAGGGTTTCTGCAGACTAGGCAGTTACACTGCGGACAACACTCATCGTCCTTCTTCCTACAGTCCCAGCTGTCCACCACTGACATTACAGAGTCCACCACTGACATCAGCGAGTGATAGACGCCGCCCACTTGGCCTGTGTCAGATTGGGTCAATGTGTGAGTGCTGGACAGGCACAGGGGAGGAAAAAACACACTGCACACAAACCAAGGGTAGAGGTCAGAAGGGTTAACACTTCCACTCTGTTGTTTTTTTTGGTTTTGGGGGAAAAGAACATGCCGGGTTTATATGGGAGGAGGAGGAGTCTTCATCTCAACATAAAGAGGGAAGCACGGGGAGAGATGACATCAGCAAAGGGAAAAAGAAAACACAAGAAAGCAAAAGGAGAGAACTGGGAAAACAATAGAACTTAATGAAAACAGAATGACAACGAAACGGACCTTAACAAAAGGCTTAACAACATTGAACTATTTTCAGCAATTTCCAACTGGATAACCGAAAATCCTTCCATTGAAGAATTGCTAAAATAGCTTGCCTTTACAAAAGCGCAATACTTTTCAGTAGACTTCCTTAGCTTTAGCATTTGATCATCTTTAGGACTAACAAATACATACAGGTACATCTCTAAAACACACACATTTCCTGGATCGCTTTTTCTGAAGCTCATTAATATACTGGTAAATCTGGTAAAACTGACAGGAGTGTTGCATTAGCGCCACGCCAGGTGTGCTAACAGTGAGCTAAAGGTGAGTTACCTGAGACTTCGGAAGCTGAGTTGGTTGTTGCAGTCCGGCCGATGTTGGACAGCAGGTGGTCGATGTTTGGCACAGGCTGAGAGTGCACTGTACTCTCCTGTTCCACTGAGGTCTACAGGAGAGAGAGATCCAATGAGGGAGATTAAGGAAGATAGAGTTGAAGTAGAGGAGGAAAGAAGTCAAAAGGATGGATGCAGAGAGATCAATCGTGTTCATCTCACAACAAACATCCACTACATCACATCACACACTGAACATGTAACATTCTGAGAGCAGTGTGACGGAGTGTGTTATGGGGGGGGGGGGGGGGGGATGCTACGTACAACAGGGTCATCGTCCCCCTCCTCAGTGAAGAACCAGTCGTACTGCTGAATGAGGTTCTCCACTATCTTGCACTGGTCTGGCATGTGGTTGACCATATTGGTCATGTTGTCCTCGGAGGTTCTGACCAGTGTCGGACCAAACACGATGGCCAGGTTACGAGGCTCCATCTGGGGGGAGAGAGGAGACATGAGTGGTCTTCAGTCCAATCCAAGGCCTCATTATTAAAAACCTCCATTTAAAAAAAATTACATTTACTCCCTCACAATGACATACCTTATTTTTATCACAGTTTTCAGAGACCAACTTGAGGTGTCCAGAGAGAAATTTGAGAGTTTCATAGTGATAATCAGGCAATTCAAGGATCTGCGAAGAGAAGAGAACCAACCTTCAAAGCTTGAATTCAACAATTCAAAACATACTGCTGGGTTACATAAAGCTCTTATTCTTACAGCTCTGACATAAGCCCTCATAGCTTTAACTTACCAGCCTCTTAAGCTCTTTCAACCTCTCCACTGAGTCTTCTGTTCGATTGGCTTCAATAAAATCTGCATATTTGTCTGTAGATAGAATACAAGGATCACTTAGTTATTTTAAAAAAACAGCCAAGACTAAATAAATGGGATTTCTTAACAATACTTTTTTAACCAATTGTCTCTTCTTTATAGGCATGCATTTACTCTGTGTTCAGCATCTCACCATTTGTAAAAAGGGGTTCTGGAAGTTTCCGGAAGAAGGATTTCAGTAAACTACTGATCACGTTGAGGTCCCTCCATTTCTGTCAGAGAAAGGAAGTGAGAAAAATTAAAGATGTTATTGTGAGGTATGGGAGATATGTGTATGTTTTAACGTCACATGCACAGTGAAATGCCTTTCTTGCTAACTCAAAACCCAACAATGCAATAAATCAATAAGAATGTAATACTTTACAATGTGCAGGGATACTGGAGTGATGGAGGTAGATACTGTATGTATAGGGGTAAGGTGACTAGGCATCAGGATATAAGATAAACAGAGGAGCAGCAGCTTGTATGTGAGTGGGTGTGCATGTGTGTAGAGTCAGTATAAATGTATGTGTATATTATGTAGGAGTGAGCGGAGTGAGTGAGTGAGTGAGTGAGTGAGTGAGTGAGTGAGTGAGTGAGTGAGACAGAGTGTGTGTGTGAAGGGCCCTGTGAGTGTGCATAGAGAGTGCAAAAATAAATAAAAAAGTCAATAAAGATACAAGGTTAACTCTGATGTAGCTATTTTGTTAGCTACTTATCAGTCTTATTGTTTGGGGATAGAAGTTGTTTCAGTGCCAGACGCTTGCCGTGCACAAACAGAGAGAAAAGTCTATGGCTTGGGTGGTTGGAGTCTTTAACAATTTTTAGGGCCTTCCTACTACACCACCTGATATAGATGTCCTGGATGGCAGGGAGTTCGGCCCCAGTGATGAACTGGGCTGTCCGCACCACCCTCTGTAGCGCCATGCGATCGAGGGCGGTGCTATCGCCATACCAGGCAGTGATGCAGCCAGTCAATATGCTCTCAATGGTACAGCTGTAAAACTTTTTCAGGATTTGAGAGCACATGTCAAACTTTTTCAACCTCCTGAGGGGGAAGAGGCACGGTCACGTCATCGGGCCATTTTAAGTCTTTGGACACCAAGGAACTTGAAACTTGATGGTGTTGGAGTCGTGTGTGGTCACACAGTCGTGGGTGAACAGGGAGTACAGGAGGGCTCTTAGCACACACCCCTGTGGTGCCCTTCATCTTAAAACATGTGTGGATTACAGACTAGGACAAGGTGAGGTTGGTGTGTGTGTGTGTATGTGTGTGACACTCACATCTTCTTGGATGTCGATGTCACTCATCAGTCCCTTATTATCCAGCTCCTCCTGCATGCTGGAGATGGCAGCGTTGTTCCCTGGTACTCTGTAGATGCCAGTGTACTCCAGCCCCCTCTCCTCTACCAGCTTACAGCACACCTCCACGATGAGGGGGACAAACTACACAGCATGAAGCCTTTAGCGTTATACATATCGGATGAATCAAGAAACAAATAGATACCACTTTCATATACACAAAGTAGAACTTAAACCTCACACATGTAGACCATCAAAGGAGAACAAAGGCACATGCTCAATTCATTCAACATTTTCAAAGCCATGTCTTTCTCACATGTAAACACACGCACTCTCTCACTTACCCTGTTGGTCTGTGCAGATGGGCAGTCATCGAGGCGCACCCCAAAGGTGACCCCAGCTGTGGTCTTCTTCTCAAAGGGCTTCCTCATGATGCCGGGGATGCCCCTCCTCCAGGCAGCTTTATCCCGTGGAGGACTGGAGTCATCTGACAGAACACACACAAAGCAGCCGTGTCAGTGCAGAAGGTTGGTGGTTCGTGCCTACCCAGGGACGAGTCTTAAGAAATTTCCCCCTCGGGGGATCAATAAAGTATCTATCTATCTATCTATCTATCTATCTATCTATCTATCTATCTATCTATCTATCTATCTATCTATCTATCTATCTATCTATCTATCTATCTATCTATCTATCTATCTATCTATCTATCTATCTATCAGAGCTAATCCACAGACACACGCACTCAAACCACGCTACCTACTGGAGGGTCAACAGCGGCTCCTGCAGACAGTCAAAGATGCACATTTTCAATCAAATATTTCCACATGAAGGTCTACCATATTTATTGTCTACCGTTGTCACCTTTTGCACCTTTACTGTGTAGAATAGCTACAACTTCTGCACTATACCTTCCTTTTTTGCTGTTTGTAAAGGACACAGCATGTCTACTGGTGGTAAATATAATCCCTTGCTTTACGCCCCCTGTAGGGATCTTACCCCTCTCTCCTGTTTTGGGTGAGTGGGGGCTCTTGCCATCGCCCTTCCCGCCCAGGAGGGTGTGTCTGATACTGAGGGACTGTCGGGAGGTTTTGGGGGATGGCTCAGTCTTGGTGCTGGGGGAACTGAATCAAACAGATACAAAAATATTATATTATATTATAGTACATTCAATTATACTATATGTGACTTGAATGGTTTGTGCATAGGAGTGGGTGTAAAAAGATGTTGCATTGTGGGTAAAACAAAGAGGGCACGTGTGTCAGGCTGCATACCTCATCATGGTGTTGTACTCTCTGATCTTTCTGCTGATCAGGTCCTGGCTGGTCATACCAGCATTCTGAAAACACAACACGGATAACAGAGTCGGTCCACGTAAAAAACCAAACCTAAGGGATTAATCACTGATATTACGAACCTATCAGTCCTGCACAATCGATAGTACAATTTCTCCAGTATACGGAGTCTTATTAAACGTCTACAGTTTTTGTAGAGAGTTCAAAGTGAATATGATTTAGTAGTTTACAACAACGAATCATGTTTGTGCTATTTAGAAGTCATGGGTTGGTCCCCAGTAGTGAGACTCTGTGGGAGACCCAAGGCTAACTGAGAAGGGGCAAACAGCTGAACAAGCAAGTGCACTGTTCGCTCATTTCACAGGCCAACAGACAAGTTAACATAAAACCAAGATGAGGCGATAGACAGAAACAGTCAAACATTGTTGTTAGGGTTCAGCAGGGGATGTTTTTGTATTTTCTGTAGCCTAGTGGTATCATGCATACAGTAAGCATAAAGAATCAAGGGGTAGTTTCCCCACACACAGTTTAATCCTAATTCTGGACAAAATACATTTTAAACGCTTTTTCAGGAATAGGCTTAATCGATGTCAGGGAAACTTCCCTTAGTGTTAAAATGGTTTGATGTTGTTATTATTAGGCAGTAGTAGTCAGTCTACCACAGAACAGGACAGTAGAGTCTTATTTGTGGGGTAAACATCAAGGCAACTCTTCATAGCAGTAAACCCAAGGGGAGGAGTCTCTCTGTCCAAAATCTATTGTTTCTACTAGTGACCAAGGACAGTGAGAATGACTAGTGTAAATGAGATTCAAGAAGTGTCGCCTAAGCCCCAATGCAGGCTAGGCTACTCACATGTGACGCCAGCAAAAAAAGGACACTGGCATTTGAAACCTATGCCTTGAGGTAAGGTCATGATCTGTGGACCCGGATCTTGGTAGAAATGCTAGCTACTGTATGCGAGTAACTTTGAATCATTCTTTGCTGAGCACGTTTTTATCCAATCTAAGAGGCTTTACAATGACATCATGTGATTATGAGATTAGTAATGCAGTAAATTCTAGCATAGTGTCTTTCCCAGCAGAACCCACCTCATCATCCAGATTACTATTCTCCTGGATGACTCTGATCCAAGACAGCATGTCATCCCTGCCCTCTGCCTGGAACAGGTACTCGCAGTCTGACGTTGTCAGCCGCAGCACGTTCTTGCGTTTTGTGTCGCTGTAGGAGATGTCAATCAGGCAGGCCTTGATGCTGATTGGCTGTGGGTCGTCGTCGGACTGGGAGTGGGAGGAGGCATGAGAGACGCCATCCTTCTTGTCCTTGTAGAGCGTGAGTGCGTGGCCTCGCAGCACGGCATACATCTGCTTCCACGACCTCGAACCCCCGCCCACACGCTACAGAGTTGGGGAGAGAAAGAGAGAGCGCGAGAGAGAAATGTCGATATAAGGCTTTGCATGAAGATCAAAATAGTTTGCAGCGTGTGGGTGGGGGTGCATGTTTCCTTTTCCACACTACTGTGGATATTTTTTGTTTCATGTTGTCCTGTCCAGCAACTATGGTGGATCCGTAACCAGACCAGCACAGTGGAGCTCCACATGATTCGGCATTATGAAAAGGATAAACGTGTAAACAGATACCTTGCTCTTCTCAGTGTTTAGCTGCCTGAAGTTGAGCCAGCCTTCTTTAGAAGAGTCACCGAAGATATCTGAAGAGGAGTCCCTTCTGGAGCCAGAGTCATCAGACGACTTGTGTCCATCCAGAGCCTACACACACACACACAGCAATAGGAGTATCAGCAGAAACAGAGTCTGTGCTCTTAAAGAAAAGGTTTTTATATTTAATTTAACCTTTATTTATAACTAGGCAAGTCAGTTAAGAACAAGTTCTTATTTACAATGAGAGCCTACCTACAGGGTCAGCCATAGTAGTACGGCGCCCCTGGAGCAAATTAGGGTTAAGTGCCTTGCTCAAGGACACAGACAGGTTTATTTCATCTTGTCGGTTCGGGTACTCGAACCAGAGACCTTTCGCTAGGCTACACGCCCTAGAATGTCAATCCCCAGGGAGTCCCTTTCTACTGGTATCTCAGGAGCATCAAAGCCTGACTACCGCAGAAAAATCACCAACAGGTGAGTTTATTATGGCTGAGAAAATCAAGATAAGCCAAAAACCACACAACACATCCTGTCAATGTGACTAGAAATCCTTTCAAAGGCACAGGAAGAGTACAAAGACTGGATTCAAAACCAATTTCATAGAAGTAGCAGCTTGTCACACCGTCAGGCACTCTATGTGGAGAAAAGGGGAATATATCTAGCCCTAATCATAATGGTCCCTAGCAATTAAAACAGACATAAACACAGCCAACATGTCATGGTTAAACATTTATAGAGCCGTTATAACCCTTTATAGTTGTTATAAGCACAGCTAACATGTGTTTAATTAACCCTGGATTGAGCCGTATCCTCACCTTTCTTAGGCCTCTCAGGCCAGGCATGTGTTTACTGTTGGATCGGCTGAAGACAGAGAGAGGAGGAGGGAGATAAAGAAGACAGAGAGAGGAGGAGGGAGATAAAGAAGATCGAGAGAGGAGGAGGGAGATAAAGAAGATCCAGAGAGGAGGAGGGAGATAAAGAAGATCGAGAGAGGAGGAGGGAGATAAAGAAGACCGAGAGAGGAGGAGGGAGATAAAGAAGACAGAGAGAGGAGGAGGGAGATAAAGAAGATCCAGAGAGGAGGGGGGAGATAAAATGGTAGATATTAGAAGGATGAACAAAAAACCATTGGAAAAGAGTAGCATGAGAAAATAAGACCACATTTCAAAGGGACTTACCCTCTGCCTTCCTCTCTGTAGTTATCCAGACCCTCGTCGCAGGATTTGGACCTCTCTTGTTTGGTCGCGGCATCAGACTCCAGGATAGCATTTCTGAGGGACTCTTGAGAACGGAACATATATACAACGACAGTGTGAGGGACTGTGTCATGGCAACAGGGGTACATAAATGTTTTAGGGAGTCAGGGCAGAGTGATGCTGAGTTATTGGTGAGGGTCAGTAGTGGTTTTAGGGCTCAATATCACAGGACTAGGGATTCAAATTTCTGTTAATTTCGCTGCCGACTAACTGACCCTCATTAACCATTCAACAAACGGTTACATTTTTTCCAAACTGGAAAATTATTTAAGCAACAGAAAATACTATCAGAGATCTGTATATAAATGACAAGTTTCCGCCTTAACAATGGGAGGTGTCCCAAGGCGGGAAGACAGGCGACAAGCTTAGGCCCAAAATAAGTCCATTGAAACGCACTGGGCTTATTTTGGACAGATTCTGCTGAGTGTGAAACCTTTCGCGTCACCTCTTCCTCTCTGATACTATGCATGCATAAAAGTACCGGACATAAGAGATTAATGTAAACATGCAACAATAGCAAGCCTTAGAGTCTACTAACCTATTATTGAACATTGCAACTCGTGTAATGAAGCAGCTAATAAAACTAAATTTTTTAACATTTGCCAAAATGCAATTTGTGGAAAAACACAAAATAAATGTATTTATAAAGCCCTTTTCACAAAGTGCTATACAGAAACCCAGCGTAAAACCCCAAACAGCAAGCAATGCAGAAGCACGGTGGCTAAAAGGGAAAAACTCCCTAGAAAGGCAAAAACCTAGGAAGAAACCTAGAGAGGAACCAGGCTCTGAGGGGTGGCCAGTCCTCTTCTGGCTGTGCCGGGTGGAGATTATAACAATTCATTGCCATTAAGGCCAGTTCTTTCTCCAAGATGTTCAAACGTTCATAGATGACCAGCAGGGTCAAATAATAATCAAACAGCACACATAACGCGAGCAGTTCCATATGTAACAGAGATTTAAAAAATAGCTCATTTTTAAAATTGTGGCCACCAAAGTATAACGCGCGATTGCATTTAGAGTTGGTATTTGTTGCGCAATGACTGGGCTTATAAAAGCATGGCCTTACTCCAGTAGCCTACATACTTTTTGAAGAGCTACTCTCGCGCTTTCTGACAGCTGGTAGGCTATTCCGCTCCTCAAACTAGGCTCTGTAAGCTGTGCGTGTGATAAATAAAATGCATAACGACTAACGAAAACACACACGCGCCAATGTAATTCCACAAAATTATGCAAATTAACCTATACAGATAATCACGACCGTTCAAATATATTTTCATGCCAGAATTGTGTTGATATGAAACGCACAGCCCAAAGTGAATGGGATATTTAAGCAATGACAAGTTGCCAATTTTATTTCAAAGTGATTCGGCATTGATGGAGGAAACATCCTTGCTGCTTTCAAGCCTGTACAAAGAACTAGGTCAATGTCATGCATCCTCAGAAAACAACAAATTGAGGTGGCTGAAACGGACTGGTAGTATTCCCTAAATAGTGCAGTACTGGTTAACCGTAGTGCACTACATAAGGAATAGGGTACCACGTTTCAGATGCCACCAATGACTGAAACAGACAACGGCAACAGACAGAACTGGATGTGCATCATAATCAAGACAACCAGGAGCCCCACCCCCAGAGTGCCTCTTACCTTGGTCATGGGACAGCTGTCGGCGAATGAAAGGGCATGGGGAGGAGCTTGGGTTCAGGGGAAGTATGGCTGGAGCGACAGATATCACGGCGGAAGCAGGAATGGACGTGGCCTCATGGTCAACACTAGGGCTAGCCGGCTCGTCTGCAACCACACAACACACCCTTAGGTATTAGAAGATGGACAAATAGATGTTATGTAGCACTTCATCATCATCATCATCATCATCATCATCATCATCATCACTTGGGCTCCCAAGTGGCGCAGTGATCTAAGACACTGCATCTCAGTGCTAGAGGCGTCACTACAGACAACCTGGTTTGAATCCAGACTGTATCATATGTAACTGGCCATGATTGGGAGTCCCATAGGGCGGGGCACAATTGGCCCAGCGTCGTCCGAGTTTGGCCGGTGTAGGCCGTCATTGTAAATAAGAATATGCTCTTAACTGACTTACCTAGTTAAATAAAGGTAAAATAATATATACAGTGGGGAGAACAAGTATTTGATACACTGCCAATTTTGCAGGTTTTCCTACTTACAAAGCATGTAGAGGTCTGTAATTTTTATCATAGGTATACTTCAACTGTGAGAGACGGAATCTAAAACAAAAATCCAGAAAATCACATTGTATGATTTTTAAATAATTAATTTGCATTTTATTGCATGACATAAGTATTTGATCACCTACCAACCAGTAAGAATTCCGGCTCTCACAGACCTGTTAGTTTTTCTTTAAGAAGCCCTCCTGTTCTCCACTCATTACCTGTATTAACTGCACCTGTTTGAACTCGTTACCTGTATAAAAGACACCTGTCCACACACTCAATCAAACAGACTCCAACCTCTCCACAATGGCCAAGACCAGAGAGCTGTGTAAGGACATCAGGGATAAAATTGTAGACCTGCACAAGACTGGGATGGGCTACAGGACAATAGGCAAGCAGCTTGATGAGAAGGCAACAACTGTTGGCGCAATTATTAGAACATGGAAGAAGTTCAAGATGACGGTCAATCTCCCTCGGTCTGGGGCACCAATGATCATGAGGAAGGTGAGGGATCAGCCCAGAACTACACGGCAGGACCTGGTCAATGACCTGAAGAGAGCTGGGACCACAGTCTCAAAGAAAACCATTAGTAACACACTACGCCGTCATGGATTAAAATCCTGCAGCGCACGCAAGGTCCCCCTGCTCAAGCCAGCGCATGTCCAGGCCCGTCTGAAGTTTGCCAATGACCATCTGGATGATCCAGAGGAGGAATGGGAGAAGGTCATGTGGTCTGATGAGACAAAAATAGAGCTTTTTGGTCTAAACTCCACTCGCCGTGTTTGGAGGAAGAAGAAGGATGAGTACAAGCCCAAGAACACCATCCCAACCGTGAAGCATGGAGGTGGAAACATAATTCTTTGAGGATGCTTTTCTGCAAAGGGGACAGGACGACTGCACCGTATTGAGGGGAGGATGGATGGGGCCATGTATCGCGAGATCTTGGCCAACAACCTCCTTCCCTCAGTAAGAGCATTGAAGATGGGTCGTGGCTGGGTCTTCCAGCATGACAACGACCCAAAACATACAGCCAGGGCAACTAAGGAGTGGCTCCGTAAGAAGCATCTCAAGGTCCTGGAGTGGCCTAGCCAGTCTCCAGACCTGAACCCAATAGAAAATCTTTGGAGGGAGCTGAAAGTCCGTATTGCCCAGCGACAGCCCCGAAACCTGAAGGATCTGGATGGAGGAGTGGGCCAAAATCCCTGCTGCAGTGTGTGCAAACCTGGTCAAGAACTACAGGAAACGTATAATCTCTGCAATTACAAACAAAGGTTTCTGTACCAAATATTAAGTTTTGCTTTTCTGATGTATCAAATACTTATGTTGTGCAATAAAATGCAAATTAATGACTTAAAAATCATACAATGTGATTTTCTGGATTTTTGTTTTAGATTCCGTCACTCACAGTTGAAAAGTACCTATGATATAAATTACAGACTTCTACATGCTTTGTAAGTGGGAAAAGCTGCAAAATCGGCAGTGTATCAAATACTTGTTCTCCCCACTGTATATATAGATTTTTTTTTTTTTACCCATCACCATGCACTTCCTAATGGATATAACTTTTGATTATTTTGCAACAAAAATAATTCAGCTTCCTGAAATACTTAAGTTATGCATTATCAACAAGTAGACCACTGCAGCATTAAGAAGAGTTCCAACGCCCTCGTACGGCACTACACCAGCAACAAGGCTGCTAGAAATAAGGACGTCTCTCCCGATCTCTCCCCCTCTCTGACATGTTCCCGTTTTTTAAAAGAAGTGTGAAACTTAACTGCTGAGTAGTGCAACATCTGACTCCTCCCACCCCTGGCGCCCCGAGCCCAAAACAGCTCAGAGTACAAAGCTGCTCTCTACCTGCAGCCGTGGAGCTAAATTTAAAAGCCACTGCCCTAGTTCCATATTTCCAGCCTCCCAGGCTGCGCCCATCTCTCACCTCAACCAGGGTAAAGGAGAAGGGGTGTGAAGGAGCATCGGCAATGTAACCCCATAGGCATCTGTTACTAATATAGGCCTACCCAATAGGCAGTTTCAGACTCTCTGTGGAGACAAACACCCCCTGTTCACGAAATACAGCTAGACAACAACATGCGCCAAATGTACAACAACCCCATTGATGGTGTCTACATCAAACAGCATCCAAAGAAGGTATTTACCACCACCCACCCAACCTTTTGAGATGCAAAATAACTACACTTCTTCTAGGTTACACACTGACACCCTTCCCTGGTCTGTGGAACTCAACACACCATCTGGTTCCTCCAGCATCAGATAGCGGCGCTCACACTCCTGGCAGGCCCTGCACAAAGCCCCCTGGTCCAGCCAAGCCCAGGACCCCAGCCCCATGCCCAGCCTGTCCACCAGCAGCATGCTGCACAGGGAGGGATTACCAGTCCTGGGGGAGGACAGTCACTGCACCTGGCCCAGTACCAGAGCTCCTCACTCTGGGATGGAAACAACGTCCCAGCTTCTCTGGTAGTGGTCGTACTGGATCCCCAGGTGTGATGGTAGTACTCCCATACAAGTCCTGGAGTTCCTTGCAAAGCTCAAAAGGTGAAACATCGCAAGATAAATCCTCAAAGAGGGATCATACTTGAAGACCCTCATAACAATATCAATTGAGACATTGGAAGTTAAATTAACATTTTAACTCTTTAAACTAACATCCAACAGGCGAATGACCTTATTCCAATAACATCCCGCATGTTTTAAATCCCAATAAAACCCAGAGACTTTGACACGGTCAGCTGTTAGATCCAAGAAGGTAAAGAATGTGACCTTGACCAGAGCATTGGCTGAAGAAGTGAGCGGTCGCCTCTGCCACTCTGGGCCACTGGAATGGAATGGAATCTGACCTCACATGACGAGGAGGGCCCAAACCATACAGACAGTGGCCTGCTGGTCTTTCAAATGGGTCATTGATGGGAGCCTGAGGGCTGGTCAGAGCTGGTCTATCAGACCTCTGTTCTCTGGATCACATCATGGGCACCAGGCCCAGAGTGGTGGTCCTGTGGTTGCCCCATCACCCTCCCTCCTCACTGTCACTGCCTGCTTTGTCTGCACCTGGCCTGGCCCTGCCTGCCTGATCCACTACCAGCAGTGGCGGTATGGACGTACCATAACAGGTAGACATGCTGGATGACACAAATACATTTCTAACTGGATAAAAAAAAGGTAATTATCACCATTAAGGCAGTCTGGTATGACAGACATGATGATGGGGACATAGGTGCTGTGTGTGGGGAGAGGGGGGCGTTCACAAGAAATGTGATTGATAAAATTATATTGTCTCTAATAGGCAAATTTGTGATGCAAATTCCAGAGTAGACTTTAATCATTTTAACAATGCCTTGGTAACACAAGGTGCTAAATTACCATTCCACAGCATAGGCCTTTGAGGTGAATGTCTAAAGGCGTCAGTTCGGATGGGGGGGGGCCCAAAGTTGGCTAGGCGAACCCGAACAAGTGTCCTCGTATACTCCCTTAAGACCTTCGGCTTGAAAAATGAGGAAAAATGCGCAATGGTACTGTTTGTCCATTTTGAGACGCAATAGCCAGTATACACTTAATAAAAATTGTCTGATTTAATCTAAGATAACTCAAGAATTCCCACCACAAGTTTTTGCAGAGGAGCAATTTTACATCTAACTAAGATGTTTGGTGCAGTATTTCTCAATGAAAAAAGTTGCATGAAAACGAGTTGTCCCTCGTTGATTGACAAAGACTTTATTGAAGAAACCCTACTGTTGACCAATCACTGACGACGGGGCCTAGACTTCGACTTGCTTCCAGAAAAAATGTGCCCAAACAGCCAAAAAAACCCTCAACGAAGTCCAAAATGAACGAAAATGACAAAATGTCATCATAATATATGCACAAACTCTACCAAACTGTTTCAGCTGGGAAACCCACGGACGCCTTAAAAAGACTCCTGTCAGCTGAGCAGCACCTCAACCAACACCTCAATGAGATATGACAGCTTACATCACACGGTCACACTTGTATTTGCAGGCCTCAGCATCAGACCAAACAATAGGTCTAGGCTACATACAGGCTCATCATGACTGGCACATACAGGCCTCAGAGTAAAATAACAAGTCCTGGTATAAAGCATGACAGAGTTGATTTACTGTAAATATCAAATAGTCGTCAGTCACATCATGAATGAGTAGAGGCTCAAGGCTACAACTGTTCCATTCCACTGTACCACATACTTACTAAAAGCTTTGTTATCAAAACAAATATTCTCAAGGCTACAAATGTGTCTAATTGATACTGTATGTGGCCAAAGACTCTAGCCACCCTAGTCTAGCCGCACGGCAAGTGGTACCGGAGCGCTAAGTCTAGGTCCAAAAGGCTTCTTAGCAGCTTCTACCCCCAAGCCATAAGACTGCTGAACAGCTAATCAAATGGCTACCCGGACTATTTGCATTGACCCCCCTTCTTCTTACGCCGCTGCTACTACTCGCTGTTTATTATCTATGCATAGTCACTTTACCCCTACCTACATGTTCATATTAATTCAACTAACCTGTACATTGACTCGGTACCGGCACCCCCTATATATAGCCTCGTTATTGTTATTTTATTGTTGCACTTTTATTTTATAACTTTAGTTTATTTGGTTAAGGGCTTGTAAGTAAGCATTTGGCGTATGTGACAAATAAAATGTGATTTGAAGCTCAAATTAGATCTGAATGTCTGATGAATTGTTTGGTGGAAGTTGCTGCCCCCGTATCCCTCCGCGGCCGTGGTACCATACAACAGGCCTGGCTGGCTCGAAGACCAAACTCTAGCAAACTTCGGTCTCATGGGCCATACTAAAAATCACCATGCCTCGTCTCTGCTGCCTCACTGTGACCCAGTTCCAGAGAACACACACCTGCTGAATGTACAATGTTCTTCAGCGTCCTTCCAGAACACTAAGTGGATCAGCAAACAGGAGCGTCCTACCTTACTTCTCACTTACTGAGAGTCCCAGTGAAAGTATTATAGCTAGAGTACACACCCCGACCCAACTTTTCAAATCAGTAATACTAAATCCATGTCCTGGTTGTCCACAAGATTGAAGAAAATAACATATGACAAACAAAATAACGTGCATATTGCAGGTTCTGAGCTAAGTGTAATGATAGGCTACATTTTCATCCCACTGTCCCTTTAAGGAAAGGTTGTCTTCATCCGTTTATGCAATGATAACGCTGAGAGAAAACCTTTATCAGCAAAATGAAGGAGATGGAAAATGCACAAATGTGAAAAATATACACAGGCTTTAGCGAAAATACACAGTGGTAGTGACAAGTGTTCACATCACCATCAACATCATTGTTTAGGTGGTAGGCATGGCAGGGGGCGCAGTCAGACCGTCAGCACCGCTGATTTTCTTGGCGGTGTAAAAAAAAAGTGTGAATTTTTACGCCAATTTCTTGTTATTCTACACATTTCTCCATAGAGCTGAGAGACATTTTTGCAGTTTTAAAGCTAATTTCCTGCAATTGTACACATTTTGCCATGCACCAGAGAGAAAATGTTGCAGTTATAAAGCACATTTACTACGATTACACGTATTCTACTATGGAGCTGAGAGAACATGTTGCAGTTTTAATTTACAATTATATGCATTTTGCCATGGCTAATACTGTGTTATTTTGTTCATACATAAAATCTATACTTCTAAATTCAATGTTTTTTTCTACAAATTTTCAATTGACCCTTCGCTAAGGTTACTATTGTAACCTCGGACAACATTTGTATGTTTCTAATACACAATGGAATTAAGCTAATCAGGAAACTCTTGGGCATATTGTGGTGGACTGTAATTACAATTGCTTCCCAGGAACCTGGTAAAATTATGTTTGTGGTGTAACTAGCCACTGAATGGATCTGACAGCAGATGGGAGTTGGCCATTAATAACAAGGCCAACTTAGCTAGCTAACATACATTGAGAAAACAAGTGATATTAAGTGGTTAACTAGCTAACTGGCATTAGCAACATTTGGTGGTCAATGAGACAGAGCTAGATAAACAGCTGAGCTAGCAAACAATGTAACAAAAGTATAATTTCAGATTCAAAAAAATACTTAATCAACATGCTCTGCATTTCAGGAATCACAGTAGCAAGTACCCCTGGTGCACTTTTAAAGGATTTAGCCATTTAAACAATAAATTTTTAAAGAAAACTCTGCTTTTCCCCACTGCCTTTACTGCTTTCATGCGTTTCAAATGTGAGCTTGTCTGGGGCGGGGCTTAGTGAAGGGTAAATTCTCAGACTGTTTAGCTTTTATTTTGGTGATTGTTAGTTCAAAGACTATATATATATTTTTTATTTTTATTTATCTTTTTGACATACTTAAGATCTGTTTCAGTCGGGTAAGTGTACAGTAAAAGCCTTAACATACTGTACATCTAGGCAAGGAGATTGATCAGGTGGTAAACATGGGCCACTATGAATAAAAAAAAACAATAAAAAAAAACAAAAAAAAAAACATGTTGCTAAATCTAATGGACTTGTCATTTCTCCCCAGCTATTTCCCCTTGCATCCTAATCTGTACTGATGAACTGCTGCTGCTACAGCCACCCCTAGTCTACTCTCTTCCCTGCCTACCTGCCTGGTGCTTCTGCTGCCATGGCGACTGCACAGTGCCGTGGGGTTATAGAGCTCTCTTACCGATGAAGGGGATGGAGTTATCGTCTGTGTCTGAAATGGTACTCTATTCCCTATAAAAATGTACTACTTTTGAAGTTAGTGTTGGGTCTCTTACCTATAAAGGGGATGGAGTCGAGGGACTCCTCCAGGTTGCTGGAGGAGCAGGAGGTCTGGTTCTTCTCCTGCTTCTCACTCAGCCGCCGCATGTGCATCTCCCGCCGTGCATCGTTGGGTAGCCAGCACACTGCGTCCGCTGCTGGCTCCGAACCGTCCTCCTCGTTCACCGCCAGGATGTAGGAAGGGTGGCGCAGGGGGCTGGGGTTCTTCCCTGACCCAGGAGGCTTTTCCCTGAGGACAACGCCAGACGCTGAGGACGAGGGGCCGCGACCATTCACCTGGGCCTGGGGCTCTGGCCGAGGGTGGTGGTGGGAGGTTTTGAGAATCCCAGGCCGCTGTTGTCTCTGATGGGAAGCGGATAAGGACCTATGGCCCACCACCGCTGCCACCTCTCTCCCTGGCACCTCCCCTGCCGGCTGCCTGGTCTCCGAATGCCCCCTGCTCTGGCTCAGATGGTTCACACCTTTGACTCCAGCTCTTTGGTCGGTTTGGTAGGGCTCCGAGCTGATGCTCTTCCCCAGGTGAGAGGGCCTGTCTTGGGGCATGTTACGAGCGCTGTGAGGCTGATGCTGGAGCTGCTCTGGTCCTTTAGCATAGAAGGTAGGGTTGGGCATTGGCGTCCCCCGGAGGCTGTCCCTACCGTACCCTACAGGGTTTCGGTGATGGACAGCCTGTTGTTTGGGGAGGCTCTGCCTACTGGGGCGTGTACCCTGGTCCACCCTGCTAGCAAAGCCCCGTCTGTCCACCATGGGCCAGCCCAGCTCCACAGAGTCCACATAGTCACAGTCAGAGGAGCGGGCTCGGGCCTTGTGTGTTAACCCATCCTGGGACACACTACGAGGAGGCCAGTTCCTGGGGTGGACCCCCCGCTCTGCCATACTCATACGGTCCTGGGAAGAGCTGCGCGGGGGCATGTGGTGGAAGGGGAGCGGGGGTCCATGGTAGGCGCGGTCGTGGGAGGTGCTCCTGCGCCGGAGACCCTTAGGGTTGGGGTCCCAGCCCCCCCGGGGGATGTGGTGGGAGGAGTTGAAGGTGCTCTGGCTGGCGGCTCGCAGGCTTTCTAGTCTCTCCTGGATGGTCCGGCTGCCATAGGCGTGGATACTCTTGTTATCGATGTACTCCCTGTAGGTCTGGTACGTCCGCCAGTCTATGTTTTGGTGAGAGCCGGGGTTGGGGGAGTTAGAGTTGGGTGGGTAGTGGGGTAGCGGGGCACCGTAATTGAGGAGGCTCGCCCCAGAGGGGTAGATGTCTGTTTTTCGTGGCAGAGGGTTGTGGGACACAGACCCAGGCCGCACTCTGGTGAGGCCAGGGACAGGGGGCCCTACCAAGCCATAGTCTATTCTGTGTGCTGGTCCTATACGGCCCAGCTCTGGAGGAACTACTACAGTTCTCACACTGTCGTTCCGCATGCATGCCACGGTCTGGGATTTGGGGTACGGGTGTGAAGAAGGAGGTGGGGAGGGGGGCACAGGAATCTCCATGCGGTACCCCATGTCGGGTGATGTTCCCCCCTGGCACGCTCCCTGTACCCCCACTCCGACCGGGGAGGGGGTCTCTGTAGCCTGGGCCATCCCCAGGGGCTTACAGTCTACTCGAGGGTAACATATTGGCGGCGGCTCGGGGATGTGACGGGCTTTTCCACTGTAGGCACTGCGGCTTCGGAGGTACGCATCCTGGGAGTAGGCCTGGAGAGAGAAAGATGAGAGAAGAGGGTCAGCTACTATAACAGTGTCTACTGGTCCTAATTACTTCCTTACCCCTTCTTCCCCTTGGCCCCAACCCTTCCCCTTGGCCCCAACCCTTCCCCTTGGCCCTTCAAAGTTTTCAGATTTGTAATGGAAGCAATATGGTGGAAGCTCTAATCAACACGGCTTCTATCTAGAGCCTTCGGATGTGAAAATATAGAAAAGTAAGGGCAAACTGGAAGGGGTAGGGACCAAAATGGAATATGCAATGTGTGTAATATTCAACATTGCATCTCTAATACAACTGGTAAAAGAACTATAGCAGTGAATGTTTACTAATGATAGCTGCCGTGTGTGTGGGTAGACAGGCAGGGAGCAGCATGTTGTAGTGTGAGTGTGGAGGCGGTTAGAAGGTCAGGAGAGTCACTGGTGTTCATCTGTCTCTCCATATTTAAATAGTTCTCTGGGTACTGTTAACTATGCAATAAAAGCATGCTGTGCTGCCGCAACATGAGCAAATTATCCAATGACGGAACTTTATTTCTGTTATACAAGATATGTAAGCGCAAACAGAAACAGTCCTATTCTGTCCAACACTACTGAGTAGCAGGTGATCTGTGACTGAAACATATGTGTTGGAAGAAAGAAGGAAAGAGACAGTAATATACAGGAAGGTAGCCTATCTGTTTGGTTTACCCACCTTCTGGATGACATCACTGGCACTGTTAGAGCGAGATCTGAGACTCACAGAGATAGAGCGGGGCGGAAGATGCCCAGAACCCACAACTGTCCTCACCGCACTAAACTTAACCTCCGTTATCATGCTCTCAGGCAGCTTTTCAACACTCCAGCAATGCTACCGCAACACTCCTTCAGCGACACGACAGCAGACTACGACGGTAACACACACAAATTCCATCAATGGTAGATTCCGTATGACTGGCCATGCAGCCTCGTCCATTTGTCAAACGCCCTTCCATATTTTTCCCGTTTGTATTGCAACTAGCAAGCACAAACAAAAATGACACATCAGAATCGGGTGGACTTTAAACCCCAACACCTGGTGTCGTATTACGATTCTTACATAAGCCTCAACTGTATCCACAATCAGTGTTCTACAGGCATTCACTAGACCCTCCCTTCACCAATAGGGCACTAGTGGAGGGTTTACAGGTCAATGGCCTTTATCACGGTCTGCGTCCCAAATGGCACCCTATTCCCTATGTAGTGCACAACTATTGGCCAAAACTAGTGCACTATATAGGGAATAGGGTGCCATTTGGGACGTAGCCTGGAATAGATGTTGCTTGCCGGTTTAGAAAGGGGAACGGCTCCACTGATTATCGTGCCAGCCAAGATGCCAGCTGGCGTCTGATCTGGCGTCTGATCTAACTGGCACCGTGGGCACGGTGAATCACCCCCACCCGCCCGTCGCTAAGGGTTACACAGCAACAATTAGCCTACTAACATGGCAATCGAATGAATGACACTACTAGCCAGCAAAGCAGCTATGAGTGAACAGTACATTACCTCATCAACCCATCCTCAAACGAAAACATGACAGCATGCATGACAAAGAAAATTAGATGGGGGAGCACAACATCAACATGTCAACATCAAGTGGGTTGTCATCAGCCCTGCTGCTGCTTGCTTACCAGATCAGAGGTCTCCCGTGAAAAAGGCTGCCGTTACAGCAGGAGAGAAAACGAGAGCAGTGAGAGGCGGCGGTGGCGAAGGGAGGAGAGAGGAGGAGAAGAAGAATAGGTACAAGGCTAGCGGCAGAGCAAATCGCACACACTATAAAAAAAGAAGAGAGAACAGATGGAAGTGTTAGTCTTGATCACTGACGCCAGGGCTCGAGGCGAAGCGCTAAAAACCCATCAGAGCTGCATCAAGGGAAAGCGAAAATGGGGAGCGGACGTTGGCAGGACTGTCATATTAGCGATGTCAGCTGCGTGTGCCAGTCTGTCCTGGGCGAGGTGTAGGTGGCAGAAGAAGAGGTAGCCTGTTGCCTCCCACAACACTGATCTCTCCATCTCTCGGTTGTTCCCTCCATCCGACGGCAGCAGCCAGGTTACAGCACTTACTGGATGAGCTGCTGCCTCCACTATCCCTGCCTCGCTCCCTCTCCCCCTCTATCTGGTATTACTCACATGACAGAAGCAGCTGCTTGATTACACATTCAGCTCAGGCTGTACTGCTGCCCATCCCCTTCAGCAGCATCAACCTGTTCACAACTAAGGGGCAGTCAGCTGACTAAAGCTGGTTTGATGATCTATTGCTCCATGCCCTTCCCTCCCTCTCCCTCAGCACCTCATGCTAAACCACTGATGTTAATGCTGTTGACATGTAACGACGTAGCTTGGGTACCAGTCTCTCTCCTCCTCCTCCTCCAGTTAATAACGTCAGTCACCCAGCAAGCCGCAATGTTAATCCTCCAGCCCGGGCTGACAGCCCCCGTCTGGACGGCTGCATCAGTAGCTCGATACTCTGCCTCAGCAGCGGCTAGCCTTTTCATACGCCCCGCTATCCTTGCACTGTGGACCAGCAACCGCTAGCTAACGCAACAGATGTGCAACACACAGCTCAGGGAAGGGGAGGAGAGAGGGAGAGAGAAGAGAAGCGGGGGATGGGAAAAGAGAAGGGAGAGAGGGAGGTGGCTGAGCCAATGGGAAGGGAGAGAAGGAAAGAGGAGGGTAGGGAGAGGATGCAGAGGGAATAGGTGGATGTTTACAGGCTCTGCTTTTCTATGATGACGCATGGCAGCTTGAGGGTCTCAGGCACTGAAGCTTGCTTTGTTTTAATTCAGGCTTTCTGTGAAATATCTTAATAGCCAGGTTTACCCAGTATACGATCCAACTCCCATTCCTAGATTATTTTTTTTTTGAAATACTTTTATTTGAACCTTTATTTAACTAGGCCATTCAGTTAAGAATACATTCTTATTTACAAATGATAGCCTACCCCGGCCAAACCTGGGCCAATTGTGTGCCACCCTATGGGACTCCCAATCACGACTGGATGTGATACAGCCTGGATGTGTCAGCTGTGACTTGGCAAGCCAACAGTGAGACTTGAGGAGTAAGGGAGACAATGAAGGCTCTTAAGATGAGATTCCACTGTGTTCATTTAATGACAATACTACTGCACGAGTACTCCTCTTTCTGTTACTTGTAAACATATGCTCATTCCACACATATGTAGCAGCTCAGAGAACTGAGTTCACCTTCCTACTGAACCTGCAGCAGAATGCTTCCCAGGCACCTCCAGTTGTCAGTAGCTAGTGTGCATGAAAAGTTGATGAGATTGGAGGCACACGCATGTTACTTTCTTAGGAAGTAATGTCATGTGGGCTTCCTTCAACTGCACTCAATTCACAGCTACAGTACAGAGACGTGTCTGTGGGGGAGTGAGAGATGGAGGGTTAGAGGAGAGAATGAAGTGGCTGCCAAGAGCACTAAACTCCCAATCTCAGTAGATGTCTTTTTCCTCAGTTTCAGCTGTGCAAATGTGAGAATGCATCCTAAAACCTGCATTTCCCTGCTATTCTGGCATCAATTGAGCTCCATTTGACATCAGCCCATCTCTGCCTGCCCCCTGTGCTGATCTAAAATGAAATGTCAGCAAGCTGAACCGCTTAGGCTCTCTGCTCAATGATCAAGCTCAACTATTTAAACCCGACACTGATTTTAAGCAGCAATGCCTCCATGGCCAATTCCTTTGTAACCCCTCTCTAGCTATTCTGTGCGACAGAGAGCTTGTGTCAATGAGGAGTGACCACAGAGCCTTTGGTAAGGTAAACATTCCAACACTGTTAATAGGCTCAGCTGTTAGACAATAGAGAGTTGGATTCATTGAGCTGATGGGGAGAGTTTGTGCAACAGTTGACAATAGGCTAGGTGTGACAGGTCAGCTAGGGCGGCGCAGAGGGTGGAACCTGTGTTGACACAGCCAACCTCTCAGAATAAGACTCTACTAAGAGAGATGTATTAACATGAACAACTTTTATTAGCGCATGTGGAGTTCACAATTAGTAAGGAATGTCATTCTTTTGTTTCTCCAAAGCATTCTATACTCGACGTAGGCAATTATTTTGATCTCACCCATGCGAGAGATCCAACAACAAAAGTTTAGATATAATCAATACTTTACGAGTGCCAGTGTTTCCCTTATATGTATTTAGCAGCGGCACAACGCTGCAAAAAAAAAAAAAATAATCAAAATGAGGAAGACATTTTTTTTTGCAGGAAATTTAAAAAACTGCACATTTTCTCTCTGCCCCATGGCAAAATGTGTTGATCAGGCAGCAGACAAATATGTCTGAAAACTCTTTCAGACAATGTGATTATTTGACACATTTCAACTCTGTTTCTTCCTCTGGCTGTTCGGCTGTGAAGGATAAACCTGGAGGCATGCCTGTCACATGCTCTGGAGAACATGTCTGATGCTGATCCCTGTTGCGTAAGGACATAGTGGGCGAGAAACAGAGCGACAAGCAGGGAGTCTGCAGCATGCTGTAAGTTTACATATGCATGTATGCCAGTACCCAGCTGTTTAGATCCTAAATCATTCCTCCCCTGAGTAGAAACAATCCTCTTGCCTCAGACCCACTAACATGAAACTCGTCTCCATGTCAAAAGTCGAGACTTAAGAGTTTGTGCATTTGTGTGGTGTGTTTGTTTATTAAGTGTGTGTGAGTGAGTGTGTGTTTATGACGTTTGCTTGTGTTTATTTATTTCTCAAAGTGTCACTTCCAGCAGCCAGAATGAGGTCAGCCCTGCAGCAGAGAAGCAGTAGCAGCACTTGAAACTCCAGCAGCACTCAGTGGAGAGGACAGGCTGTGGTGGCCTGGTTACGAGGCCCTGATAGAGCACTCTGGAGGGAGGGGGTTTCATCAGGGTACTGCCTCTCCCCTCTGGAGCAGGACTAGTCTCCCCACATACACCCTTCACAGAGAAACTCGAACGGCTTCACTGATCGAAAGCTTGATCACAATAATAGTGACTAAGTTGATGACGTAGAAATGGAAAGAAGCAGACAGAAGTACTTCTGTTTTAGTAGGTAAATATAGGAAAATACTAAATCACTGGAGTAATGATCTTTACAAACGTACCAGCTGCAGTATGTCTTCATCTTTTGGCATAACACAGAGTTCAAGAAAAGCATCACTGTAACAGAAACAAAGCAAAAAAATGTCAACAACAACCAGAACAAAAGACAAGCAGGAAATCAGTCTGACAACAATAGAGGTATTTTTATTTTGAGCCCTCACCTGTTTTGGATCAAGGCTATGACCTGAGAGTAGGTTTTTCCAATGATACTAGCTCCATTCACCTTTACTATCCTGTCTCCTGTTCACGATTAGAAGGAGAGAGAGGGTTAGAAGTTAGACTGGTAATATGTGACTGACACAGCGTTAAATGGCAGGTGTATGTGTCTTTGAAGAGGAACCTGTGCTGGTAGTTATAGGGTAGTAGGCCCTTAGCTCAGTAAGAGGCAGCTTCCCTACTAGGCTGACTGTCAGAGGGGAATGAGGAAAGGAAACAGCTTTGATCAGTCATCCGATGTTTGTTTACTATGATTGAGTGCCTGAGGGAGCGGAGCTCTCTGCCTCTACTAACCCAACTCTACAGAGAGAACACTACTGAGAGAATCCCTGAACCCTACTGAGAGAATCCCTGAGCCCTACTGAGAGAATCCCTGAGCCCTACTGAGAATCTCTGAGAAAACTCTCCAGCATAGGGTGGACTGAAATCATAATTTACAGATATGGGATTGGACCAACACTATGTCTAATATTGCACCATAGCTATAGTAGGCCTGCTGTATCGTATTGGAATACAGTAGTGTTGATATTATCTTTCCAAAACTCAAAATGCATTTGACATATTGCTTCTCGAATACAATTACTTGTATGACGTCACCTAGCTTTGATAAAGACAGAAACCACAGAGGACAAAGGAAAGTACAACTTCAACGCAGTCCCGTTAATCAGTTACCTGTGCAGAGTCCAGCTTCGTTGGCGGGACCTCCCTCCTTCACTTGCTTCACAAAGATAGTGTCCATTGGTTCTAGCCTGTTCCGTTGTCTCCCTGACAAAAGACAAAGTGTCATCAGCAGCCATCAAGCACATTCCTCTGGAGGTCACATGGTAGTGACATACCAGCTCTGCTCATAACACAGTAGTTATAGTCTGTAAATTAATAATCCCAGACATACTACATATCTGTCCCGATTAGGAACAATAGGATGTAATCATGAAGTGTCTAGAGAGGTAGTCAGATTAATTTCCCTTTAGAATGACACATTGTTGACCTCAGATTACCTTAGCAGACCTTCAATACCCTACACAAAGAACAGAGGACCCAAACTAGAACCCATAACTCTCAGATAAACACGACCCAGACAGACGCACTCAATGTGAAGCAGCCAGCCCAACCAGACATCCCATTAACGGCTACCAGACACAACCCTAAATTGTAGACATTTACTAAAGGGCAGAAAGATTGAGTGAGTGAGTGAGTGAGTGAGTGAGAGAGAGAGAGCAAGAGCAACAGGATGACAGACTGAAAAAGTGATATATAGAGCAATAGATTAGGAGGAACTGTCACAAGATTCAGAGGTATGTGAATTAAAGAAGCAGAATAACAATGGTTTGGTTTCTCTGTCTGTGTCACATTGCCTGTTCCTAATATAACAAGACTAAATGAGAATGATAATGAATGAATTCAACCGAGTAGGAAAAAGCCTCCTGATATGGTGGGTGAGCTGGTGGGGATTTGGGGAAGGGAAATTAATACATCGGAGTTTAGTTGGGGACGCCGTTTGCTCATTCTGTCCCTGTCTCCAAGCAGCTGCATAGGAGAGGAAAGCAAAGGAGAGAGGGAGAAAGAGATAGGGAGAGCAGAGAGTGAGCTCAGCTGCACAACTCCCACTCCTTCCATAAAAAAAACAAAAACAGCTCCAGGCTCACTAGCCAAAGCTCTGTCCAACTACTTTTCATTCTGTAAGTTGGTGAATTATCATTGAATAGGAATGTTGTATCTTATGTGGAAGTTTTGTTATTTTATTTTATTTAACCAGGTAGGTCAGTTGAGAACAAGTTCTAATTTGCAACTGCGACCTGGCCAAGACAAAGCAATTATTTATTAGGACATGTAAATGTCTTAATCATAGTTCTAGATGGGTATTTAAATGCACGTGCTAGGATGAGCAGCCCAAGCTTCCTTCTTTTGCACGAGTGAAGTGAGTTTGGACAAACTGAAAGTATACATGTTAGAAATAGTTTCAGGGATGCAAACTGTTGAGGGGAAACGCAGGTTTTAACTAATTAAACAACAAAGAATAGGATCTACATGATCAGTCTATGCGTGTAAAATAAAGTGGTTAACGTGAACCTCGTAAAAAAAATGTAAAGAAAGCAATCCAATGTTTTTGTTGCCTAGACTTTACTGCAAATGACACTCGAGTCTTGAGAAAAAAAAACAATACACTAATATTGCAGCTGGCCATGACAACCTTTATAATAATAGAACTCTTGTGACCACACACACATCTAAATATATCTAAATATTGAAAAAAGTAGAAATAGAATGAAACAAACAGGCATTCTATTTCTGCTCTATTATATTGGCCACTATAGCAGACATCGACCAAGTGCACAAGGCTGCATGTGAAGAAAAATTATGTTCACAGAGTAAAAAAAAAAAGTTACAATCCCTCCTCACAAGTGTTACTGTCAAGTTCAACGCAACAAAAGCAATCTCTTTGGGCTTTAGTCGTTTATTACTCGGCATGTTCACATAAAAAGTTACAATATTGTATTAGAAAGAGACATGCTATAAAGTAGGTTAAGTTAGGTTGTTTTGCAAAAAGTTGCGGACGCATCTCTCAAACACAGCCGATCACTCCAACATGCTAGCTCCGCCCCAAGTTGGCTAATGTTGCTCAACATTTCTCTGGCTAGCTAACAGAGAATTCGATCTAGCTAGCAAGATACTTAATGCTAATAATATTGCTCCACCACACTTTCTCCCTCACCTCAAACTTTCCAAATGCCAGTTTTTCAGTTACAGCTCGTTAAGTCCGCTTCATCACCCCCACCTCACCTACCTCTTTGTTATCGTTCAGGGGACGCGGTGCTCTAACTGGCAAACTGCCTTTCTACTCTCTGCTGTCCAGAGCGCGTGTTCTTTCCAGAGAGAAAGCTGAACGCTAGGGCTGGGCGATATGGCAAATAAATGATCACGATAAAAAAAAAAAAATCATTCGATAATGATAATTATCACGATATTAATCAAATAATGTTTAAAAAGGTGCATATCTGCTTCAGACTCAAGAATGCCTGAACAACCCAAAGGTTTTAATGTTTCTCATTTATTGTCAGAAGTACAACTCACAAATAACATTAACTGTCTCTGGCTTTAAAGCTGCCCTATGGCTCTGAGGGGGAGCTGGTTGCAGGAATGCACAGGTAGCACTTTGCCAGGTGGCTGACTTTGGGAAAGATTTTTTGGTGGATCTTCCACCAGCCCAGTGGATTGGTTTCACTGTCAGCATCAGGAGACTGAAGGTAGCAGCCGAGTTTGTTTTCTACCAGCTGGATTTCAGTAAGACCTGTGGTGGTGGAGCATGGCTTTTTGAAAACTGCCCAGCGTCTTTCTCTTTTTAGCTGGCAGTTGTGAAGCAGCAGCAACGTCTCCCTGTGCTAGGCTTGGGTTTTCATGTCCCTCATTGACCATCTCTGAGACAGCTCTTTATGTGGCCCATCCTCTCCTCTTTGATGGAATGTGTTTTAAACAGAGCTGTTCCTCAACTTTTTCCCTACACTCGGCGTAGAGTTTAGGCAGTGCGGTGTGAGAAATGTTTGCGGCCAGGGAGCAAGTACCTGGGGCCAATTAAATTGATAAGCCTCGCCAAACCCACTGGCTCCAGGTCATCTATAAGTCTTTATTAGGTAAATCCCCGCCCTATCTCAGCTCACTGGTCACGATAGCAACACCCACCCGTAGCATGCGCTCCAGCAGGTATATCTCACTGGTCACCCCCAAAGCCAACACCTCCTTTGGCCGCCATTCCTTCCAGTTCGCTGCTGCCAATGACTGGAATGAATTGCAAAAATCATTGAAGCTAGGAGGTTCCTATCTCCCTCAATAACTTTAAGCATCAGTTGTCAAAGCTGCTTATCGATCACTTCACCTGTATATAGCCCTTCTGTAAATAGCCCACACTACTACCTCATCCCCATATTTATATTTGTTATTTTCACAAATCTTACACTCCAGTATATCTATTTGCACATCATAATTTGCACATCCTTCATTCCTGTGTTAATGATGATAATCTGTAATTTATTTCACCACTATGGTCTATTTATTGTCCTACCTCCTAACCTTACTGCATTTTGCACGACATTTTGCACTCTGTATATAGATTTTCTATTGTGTTTTTGACTATGTTTGTTTACTGTGTAACTCTGTTGTTTTTGTCGCACTGCTTTGCTTTGTCTTGGCCAGGTCGCAGTTGCAAATGAGAACTTGTTCTCAACTGACCTACCTGGTTAAATAAAGGTGAAAAACAAAACAAAAAAACCTTCCTTTTCGACTGTGCTAAATTGGTAGCATGTCCTTAGCAATGCAATACATAACAGCATTTGTGATGTCTGTCTTTTCGATGTTTGCTCGTAGGGCATAAAACGCTGTCAGTGTTGACTGCGTCGGGCAAACATCCCTAGATTGGCTGGTGCTTGAGGGGCGTTGATCAATACCGTGGTGCATACTCAAACTTTCTGCATGTTCCAAAGAGTAATTTTGCTTCAGATGGTGAAAAAGCGTATTAACAGACTTGGTAGCCACCTGGCACAATTTGCACCAAACATTGCTCTGCTCTTAGTGCATATTGTCACTTCTCTGCACATTCCTGCTGCGTCAGAGGTGAAATGGACTGCTGTACCTAATTATTCTGTATCAACATTATCGAAAATTAATCTAAAGCGTTTTTATATCGTTATTGAGGAAAGTAATTTCATAGATAATTATTGATATATATCGCCCAGCCCTACTGTAACTAGCAAATTGGTTGGACTTCTCTCTTCAGTCGCATTCTGTTATGAGAACGATTGGCTGAGCCTTGGATACAGCCAGTATTGTTCCAAACACACACACAATCACTTGTTCGGTTACACATCCTGAGCAACCAGTAAACATTCCCCTATTTTGAGTTTATCACTCCCTCTGCATCCATTTTGCGGTTACGGTGTTCAGAGTTGGTTAAAACCAATTAATTGATATTGTAGCATTGTGCGCACGGGATAAAAGGAGACAGAGCCGAGGTTGCTAGCTCTAATGAGCCCAGATATATTTCCTCATGCTTTGCACGACAGCTAACACCGGGGTTGAGAAGTCTACCTCAAAACAAATAACAGGGTTGGTGAGTCCCACTATTCTCCGCTCTGTGGTCTGTTTCTAGCAGGCACTTGACTTCCCTCAGCTACTCCGCGTCCAGTAGTGAAGAGACCTTCCTGACACCTGTCTCCTAACTCTCCATCCCCCCTTTTCCCAACCCCCTAGCCATTCCACCAATACCCAAAAGGTACAGACGTCTCCCCCAATCAACTCTCACATGAACTAGTGAATAACATTTAACTTTAACTAATTAAACCACATTGGATAGCCCAACTCTCTCTCTCTCCTGCAGCCCCTCCCCTCAGGGTCCCACACCACAGCGTTGCAATATGATTATATGCTATAGGTCTGGCCCTCTTAGTCACGTGCATGCAATGCACACGTGTCACGTAAAGACAGCAAGGGCTGAGGGAATAGGGAATGTTATTCCTAAACAAAATGAGGGATTTCGGCAACTAACTTTTCAGTCAGAAATGTCTATTTACGTTGCAGCTTCAGCAACATGGACAGCAGGATAAACACTTGATGTTCTGTGGTGGTCGCTGCAGCAGGGAGGAGAGAGAGAGAGACAACGGGTGCTAGTCAAACAGTCACTCGCTGCCATTTTATTTAACAGCGCAGCAAGTCTGAGCCCTGCCAGGCACAATCAAATCAATGACGTTCAGACTCACTCTAGTCATTTGTGTGTCTTAATTATTTCATCAGACAGTGTGCTTAAAGCATCAGACAAGCTCAGTGTAAAACATTTATTTGATTAAAACACATAGGATGTGTCTGTATATGCCATGTGTTTTAAACAATATAGACCAATCGATTGGTCTACAGAACAGATGACTTTTTTTTGTCAGGGCCAGTCCTATGGCCGTGTAAACAGGATCATTAGCTAAATCGTGCTTCTTGCAAAGCATCTAAACGCTTCAAAGGAACTTTTATATTAATCCGACTATTCACAATAATCGTATTATTGTGTGCATGTAACCATACTCAATTGCAAGCACAACGTATCATTGGTAAGCACTGCCGGTGGCAGCAAGATCATTCGCCATACAGGTATTTCAATATAGAATAAGTCATATGTGTTTGATAGAGGAGAGAAGCTCTGTGGGTGTTTGACAGATTGAGAGGGACACTGACACCAAGAGACGACAGATCTGTAAACAGTTGTAACAGGTGGCTGCTCACCTTCGAGCTGAGCCACTGAACCTTTCTTAGAAGAGCTATGCAAGACAAGGCTACGCATGCTATATATGCACCAGCATCACAAGGCAACAAACAATCTATTGTTGCTCACAATCACATAGCAATGTGTTATGTATGATGCAACAGGAGCCTCACCTCCTAAATGTTGAAGCAACGACATCAGTGTTACCAGGCTCCCTCTTGTGGAGAGTGATAGAACCCCAGTATACCGTGACACCACTACTGCTTTAGAATAAAGGTATCCAGTGATTTGATACGAGCAGTAACTCAGTGACTGCTGATGAGACCATTCCCAACTCTAACATGAGCTCAGTCAGTCCCAGACAGTATAAATTATTTGAAGTGAAGAGTCCGTTTAAATCTTGACCAAATCTTAATCATTTTCTCTTCATACTGGTTTTTATTAGAACAATCTCAAGTTGTTCCCAGTAGGGAATCATGAACGCAGTAAGTCAAATTAAATGGAATAGCCAGTAGAGGGTGCACCAGAAACATGTTATCTCCCAGTCAGTCAGGGGAAGGAGCCTCCAATGATGCAACACCGGGCCAGGTTCACAGCAGAAGCAATCTTCATGAAGCCTTCGGCTGTGCTTGAGAGCATCAAAACCGCAATGTATCATGGGTAAATTGTGAGTGACTGACCTACAAATAATATTGAGTAGTTATTTATGATGCAAGGTCAGTCAGTCTCGACTGACCTTTAAAGTCGGATACAATGTCCAACGCGCCCTTTGTTTCAGCCGACACGCGTGGTAAACAAAGAGATTCCCTCGCATTCACAATGACAATCCTGGGATAACCCAGAGTCAGCAAACTAGTCTCCATAGACCCAATCACACATTCACTTATCTGGGAATATCATGACACCTATTCATTATACTGTAATATAACAGAGATTGTCTCTGATGTCATGCAAGTTATTTCTTCAAACTGAAACAAGCACACCGACGAATGCAAACCGAAAATACTGATTTAAGATCTGCCCCTCTCCCTCTGAGCTACATGATTTTAAAGCAGTAACATCATTGTCGTCGTCCCCAGCCTAGTCTGGAGGTTGCAACACCTGGAGATTCTGGGGGCCTTCAGTGTGTTGGGACCTCAGACGTTCTCTAGTGGGAGGATAAACACCTTTAACCTGACACTCCTCTCCAGGCAGTTCTTGCAAGCACCAGAGTCTGCTGTGCTGCAAGAGTAGCCCTCTTACAAGCAACATGTGCTAGTTTTCCAAAAGCCCAGAAGAATAAAGTGCTCTGACAAAGGCTGTAAACTGTCAGTCTCCCTGGAAAGAGATTTCCAACACCCTCCTTCTGTGATGAACATGAATTAGTGGGCTTTAATTCATGTTCAGTCAAATGTCCCTCTTAATTTTGTCAAGAAAATGTGGTTTCAGAAAGAAGGTCTCTTGTGTTTTTTTAGATAGCTGCATCACTCAACCTTAAATTGTATCCTGTATACTACAATAATGTTACCAGCTCATTTCTGGGGTTGGAAAATATATTTTAGATGGTAATTGGAGTTTTTTTCCTATTAAAAAGTCACCAGAACCAAGCTTTTCAGTACATATACATATTTTGGGGGAACCCCCCCCCCCCAAAAAAAGGGGGGACACATTCTTTCACCAAAACACTAACAATGTCTGAGCATGCTTTGTAATGTTTCTAAAACAATACATTACTATTAAGAAGTAATGTGGTATATTGTTTAATTAAATGTTTTTTTGTGACCCGAGTCTTTTAACCAAAATATCACAGATGAGAAAATGTACACCTGCACCTTTAAGTGAGGGAGGTTACGGTGGCGGTAACGTGACTCGAGTCATGTGTACCTGTGAGATTGAGCCTGACAAGTAGAAGCGTTGCCTTCTCTTCCCTAGCAGTTGAAACTCAAAACATATAAAAACAACCTAGCTTGTGAACAAAACAAATGTAAATAGCCATAGAAACAAATGGACAAAGTCTCACTTCAGTTAACTTTCATTTCAAGTAACTTAAACTATCTTGTATGTCCGTGTGCAGCTCTTCACATGCACACAGCCTCCAGCGTTGCAGCGCGAGGTGGAATAGGCTATATAGGATTTGTAGTTCTTTGACTGTGCAATACAATTTACCTGCAATTAACCAAATGGCAGAAATACTTTGAAAACAGCTACTGCTGCATTTATTTGACTGTAAATGTGATCATACTTGAGTATTTGTATTCACAAATTCGATTGAAATGCTCGCACTGTGGAGCCCTGACCACCCTTCAACGTGACTGGTGGACAGTTAATTTTAGGCCCTGTTCACTACTCTGGGTCACAGCAGAGCAAGCCAATAGGTCCCCATGTCTGTCCTCAGTCAGTCTTTCCAGTGTCTAGCATTATGAAATGCAAGGCCAGGATTACTTCATATTTCCCCCTGCCTTGAACCCGTTTTAACATCTCTGGAGAGACCTGAAAATAGTTGTGCAGCGACGCTCCCCATCCAACCTGACAGAGCTTGAGAGGATCTGCAGAGAAGAATGGGAGAAACTCACCAAATACATGATAGATAGATAGATAGGTACTTTATTGATGTGCCAAGCTTTTAGTGTCAAACCCAAGAAGACTCTAGGCTGTAATCGTTGCTTAATGTGCTTCAACAAAGTACTGAGTAAAGGGTCGGAATACTCCGTGATTTTTACGTTTATTTTTTATAAAATGAGCTAAAAATGTCTAAACCTGTTTTTGCTTTGTCATTATGGGGTATTGTGTGTAGATTGACGAGGGAAATCCATTTTAGGTTACGGTGGTGGTAACGTGACTCGAGTCATGTGTACCTGTGAGATTGAGTCTGACAAGTAGGGATTACTTCATATTTCCCCCTGCCCTTACTGAGGGTCAGACACAGTGAGACCCAGTCATGGAAGTTATGGTCATGGAAGTTATGGTCTCTCGCACTCTGGATAATCTCACTGGCTGTCAAAGATCATCGTTTTTCTCCTTTAAAGTATGTTCAACAGAAAATATCTTCCTACATAATCAAATCCTTCAGATGAGAATTTAGACATTCTACCATCAATCTTTGGTGAATGTCTTATGTCTAAAGAAACTCTAGCATATTTCCACTGATACAAAATGTAAAAAAGGCACTTGCACATTAGAGCCATCTTGTTACAGGTGCATATGAACAATTAGATCACTTGAAAGACAAACCCGCACACTGTACTTGCTAGTATTAATTATAAGAGCTTTTGATGAAGACCAAGAGGCCGACACGTAGGCTTTAATAAAAATAAGTGATACTAGTAAGAGCAGTATATTATAGATATTTCCATTGATATAAAAACGAACCTTAAGTCTATATGCACACAGATAAACTATTTACTTAATTTTCCAACAGGATTGTACGTATATTGAGTGTACAAAACATTAAGAACACCTAAATAATATTGAGTTGCACCCCCTTTTGCACCTGTGAATAGCCTCAATTTGTTGGGGCATGGACTCAAAAAGTTGTCGAAAGCATTCCACAGGGATGCTGGCCCATGTTGACTCCAATGCTTCCCATAATTGTGTCAAGTTGTCTGGATGTCCTTTGGGTGGTGGACCATTCTTGATATACGAGGGAAACTGTTGAGTGTGGGAAAAACCCAGCAGTGTTGCAGTTCTTGGCACAAACCGGTGCGCCTGGCAATTACTACCATACCCTGTTTCAAAAGCAATTAAATATTTTGTCTTTCACTCTCTGAATGGCACAAATACTCAATCCATGTCTCAATTGCTTAAAAATCATTATTTTACCCGTCTCCTCCCCTTCATGAACACTGATTGAAATGGATTTAACAAGTGACACTAATCACTGAGTTTAAAACACACGGTAACACTTTACACCCAGCATCATAAAACGGTCATACCGATGTCATAAAAGCTTATGTAACCTGTCATAATATGGTCATAACCTGTCATATGGTCATAACACTGTCATTACACATAGTATTTAGACCTGTTGTGACCAATATTTAGGCTGGTTATGACACCTACATAAGTGTAAATATTCATAAAAACCTACCACACAAGGCAAAACATTCTAACAGTCCTACTTGTAAACAGTATGTTTATGTTATATACAAATTAAATTATCATTGCGCACAAATTGATGTGGTCTTTGACTGATAAGGGCATGTACACTGCCTTCGGAAAGTATTCAGACCCCTTGACTTTTTCACATTTTGTTACGTTACAGGGTTATTCTAAAACGGGTTAAACAAATAAACATCCACAGCAATCTACACACAATACCCCATAATGACAAAAAAATGTATCAAAAAATATTTACATAACTATTCAGACCCTTTGCAATAAAACTCGAAATTTAGCTCAGGTGCATCCTGTTTCAATTGATCATCCTTGAGATGTTCCTACAACTTGATTGGAGTCCACCTGTGGTAAATTCAATTGATTGGACATGATTTGGAAAGGCACACACCTGTCTATATAAGGTCCCACAGTTGACAGTATACATATATCAGAGCAAAAACCAAGCCATGAGGTCGAAGGAATTGTCCATAGAGCTCAGAGACAGGATTGCGTTGAGGCACAGATCTGGGAAAGGGAACCAAAAACTTTCAGCAGCATTGAAGGTCCCCAAGAACACAGTGGCCTCCAACATTCTTGAATGGAAGAAGTTTGGAACCACCAAGACTCTTCCTAGAGCTGGTCGCCCAGCCAAACTGAGCAATCGTGGGAGAAGGCAGGTGACCACTCTGACAGAGCTCTAGAGTTCCTCTGTGGAGATGGGAGAATCTTTCAGAAGGACAACAGTCACTGCAGAGCTCCACCAATCAGGCCTTTATGGTAGAGTGACCAGATGGAAGCCACTCCTCAGTAAAAGGCACGACAGCCCCCTTGGAGTTTGCCAAAAGGCACCTAAAGACTCTCTGGTCTGATGAAACCAAGACCGAACTCTTTGGCCTAAATTCCAAGTGTCACGTATGGAGGAAACCTGGCACCATCCCTATGGTGGTGTCAGGTCAGGGGAACATGCTGTGAGGATGTTTCTCAGCAGCAGGGACTGGGAGAAGAGTCAGGATTGAGGCAAAGATTAACAGAACTAAGTACAGAGAGATCCTTGATGAAAACCTGCTCCAGAACGCTCAGGACCTGGGGCGAAGGTTCACCTTCCAACAGGACAACGACCCTAAGCACACAGCCAAGACAGCACAGGAGTGGCTTCAGGACAAGTCTCTGAATGTCCTTGAGTGGCCCAGCCAGAGCCCAGACTTGAACCCGATTTAACATCTCTGGAGAGACCTGAAAATAGTTGTCCAGTGACGCTCCCCATCCAACCTGACAGAGCTTGAGAGGATCTGCAGAGAAGAATGGGAGAAACTCCTCAAATACATGTGCCAAGATTTTAGTGTCAAACCCAAGAAGACTCTAGGCTGTAATCGTTGCTTAATGTGCTTCAACAAAGTACTGAGTAAAGGGTCGGAATACTTCATGATTTTTCAGTAGATTTTTTATAAAATGAGCTAAAATGTCTAAACCCGTTTTTGCTTTGTCTAAATTCGCCAATATATGAAGTATACAAGCAGTGGACACTATTTCTGTGCTTTTAGGGCCCATAACGCAATTCAGAAAATGGACATGGCTTCACAACGTTTTCAGATTTTAAGAAAATGGTGGAAAATATGCAGCCGAAGTCCGACGAGAGTGGATACAAATTCATTGCTTTAACGAATTATGACAAATGTTAAGAAAATGTTGAGCAATGTAATAAAGTAATGGCTTTTCAAATAAGTTACACATTATGTTGGCTGACAATTTGTTAGCTACGCTATCCTTACGAACCGCATAGCATTACAGCAGCATGTACCGGTATGTTAGCTAGTTACTAATACATCAAACTTGCTAACTAACAACTCAACGTTTATTGACTTGATTATTCACATCATTTTTAGCTAAGTGGTATGGTCGTTGTGCGTTTCAATGGACATTGTTAATTCTGGCTATCTACTCAGATTTCAGAGCACTTGCATGCAGAATAACTGATGAATTTACAAAACGCTCAACACCCTTTGAATATGGCCGGTGCCAGTAAACGTTGGCAAAAAAAACGGAATTAAATTGTTGCCGGCAGCAGTTAGTCACTAACGCTCTGGATAACATTGAGGTGTTCCCTCATTTATGTCTGGAAGTAGCTAGCCAACATTAGCAAGTTATCTTGGGTGCTTGACTGCCGTTGAATGCTCGGACAACACTACTCCTTGGACAGAGCGTACAGTGTGCGATCAACGCTCCGAGAGAGAAACTCTGAATTTACGAACGGACAATCTTTACGAACGCCCAGAGCACACTATGGCACTCCAGATTGAATTTACGAACACACCCAAAATCGTAAAAAGTTTAGCAAGTAATTTGTTATGCTAACAAGAGGTTGCATAGCAACAGCATCACCTTCTGGTAGAAAGGCAAAGCTATAGTACGCTCAACTGAAACGATCGAGTTTGTTTACAGTATACTAAAATAAACTAATAGTATATACACTCATTAAGTATGTAGTATGCTAATATGGGTAATCGAACACAGCTAAGGAGTCTGAATACTTTCCAAAGGCACTGTAGGTGACAGGCCTATCTGGCTTATATGATTATCGTAGTCATAATGGTTCTTGAGTGTCATAAAGTGCACTTCATCCCAAAGGTGTTCAATGGGGTTGTGGTCACGGCTCTGTGCAGGCCAGTCAAATTCTTCCACAACAATCTCAACAAATCATATCTGTATGGACCTCGCTCTGCGCACTGGGGCATTGTCATGCTGAAACAGTAAAGGGACTTCCCCAAACTATTGCCACAAAGTTGGAAGCAGAGAGGTCTAGAATGTCATTGAATGCTACAGCGTTAGGATTTCCCTTCACTAGAACTAAGGGGCCTAGCCCGAACCATGAAAAACAGCCCCAGACCATTATTCCTCCTCAACCAAACATTTGGCACTATGCATTCGAGGAGGTAGCATTCACCAAACACAGATTTGGCCGTCGGACTGCCAGATGGTGAAGCATGATTCATCACTCCAGAGAACGCATTTCCCCTGCTCCAGAGTCCAATAGCGGCAAGCTTTACGCCACTCCAGTTGACAATTGGCATTGCGCATGGTGATCTTAGGCTTGGGTGTGGCTGCTCGGCCATGGAAACCCATTTCATGAAACCCCCAACAAAACAGTCATTGTGCTGACGTTGCTTCCAGAGGCAGTTTGGAACTAGGTAGGGAGTGTTTCAACTGAGGACAGACGATTTTTACGTGCTACGCGCTTCAGCTGTCCTATTCTGTGAGCTTGTGTGGCCTACCATTTCGCAGCTGAGCCATTGTTGCACCTAGATGTTTCCATTTCACAATAACAGTACTTACAGTTGACCGAGGCAGCTCTAGCAGGGCAGAAATTTGATTAACTGATTTGTTGGAAAAGGCATCCTATGACAGTGCCACTTTGAAAGTCACTGAGCTCCTCAGTAAGGCTATTCTACTGCCAATGTTTGTCTATGGAGATTGAATGGCTGTGTGCTTGATTTTATACACCGGTCAGCAACGGGTGTGGATGAAATAGCTGAATCCACTAATTTGAAGGGGTGTCCACATACTTTTGTATACAGCGGGTGAAATAAGTATTGAACACGTCACCATTTTTCTCAGTAAATATATTTCCAAAGGTGCTATTGAAAATATATTTGCTATGAAATTTTCACCAGATGTTGGTAACAACCCAAGTAATCCATACATACAATACTTTTTCCCTGTCATTTCACATAACTTAAATTTCTGAACTTATTTGTTTTGGTTGGCTACTTAACACTGAAAATATGTGTTAAGTGGCGACATACAGCTCTCGCTTTGATCTCAAAACAAATGCATTTAGTCACGACCAATGCTGTAAACACAGTCCAGTTCAAAGTAAATGACACAGATCCATATATGGCAACGGTCTATTTGCAGATAGGCCTAATGCAGCTCTGATTGTTTATGCCGCAACAGTCTATGTAGAGTATGGGCTGCGTAGTGAGTGTCAATCCAATCCTACTCCGATGCGTTCTGCCTACAACAAAATCTATTTTCGTTTTGTTTCGGTATGTTGCATTGAAAGTGCTGAGAGCTACTGCTCAGATTTTTTTTAAACATTACTTAAATGGTTATGTCAGCTGTTATGACATGTTTAGGACCGTGTCATAAAGTGTTATGATGCTGGGTGTCAAGTAAAGTGTGACCAAACACACTAACAATCCACGGGGAGATCCAAAACACACTCCTACTACCACAGCAGTGTTAAGAGTAGGAGATGAGACGGCAGACCACAGGCCTGTGGGCATGATTAGATAAAAACATGTCAGCATTTGAGATGGCAAGCTTTATTCAACAGAAGTAGTGTGCTATAAAAACAAAAACACCTGCATGCTCCCACACACATGTGAAAAATTAAAAATCCTTGGGTAACAACATTTCTTCAACAGGACTAGTGTCCTAAAACACCAATGCGCACACACGCAAAAAACTAAAAACAAGGGCTTTGGGCAACATTTTGCTGTGCGGTGACAACAAAGTTTAGTTGGATAACGGTTAAGGGTCATTTGAGGAAAATAACAGGTGGTGATGCTGGCCAAACCGTTTCAGGCAGGCCTCTACAAAGGTCACCTTAGCACAACAGCAACTCCATGTGCATAACAAGGAAGTAAAAGATCTACGTCAACAGATGGAGAAAAAAAAAAAAACATAAAAAGTGGGAGGCAGAGGCAGAGTTAATATGCAGTACTGAAGGACAGACAGAGAGAGGAGGAAGGAACTATGTGCGAGGTAGAGTCATTCAGCTTACCTCTGCGGCCATGCTCTTCCTCCTGTAAAAATACAAGATAAATGTTATTTGCCACCAGCAATGATGATCAGAGGGGTCATAAAGTTGTTTAGAGGGATCAATTAGTTTTACTCAATGTAAACTGTGGTTGGGACATTACACTCATTTGTTGCAACTTCTTCCACATTAACCACATTTCCATCCAACCTTTTAATGAGAGTAAAATACATATATAAAATGTCACGAAATGCCTGATGGAAACAGCCAATTTTTCTGTAAACTTATCAAATATTGATAAAACCAAAATATGCTAGATACGGTGGAATCTTTTTGTGTCTATCAAAATGTATTATGCTAGAAATGGCGATGGAAATGCCTCAATGCGTAAATATTGATATAATAACCATCATATCGAAGTAAACTTGACGTGTGGTCCTCCCACTACGACTCGGGAAAGCATGCAGTTTATTAGGCTACAGATGAAATACGTTATGAGCTTCACCTTGCACCACTCTGATGAGCTTGATGCTCCTTTCCAATAAATATTGAGGGTCTTATTCTCAAGACATATGATCTATGCTTGGCTGCCTTTTGATAAATCTAAATAATCTCGCTCTTTTGTCCGTAATAAATTTCATAATGTGGGGTAAGGGGTATTCAACTCTTACCCTACGAGGTCCGGAACCTGCTGGTTTTCTGTTCTACCTAATAATTAACTGCACACATGTGGTGTTCGAGGTCTAAAATCAGTCCCTAATTAGAGGGAAGCAATGAAAAAATGCAGTGGAACTGGCTTCGAGGTCCAGAGTTGAGTTTGAGTGATGTAGGCTATCCGACCCTCACTGTATCTGCAAGCTGTTGGCTAGAGCTTATGTGCCAAGACCAGAGGGAGCACATTCGCAATATAAAGCACAAAGTACATTTCAGAGCAAATGTTATTTTTATGTGCACCATGTTATCACGCACAGCCTTTTATCCACAACAGGTCAATTTGATGGAAATATCTATGGTGGGAAAACGCACACATTGTTTTTATGCAGATTTTGGAATATGTGCATGAAAAACCACCACCAAATTGGATGGAAACCTAGCTAATGACATCATACAAAGTGTTACAGCAAAATCCAATAAACAAAAAAAAATGGAAGAGCTTTGGGATATTTATATGACCCTGACTGTGGCGCTTACCAGGAATGGGTACGGGTGCACGGCTGACTCGGGCGGGTAGACAATGAAGTGGCGCAGAGTGAAGCCGAAGCCCTGAGACTTGCGTCGAAGACGGAGTGTCTTGGGCCCAGGCCACGAGAAGGGCTCCTCCTCTCCCTGCAGGTTGAACAGGCCTGCAGGGGAATCCCCCTGCTCACCCCACTCTGGCACATCATTCTGGGGGGAGAAGGAGAACTAGAGAGAGAAAGATAGGAGAGATAGATGCAATTATTATACTGTACACTCGACTGTATGACAGACTGAAATAAGATCTACTGCAGGTGGTTCAGAGTTAAGCTACTCAAATTCTACTGAGAAAGGCAAGGATCGTATGAACGTAGTACAAAGTTCATGCAGAGACAAAAATCGTTGCATGCTGTATAAATACATAAATTCCTTTTGGAAAATAAATCACAAGTCTGGCAACGACTCAGTGTCTGTATCCTGCTGAATAATGGTTCATTAACAACAGTAATAATAAAGTTACATTGACATCATGTGTCTAGACTAGCTTGGTCATCAAAAACATGGGATCCAGATGAAATTCACAGAAACGCCTTCAGTACTCCAACCAAGGAGTTAGTGCTACCTCATCTGCACCAGCTCATCTAAATGAGCAACTGTAACAGAGTCATCGTGCTGGTGTCACATTTCCTGTGTTACTGTAGAGTAGGGCAGAGCCTGGGGTCTCAAACGCCCACTGCTGTGTTTACTGGGTATTTATAGCCTCACACCTTTGTGGTACAGCTCCCACCCTCTCCTCCACACCCTCCTACTCCCAAAGCTCAAATGTCCAGTCAAAGCACAACTTTCAGGAAACTCACTGTTCAAACCGTCAATCCCTGCTTGCTTTGCTAGCTCTTCTACTCAACCTCAAACCTCCCCTCTCCCTGGCCTCATGAGCAGCACAGCACTCAACAAACACTCCACCCCCTTACCGTTCCTCCTCCTAGCCCCGAGCTTCACCCACAATAAGAGGAATGCGATGAGCTAGCGTTCACAGTAACCCTGTTGCCTGCCTGGGGAAATGTGATAAGTAGTAGAAAATTGATTCAGCTACATGCTAACCAAACCAACTCAACGGCTAAATTTAGATATTTCAGCTTACTGCCTCCACTCTGACATGACAACATACACAGCCAAAAAACAAACCACAAGTCATTTTGATTAGGACACGTTGCTTTACTTCGTGGTTGTTTTGTGGATCAAAGCAATACATTGGGTGGATTCAGATCAATCCCTTTTCTACTCAAGAAGCTGCCAAAACATATTGCAAAAGCAAACATTGCAGAAGCAAAGCAGGAGCCATTTTACTTTTCACAAACATACAAACCCTCTGATTTCTAACACTCAGTCAGAAAAACATTATACAGGAAGAACATTCAATACATAAAACTTCACCTTTAACGGTTCTACCATGTTGAGACTGGTTTTTACTGCATCTTTCTGTTCATCAAAATCGGTAAGATGTTTATTAGGTCTACTGGGGCTAAACATCTAGGCTACGTCAATGGAGCAACAGAACCCTTTGGCATCTTTTTTTGTTTTTTTAGCTTTGTGGTCAACAAAACAAAAATGTTGAACAAAACAGAAGTTGAAAAGAAGAGGACAAAAGACATGAGGGGCTCAACCTTATCATGGGAGAACGAGCCAAAGGCAGAATGGCTGCTGTGAAACCGAGCTGCAGACGCAGCTGTGTGACACCCGAGTCAGTTTGGTTGGGTTGGAAGTGGGAACTAACTAGCCAAACAGGTTTCCGACTGTCTTCCCCAGCTGTAACGGTTGTTTCCCGGCTCCAGCACTACTTCCACTTTTGTGTTTAGTGTGGAGGTGTTTGTCCTTCATTCAATACACTTAAATCCGGAATAATTAGGCTATGCAGTTCCTTCTGTATGTTAGGCCTAACTATACTGATCCTCCCCTACCTGTAATAATATGTAGGCTATTCATATGATTATCTGAATCATAAAGCTCTTTTTTAGAAATTACGACTGAAGAGCTTATGAATGACAATAGTACTTAGACTTCCACCAGCAATTATTTTACTTATTTTTACTTTTACTGTTGAAAAGCGATATCCCAAGTATTTTTACCCTAAAGGGTAAAAATATGTTTTGAGCAAAATTGTGTTTTTTTGAGACAACAGCAAACTTCAAGGAATGGGCTATTCAAGGAGTTAGTTTGAATTAGTGTTGCATGGTATACTGAAAACTACTACAACATGAAAAACTGTTTGGTACTAGAATTTGCTACTTACGGTACTTCTGTCAAATGTGTCTCACAGATCAACTCTGTCTAAGCGCAGCTGATGCCCCCCTTATAGCACAAAAGCACAGTGCCTGCTCCAAATAGCTTGCAATGGGAGTCTGGGCTACATCATGTTAGCTACCCATTCATGATGCACAGAAGTTTAAACACCTGAATAATGTGACACGGCATCTAAAAATGTTGAAAAACGTATTACGGTTCACAATTTCAATACAGGCTAGAACAATTTACAATGCAAGATAATACCAGTAGCTTCCAGCTTTTGTAGGCCAATTTGTCTTGCTAGCTAACAGCTGAAGCTATCATCAATGATAACATGCAAACCATAATGCTAAATATGCAGTTTTCAAAGCAGATTGCCATCAAACGTTATTAATTCACTGAACAAAAAAATAAATAATGTGGTCTCACATCTCTACCAAAGATGATCAACTGCCTCAGGGAACTGACTCTGGGCCGCCACCTTCTTCATTAAGGTTAAAGAGACAGCGTGGACTTTATTCTAAAATAAGCTACTTCTATGCAAATGTTGTTCGGAAAATAAGTCCCAAATGGAAGGGAAACAGATTGTCACACAAATGAATTTGTCCCAATACAATGGGGGGGGGACTATGTACATAAAGTGCTGTAATGTCTAAACGGTTCACCCGATACGGATGAAAATACCCTCGAATTAAAGCTGACGGTCAGCACTTTAACCTCAGTCATAACTTGCAGTATAGAGCCAAAAGAAGAAAATAGATTCTTCTCTGTCCCAATAATTATGGAGGGCACTGTAAATTCAGGTGATAAATGAGGTGAAAAAGACACTGGAGTAGGACTTTAAAGTGTAGGCTTCAAATGCCTCCCCCGTGCCCTCGAGCAAACAACCCTAGTTCACAGGATCTAATTTAGCCGTGAATCTCATTCCAGCCATCAGATGTGGAGAGGGTGGCTGGGGGTTGTTGGCTGGCCGCTCTTCAGTCCTCTCATACCCCTTTTCCACCAAAGCATTTTGAGAGCCGGTGCCTACTCGCGAACCAGTTCTTTGTGTTGTGTTTCGACAGCCAAAGAACAGGTTCTCGGACAGGAAAATTGGTTCCAAAGCGGCACCAACTCTTTGCTGGACTAGAACCGTTCTTCTACCACGTCATGCTTATGTCGGGGGCTGGGGGCGGGGTTATTGTGACCAACAACACGACGAGAAAGGTTGTGACCGCCATTGCTAAAAACACAGCGCTAGCAGAAAGATAGTACAACGATTGAAGAAAGATGGATTCGCAAAGCCAGGAGAAACATTTGCAGAAAGACGATGTAGTCTGCCATTGTAATTGTTATGCTTGAAGTTGGCACAAGCTCTTCTGGGAAAGCTAAGACGTATGGCGACGTAACGACGTCGTTTGCTGGGCTCTCTAGTCAGTGGAAATTGAACCAACTTTGAACCAGCACCAGTTCTGAACCAGTTCTTTTTTGGTGGAAACGAGGTAACAGACGAATGCCTAGCAGGGCTGGTATTGCCCCTCACATAGTTAATGCTGTGGTGACCGACCCCGGCTAATAAATTCCAGGCAAACATCCCCTGATCATCCGACTGGCTCTCGCCTTCCTCCCTCTCAGCGGAGTCAATGTGCCAGTTGCATGCTGAAAGCAGCAGGACTAAACAACCAAGCAGAGGCACTGCCTCTCCAGTTAAACACTGATTATGACTGGGGCAAGTTTGATGGTTACAATGGAAACCTAAAAGGTGAGGATTAATAAGAGGTGATGCATCTATTGCCTGTGGTTATTGAGACAAAGGAGAACATGGGTTACTACCAGTTCAGGGCAAAAAACGAACTTCATATCACACAACTACAAAAAAAAAAAACACAAATCCATTCAGAACAAATTACCACACATGCCTTTCAATATACGAATCACTACCAGAATGGCAGAGTCTAGTGTTTGCATTGGGTGTGGCAGTGGGAACAGGGAATGTGTGAAGCACCGACTGAACTTAATAAAGATCTGGTTCATTTCATATAAGATTGTGGAAAAGAGAGCCGATCAGAGCATCCAAAGTCATCCATCAGCCTCATAAGAGCGCAGCCTCAGAGCTTTAGGACCTCAATGGATTCCCAGCCAGTGCCATCACTTACTGAATGAAGCTGCAGAGCACATAAAGGAAAACATCTCTCTTAAGGTTATATAACTAAATGTTTAAAGGGCAACATGAGACATAACATGACTCGGAATGTGATGTAGGGTTGACCGCTTTTAGTCTAGAATTCCACAAATTCGGCAATTTTAAATCTTTGCTGTTATAAAGGCTTTTCAGGCTTGTCTGGTATTATTTAGTGTTTACGCTGTTCCAAATTGTCAATGTTTTTAAAATCATCATCATCATCATCATTAGTAGGCTTTGTATAGCAGCCTTTTATTACAACCATAGAACTGTAGGCCCAAGAGCACATACAGTTTAGTCTTAATACCGTAACTTACTTAAGCCTATATTTCAATACTTATATAAGCTACTGTATCAATCATTAATTTGTTCATGCCATCACACAGCATACGAGTCATTCGTGATTGGAAATGCAATCAAGCATTTTAGTTTTAACATAAAATAAAGTGAGCCTTGAATAACTAGCTTGACAAATAAAAATGTTCCAATTCAGAAATTGCATTCACGAATGAATGAGGCCGTTTTTAGTTATTTGCTGTAATAAAGGCTTAACAAAAGAAACTTGACTCTGGTACGCTTATCATTTGCTTAGTGTTTACATTGACCATTTGGAACAGAACAATTATATTGTATTCTATACAGCACCTGTTTGGCACACATAATACACACGCAGCGCTTGCTCCTTACCTTATTTTTCTTGATCTCAGGTATTTCCCACAACCAGTCAAATTTATTCCACACATGACTTTCCCTTTACCTCAAGAGCAACCTTTAAACATTCCCCCCCATTTCGAGTATATTCGTCACGTCCTCTGCATCCATTTTTCTATGACGCGTTACAGTGTTTAGCGTTCGTTATAACCAATTTATTGATGTGCTATAGGTCAGGCACTATTGTGCCCTATTCGAACGGGATTAGTTGTACTGGGGGAGGTCGGGTAATGTATGCATGTGCACGAGCGCAAAACACCACATCTGTAATTTGAGTCTCGTCCGAATCTGCCATGTCATAAAACATTTTACATGTCATACATTTTTTTTACATCAGACAAGCTCAGTGAATATAGTTGATGTGATTAAAACACACAGGATGCGTCAATATATGGAAAAATACACCATTAACATTTGTGTATTGGCATATTAGGTAACATGTTTTAGAGACAGGTTAGAGAGGGGTTATGGTCAATGGTAAGGTTTAGGCTGTGGCCCATCCCTCCAAGCCACACAAACACCTTGGTACTAAGCTAAGCCTGGACAACGACTCCAGTTCTCCATACATTTTCAAACAGCTAGTATTTTCAAAGGAGGGATGAAGGCAATTATCTCGTTAGTCTTTCACAAGTATGCGAAAAAGACTGACGCATGGCCCCTATGTTCAGAGACACCGATGACATGACACTATGTCACACTGCCAGACCACATGACATCAGGCCTAAATGCATCAGACCTCAAAGTGTGAAAAAAGTAAAGCTCTCTGTGGGCTGCCAAATTCTACACCACATCCAGTCTAAACCAAGCACTTCACTGTGAAAACGCCTGAGATGATGATGCAGAGGGTCTCTGGTGTGAGTGTGCATGGGATGTTTGAGTCCAGTAATGCTGGCACTAACTAGCTTGAGTATCATAGAGTTACCCACATACCTTGTATAGGTTAAACTTCAGGGAAAGGGAACAATAAACAAATCCAAATGGTATTTGTTCGCCCTGCAGGTCTGTTCCTGACAAACATCTCTCTATACACAGGTGTGTGTCACATCTCTTAATGAGGGCTGGGCTTGCCCACTGCTCTCCAATATTGTAGTGCTGAAATAGATTCAACAAAGGTTGTCTGGCACAAATAGACAATATGTCATTGCAACTGTTGGACTAATGATTACACCCTAGATCAGCTAGATGCAGATAGTGTGCAGGGCGGTATTGAATGTGTCACTGTCTGTCAGCTTGATTCACCCAGTTACATTGAACTGGGTGAATGGAATTTGAATGACAGTCATCCAATATGCTGTAATAGAAATAAAGCCATGTTCATGAAAAAAAAAAAAAAAAAAGAAGTGTCCTCCCTCATCTTAAAACGTCACTGGCCGCCACTGCAGTACACATGCACATCCAAACTACTCACTCTTGAGACATTACACTGGCCATCTGGCTTTGTAATGTGATGGGAGTCTAATAGAAACAGGTTTTACAGCAGCCATCAATGAACTCATTCAGTTAATTGAAATACTAGTCTGACTGACTTGTTGATTTGGAGTGCCATCAAAAAGGCTATTTAATTCTGCAAGAGAGACTTTACACAGTGTGACAGTTTACACATTTCTCAGTGTCCAGCCTTAAAGTGGAATGGAGAAGAAAGAAGAAAAAAAAAAAAAACAGACTAAGCGAACCCTAAACCCATTTCTATATTTACCAGAGACTGAACGTAACAGACAACCCAAAGCCTACAGGAAGTAAGATCCACCCTCTATCCAATTGAAGATCAATTTTCCCTTCCGTTATCCATCAGACAGCCATATGATCCTCTGTAAATGACTGCTAAACTAGTTAAGCTGTGGGCTTTAATGAGGTACAGATCACGGGAGAGGAGGATATGCCTAGTAGAGCCTTTAATGGTCAGTGCTCCTCAGAGAAAAACATCCCATTCACTCTAATGACACTACTTACCATGGAGAATAGCTAGACTGGATGCATCACTATAATATATCTCGTTTGTTCTAGCTACACAACGGTTTACTCTCAAATATCAGTGAAGGGTGAGAACGGGTGGCCGTCGTGATAAAATTGAGTTTCTATATATTAGATTAAAAACAGACCTCACAGGCACAAACATGACTCGAGTCACGCTACCATGGTAACCAACATTTTTGTCTCATCTGTGATATTTAAAAAAGACTCAGGTCACAATTTTATTAAACAATATACCACATTACGTATTACTAGTGACAGACCTATTGTTTTAGAAACATTAAAGTATTTTATGTTTTTGAATAATAAAAAAGTTCTAAATTTGCTTTATGAGAAGTGAGTGACCCTAGGGTAGCAACACATACACTAAGTGATTTCAATGAGTCTTTCGCCATTCTGATCGTTTTGGTTGTATTGAACACTATAAAACAATTTTTAGTACTTCTGTAATTTTCTGCACTCAATTGAGAATTTCCACACTCCCACGCAGGGCTGCACGATATGGGCAAATAATCTAGGACTTTTTTTAACCAAACATTGCAATTGCGATTATACTTGCAATTTAGAGCAAAACACTCGGGTGAACAGTTGGAATCATGGAAATAGAATGACTATTCTAATTCTATGGTTAGAATATAATAGTGGGCACTTTGAATACAGTGTTGTTTGACATGGCAACGAATGATAATGCCAGGGACGAGTTATTGTGACAGGGTAGGTTACTAAAGTGTTGATAAGTTTCCTAGGGGACCCTATAATCTTCGGCTACATTTAATGTTGTTTTCTCTTAGATACTTCATGTAGCTAACATTCTTGCTTTGCGTATTCCTCTTTGATTTAGAAGATACTGTTGCATGCTGATTAAAGTCTACACCATCACTGGTATTATCAGGCTGTATAGCTAAATATGTTTGCTCTTATTCAGTACATTTATTAGCTTCTACTCAACAGAGACAGGAAAAGGCTGAAATTGATGGCTGAATATTAGATTAAAAGGGAAGGGGCCATGCCAATAATGTGTCCCGAATTCTGCAGAGCCTATTAATAGGTGACCTTCCACTCGAAAGGAGCGTGGGCTGAAGACTTTAAGACAAAGATCTTCATTCAGATGACAGACGACCTACAGTGTAAAAGGAGACCTCAAACTAAATGGAGCACAGTCAGAGACTATTGAGGATGAAATTTGAGGCGTCTGATTACTATTTAAAAAAAATTTGAGGCGTCTGATAGCATACTTCAGGAGTAAAGGCCCATGGAAAAAAAATGTGTTGACCTTTCCAATTACTACAATTAGGGCAGTCACAATTACCGTATAACCGATGGTTTTGGATGAAGAACATCATGAAAATAAAATAACTGGCAGATGTAAATATATATATATATATATAGTTTAGAACAAACGGCTGACTGTGCAGTTGAGTCAGTTTCTGTGATAACATGGACTCTTTACAACATGATTTAACGTTGTTGCTCCTTGCTGAAACAAGCAAGGTATTGTAGCAAACAAGCACACATAGAAAGGTGAAAGCAAGGTGCAGCAGCAGCGCACACAGAAATATAAAGATTTGTTTTGCTATTCTAAATGGTTATTACCGAGATTTGGCTGGCCAATTACAGTCATCCCAAATTCCATGACCATCACAGCCCTATCTAAAGTAAGTAACAGAATATGGACAGGCAGGTTCACTTTTAGCTTAAACTATCTTTGTGCTTTGATCATTTGTTCCAAGTGAAAGGTCTCAGAAAAACACCCAAGGCACTACCAGCAATGAGAGCTCTCTACATTAATTACCAAGCACCAATGGAGTGCCTTTCACTTCCCAGGGCCAAACAACACTGAGGGGGGTAATAACAACAACTACAAGCAGCTGTGCTGAAGTGTCAAACCTTTCAGGAAAGTCTCCCACACCAAACAGGAAGGAGTGAGTAAAGGTTGTTGCCTAATCTCACACACACACAATGATACAGGTATGCTAGAATACTGCTCTCCTGCTAGTGAATGGGGTCAATTCAAGTCAAAAGATACTGAAAATCTGAAGAAAGTTGAGAATAAGAAACAGAGGGAGACTAGATGACAGCGAGAGTAAGACATGGTGCAGAGAAGTGGACAATACAGGATTAAAGGGGGGGAATAGGACAGGGATTGGAGAAAGGGAACATAGGAGAGGAACAGACTAGAGAGATAATAGAAGACAAGAGGATGTGGCATGAACACATGGAGTTGTGGCGAGGCCCACTGTATGGCAGGATGAGGTAGGCATATTCTCAATGTTTAGAAAAGCCTTCGCCACAATGTGTCTAACGTGGACATAAAATCTGCCAGAAACAATTCGTCTAGCGTTTTCTATTGATTTCCCCATCTATGGTTAATGCAAACTCCAAACAGAAATGGCATACAATTTACAACAAATATTATGGATTGGTGTATTGTTTCAATGCTCCTGAGGAGCGCAGCGGTCTAAGGCACTGCATCTTAGTGCTAGAGGCGTCACTACAGACTCTGGTTCAACCCTGGGCTGTATCACAAACCGACGTGATCGGGAGTCCCATAGGACGGGGCATAATTGGCCCAGTGTTGTCTGGGTTAGGTTGTCATTGTAAATAAGAATTTGTTCTTAACTGACTTGCCTAGTTAAAGGTTAAATAAAAAATTGTCCTAGAGGACACAACACCTAGAAACAGATTTGCAAATGGTTTGTGTTTTAGGGGGCACATAGCTTACATCTAATGCATAATCTCCAGGACCCCAATTTCCATGACAAGAGTTTAGGGTCACCCCAAAAACAACCTTTAATGTGTGTGTGTGTGTGTGGGGGGGGGGGGGGGGTAAGCTGTTGGAATTTAGGGCATGAATGTGAGTGGGGCTTATGTACCTCACACAAAGAGGATCTGGTCAGTCTCTCCTCCTCTTCATCGCATGGACCTTTCCAACGTGACGCCATCATTTCGCTTCACACAAGAGGTGACAATCATTTAGTGTCCACATCGAAAGCTATAGATCCCAGTAAATAGACCGCAGTAGAGTCCTCCAAGTAGGTTTCCTCTCTCCAGTTCACACCGCCATCCTTGTTCTAGTCTTTGGTCCAAATTGTTGAGCTGAATGTGAAACAAGATTATTTTAACTTATTGCATTAGTTGCAAAGAAATGTCCCCCTCGGGGTTCAATAAAGTACCCATCTATCTATTAGCTACTCCTGTATGAAAATACGAAAAACACTTGTTTCGTTTAGCAACGTCATTCCCGTATACTCCCATTTTAGCTAGACACATTTTATTATATGATAAACGTGAAAATGATAGCAAGCTCATTTTTGAAGTATCAGTATCAACCTTCAGCAAAACTACCGTATGGATGATTAACGTTACTACTAGACGCAACAAGTGGGCAGAAGGCGAACGATGCGACTCGGACTAGTGAGGCAAAACGCGCCTCCCTGTTGTTCTCTAGCTTCGATGCAACCAATACTTTTTAGTGAGTAAAATAAATAAATATTGGTTGCATCGAAGCTGGTTATTCTCGTGTTCGGTTAACAATGGAACGAGAACGACAATATAATATCCTGTTAGGTAGTTAACGTATTTCACTGGTCACCTTACTAACTGTGAACTTATTTTCTAATCAGATAAAGTATAAAAAGTCAAGTGGCAAACAAAAGACAGGCATGTCGGTCGCCGATGTTCCTCCTCCCCTCACACGGTGCCCTGACTGGCCGGCTAACTTGAAGCAGCTAATGTTAGCTGGCTCTGATCAATACTAAGTCAAACTAAGTTTTCTTCAACAAACAACAACGTCTTTGTTGGGTGAGTGAACGTTCGAATTAGATGACGCGATACACCGGGGTTCCCGTGAGTGTAACTTAGTTACATTACAAAGAAACCTGCCGACATAACGTGGAAACTGTTTAGCTAACTATTCTTCAGTAGCCTGTCGTTGGCGATAATAATAAATAAAATTAAAACTGCCTATCGCCAATAGGTGCAATGACAATGTGAGGTTAACGACTAGCTAGCATGCTAATAATGGGCTAACTTACCTGTTGTGAAAAGCGACGTTACAGACTGTGTTGAAACGTATTTATTCCACATTTAAAAAAAAAAAACACATCTTCTGGTCCAGTGGAAGTTTCGATCATATTTCAATATCTTCACGAAATACAGTTGTTTGCAAAGTATCCCAGCCCAACTCCAGGGAGACACGCGGCTGCTGGAAGTTGGAATTTTGCATCCAGCATTCCCGAATACTAAAGATCATTCTCCTTTCGCCAGCGTCACTGCTGGCCAATCACAATCAACGTAGTAACTTCCGCTTTTAAACTTGACCAATCTTATGACTCCTTACAAAATCGTAAGAGAACCTCATCCACAAAGGTTGTGTTTTTGTTATTCCAATGAGGCAGAAACTTTTTGGACGTACTTTTTTTTTTTTTTTAATAAGGGATCTCAGTGATAAAACATGGAGGGATAAAATTGTTCTGAAATCTTCCTGTTGCTTCATGATCACTTTGAAAAGTCTGATTTTAAAAGTTTTTATAAGACCTCAAGATATCAATATAACTTCCCAGCTTGTGCTGCTTGAATCAGACATCATTGCTGGTCAAACTGTGAGCCACCCTGTGTCTGTCTGCATCTCTCTCTATCTCTGGCACACACAAACACTCATACAACAACAGCAACTGCTTGGATAGATTACAAGAGTCACATGGTGGCTGGTTCAAAGTGGGGTGAGGGTTTGGCATGTGGATGGCAGTGGTTGTGGAATGTGTATTCTCACTGCATGAGAGAAAGAGAGAGGCATGCCCAGTTCCCCCTACCCACCATATAATACAATCAACATTACCCTCTTTGGTTTTCCTCCACAGTCAAATCTGGCATACACTGGCTGGGCTCTCCGACTGAATTATACTGGAATTACAGCATTTTAGGTTCTAATTTTTTTTAGTAATTTGAGGTTGGCGCTAGATTAACCTTTAATTCTTCAATTTGTTTGGTTAGATCAGTGGGGAATTCAACTGACATGGTCTGTGTTGTGGTTTGTTACATTTTACGCATGCTCACACTCACACACTTGCACGCACGTACACACATAAACCAGAAAGGAGGGACTAAACACTGCTGTGTTTTCAGGGCCAAGACAAATGTCCCTTTCATTCCTCCCAACAGAAGGGACCACCTGTTCCTAGGATTGGTGACCTTTGTCAAGGAGGTCATCTTGGCCAGGGGACTTTCACAATGCTGCCCTGCCTGGCCAGTTCTTCTTCCAACGGCTGTGAGTTCTACTTCCAACTGTTCTGCCAGGGGCAGTTGTGGTTAGAGTGGATTCTTATATGGATAAATAGTTAATACACAGGACATTTTAGGGGCATGTCAGCTGTATTTTAGAGGTGTAAAAACATGACATAACCAAAAGAATAAACATCTGGAATTCTGTTGTCTGTTGTAATGTTTTATATGGAGGCCATCACTTATCGAATATAATAAGAGTTAGTTCACTAACAGGTAAACCGATCAAACCTTTTTGTTTTCATAACGCAGCTTGTCTTTCTTCTCAAACACAGTGGAATCATATGTCAGGTGTATACAAAGGGCCCAGCAGTTCACACACAACTTGCTCACTTTTGGTCCTTTGAGTATCTAGTCTTTCTGCTGCTAACCTAGTTTTTCAGTGCATTTACCAGGTCAAAGTATTCAGAGGTGAGGTCCAAGTTCAAACCTTGTAAAGTTGTCTCTTTGACCCACATCACCACTAGAAGGTGAGAAACCAGAACTCTAAAAGGCTTCCAGGAGGACCAGGTGCTTATGTCCAACGCACTGGGGAAAAAACACTGAGTATACAAAACATTAAGAATGACATAGACTGAGGTGAAAGATATGATCCCTTATTGATGTCACTTGTTAATTCCACTTCAATCAGTGTAGATGAAAGGGAGGAGACAGGTTAAAGACAGATTTGTAAGCCTTGAGACATGGATTGTGTGTGTGTGCCATTAGATGGTGAATGGTCAAGACAAAAGATAAGGGCCTTTGAACAGGGTATGCTAGTAGGTGCCAGGCACACTGGTTTGTGAGACATGGGAGTCATGGGCCATCATCCCTGTAGAATGCTTTCAACACATATTAGAGCCCATGCAACTCAATATTAGGAAGGTGTTCCTAATGTTTCCTACGCTCAGTGTAGAATGACTCCTTGTTTGTCCAGGGACAGAAAATCAGGACAACAATTCTAGAGTTGTGTTGTCATATAATAGTATCTCAGGGATATGAAATATGCCATGACTATGGTAATACTACATTAATGCTTATCACAAGATCATTTTGGTTGAATAAAGTAAGACTTCAGAACTGAATGTAGGGAGACGTGATGTACAGTGAGAAGCTCTACAGTGACAAAAGTAAAGTACCAACAGCATAGAAAAATACACTATTTGCTATGCAGAAAGAACAGTTTGTCGACTAATGTGTCAACAGTTTGTATAAAGTAAATACAGATATGGTTACCTCATTGCAATGTCTCATACCCTGTTATATAGCCTGGATTCATTTAAGTTCATTAAATAATTGAAATGAGATGAAGTACATTCTCCTCAAAATACAGTGCAATTCACTTTTATCAGAAAAGCAGCTGAATTTGAATTAAATGGATAATAGGAATTCATATGAACAAATGGCATCGGTCAATGTGCCCTTGAGCAAGGCACTTAACCCTAATTTGCATCAGGGGTGCTATACTACTATGGCTGACCCTATAAAACAATGCATTTTGATGCACCTATCCATGTATGTGACAATAAAACATTATTGTATTTCTTTAATTCAATCTACCGGACGGTGCCCACCTTTACGTGGGCCAAATGTGTCCTACAAAATACAGTAGCAGTAAGTTGAGATAAACACATGTTTAACATACAACTTGTAAGACAAATGTCACTAAACTGAAGCATTGATGGTTACAAATTCTACATAAAAATGTCTGTTCATTTTATATATTTTTCATCAACACAGAGACAGTTTCATGAACATAACAGTACATCACAGGTTCACAGCTTTGTTAGAAAAATAACTATGGAGGTTCTAATTATTATGCAGTGAGTCCAATAGTCTATGGGTAGGCCCTGAGGTGTGTTAGTATGGGTAACAGAATGTGGCCAACCAGCAGAGAGCGAGAGTAAGGGTCTTTGGGTTTGATAACTGCATGAGCTCTCATGGGAAGTGTTCAAGCTTCTTGTGGAAACACCTTTCCTCTGCAGAATCCTATAAACATCGCTTCTTAGACCTTGTATTTCAGCTTCCCGCTTTCACTGATCACACAGATATGCTGAGGGAAAAGGAAGTCATATGACATATATCACTGCGTTTTAAAGGGGCAGTGCAGTTAAAAAATAGATTACTGTTTTTTTTTTATTATATTCCCACACTTGAGGTCAAAATAACACAAAATTATGATAATGCCATTTTTGTGTTAGAGCCGTTTGAAAAATAATTCTGGATTATAATAGACCAATGACTGTTCATCTGAGTAAGGGGGTGGGCTCTAGACACCCTATCAGCCAATCAGGGCAGTGAATGAGGACCCAGTGAAGTGCTTCACTGAAATTACAATCAATGTTGAATAAAGAAAAACTTACATTGAGGTCTCTGAAATACTCATTGTAGTCCAAGGCATATCCAACCACAAAACGATTGGGTATCTCAAAACCAACATCTGAAATGTAAAAGATGTGGCAGAGAGATTAGCAATACAGCAATGTTCCCAAAATACAACAAACAAACCCTCTGTTTATGAACAGACCATTTATAACTGAGCTATTACCTGTAACTGGTCATGTTACACGTAATATAAGATGAGTAGATCATTCTTACATGGACATATAACATATAATAATGAAAACATAAAAGAAAAATGGATAGAACTGCTGCATACAATCTGGGAGACATCCTGAACTGTTTGGCACTCTCTTCACCAGCAAACTGAAACAGAACACAGGAGGCACACTCAACACAAGCACATAACATCCCCAATATGCCTAGCTTCAGCACACTGAAACTCTGCTCATTTCTTGTCTAGACTGGAAAGATGAAATTGAGTGACTCAGCGAGTCACCTGGTCTGTTGTGGTGTTAGTGGTTCTATGCCAGGACTCACCCTGCTACTTTGATCATCTTGGGACTGAAGGCCTCCACATGTTTTAGGAGAGTCTTCATTGTCTTGCCAGTGTCTACAATAGCCTGAGGAGGACAATAAACACAAAACAACTGTAGCAGCAGGACTATATGACTGGCTAACACTCAAAGTCAAAGATACACCAAGCTGAGAGCTCACTGGTATCTCACACTAACAAAACAAATAAGAGTGCTTAAAAAATAATAATACATGTGTGTGTGCATGCGTGCAAGAGTGTGTGTACACACTGAGTGTGTAGCCCTGTTCCCACTGAGGAGTCTGAACCCACAGTGAAAGAGGGGTTAGACTGAAACCCATCTCACCCTGAACACCTCTAGTGAAACTGGTGGTTTCAGTTGGTCGGTTTGGGGTGGAGGTGGAGGCTGTTGTGGTTCCCAGAGTTGTGGCACGGATCCACACTGGTGTCTTGTTGTCGGACTTTGTTTAGGTCAGCTGATCACGGCTCTATTGTGTGGCTCCTCTATTCATAATGTGACACATAGCTACCCCGTTTCATTGTTCTGTGTGTGTGTGTGTGTGTGTGTGTGTGTGTCAGACCTAGGTTCAAATACATAGCCCAAAACACATACTTTTATTTCAGTATTTGAATAGTTATTTCTAAAAACCAAATAGTCGACCAAATTGTATTTGAAAATATTTTCAAATACTTATTTCAAATACCTGGGTTAAATGCATGGGAGTGTATTTGAGCCAATGTATTTGAGCATTTTCAAATACTTTCCAAGTTATATTTCCAAATGCGTTCCAATATTCAATTACTTTTATTATTTATATCTACAATAAAAGTAATTGAATATTGGAATGCATTTGGAAATATAGATAGATATCACATACACGCACACACACACTACCGTTCAAATGTTTGGCGTCAATTAGAAATGTAATTGTCCATTAAAATATCAAAATGATCAAAAATACAGTGTAGACATTGTTAATGTTGTAAATGACTATTGTAGCTGGAAACGGCTGATTTTTTATGGAATATCTACATAGGCGTACAGAGGCCCATTATCAGCAACCATCACTCCTGTGTTCCAGTGGGACGTTGTGTTAGCTAATCCAAGTTTATCATTTTAAAAGGCTAATTGATCATTAGAAAACCCTTTTGCAATTATGTTAGCACAGCTGAAAACTGTTGTGCTGATTAAAGAAGCAATAAAACTAGCCTTCTTTAGACTAGTTGACTATCTGGAGCATCAGCATTTGTGGGTTCAATTACAGGCTCAAAATGGACAGAAACAAAGAACTTTCTTCAGAAACTCATCAGTCTATTCTTGTTCGGAGAAATTAAGGCTATTCCATGTGAGAAATTGCCAAGAAACTGAAGATCTTGTACAACGCTAACCAGAATAGAAAGAGGAGTGGGAGGCCCCGGTGCACAACTGAGCAAGAGGACAAGTACATTAGTGTCTAGTTTGAGAAACAGATGCCTCACAAGTCCTCAACTGGCAGCTTCATTAAATATTACCTGCAAAACACCGGGATTGCTAGCCTTCTAGTTTCTGTGTTCTTTTGCCCTAAATCTTTTCTTTTTATTGGCCAGTCTGAGATATGGCTTTTTCTATGCAACTCTTCCTAGAAGGCCAGCATCCCGGAGTCGCCTCTTCACTGTCTGACGTTTAGACTGGTGTTTTGGATCCTTGCTTTCATGTTGTTTACACCTAATTCTGACCCTACCATCTGAATCTCGCAGCAGAAATCGGGACTCGTCAGACCAGGCAACGTTTTTCCAATCTTCTATTGTCCAATTTTGGTGGGCCCATGCAAATTGTAGCCTCAGTTTCCTGTTCTTAGCTAACAGGAGTGGCACCCGGTGTGGTCTTCTGCTGCTGTAGGCCATCTGCTTCAAGGTTCGACGTGTTGTGCGTTCAGAGATGCTCTTCTGCATACCTTGGTTGTAACGAGTGGTTATTTGAGTTACTGTTGCCTTTCTATCAGCTCAAACCAGTCTGGCCATTCTCCTCTGACCTCTGCCATCAACAAAGCATTTTCGCCCAGAGAACTGCCGCTCACTGGATATTTTCTCATTTTCTGACCATTCTCTGTAAACCCTAGAGATGGTTGTGCGGGAAAATCCCAGTAGATCAGCACTTTCTGAAATACTCAAACCAGCCCGTCTGGCACCAACAACCATGCCACGTTCAAAGTCACTTAAATCATGTCTCATCCCCATTCTGATGCTTGGTTTGAACTTCAGCAGATCGTCTTGACCATGTCTACATGCCTAAATGCATTGAGTTGCTGCCACACGATTGGCTGATTAGATATTTGCGTTAACGAGCAGTTGAAACGTAATGAAGTGGCCGGTGAGTGTATTTTCTGTGATGTTTCACAAAACTCCTGAACCTTTCAATTCTCAGTTTCTACAGATTGTAAATTAAAGAAAATGTATTATATTATTGATTGATTAACTATGACATTTCAAACCCAACAGTGCTATTTGCAGAGTTGTCTCCAGGTAAATGTTGTAATTATTAAGACATTCCTGAACCTGCGACCAAAAACAAGCTACAGTACATTCGGAAAGTATTCAGACCCCTTCCCCTTTTTGTTACGTTACAGCCTTATTCTTATTATTTTTTGTACACGCAGTACTCCATATTGACTAAGCGAAAACAGGTTATAATTCTTTTTCAAATGTATTTAAAATAAAAAACAGAAATACCTTATTTACATAAGTATTCAGACCCTTTGCTATGATACTCGAAATTGAGCTCAGATGCATCCTGTTTCCATTGATCATCCTTGAGATGTTTCTACAACTTGATGTCGAAGGAATTGTCCGTAGAGCTCCGAGACAGGATTGTGTCGAGGCACAGATCTTCAGCATTGAAGGTCCCCAAGAACACAATGGTCTCCATCAATCTTAAATGGATAAAGTCTGGAACCACCAACTCTTCCTAGAGCTGGCTCCCGGCCAAACGAGCAATCGGGGGAGAATGGCCTTGGTCATGGAGGAGACCAAGAACCTGATGCTCACTCTGACAGAGCTCCAGAGTTCCTCTGTGGATATGGGAGAACATTCCAGAAGGGCAACTATCTCTGCAGCACTCAGGCCTTTATAGTAGGGTGGCTAGACGGAAGCCACTCCTCAGTAAAAGCCACATGACAGCCCGCTTAGAGTTTGCCAAAAGGCACCTAAAGGACTCTCAGAGCATGAGAAACAAGATTCTCTGGTCCGATGAAACCAAGAATTAACTCTTTGGCCTCAATGCAAGAGTCACGTCTGGAGGAAACCTGACACCATCCCTACGGTGAAGCATGGTGGTGGCAGCATCATGCTGTTTGGATGTTTTTCAGTGGCAGGGAGACTAGTCCGGAACGAGGGAAAGATGAATGGAGCAAAGTACAGAGAGATCCTTGATGAAAACCTGCTCCAGAGTGCTCAGGACCTCTGACTGGGGCGAAGGTTCACCTTCCAACAGGACAACAACCCTAAGCACACCGCCGAGACAACACAGGAATGGCTCTGGGACAGCCAGAGCCCAGACTTGAATCCAATGGAACATCTCTGGAAAGACCTGAAAATAGCTGTGCAGTGACGCTCCCCATTCAACCTGACAGAGCTTGAGAGGATCTGCAAAGAAAAATGGGAGAAACTACACAAATACAGGTGTGACAAGATTGTAGCATTATACCCAAGAAGACTTGAGGCTGTAATCACTGCCAAAGGTGCTTCAGCAAAGTACTGAGAAAAGGGTCTGAATACTTATGTAAATGTGATAGGGGGTTGGAAACTTGCCGGTAAATTTCCCCGGAAATTGTCCATGGGAAGTTAAGCCCGGGAATTTGGGGAATTTTGCTTAAATTCATCAAAAAAAAGTTAGCTTATAACCTTTTTTGTGAGATACACATAAGGCAATTCTAGGTCTTGTGGCATATTTTGGTTAAACTATCCCCAATTCAATGGAATTGCAACCCTCACGCATGCACATTGCATTCTTCCATCACATGTACACAGCTGATTCTCAAGACCTTGCACACTAATGAGATGCTATTGAGCCCACACTACTACACTGTCTGAGCCAAGAACTACATGCTTTCTGGTAAGTTTTGATTACAATACTGGGTGGGGTGAATATATTTTATATGACATACATTATTTTTAGTTAACTAGTAAATAGTAAAGTGTGTTTAAATCATTTCTAACTTGTTAACACATTTCTGCTAGTTACTTTTTGCTACCATGTGGGTTTTAGCGGTCTTGAGCCTGCTAACTGAGGAGTGTTAATTCACCTGTTTCCATACATGTTTCATTTTAAAACATTTATCTTACAAAGGAGTTGTTTAATCTAACTGCTTAACTATTTATCTCTACATGGAATTGTATTTTTTTTTTTTTTTACTTTTTTTTTTTCTAATCTTTACAGGAAAATGCCAAGGCCACTATCTGATGTGTGGAGACATTTCACTGCAGCTAATGTAAAAGGAAAAGCTGTGTACATTTGCAAATACTGTTCCAAATCATATGTGAAGAATGCAACAAAGATGCAGAATAATCTGGCCAAGTGCATAAAGTTCCCTCAGCGCTCACAACAAGCAACCTCTGAGAAAAGTCCCTCTACTTCTATTCGAGGTGAAAATTATGAAATCAGACACCTTATCGATAGCAACAGCTCATGGTCCTCCTGGAATCAGATGGGTTTTTTTTTACTCAATGGAGGAACATCGTCAGAGAAATGCTGATGAATGTCTTGCTCGATCTGTGTATGCAACTGGTTCACCTTTGATGCTCACAGGCAATGTGTATTGGAAGAGATTTCTGAATGTTCTTCACCCAGCATACACCCCTACAACCAGACATGATTTATCTACTAATTTGCTGAGTTCAAGTGAAGGTCAAGCAAATCATAGAGAAAGCAGACTGTATTGCAATCATCTCTGATGGGTGGTCAAATGTTCGTGGGCAAGGAATAATTAACTATATCATCTCTGTGCTGCTCATGCACTTTTTTTTGCTTAATCATTATGGGGTATTTTGTGTGGATTGATGAGGGAAAAAAACAACAACAATTTAATACATTTTAGAATAAGGCTGTAACGTAACAAAATGTGGAAAAAGTCAAGGGGTCTGAATACTTTCCGAATGCACTGTACATATGGGCCGTACCAAAACAAGTGATCTAATGATTCTGTCTCTTCGCAGCAAAATCTGCAGAGCTGGGATGGTTGTATCCCCCATATAACATTCTATTGGTTGCAAGAATTGTACATAATAATTAAAAAACTAAGTTTTGAATCCGGTGTCATTTTTTTTTGTATCAGTTCATAAACCATGTGCCTTGGAATTGGTACATCGAAAATCTCTTCCCAACTACAGTAACTCCACCAGTCCAATTTATGATATAATTTATTTGTTGTAATATTTGTTATTCTTTTCTGGTGGATTAAACTGAAATAGCAACCAACTCTCTATGGCTTGTTTTAAAAATGGCAATAATAGAAGGTAAAAAGGTCATTCTTGAACACATGGGGTGAGACATTCTTACTAATCTGTTAGAGAACCAGTGCGGATTTAAGTATAACCTTTGTATGACTGAAGCCTTTAGGTCTAATGCTTTAATATTTAATAATTTCTGCCTCCCGAATTCATATTCATTAAATAAATAGGCAGTTTAATTTTGTCTGGCTTGCCATTCCAAATTAAATCTAATATTTTTGCTCATATAATAAAAAAATAAAAAAGATAGTCGTAAGGTGTAGGCAGGGCCATAAGCAAATAGGTAACCTGGGTGATTTTTTTCACAAATAGACAGGTATTTTCCATTCCATCGTAGCAAGATCTTATCTATTTTTGTTAGTGAGAATGTATGCATTTTGGGATATGAATACCTAGTATTTACACTTCATCGTCAGACCATTTTATTGGTAAACTACACAGTAATGTAAAAGTTTATTTTTTAGTGATCCAATCGTAATATAGTACATTTATCATAATTTGTAATCCAGACAGGTAAAAAGTATATATATCCTCTATGAGGATGTGGAGGGATCCAAATTGTGGATTTAAAAGAAAACATGAATCCTCGGCGTACAATGACACCTTTGTTTTTAAGCCCTGGATTTCTAGGCCCTTGATATTATTGTTGGATCTGATTTTACTAGCTAACATTTCGATGGCCATAATACATAGATATAGCGGACAACCTTGTTTTATTCTTCTTGACAGTTTAATATGTACCATTTTACACCTAGGGTATACATAAACCATTGTATAAGAGATTCTCAAAAATTAAAAGATGTAACTGTTTTTTCAAATAAGGTTTGAAATGTATTGAAAAGTAATTGAAATAACTGAAATAGTAGTTGAACACAGGTCTGGTGTGTGTGTGTGTGTGTGTAGGCGGGTGATTGTGAGGGGAATGACAGAGTGTATGTCCTTTTAATATGAATACCTATTCTGTAATACAAAGAACAGGGCTGCACAAACTATAAAGAAGGTCATTGAAAATGGAAGGGATATGGACTTGATGAGGGCTTATTTTGATAGACCGCATACCCAACTTCCAATTACTGCCCCAGTCCCCCCTCTATTATAAGTGTCATTACTTTGATTCTGTACATTATATTCATGTTTCTGTATAGACTACTAATGAACACAGTAGTATTCATATGCTTGTTCTAAAGATATCTGCTTAAAGTAAGCACTCATTGTATGACATTAATGCTTTATTTTATTTCAAAGAGAATCCTTCCCAACATAGAGGCCCCTATAATAGGCTCCCAATTACTGCTGAGAGGAAAGTTTCTTGAATCAATTCTGAAAAGGTATAATCAAACTTCCCTAATGGACAGAGACAGTCAATTAAAAAATGTTTTTACTATGTCCAATTCTAGGTCGCATTCATTGGAGCACACCATAACGTTTTTTTTCAACAGATAACGAAAACAAGCGTTTCTTATTGGATAGGTTTGTGTAGTTCTTCCCTGTCCCTCTTCTGTCAGTTTTCTTCTGTTTGGTACCCAATTAATACGACCCTGGTCTGGTAGACCTACATACAGAGAATTAGATCCATGAGGCAATATCCTGAGCTTCCCATGACCTGGATAAACATCTGGAGAAAGTGATTGAGTATCTGATGGATGCACTCAGACTTAAATAGAGGAGAGGAAGGGAAAAAAGCATGTTGACTCACCTCTACGATTAGGACGTTCTTTTGTGAGCATGTCATAGAAAAAAGAGAAAGAAAGCATTTATGCATGGCAAGAAAATCTCAATGACTTATCTACAATTCACCAATTTTTTAGTTTGCAAGAAAGGCATTTCACTGCAAAATGTACATATAACAGGAACTCCATAACCACATTAAATAATGATGCATGTGTTATGCCAAGTGATTTAAAAATGTAAATGCAATTACCATAGAATTATATTATAGGATTGCAAAAAAAAAAACTATTAAAAAAACTATTACAGTGTAAACAAGCATCCCAAAAGAAGTCCATGCCTATGAGTATTTCTATCGAAAAGGACACATGAGCACCAACATGTTAAGTTCATAGGAGCATGTCAAATTGAGTGTCAAATGAAAGCAAATTCTTTTGAGAAATTAAAGCATATATACATTTTTCAACCATTTTCCATCCTAAAAATGTGGATTTGATTTCGGGTCAAACGTACTGAAAAGGGGTCTTAGAAAACATCTACGAGAAAAAGTCTTAAAGATGCACTATGCAGAAATCACTCCACCATTTCCTGGTTGCTAAAATACTAATAGTTTGCCCAATTTCAGTTGGTGGCTAAACAAGCAAGTATAGTGTAGAGAATCATTGTACCATCTAAACCTGTTGTGAAATATATTTTCCATAACCAAAAATATTGTATTTTCAGCTGTTTGAAGCTGAAAAGTTCTTTGAAACCCGAAAGTAAAAGATGCAAAAATGAAAGCATAGAAATACCGCACATGGAACAGATCTAACGCTTCTTAGACTTGCTTTCAATGAGCTTGACAGATCTATAACATAGTTCTACAGTGGGGAGAACAAGTATTTGACACACTGACGATTTTGCAGGTTTTCCCACTTACAAAGCATGTAGAAGTCTGTAATTTGTATCATAGGTACACTTCAACTGTGAGTGACGGAATCTAAAACAAAAATCCAGAAAATCACATTGTATGAGTAATTAATTTGCATTTTATTGCATGACATAAGTATTTGATACATCAGAAACGCAGAACTTAATATTTGGTACAGAAACCTTTGTTTGCAATTACAGAGATCATACGTTTCCTGTAGTTCTTGACCAGGTTTTCACACACTGCAGCAGGAATTTTGGCCCACTCCTCCATACAGATCCTTCAGGTTTCGGGGCTGTCGCTGGGCAATACGGACTCAGCTCCCTCCAAAGATTTTCTATTGGGTTCAGGTCTGGAGACTGGCTAGGCCACTCCAGGACCTTGAGATGCTTCTTACGGAGCCACTCCTTAGTTGCCCTGGCTGTGTGTTTCGGGTCGTTGTCATGCTGGAAGACCCAGCCACGACCCATCTTCAATGCTCTTACTGAGGGAAGGAGGTTGTTGGCCAAGATCTCGCGATACATGGCCCCATCCATCCTCCCCTCAATACGGTGCAGTCGTCCTGTCCCCTTTGCAGAAAAGCATCCCCAAAGAATGATGTTTCCACCTCCATGCTTCACGGTTGGGATGGTGTTCTTGGGGATGAGTACTCATCCTTCTTCTTCCTCCAAACACAGCGAGTGGAGTTAAGACCAAAAAGCTATATTTTTGTCTCATCAGACCACATGACCTTCTCCCATTCCTCCTCTCGATCATCCAGATGGTCATTGGCAAACTTCAGACGGGCCTGGACATGCGCTGGCTTGAGCAGGGGGACTTTGCGTGCGCTGCAGGATTTTAATCCATGACGGCGTAGTGTGTTACTAATGTGTTTCCTTTGAGACTGTGGTCCCAGCTCTCTTCAGGTCATTGATCAGGTCCTGCCGTATAGTTCTGGGCTGATCCCTCACCTTCCTCATGATCATTGATGCCCCACGAGGTGAGATCTTGCATGGTGCCCCAGACTGAGGGAGATTGACCGTCATCTTGAACTTCTTCCATTTTCTAATAATTGCGCCAACAGTTGTTGCCTTCTCACCAAGCTGCTTGCCTATTGTCCTGTAGCCCATCCCAGCCTTGTGCAGGTCTACAATTTTATCCCTGATGTCCTTACACAGCTCTCTGGTCTTGGCCACTGTGGAGAGGTTGGAGTCTGTTTGATTGAGTGTGTGGACAGGTGTCTTTTATACAGGTAACGAGTTCAAACAGGTGCAATTAATACAGGTAATGAGTGGAGAACAGGAGGGCTTCTTAAAGAAAAACTAACAGGTCTGTGAGAGCCGGAATTCTTACTGGTTGTTAGGTGATCAAATACTTATGTCATGCAATAAAATGCAAATTAATTACTTAAAAATCATACAATGTGATTTTCTGGATTTTTGTTTTAGATTCCGTCTCTCACAGTTGAAGTGTACCTATGATAAAAATTACAGACCTCTACATGCTTTGTAAGTAGGAAAACCTGCAAAATGGGCAGTGTATCAAATACTTGTTCTCCCCACTGTATGTGAATTTGGGTCGGGTCTCCTAAAATGTTACATTAGGTACATAGGAAATACTTCAAAACACAATAATGTTGAAGTAAAGACACCTGCCAACTAATATCAACACTTATATTTAGTTTTGGAGCAATTATTTTCCTCATGCCTTGTAATTCCATAACAAAAACCCACATCTCTTTAAGATATTTTCTAATTCCTCTTCCTCACGAGGAGGAAGGATAATGAAAGTTAACATTTACAGAAACAATTAAAGGTAGACCTACCAATTAGTTATAATGGATATCAAGTTTGTTTATTAATTATTAGGTGATTAAAACGCGTAATTCAAAGTAAACGTACATTGTCAAACTTCTGACAGACAGCTTTCTAACTCTGCCCTTATCTTTTGGGCTTTATAGCACTCCCAGAAGGCAGTTATTGACTCATTGTTAGTTTTACACTAAAGACATGACTCTACTGTTGTGCTGTAGAATTTGTGAATTTTGTCTCTCGTATAATACAAATTCTATACATTAGTTTATACTGGATTAAGCATACATTTACGTTAACTAATTTTCTTAGTTATGTTCCAACATTCCCTCCATCTTGTGCCAATATCAGTTATTTTTATGTCTTGGTTCCAATCATTTATATTTGTTTCTAAGAGATTGTTAGTTGGATAGGCTCTCTGCAAGGTTTTGTATATCTTAACTATCATATGAATATCATTTTCTGACTCAAATAGGATTTCCTCAACATTGCTCTGATGTCCAAAGGCTTTCTGCTCAAAATTGTGTGATATCAAATTTGTGGGCCAATTTATCTGTAAATTCTGAAACACTATACAAGGATTGTTCCATAGGGGTCTGTTTTTAGGAAGTAATATTGGTTATTGTAGAATCTGTTTAATTCTCTTCAATGTTGTTATATTGTACTTAACTATGAAGTTCAGGTTCTTAGCCCCTTCCTTTGAAAACGGACATGTGAAAAGATTCTAGGGAGGAGTACGCACATCTTCAATATGTACCCATTGTTCCTCTTGACAATATGTCAAAGGTAAAAGCCTTGGCAGGCGAGTTGATACAATTCCAAATCTGGAAGGTTAAAACCACCCTCAGATTTAGGGACATGTAAAACTTCCCTATTTATTCTATGGGTTTTATTGGTCCATATGAAGTCTTATGGCCGAGTGTCATGTTTAAAGAATGTCGTCGGTGGGGTAATTGGTATTACCTAAAATAAATATAAAAACTTTGGGAGCCATGCCATTCTAAAGAGGTTTATTCTACCTGAATGATTTGTGGTGAGAATTCTGCACGCAGTTTAATTGCCAGTGCAAACAGGCAATTTAATAATATTTATTTCATCTGGAAAGTTGAATGCTTCCAGTGTCTAATATTTATTTTTGGTTGATTTCCATTTTTTGTGATATCTTTTTTTAGCTGCCGATAGTTGCTTCAGGGTTATTGTGTCTAAGAAGGCTGTATGATCAGTCCAACTGTTATTTAATTCTGATTGATGTAGATTTTCATAGAAGCTTTTAAAATTGTTATTAATAGCGTTGTTGTTTCTAATGAAAGCATTTGTATCATTATCTTTTATAATTATTACAGGTTTGGCATGCATTTGTTTGTTGAGGGCTGCGAGGTGTTTACCAGGTTTATTTGCTATTAAATAGTATGCTTCATTTGAGTTTAACCTGTAGTTGCTGGATCTCTTCAAAAGTAAAAGATGATATTCCTGTTTAAGTTCAGAAAATGTATTTTTTTCTTTACGTTTTTGCAGGCTTTTTCTAAGATAATGATGTATTTTTCTTTACTTATTCTAACTGAGATGCAACGCTTCATGGGTTTCCCGGTCACGGCCGGCTATGACACAGCCTGGGATCGAACCAGAGGTTGTAGTGACGCCTCAGCACTGCGATGCAGTGCCTTAGACCGCTGCGCCACTCGGGAGGCCACATTAGAGGCTTAATTGAAACTTTATCTGGTTTCTACATATAACCAGTTTTGTCGAAACAGAACAGAGCTACTCACACCCCATGCGTCCTTTCGGTACGTGCATGCGTCACTACAACCTCTGGTTCGATCCCAGGCTGTGTCATAGCCGGCCGTGACCGGGAAACCCATGAAGCGGCGCACAATTGGCCCAGCATCGTCCGGGTTAGGGAAGGGTTTGGCCAGCCGGGATTTCCTTGTCCCATCGTGCTCTAGTGACACCTTGTGAAGGGCCGGGCGCCTGCAAGCTGATATTGGTCGTCAGTTGGACGGTGTTTCCTCCCGACACATTGGTGCGGTTGGCTTCCAGGTTAAAACGAGCAGTGTGTCAAGAAGCAAGTGCATCCATGTTTCACAAGTTTGGAGAGCACAGAACAGTACAGTACAGTATAGTAGAATACAGTATAATATACTGTACATATCTACTTTACTGTACTCTACTATACCAAACTTTACTGTGATGTCCAAATATGTCCAGACCAACCAAATGAGGTCTTGTTTGGGGGCGGAGCTTATTACAATAACAGCCAGTGTGTAGAATAAAGGATATTGCATATTTCTACCTTTGAGTACCTATTCAGGATACATCACCATGAAGAAAATTAGATTCATATCTATAATTATGCATTTCTGTATAATACAGATCAGGGACCTATGATGTAATTCCGTTACCAGATGTAAATCAAGGTGTCATGTCATAGCTGACACCCCATTCTTTCTGCAGACATCTTTGAATCTTAATGTGCAGCAGATATTTAACTGTTTTGGGAAAATGTGGTCGTATAAGCAATTGTGGGAGATTCTGCTCACACAAAGATATTGTGAAGTCTAACATACAAGAGACAAATGGCTTCATAATACTAGCTACTCAATGGGTATTTTCCCTGTAGACAAAGTGATCCATTATGATTAAAAGTCTTGTTTTCCAGTTGCAGAAGAACAGAACATTCCTGATATTGCAAAATTCTAAATCAGAGGCATGCTTTACACTGTTGACCCATGCAGGAAGGGACAGCCAGCCAATACCAGACACCACATGTTGGGGACTAAATAAGGCGGCCATTCATATTATTGGCATCTGGGCAAAACAAGGGCTTCCTACCATGTCGTCCAGGGGCATGATCATACACTACAGTTCAAAAGTTTGGGGTCACTTAGAAATGTCCTTGTTATTGAAAGAAAAGCAAATGTTTTGTACATTAAAATAACCACTAATTGATCAAAAATACAGTGTAGACAACTTGCCATTGGAACACAGGAGTGATGGTTGCTGAGAATGGGCCTCTGTACGCCTATGTAGATATTCCATTAAAAATCAGCCGTTTCCAGCTACAATAGTCATTCACAACATTAACAATGTCTACACAAAAAAATTGCTTATCTATCAAAAACAAGGACATTTCTAAGAGACCCCAAACTTTTGAACGGTAGTGTACTCCTCCTGATTATTAATGCTAGCAGTGTGTGACTTATCATATTAGTGATTACACAATGCATGTTTAAAGGATGCCTTGCTTTTCTGCTTAATATGAACCAAGGCATTCAAGACTCAAGAGAAGACATCCCAAACATGATGCGTGAAAACAAAGTTAGCTACATACAGTAGTAGTGCCGTCATTTCATGTGAAACATAAAGGATGCAGTCAAGCAGAAATTAAGCCATGCTGAGTTGATGCTTTGTCTGTCTGGGGCTCAGTAGTGAAATTCAATCCTTCCAGACAGTAAATAATGACTAACCTTAATCCTCAATCCAGACAGTGTAAACTACATGGATACAAACTGGAAGGTGTGACATAATAACACTAATGATCAATTATCATAACCTCTAGCTAGTATCTACAGTACATCAGTAACACATAGGTCAACTTTCCCTAGGCCGCAATTACTTAACAATCTAAATTATTTCACACACAGTCCAAATATTCTCTGTGTATAAAAACCGTACAGCAATGAGTTAAACTCACCACCGCGATGGTTCAGCATGTTCCTGCACACTGACATCCGAGCCACGCCTCACTACAGGGTGTACCAATGTTACAGCTTGTGTGTGTGTGTGTGTATGTGTCTAATTTATATGTCCGCAGCATCTCTCTCGCTGACCTTTGATCCCATTAATGGCTGCATGCACACACACATTAGAGGCCCTGGCACCGTAGCATCGTGACAAACTAAGCCATTGTCTTGTTCTTCAGAGACAATGAGCAATGGTGATATTTCTAGTATGACATCAGCAGCTACTTAAACAAACGTACAGTAACAGTATGTCGCTAATATAATGTATATAAGTAGCAGGAGTATTGGTTGCAGCAGTGACAGAAAGTGATCAATTCTAGTCCTGGCAGAAGAAGAAAAATGTGGTCATAGCTCTGTCACATGTCCATGTTGTGGATTACATCTAAACATCAGGGCCATTACTAACCACAGCCGTTGGTTTGAGCTCCAAAACATCTGTGACACTTCTGAGAGAAGACATGGGGAAGACTGCCCCATTGTGGTTGTTGAGAGGCACTGCCAAAATCTCTCCAAGTTCAGAATAACAACTAGCATCATGATCTTATCCACTGCTTTCAAGACCAATCTTAGTTTTTTTTTAAGCGAGTACCCGTATTGGCTCATAACTATATCTGCGAATAGAGGTTCTACTTCAGTCGACTCTGTTCGACATCTCAATATGGGACACGCCCTCTTTTGTGGCTCATTGGTTGAAGCCTTATTCAATCACGCCTAACAGGCCAATCAGAGTTTTATGGGTGTACGCCCTGCGTCTATATAACAAACTGCACTGTTTTAGCTAGCAACCTCAGGGCTAAACCCCTATTTGGGTTGTTTGGCTAGCATGCGCTGTGCTGTTTCTTCAGTGTTCACCATCCCTTTTACATTCCCCTGTAAAAGATAACCCAGCTATTTGTTCTACCTCGAGTTAGTTGATTAACACACCGAGTCGGCACTTGGTATCTCATTCGACGGCTCGGCTAGCTGGCCATCATCACTCAGGTGAAGATAGCCATCTAATTTGCTAGCATGACTGTTGGCTCTACTTTCACTTCACCGAAAGTATAAAGACGGCATTAATTTCCCCCCACCCTGGTAAATAAAGCTTTCAGTTTCTAATTACCTGGCTCAAGCTCACGTTACCCCGTCTCTCCCGACTTTGCGGTGTAGTAGCAGCGCATGGAGTGGCTAGCTAGACCCCCGGTAATTCCATTTGCTTTCATCAGTCCGGTCGAAACGAGATGTAGACAGGCTTACCGGCCAAGTCGTCAGGAAAGGGGGAGAAAAAGCTGCATAAGCCTAGCAAAGCTTGCCCTGGCAATTGCAGGTATTACATGTCCGGGCCGGATTCCCATCCGCTCTGTACTACTTGCCTCTGTGTTGAACATGCTATGGAGGCTCTCGTCGACCCCGCTAGTTGTGTGCATTGCGCTCAGCTGGACTCCGGTGTCCTTAGACGTAGAGCGAAGTACATGGAAAGTATTGGCCATGCCTCAGACTTGCTCGAGGACAACTCTGTTGACAACAATGTCCCAGAGGAAGGAGTAGCTACTCAGGCATCCCCTGCTTCAGGCTGATTTGGAGAACCCCCACCTTTCCCTGGTGGATCTCTGTTGGCCAAGGGAGCCGTACGGATGGTACAGAGGGAGGAAGCTCACCAAGGCTTCTTCAGCCATTACGTATTGGGGTGGGTTACACCCCTTCCTGGATTTACGGCACTTAAACAAGCATCTGAGAATCTACAGATTTCAAATACAGTTGAAGTCGGAAGTTTACATACATCTTAGCCATATACAATTCAATTCAAGTTTTTCACAACTCCTGACATTTAATCCTAGTAAAAATTCCCTGTCTTAGGTCAGTTAGGATCACCACTTTATTTTAAGAAGGTATTGTAGCGAGAATGATTTGCTTTTATTTCTTTCATCACATTCCCAGTGGGTCAGAAGTTTACATACACTCAATTAGTATTTGGTAGCATTGCCTTTATATTGTTTAAACCTGGGTTAAACATTTCAGGTAGCCTTCCACAAGCTTCCCACAATAAGTTGGGTGACTTTTGGCCCATTCTTCCTGACAGAACTGGTGTAAATGAGTTAGGTTTGTAGGCCTCCTTGCTCACTAACGCTTTTTCAGTTCTTTAGGATTGAGGTCAGGGCTTTATGATGGCCACTCCAATACCTTGACTTTGTTGTCCTTAAGCCATTTTGCCACAACTTTGAATGTATGCTTGGGGTCATTGTCCATTTGGAAGACCCATTTGCGACTAAGCTTTAACTTCCTGACTGATGTCTTGAGATGTTGCTTCAATATATCCACATCATTTTCCTTCCTCACCAGTCCCTCCTGCAGCAAAGCACCCCAACAACATGATGCTGCCACCCCTGTGCTTCACGGTTGGGATGGTGTTCTTCGGCTTGCAAGCCTCCCCCTATTTCCTCCAAACATAACGATGGTCATCATGGCCAAACAGTTATATTTTTGTTTCATCAGCCAAAAAGTACAATCATTGTCCCCATGTGCAGTTGCAAACCGTAGTCTGGCTTTTTTATGGCGGTTTTGGAGCAGTGGCTTCTTCCTTGCTGAGCGGCCTTTCAGGTTATGTTGATATAGGACTCGTTTTACTGTGGATATAGATACTTTTGTACCCGTTTCCCCCAGCATCTTCACAAGGTATTTTGCTGTTGTTCTGGGATTGATTTGCACTTTTCGCACCAAAGTACATTAACCTCTAGGAGACAGAACGCGTCTCCTTCCTGAGCGGTATGACGGCTGCGTGGTCCCATTGTGTTTATACTTGCGTACTATTGTTTGTACAATAGAATGGCATGGCTCACAATTTTTTTTTCTGAGGTCTTGGCTGATTTCTTTGGATTTTCCCAAGATGTAGAGCAAAGAGGCACTGAGTTTGAAGGTAGGCCTTGAAATACATACACAGGTACACCTCCAATTGACTCAAATTATGTCAATTAGCCTATCAGAAGCTTCTAAAGCCATGACATAATTTTCTGGAATTTTCCAAGCTGTTTAAAGGCACAGTCAACTTAGTGTGTGTAAACTTCTGACCCACTGGAATTGTGATATAGTGAATTATACAGCGGGTGAAATAAGTATTGAACACGTCACCATTTTTCTCAGTAAATATATTTCCAAAGGTGCTATTGACATGACATTTTCACCAGATGTTGGTAACAACCCAAGTAATCCATACATAAAAAGAAACCAAAACAAATAAGTTCAGAAATTAAGTTGTGTAATAATGTGAAATGACACAGGTAAAAAGTATTGAACACTTACTGATATTTATTTAATACTTTGTACAAAAGCCTTTGTTGGTAATGACAGCTTCAAGACGCCTCCTGTATGGAGAAACTAGTCGCATGCATTGCTCTGGTGTGATTTTGGCCCGTTCTTCCACGCAAACAGTCTTCAAATCTTGAAGGTTCTGTGGGCCTCTTCTATGAATCTTGATCTTCAGTTCTTTCCATATATTTTAAATGGGATTTAAGTCAGGTGATTGGCTGGGCCATTCTAGCAGCTTTATTTTCTTTATTTGAAACCAATTGAGAGTTTCCTTGGCTGTGTGTTTGGGATCATTGTCTTGCTGAAATGTCCACCCTCGTTTCATCTTCATCATCCTGGCAGATTTTTGTCAAGAATGTCTCGGTAAATTTGCCCATTCATCCTTCCTTCAATTATGTGAAGTTTGCCAGTACCATTTGCTGAAAAGCAGCCCCACACCATGATGTTCCCACCTCCAGACTTCACTGTTGGTATGGTATTTTTAGGGTGATGTGCAGTGCCATTTCTCCTCCAAACATGGTGTGTATTATGACATCCAAACAGTTCAATTTTGCTCTCATCTGACCACACTATATTCTCCCAGTATTTCACGAGCTTCAACATGCTTTTTTTCAGCAATGGAGTCTTGCGTGGTGAGCGTGCATACAGGCCATGACGGTGGAGTGCATTACTGTTTTCTTTGAGACAACAGTACCTGCTAATTGCAGGTCTTTTTGAAGCTCTCCACAAGTGGTCCTTGGCTCTTGGACAACTCTTCTGATTATTCTTTTCACTCCTCTGTCAAAAATCTTGTGAGGAGCACCTGGTCGAAGCAAATTTATGGTGAAATTATTGTCTTTCCACTTCTGTATTATGGCCCCAACAGTGCTCACTGGAACATTCAGAAGCTTAGAAATGCGCCTATAACCAATGCCATCATTATGTTTTGCAACAATTAGGTTGCGAAGGTCTTGAGACAGCTCTTTGCTTTTACCCATCATGAGATGTGTCTTGTGTGACACCTTGGCAATGAGACCTTTTTGTAGGCCATCAGTTGGGACTGAACCAGCTGATATTATTTGCACTGACAGAGGGCTGGATTGCTTTTTAATTACTGATAGTTTTCAGCTGTTGTCTTGGCTTTCCATGCCTTTTGGAACCTCCCTTTCTTCATGTGTTCAATACTTTTTCCCTGTGTCATTTCACATTATTACACATAACTTAATTTCTGAACTTATTTGTTTTGGTTTCTTTGTATGTATGGATTACTTGGGTTGTTACCAACATCTGGTGAACATTTCATGTCAATAGGAACTTTGGAAATATATTTACTGAGAAAAATGGTGACGTGTTCAATACTTATTTCACCCGCTGTAAGTGAAATAATCTGTCTGTAAACAATTGTTGGAAGAATTACTTGTGTCATGCACAAAGTAGATGTCCTAACCGACTTGCCAAAACTATAGCTTGTTAACATGAAATCTGTGGAGGGGTTGAAAAATGAGTTTGAATGACTTCAACCTAAGTGAATGTAAACTTCCGAATTCAACTGTACTAACGCATGGCATGCTGTTAGATTTGACTCAGCCGAACGAGTGGTTCACTATAGTAGACCTAAACGATGCTTATTTCCACATCTGAGCTTATCTTGCACACAGGAGATACAGTGGAGAGAACAAGTATTTGATACACTGCCAATTTTGCAGGTTTTCCTACTTACAAAGCATGTAGAGGTCTGTAATTTTTATCATAGGTACACTTCAACTGTGAGAGACGGAATCTAAAACAAAAATCCAGAAAATCACATTGTATGATTTTTAAGTAATTAATTTGCATTTTATTGCATGACATAAGTATTTGATCACCTAACAACCAGTAAGAATTCCGGCTCTCACAGACCTGTTAGTTTTTCTTTAAGGAGCCCTCCTGTTCTCCACTCATTACCTGTATTAACTGCACCTGTTTGAACTCGTTAACTGTATAAAAGACACCTGTCCACACACTCAAACAGACTCCAACCTCTCCACAATGGCCAAGACCAGAGAGCTGTGTAAGGACATCAGGGATCAAATTGTAGACCTGCACAAGGCTGGGATGGGCTACAGGACAATAGGCAAGCAGCTTGGTGAGAAGGCAACAACTGTTGGCGCAATTATTAGAAAATGGAAGAAGTTCAAGATGACGGTCAATCTCCCTCAGTCTGGGGCACCATGCAAGATCTCACCTCGTGGGGCATCAATGATAATGAGGAAGGTGAGGGATCAGGCCAGAACTAAACGGCAGGACCTGGTCAATGACCTGAAGAGAGCTGGGACCACAGTCTCAAAGAAAACCATTAGTAACACACTACGCCGTCATGGATTAAAATCCTGCAGCGCACGCAAGGTCCCCCTGCTCAAGCCAGCGCATGTCCAGGCCCGTCTGAAGTTTGCCAATGACCATCTGGATGATCGAGAGGAGGAATGGGAGAAGGTCATGTGGTCTGATGAGACAAAAATAGAGCTTTTTGGTCTAAACTCCACTCGCCGTGTTTGGAGGAAGAAGAAGGATGAGTACAACCCCAAGAACACCATCCCAACCGTGAAGCATGGAGGTGGAAACATCGTTCTTTGGGGATGCTTTTCTGCAAAGGGGACAGGACGACTGCACCGTATTGAGGGGAGGATGGATGGAGCCATGTATCGCGAGATCTTGGCCAACAACCTCCTTCCCTCAGTAAGAGCATTGAAGATGGGTCATAGCTGGGTCTTCCAGCATGACAACGACCCGAAACACACAGCCAGGGCAACTAAGGAGTGGCTCCGTAAGAAACATCTCAAGGTCCTGGAGTGGCCTAGCCAGTCTCCAGACCTGAACCCAATAGAAAATCTTTGGAGGGAGCTGAAAGTCCGTATTGCCCAGCGACAGCCTCGAAACCTGAAGAATCTGTATGGAGGAGTGGGCCAAAATCCCTGCTGCAGTGTGTGCATACGTCTACGGTGGCGTATATCAACCGCCAAGGACAAATGCGCTCCCATCAACTTCACTCTCTGGTTGAGAGAGATCTTGCTATGGCGCAGCAAACATCTGTAGTCTCTCAGAGCAAATCGCGCTAGGCAGACTAAACTCAGATGCGGATTTACTGTCGCTGGGGAACCCCCTACCAGGTAAGTGGCGAATTCATCTGAAAGTCATCGAGGAGGTGTGGGGGCGTTACGGCAGGGCTGCCGTCCATCTGTACGCATCGCAGCGCGCACTATCTCTTGTTCTTCGCGATGAGAGATCACAACGCTCCTCTAGGCGTGGACGCGATGGCCCACAAGTGGCTATATGTGCTTCTGTACACCTTCCCTCCAGTGGGCCTGATCGCCCTACTCTGGACAGAGTGAGAGTGAATGGTCTAACCCTCATCCTGATAGCCATGGCTGGCAGAGATTGTACCGCTCCTGTACGTGCAACCATGGCAACTCCCACAGCACAGCAATCTGCTATCGCAAGCGCAGGGAGAAATATTCCACCTTCATTCAAAGCTGATAGATCTCTGAGGTCCAACTTAAGACTCAGTGAGCTTGCCTCCGAAAGTGGTTGCCACAATTCAGAGCGCCAGAGCCCCTTCTACAAGAGATCTTTACACCTTGAAGTGGAGGGTATTCGAGATGTGGTGTGAGAGACGCAAGTTGGTCTCTTTTCAGTGTTCCATCCCTGTCGTTCTTGCCCTCCTACAGGAATTGCTCGACAAGGGTGAGCCCTTTCCCCGTTAAGGTCTACTTGGCGGCGATCTCAGCCTGCCATGTAGGACTACCTCAGACGACGATCGGGGCTCCCCTCCTGGTTCGTTGTTTTTATGAAGCCACTTGCCACTAGTTCTGGATGCACTTACAGGCAATCACTTTGAACCGATGGAGACAGTGGATCTTATAAGATGCACTGTTGCTCGCCTTGGCTATGCAACCTTCATGCCCTCTCAGTTCATCCTTTATGCACTCAGTTTGCCCCCGACTACTCCAAGGTTATGATGTGTCCTAATGCCACGTAGCTGAGTAGAATGGATCAGGTACATCACCATGTACCACAACAGGCTTCTCAGGAAACTGGTTTTTGGCAAACATTGGGTTACGGTATGCAACCCCGGTTCTCTGAAGAAGATGAGAGAAACATCTCACCAGATTGCCCCTCTTGCACGACTCATGTAAGAGGTAGGTCTTAGAATGAGGAAACCAGAGCAATGCAGGGTGTTATATAGACATGCAGGGCGTACACCCACAAAGCTCTGATTGGCCCGTTAGGCGTTATTGAATAAGCCATACTGAGATGTCTTCCTCATCTCCTTCAGAGAACTGCCGTTACATACCGTAACCCAAATATTTCACTGCTTGTCTGTATATGTTATATTTCTTGCGTACAGCAGGGCTACTTACCTTTCCAGTCAGGAAAGAGAGGTCTTCTGCTCCAACGATGTGGAGATCCTCTGTGGACTGATCATTCTACAAGAAAGGGAAAGATTTGGTGTAAAAGCTAACAGTAATATACAACATTAATAATGTCATAACACACAACGTATATTAATGCCAGCTGTAAATGACAACAGGCATGACTGAAGCCCATACCAGGCATACAAGGAAGAAACACTACAATTCAATCTGTGACAATTTTATCCGAAGAAAAATTCATCTGATTTTACTGAGTCTTTCTTTTTTCTATTTTTCTTTAACTAGGAAAGTCAGTTAAGAACAATTTCTTATTTACAATGATGGCCTAGGGCGGAAAGCATCATGGAGGAATTGTTCTTAACTGACTTGCCTAGTCAAATAAAAGGTAAAAAAGGGTTATTGTGGTCCTTACCACGTAACTCTTGAGGCGGATGAAGTTGACACTCATGGGCAGAGTGTGATCTGAGTTGCGACTCAGTGCTTTGATCCTCTCCACCAAGTCGGCACAGAACTGGTACCCGGCTTTCAGAACACATAGCACCACAGTGTCATGGTCGCCCAGGTCACCCATTATGTTACGGGCAAGCCGCTCTGTCCTGCAACGCAAGCATGTGAAAAGAATAAGGAGTAAAGCCTGTCGCATGCTTCCCAATCGAAACAGGTTGCACATATATTATGAGAATTCTGTGACGTTTTTGTTCATTTTGGTGGTCGGCAAGTTTTTTTCTACACCCCTTCGTCGGTGACTGGTCAACAGTATTACTTCTAGTAGAAGTGGGAAATACGGATAGGATTCTTCAATGAAGTGTTTGTTGTTTTTCACTTGAGAAATACTGCACCAAACATCTTAGTTAAAAGTAAAATTGCACGACTCACATGCTGAACAAACCGCCGCCGCCCGCATGTTTACTTTGTCTATACCCACCAGATGCGTTCATGACACGCAGGTTAAAATACCAAAACCAACTATATTAATTTTGGGTCAGGTTGAAACACACATGAAACATTCATGGACATTTAGCTAGCTTGCTTTTGCTAGCCAATTTGTCCTGGGAGAGTTATTTTACCTGAGATGCATATGGTCCTTTTTTGCTGGATCTTTGTAGAACGTTGACCCATTTTGAGTCACACAAAATTGTGTGTGCTCTACTCTGACAATTAATCCACAGATAAAAGGGGAAACATCATTTGTTTTAAGATAGGTTTGTTTAATCTCTCCTTGGTCATTCTTCTTATTCTGAGGATTTTATATGTCGGTTGGCAACCAACTTTAAGGTGCATTACCGCCACCAACTGGACTGGAGTGTGGACCTCATTCATCTTTCAATCACCTACATGGGTTAGTATGCTCCTAAAAACCAATGAGTAGATGGGAGAGGCGGGACTTGCAGTGCGTCAAGCGTCTAAAATAGAGCAACGTTCTATTTTAGCGCCTGGCTACGCAGATGCCCGTTGACGTGTGCAAGCAGCTTGTATGAAATTATTGAATAACAGGAATTTATTTTTATTTATTTAACCTTTATTTTACTAGGCAAGTCAGTTAAGAACTAATTCTTATTTACAATGACGGCCTAGGAACAGGGGAAGAACGACAGATTTTTACCTTGTCAGCTCGGGGATTCGATCCGGCAACCTTTCAGTTACAGGCCCAACACTCTAACCACTTGGCTACCTGCCGCCAGGTATGGGTACATTTATTTTGCAATGCGGGCGGTTTGGTAAGCATGTAAGGGTGTTTTCACATATAGTCCTCTCTAAAGTGAACTCTGGGGTAAAAAAAAAAAAAAAAAAAAAACTCTGTTCTCTTTGTATTCACACTGCCTTTGACCCTGAATGAGGACTCAACTCTTACCAGTTCAGTTCACCTATTTTGTGGTCCGAGTCCTCTTTACATTCACATTGCTATGTTTATAACAGAACCAAGATCTATTTCCAACATTCACTCAATGCACTATGGGTTTTTACAAAGTGCAGGACAGGCCATTACATCAGAACGAGTTATCAGACAGCTACATATACTTACATTTATATATTCTTAGTTCTATTCCTTACTTTAGATTAGTATGTATTGTTGTGAATTTGTTAGATATTACTGCACTGCTGGAGCTAGAAACACAAGCATTTCGCTACACCCGTAATAACATCTGCTAAACACGTATGTATTTTGGAATTGAATAGATTGAATTTAGCTAAAAGATGAGACATAATAATTGTAATCAGAAGATACTACTAACATGTAAATATTACTGGTAATAGAATAAATAGCAGAAGAATAACTGTAGATTAAATAATGCTGTAATTTAAAATTGTACATCCAATTTAGGCTACTGCTTCTTTAAGAGCTAGAATCGATTTTGTACCCTGTCTTCTCACCCTATTCAAACCCCACAAGCGAATAAACAGCTTATAAATCTATCTTAGCTTATAGATAACATATTTCAAACAAATAATTTTGAACAAAGAACCTGACCAGGGATTTAAAGCGAACCGAACTCAGACCACCTCTCGAGATGGTCTCAGTTCGGTTCGCTTCGGAGGCTCTTTTGGAGTGTTCACACTAGACAAAATTACACGAACTGCACTGAGTTCACATAAATTAGCTGAAAGGGACCAAGTGTGAAAACACTAAGACCTCCTCTGCAAAAACATCTAAATTAATTATTGATTTATCTTAGATTCATTAGGACTATTTTGAGGAAGTGTATACTGGCTTTGTTGTTGCTATGGCATTTCAAGAGGAACAAACCATAATATTAGCATCATTAAAGGGACATTGAACTCAACTCATTTGAAAATATCTATCACTGGGGCCATTTTCCAAGCAAAGGTCTTTTGACCTTTTACTGCAGTGGGCTAAAATCAGGGACACAGTGTGTTTGTTGGTAGTCAAACAAATGTACTTTTTTAAAAAAAAAAGACACTTGTACCATGTCAGATATAGAGTTGAAATGTATTCAATTTAGAGTTTGCATCCCAATATTACACTTCATATACATCACAGAAGACTAAAATATAACAAAACCGTATGACATAGAAACAGTTTTTTCTGCAAGTTTTTAATATTAATTATAAAATAATATTAACAACCTTCCACCCATGAGGCCGCTAGAGGGCGGTTTGGTCATTTGACTGCAGGAAAGCGAGTTCTACTAGGAGCAAACCGGACCTAGTTTGCAGATGCCTTTGCTCAATCCAATCTCTCTCCAAACTGCCCTCCATCTCTATAGCTGTATACGGTTGGTAGGATATTGGCTTTGCATCCTCACACACTCCAATAACATCCTGATCATTTATTTTAATTACCTTCTTCCTTGCCCCCTGTTCTGTTTAACCACTGAGGACTGGGCGACTGAAAGTCTTGTAGTTTCCCAATGTCAGTGATCAGACAGACAGAAAGATTTTGGTAAATAGACCTACTGCATTCATGCTATATAGTTTACCTGTCCATGATGACACCATGTGGGATGTAAACACACTCTAGATCTCCAGAGTAGTGTTTTGGATAGTTAAACAGCTCCAAACTGTAACCTGGCCAGTCATCATTGATCTAGGAGGGGAAATATAGTATTAATTACCAATATTTACATGCAGTTTAAGTTCCATGCAAGCAAGAACACAGTAGGCTACAACTTTAGCTACTTTGTTGCACACGAGGTTTACACATAGTCATGCACTCATATTATGTCGACCTCTATCACTTTCCCAACCAATGTTATTGTAATTACCACAATTCCTCCATCTTTTCCGCCAGTTTGAATGGTCAAATCGTCTGCCATGTTGTTTTCTGGAACAGAACTGGCAGTACTCACAATTCAGTCCCAGTCGTGGCGGAGTCTTGAATCACGAGGGAGGAGCGCCACTGGCAAAGCATGTTCTCATCTTTCCTAAACAAGCAATGCGTGAAATTGCCTGGAAACCCAACGTTGAATTTTATTGAATATTACGTCGGGCAGAAATGTGCGTTTGAATCAGGAACTTTCTTCTCACCACCGCTACAAGCCAGAATGTTGAATACAATTATATTTGAACAGTTTACCGGTAAGAATGTGTGATAATATATCCACAGGAAAATATAATTACATCAACTTTTCAAAGTGCTGGTTGTGCCTTCCGATTTCTATCCGCTGAAGCAGGCTACTTAGATAAAAAAAAAAAAGAGGTTCATGCCTACTTGCCGAGCTCGTACACGTGTGATATAAATCCGAAAGCACTGCCAATGCTTTGAAAAGCTGATGTAATTATATTTTCCTGTGGATATATTGTCTCACATTCATACCGCCAAAATGAATAGCTGCACGGTAAAGTACGTTCAAATATAATTGTATTCAACATTCTGGCTTGTAGAGGTCATGAGAGGAAACTTTCCTGATACAAACGCTAATTACTGACCGACGCAAAATTCAATACAATGCATGAAACAACTTTATAATGGACGAAACACCTATCCAAGCGTTAGAGAAAGTCATAGGTAAATACGTACATGGATACACTTTTTAAAAGATCACAAAAGTTTAACAAATATATATATTTAAATCATGTATCAATAGTCCCATCTAATTGCTCGTGTTTCAACCTTAAAAATCACTAAACTCCCATGTGAATTTGGCTCATTATACTGAGGGAAATGTATTAACATTGCCATTTTGCTGTATGGAAGAAAAAAAAACAATTGCACAGTTACTCATGTAGTGGTGAGTACATCCATTCACCACAAGAGGGACTTCTGCTAAATGATTAAGGGTCACATCCCCCACACACGGATGCATACCACACTGTGGTACAGGCCTCTGCTTAGCAGACCACTGGCCCCACACATGTACCAAACACTATGGTTCCATTAAAACATTTAACCATATAAGTTCATGTAATAAGCTGGATGCTTATATTTGTCCTATTTCACACACATACAGGTGTGTATTATATATATTTGGGAATGTACTGTATATCCCAACTTCCCCTGTGACGCCCTCAGAGAGTGAGGTCATGGCCAAGATTCCAAGACCCCTCTCTCATTTGATCAACCGGATGGGATTCTTTTTGTAATTTTTTTTTTACACCAGGAGATCTGTTGTGGAATAGCTCCGTCGCTCCACATTAGGGGCGTCTGTTGAGGGGGTTGTTTAAGATGGTTGGACAAGGTGTCTGGGCCACCCTCCTGAGCCGTGCTGCACAGAGCAGGCCCATCCACATCCATAGCAGCTGCAGTTATTAAACAGGGATGTTATAGCAGCTGGAGAGACAGATGACAGCAGAGGGAAACATTTGATTTCGATCAGCCAGTTTAATGTGTCACCTCTAAGGAATGGTGACACATTGTATAACTGCCTTAATTTTGCCTGACCCCAGGAAGAGTAGTTGCTGCCTTGGCAGAAGCTAATGGGGATCCATAATAAATACAAATACCAAAATACAAATGGTAGTTTAACACTAACCCAATATAGTGTTGTCACCAGGGTTTCTGGGAAAAAAATTATTCAAAGATATGTAGTCGAGAGCTTCAAGTTCCTCGGGGTCCACATCTGTAAGGAATGAACATTGTCCACACACATCCACACAGTTGTGAAGAGGGCACGACAGTGTCTCTTCCACCTCAGGAGTCTGAAAAGATTTGTCATGGGCCCTCAGATCCTCAAATAATTCTACAGCTACACCATTGAGAGGCTCTTGACTGGCTGCATCACTGTTTGGTACGGCTGAGCTCCCTGCCATCCCAACCTGGTCTCAGAGCATTTCATATTATTCTGTACGTAAATCCTAGAGGCTTAATTTAGTCTGATATGTTACGTTTTTATATAATGTATTAATTTGTGGATGTGCATCACCCATTTTGTATGATATGCAATACATTACAATTAGTATTGTATGTTATGAATTTGCTAAATGTACAATATGTTACGAATTTACCAAACATGTTATGAATTTGCGCAAAAACCTATGAAATGTTACGAATTCTAGCTAGGTGGCTAAGGTTAACTAGCATGCTAATGTTAGCTAGGCTAGGGGTTAGGGTTAAGTTAAGGGGTCAAGGTTAGGGTTAGGGGAAGGGTTAGCTAACATGCTAAGTAGTTTCAAAGTAGCTAAAAAGTAGTAGTAAGTAGTTAGCTAACATGTTAGGGTTAGCTAAAGTGATAATTAGCGAAAATGCTAAAGTTGTCCATGATGAGATTCGAACTCGCAACCTTTGGGTTGCTAGACGTTCGTGTTATATGCTCAACCAACCACCCTACTTTTGTTTTTGCCTAAAGTAACCATCTGTCCTATGCAACCATACTGTACCAAATGTAACATATCATACTAATTTGAGTGTCCTGGATTAACATTTACTATGTTACGTCTAGTCTGAGACCAGGCTTGCCTTCCAGGACCTCTATACGTCAGAGGAAGGCCCAAAAAATAGTCAAAGACTCCAGCCAACCAAGCCATAGACTGTTATCTCTGCTACTTCATTTCAAGCGGTACCAGTGCAGCAAGCCTGGAACCAACAGGACCCTGAACAGCTTCTACACCCAAGCCTTAAGACTGCTAAACAAGTCTGCTAAATAGTTAATCAAATGTCTACTCAGACTACCGGCATTTACCCTTTTTTTAACTAACTCTCTTGCACTCTCTATGCACACACAATGGACTCTACCCACACAATCACACATACTTATACTGACAACCCAACACACACACACACACACACACACACACACACACACACACACACACACACACACACACACACACACACACTACATACACCCACAGACACAACATGCGCACACATGCATACTGACGCCACACACACACTCACCACATACACTGCTGCTACAGCTCAGTCTATTATCTATGCTGTTGCCTAGTCACTTTACCCCTACCTACAGTATATGTACACAGCTACCTCAGTTACCTCGACTGGTACTTCCTGTATATAGCCATGATATTTTTACTTGTTATTCGTTATTCACTGTGTATTTTTTCCTCGTGTCACTATTTCTAATTTTATTATTATATTTTGTATCTTTATCTTTAACTCTGCATTGTTGGAAAAGGACCTGTAACTAAGCATTTCACTGTTAGTCTACACCTGTTGTTTACATAGCATGTCACAAATAACATTTTATTTGATTTGTCTGTGTGAGTTCAGTTCTTAAATCTGGAAATAATTAGTTTTGACATTCAATGCAGGCCATTGTCATTGAATGTCCTGAATGAAATTAGAGGGTTGCTGTGGTCCATGAAAAATGTGGAAGTGTCAGCAAGCTGTCAAGTATGGTTTTGTGGAATAGATATCAGACTATGATCATGTCACAAACCATATACCATAGTATGAGCATCAAGTGATGGGCAATGCACTCCTTTACTTTTCAGCATTCTAATTTAGCCTGAGCTGAGAGGGATCAAGGTTTGAACACTGATCAAGTGTGTGTGGTCAAATCGTTTTGATGCTGTCTCTTCTCTTGTTTCCTCTCAGCCCTGGGGCTGGTGAGCAGTCCAGTGCTGGCATTTCATCATCGCTCAGCAGTCAAGCCTAGTGTCCATCTATTCTTCCACCCTCTCTGCCCAATATCCCTTTCTCCCCCACCATCACACACTATATTTAGGTAATTATGAATATGCAGCAGTTGTGAAAGTAATTCTGCCAGACATGCCACTGTCCAGACAAATAATGTCAATGTTGTCGTTGGTAGTTGCCTATTTAAATAAAGGTTAAATAAAAAACATATATATAATAATTTTAAAATAGGGGTGAAACCCAACAACGACGTGGTCAATCCGGCTCCGCTGCCTGTTTCATTCAGATCTCATTTCAAGGTACGAGACAACAAGAGGAGGTGATTGGGTTCTTGGATGACCTATATACAGTATAAGAGATAATACCCTCCACATGCTAGTAAGCACACACACACACACACACACACACACATAGGTCATAGGTGTCCACCCTTTTTTATGTGAAAGGGTCTCACAAGATATATAAGAAACCCCTCACTATCTTCAAACAACCACACCATAGTACTGGTATGCATAGCATAGATATCACCATAGCCATGGCTTATTATTGTATTTTTCAATATGCCCAATATTGTCCAATTCAGATAAACTATGTGAAAAATCACTCCTTTATATGACAATGGCGTTCTTCCCTCTGTGTGACTCCCTGATATTCATCATCTGGCTACAGCTCAACTGACCTTTACCAGGGAAGCTCTCAGAAGAGCACATCCTGCCAGACACTTTGTACCTTGGCCCTGTTTATTTCTACTGAAAGAGCTGTGGAAATGTCAGATAACGTGGCAAAGGGGGACCATTGGTTTGTCTAAACGTGGGGATTTGATTGACACAAAAGCTCTTGGAAGACACTGAAAAGTAATGTGCTTCACGTTTAGTGTAACGGAACACTCCACCATTCAACATTTCCATAACCAAAGGGTGTTTTATCACAGATATATAAACTGTGAGAGCCAAAACTCTTAACAATGCTCTCCTTTTCAGATGTGACTCCTATAATCATATATCAAAGCATGCTTTAGGCCTACACATTAAGTAATAATGAAAATTCCTGAACCAAGGCTTTAAATGAGTGATACAAAGTATATTGAAAGCAGATGCTCCCACACAGTTGTGGTTCCTGAGTTAATTAAGCAATTAACATCTCATCATGCTTAGGGTCATGTATAGAAAATGTTGCCCATTATTTTGGCTACCATGGCTAGAAGAAGAGATCTCAGTGGCTAGCCCATACAAACACTCATACAAACGCATTGAATAACAGAGTCACTACATGGAACAACAGATCGTCCCCCAAACATATCAAAAGGAAGTTTGTTCTGAAGTGTCTCTCCTATATCTGAGCGATATAAGAAACATTTGTAATTTTTTTAACTTGTATTTAACCCCTTATTTTTGGCACTAAACAGTCTTAAGCCCTGTCTAAGCCAGGGGAGGGGGGTTTAAGAAGGTCTTACCAAGGATCATTTACCTATTTGATTTAGAATTTTAAGACCCCTTGAAGTATAAAACAAATATCTTAAAAAATTATTGGATTAATCATAATCTTTGGCCTTACTGCTATTAGCCCATAACAGATTCACTACATGGAAAATAATTTTGTTCTGAAGTGTCATCTATATCTGCACAGCGATTTTCAGGATTCTCCAGAGATGGTAGATCGAGTTCATGTACGGGCTCTGGCTGCGCCACTCAAGGACAGGCTCTGGAGCAGGTTTTCATCAAGGATCTCTCTGTACTTTGCTCCGTTCATCTTTCCCTCGATCCTGACTAGTCTCAGACACTGAAAAACATCCCCATAGCATGACGCTGCCACCACCATGCTTCACCGTAAGGTTGGTGCCAGGTTTCCTCCAGACGTGACGCTTGGCATTCAGGCCAAAGAGTTCAATCTTGGTTTCATCAGACCAGAGAATCCTGTTTCTCATTGTCTGATAGTCCTTTAGGCGCAAACTCCAAGCGGGCTGTAATGTGTCTTTTACTGAGGACTGGCTTCTATCTGGCCACTCTACCATAAATGCCTGATTGGTGGAGTGCTGCACAGATGGTTGTCTTTCTGGAAGGTTCTCCCATCTCCACACAGGAACTCTGGAGCTCTGTCAGAGTGACCGTCGGGTTCTTGGTCACCTCTCTGACCAAGGCCCTTCTCCCCTGATTGCTCAGTTTCTGGGCGGCCAGCTCTAGGAAGCGTCTTAGTGGTTCCAAACTTCTTCCATTTAAGAATGATGGAGGCCACTGTGTTCTTGGGGACCTTCAATGCTGCAGAAATGTTTTGGTACCCTTCCCCAGATCTGTGCCTCGACACAATAGGGACAATTCCTTCAATCTCATGACTTGGTTTTTGTTCTGGCATGCACTGTCAACTGTTGGACCTTATATAGACAGGTGTGTGCCTTTCCAAATCATGTCCAATCAATTGAATTTACCACAGGTGGACTCCAATCAAGTTGTAGAAACAGCTCAAGGATGATCAATGGAAACATGATGCACCTGAACTCAATTTTGAGTGTCATAGCAAAGGGTCTGAATACTTATGTAAATAGGGTATTTCTGTTTTTTATTTTTAATAATGTCACACCCTGATCTGTTTCACCTGTCTGTGTGCTTGGCTCCACCCCCCTCCAGGTGTCGCCCATCTCCCTCATTATCCCCTGTGTATGTATACCTGTGTTCTCTGTTCGGCTGTTGCCAGTTCATTTTGTTTGTTCAAGCCTACCAGCGTTTCCCCCCTTTACCTCTCTATTTCTAAAGTGCCTGTCTTCTTGGTTTCCCGGTTTTTACCATTCCTTGCCTGACCCTGAACCTGACTGCCGTCTTGTACCTTTGCCCCACTACTCTGGATTACTGAACTCTGCTTGCCCCTGACCTGTCTTTTGCCCCCTGTTGGGATAATAAACAGTTGTTATTCTGAACGTTGTCTGCGCCTGGGTCTCACCTGTACGCTGATAAATAAACTTAGAAACATTTCTAAAACCCTGTTTTCACTTTGTCATTGTGGGGTATTGTGTGTAGATTGATGAGGGAAAACAATTATTTAATCAATTTTAGAATAAGGCTGTAACGTAACAAAATATGGAAAAAGTCAAAGGGTCTGAATACTTTCTGAATGCACTGTACTTCCATTAATATTTTCAACTGGTACCGGGGGACCTTCAGACAAGTCTTGTGGCCTGTGGGCATCCTAGAGCAAAACAATCGCTCAGCATAGGTGGGAACTCCTTCAAGACTGTTGGAAAAGCATTCCAGGTGAAGCTGGTTAAGAGAATGCCAATAGTGTGCAACGTTGTCATCACGGCAAAGGGTGGCTACTTTGAATAATCAAATATAAAATATATTTTGATTTGTTTAACACTTTTTGGTTACTACATGATTCCATATGTGTTATTTCATAGTTTTGATGTCTTCACTATTATTCTACAATGTAGAAAATAGTAAAAATAAAGAAAAACCCTGGAATGAGTAGGTGGGACCAAACGTTTGACTGGTACTCTACATGTTTGTGAGAGTCTCACCTTTACATAGACTTTTTGTAGACCAAACCGTTTAGACACTACAGACATTTCTGTGAGAAGACCGATTTTCGGGATGTCTCAAGTTCAGACAAACACCTCTCTAGCTCTGTCACCTTTCACCGCAGATGCGGAAGTGCGACAGAGGCAGATGCAGTGGATTGAGCCGCATCCAATGTAAGAACAGATATCTCTAGCTTAAACTGACACATTTCTATGGGGATTTTCTTATTGGGCTAATTAGATTTCCTTGTGCTAATTAGAAGCTCGTGGTGGCCCAATGCCCTATTAAGACACTATGTTGGTGTTTTCTTTAATCAGGCAGTTACCTGTACATGTTTGACTATAAATATCAGATAGAATGTTAACAAAAACATATTTTTGTATTCTATTTTTATCAGTAAACCTGTCTCCTGTCATGTTGTGTCATAACTTTGACAAGACCAAGTGAACCAGACTACTATTGAAAAAATATGTAAATGTGTGACAAATGGTTAAAAAACAGCAGTATTTTATTAATTAACACATTTCATGCAACAAAGGACACATTATTATTATATATATTTTTTTACAAATGACTGAATCCTGAACCTCTTTTTTCAGCTATCAAAACTAAAAAGTTGTATTATATGCTCTGTATCATATCGCATTTATTGGCAAATGAGCATATTTCAAAATCTGGATGTGGAGAAAATGGATTGTAGAGATCAGGGCCCCTGTACAGCGTATCAAGTAGTTGAGATTCATTTGTATTTAATAGGGGAGTTACAGACAGTTTTATTGAGAGTTATTCAAAAATAATAAATTATGAATACTTCTACTTTGGCACAACAAATCAATGAATTAGAGGGGAAATGGAAAGTGAGTTTTTTTCTTTACTTGCTAGAGTACAATGTTTGTGAAGCTGAATTTACAGTATATGCATTCAAATCTATATCACATATAAAAATATATACAATTTTGCCAACTGGCAACCATCAATGTATTATTATTGTTTTCTCGCTCAAAATGTTCAATAATAAAATGCCACTGATTTGTCTTGGTGTATTACATAGTATAATACGTTTAATGTTGAAACTGTATAAATTATTGTTCAACAAAGCAAGTCAAGTACAATGTGGCAATGTTCACAGAATCACATCATGAGAGAGCTAATTGACAAGAATATGGGAACCATGACATACAATAGCATACTATAAAAAGTAAATAACTAAATACTAAAGCATAACTATATAGTCCACACAACAAAAGGACAAGTACTATACAGTATATCAAATGTCCAAATATCGTCTTTGTTTGTCTGAAGGAATTTCCCCACCTCTAGTTTTGCTATGGACATTAGACCTTTCAGCACATCAACATTCAAAATGCTTATAAATTCTGATGATTCATACAAGTCAGTTAAAGAAGTAAAAAGCAAGGATACAGGTGACATTATAATGTAGGTTTTTGGTTCTTGATACAGTGGAATAAAGAATGCTGTCATATACTGTAACATGTTGTACATTTTGTAATACATATTCAATTGCCAAACAAATGCCTGGAAAGAGAAACAGAAATCAACTCTGCGTTTAAAGAACAGTAAAGTTCCATTGTATGAGAGGCCATGGCACAGTCACTGAACACTGAATCACAGGAAAACATTGTTTCTGTTCAGCTTAATCATGGAGTACAAAGCATGATATGCATGACCTGTGCATCGTGGCTACTGTAAGTTCAGTCCCAGTGTTACCTGCATTCGCAGATTTATGTTTTAAATCCTATTAACGTAACGACTTCCCTGTTTAACTGGATTTTGATTAAATGTACTTAAAAACAAACTCAGTTACTACACAGATCTTTGACAGATTTCTTACAGAAATTGTTTCTTCTGAATTGGACTATTCAACGACAATGTTTTTCAATTAGGCAGCATTGTTCAGTTGGTTCTCATCCCCCACCAGAATTGGGAAAATTAGCAAAAGGTATAGAAAAAAAAAATGAGTGAATATAGCTAGATGGGCTAGGAACTCTTGAAAGTACACATAAAATGACAACAATAAATCAACAGGTATAAGGGTTTTGTTCAACAGTAACATGAGGTGACTAAAAATCCAAATGAATGTGAAGTGAGAGAGTGAGCTAGGAAATGACATCAGACAAGGAGATAATGACTTGATGTTTCTGCCACTCTGCTCAATACGTCTACTCTTATTGACCCCATAGGCTGCATCTTCAAAACAATCAGACACAGGAAATTATTCCAAATGACTTCTAAAATTAGATGAAGTTATTCTCACTGAAATGAATGATGTGAATCAAGCTCGTATGGGTTTTTGATGACAGGTGTTTGTTTTATTATTATTTATTTTTTTACACATTACATAACTGTAACTTCACACAATTACCTCTGATGAGACACATGGATACTCAATGAGGAGGATGTTTAAAAGGAGGGCGCTCCTCATGTTCTCAGGCCCTCAGACAATCAATAGCACACACTCTGTAGCTCTGTTACAATATCCACACTAGCATACTTAGAATTAAGCATGTATGGTGCATGCATTCTAAGTGGTACGCTAGTATGGATATTGGAACAGAGCCCTGTGAGTGCTTGTGGGCCTATAGTGCTCCCGCATTCTGATAAGTTATCAAAGAGGTCGTGGGGAAAAAGTTTATAAACCAGGAAGACACACATCTACAATGTATATTCAATTGTCTACTCAATTTCCATGAAAGCCTTTAGATCAGCCAATGCGCATTCTCGTACCAGCATGTTTTCCTTTTCTAACGCCTCCCACCCAGATTGAAGACCTGCTAGTCAGGGTGAAGAGTCCTCAGAGTTCACTTGGCTGACTTGCTTTCCCTACAAGTCCTCTATGGAGAAACTAATACAAAAAACATTTAGTAAATCAAGTTCTAAGTCTTCCTGTTTATTTACTCTGTGGGAGAGGGTAAAGCGAACACAGTTTATCAAGCACACACTGTAAACAAGGGAGCAACAATTTAAAACGTAAATGGAGTACCATATAATGGGCGAGGGACCGCAAAACAAAGCATGACAATGTGATTCATTCATACAATAACAAAGTTCCTGTTTTAGTCAGAAAACAACTTTTGTTTAACTTTTTAGTGGCTGAGAGGTAGAATGAATCATTTAAATTGAAGTATATAGGTTGGGTTATCTGAATAGATTTTATCACTGAATATCATCAATATGAGTCAAACCATCACAGGTGAGTAAGCAACTCCAGCCCTCTGACATTCCTATTACTGTATGTATCTCAAATGTCCCATAGTACTGTAGCTTAGGAAAGGTTGTTTTAGTTACGGTTTTCACAGCACCCCTGAAATCTACAGGAAACTGTGTAGTATGCCTCTATGTTTAACACTGTGATTGGCTCTGCCAGTTCACCGATGGGTTGTGGGGATGGAAGGTGTGGAGGGTAAAATAATCAGTTGGAGGTATCCGAGTGAACACTTCCGGGTCCTT